>CM046812.1:28540324-29740324 GCA_025617385.1 Murraya koenigii
AGTTATAGTTTAAAATTTACAGTATTAAAATATTTGATACATATTAATTTTTATAATTTAAAAACAGACTTAAATTAATCTTATACTAGAGGAGTGCTACAATTAGTAGCACAAATGAGCGAATGACTCACTCGCTTCTTTTAAAATTAGACAAGTGTCCAATTTTATTTATTTTTTATTGGAACCATAGAAATAATTGTCTCATTTCTCCAATAAGTCATTTGATAATATTTTACGCACTACTTTCAACATATTTACACTCAAAATGCCATTTACTTCCGTGATCAAATACTAAATAACCCCTCTTTCTGGGAATAAATACAAAATTATGAAAAATCATGAAACCCAAACTATTAGACACCAGCACTCCCACCTTTTCAACTTAAACAATTTCAATTTATAAACTTCATTATCTTGAATAGAGCTCGTAAAATTTAACACGATTTGATTACACGATACAAACATAACACAAATAAGTAGGTATGAATTATCAAATTTAATACAATTATTAAATAGACTAGGTTTAAGTCAACACAATTTTTTTTTGTTTGATTAAGGTTAAAGTTGTAGACCAATTTACTCGGCTAATGACATGATTATATTTTTTTTATTTTAAATTAAATTTTAGATTTTTATTATCAAAGCTCAAATATTGGACTTGATTCTATTTTTTTATTTTTATTTTTTAAGGATAAACATATACACAGTCTTTTATTTATAAAAATTTATATAGATTAAAACTTTAATAGTATAAATGTGTAATATTTTAGGATACATATAACAATATACAAATATTTGATATAAATTTTGTTAAATATATAAATATTAAGCAGATTATTGGATAATCTATTTATTTCTGTGTCGGATTAGGGTCTCAATATTTAGACACGATTATTAAATAGATCATTTTTTAATCGATCTAAATTTAACACGACACAAACATGATATGATGACTCATTTTGACGGCTCTAGTCTTGAATAGTTTTTGGAGTTCGGCTTTACTACAAAAAAACAAGAGCATTCAACAAAAACTATAACTACGTATAATGAAAACAATTTGTTCAAAGAACATTGATCACAAAATAGTTATTCTGTGTGGATTAAACATTTCTCGTCAGGTGGAACATTGAAAACACAATAGATTGAAAAACACATATTACATGCCTACAGAAAAATCAATTATACTCAAGCATTCGACACAAACAGTTAATTTCTTGACTCCCAAGCTTCCAAATTTACCACAAAACTACATTTTTCTCAAAATCTTTAGCATCAAAGGTTTTTATTGTGCCAACTTCCAGATTTTGTACTGAGAAACATGCTGATGCTCCTAAAACTTCAACTTGAAATTTCATGAAAACTTCATGTGTATAGATTGTGGACATTTGCTTCTCAAAGTGTGAAGGAGGCTTTAACATTGGTTTCTTATGCCATGTACTGAAACTTGCATAAGCTTCATTTTCTTGTCTATCTTGTAAAGTCACTTTGTACTGTTTAACAAATTCTTTCAATGATGTCTTTTTGCTAACATATTTGTCGAAAGAAGAGTTGATGCTTTCGGACCGTTGGGTCTTAGATAATCCAGCAAAAAATGTATCCCTCATGTAAGTAGGCACCCAAAACTTGCGATCTTCATATGTCTATCCTAGCCACTCATTCCCTTCAAGCTCAAACTCTCCAATCATATTCCACCATTTTTTCTCAAAGTCCTCCTCCAATCATGAGTTGTAAACATAGTTATTGAATATTTTCATAAAAGATTCATCTTTCTTTATCACATGGCAAAGCTTTCCGGGAATCTTCCTTAGGATGTGCCACATATAAAACAAGTGTCGTGTATCAGGAAAGACAATAGCAATGGTTGCTTTCATAGCTTTGTCTTGATAAGTTAATACAAAGATTGGATGCTTTCCACTTATAGCCCTAAGCCCTGTTTGCATTAGCCAAACAAATGTCAACGTAGTCTCATCCGCAAGCAATGCACATCCAAGTAAAATAGATTGAAAATGGTTATTCACACCAATAAAAGGAGCAAATGGCATTTTATATTTGTATGTAATTTATGCAGTATCAAAGGAAACAAAGTCTCTAAATATCTTATAATCCTCTCTACTAGTTGCATCCAACCAAAAAGCATTTTTTAACCTCTGTTCTTCATCTAAGTCCACTGCATAAAAGAAATTAAGATTCTCTTCCTGCATTTGCGTAAAGTGATTAAGCGTTGCTCTAGCATTACCTAATTCCAATGCTAATCGACGTTCTTTATCCAAATGGTTTTTAATATCTTTCTCTGTATAACCAACATTTTCATATCCACCATATTTTTTTGCCATTGTAGCAAAAATCTTATTTGTAACACCATGTAACATGTTAATACTTTGTTTATTGGAAATTGCAATACTTCTATGGCATGAAAAATAGCGTGCATGGCTAGGATAAAGTTCACGGTTATGTTCCTTTATGAAATTCTAAACATACCACTTGGCCCAAGAGTTTCTTTTGACATGCAACAAAGCCTTACAATCTACTTTCAAACATGGGCATTGATTGATAGTACTAGATTATCGTTTTATCCCATACCTTGTACATGCGAACTTTGCACCAATAAATTCTCCCGATAACTTTGATCGACAGCTAGATTTCTGTGAGATACCAAACCTTATATATTTAGTATACTTTAGATAGAAAAAATATGCGTATCAAACTCCAAACCAGTATAAGGCTCTAAATTCTTGTCATTTTTATCATCCACCATGCTGTCGTTCACCGCATTCCCATTAATCACATTCCCACACTCATCCAAATTTATATTTAAATTAATCTGTGAATTCATTATTACCTAAAGACAGAAAAAGAAAAATATAAACAACAGCACTACATAAATAATTTAGCATTATAAATGCAAGCAATCAATTTTCATATCAAATTATTGATTATTCAAACATAAGTTTAACGAATTAGTTTTTTAATAATTCTGCTTAATAATTTTCATAATATAAATAGAAAATAAATACACAAATTTTCTTCAATTATACAATAACAGTAACAAACCATCATGGCACCTAATATATATAGCAAAAATGATATTATTTTTAATTTTAAATAAATAATAAAAAAATTAATGTAATTTAGGAGATATTATAAAATATTGTTTCATAAAAGAAAAGTTAAGTGAATTTACCAGATTTAATTTCACCAAACAACTCGTTTGTGGCGGCTGAGATAATACTTTCAGATTAAAACTTCCCTGAACAAATGCTCTGCACTCGCATGGTGAAAAGCTAGTGTGCTGGAGAAGCTTTGAAAAAAGGGAGGGTAGTTTAGTATTCGACCAGAGAAGTAAATGGCATTTTGAGTGTAAATATGTTTAAAGTAGTGGGTAAAATTTTATCAAATGACTTATTTGAGAAGGGTAGGACTATTTAAACCTAAAATTTTACTCCTTACACCTTCTTTTCTCAACATACCCATCAAGTGATTTTGAAAAATAAAAATTTACTCTCTAAACCCTTCAAAAATTCAAAAATAACCCTGATATTAATTTGCCATATAAGTCATCATCTTCTTCTCTCTTTGCTCACTTTTTTCTTTCCTCACCCCACTTATACAATATTGAATGATGATAGCATGAGGGGTTAACTTCGATCAATCTTGAAAGCATTAAAGACAATCCTAATTGTCAAACCTATGAAGAAATAAACTTTGATGATGTGCCCTAATAAATTGAAAATTTTGAGCCGGCCAACGACAAACTATTGAATTTATCTATTTCTTTTTCTTCCCTTGGCCTTCGTAAAAATTTTTATAATTTCATATTATAATTGCAAGATGCAAAATATTCTCCAATTTTTTTTTCATCCATCGCCATAATTTCCATAGATTTCATATTAGCTTAATTAATTATTAGTTATACATATCAAGGACTCTATTTTTCTTTAGATCTTGAATCATCAAATTCAATTATTTCTATTGCTTTATTTTGGCATTTGATTGTGTATTTTTACAAGATGCAGAAAATTATTTTTAGTTTATGCAGAATTTTCATTGACTTCCCAGCAACTCGGTGTTTTTTTAGTTTCTCTTTATTTTTTTTTCCTTAATGGTAATTGTCATAATGAATAATTTGGTAATAAAAGTTATTGTGAAATCATTAGTGTAAAAATTCTTTTGTGAGTTTAAATAGCCCCACCCATTGGAGAAATGAGACAAAATTATTTCTATGGGTCTCAATAAGAAAATTAAATTGGACACTTGTCCACTTTTGGGAGAAACAAGTCTTATACTATTATGATGAAAGTCTATAATATCTTTATTATTGTTGTTAAAATTATTATTTAAAAATTAGATTTAATTACTATACAACATTATTTTTTTGTTCATATTTACAATTTTTTTCGTATAAAAACTGCTGTTTAAAACATCTCAATACCAATCAAGACCATAGCTTTTACAACTAATACATTATTGTATCTTAAACTAACCTTTATTTGAATTGACATGTATATCTAATTAAATTAAATAATGCATAACATTAAATTGTAATACATTAACATATTTGGTGTAATACAAAATAATATTATTTAAAATTTTTTAATTTATTATAATTTATATTAAATTTTAATAATTAAAATAATCATTATTCATTCCCGGCCGCCACTGGCTGCTATACGCTGGTGTCTTTTAAACTACATGTTGGTATCATTAAAATCCTTGTAAAAATGAGAATAATGAGTTGATTTGAGATTTAAAATTGAGAATGAATTGATGCAGTATTTACAGAATCTGCAACCATGAACGCTTATCTAAGCTAGATTAGGTGGCGTGTAAAAAATTATCATTAAGGTAATAAATATAGAAAACCAGTAAAATCAGCAATATATGGTATCCCAGCCCAAGCCAACTAATAAGGATAAGTTGTACAATATCTTAAATATAGTGAAACATTAAATTAGAGCAATTATACAAAGATTAAAAGCATTTAAAACAAAATCAGCATTCGTCAGTATATCTCAACATTCAATACCCCATAAAAATCAGTAAATCCTTTCAAGATATTGTGCTCTTAAAGAACATTATCATAAATTTTGATGATTCAATGAAGTTTCTTAATTTACCCAGCATCTATAATTACACATTGCTATCGCTATTCGCTATACATCAAACTGTCTTAAGCATCAGTTGCTTCATTAATTTCTCAACAATTAATGCAGCACAGGGCTATCACTTTCAGTTTTCTTGGTCGGTGAAACAGTGATGTTCCAAAATGTTCCAAAAAATTACGTAGTAAAAAGAAAAACTTTGATTCACCATTTGATAATTAACGCTGTCATACTGATGTTTTTTCACTTGTAGATGACAAGTTTTGGTTGACGAAACAGAAAGTCACACTAAAATCGTGTAAAATTTTAGCAAAATAGAGCACTTAAGCCAAAATAAACACCAAAATCAGTGAACTTTTCCAAGCTTCATAAATTCAAAACTATGGGGAATCTTTATTATTAGAAATATTATTAAGATTGAACGCTTAATTAGACTTTAGCCCATATGCTTCTTTTTCGTCATATGTTGCTTCAACGGAGAATGTACCATAGCTTACCATCTATGAAATACCATTTTTGAAGGTGCAAGTCTTGACCTGGGGATCAGACAAAAACTTGTATACATTATAGTTTCGTGACAGATTTTGCCTGCAGGTATTCAGCCTATCGTTTCTTATTTGATGTTAAAGCAGGGTAAGCGTTTTTTTATTGCCGATAATTATAGTTATATAATAAAATTAGAGATCTTAAAATTTGATCTTCAAGTTGAGTCCTAATACTATGTGTTATTCATTTATTGAATGGAGAATTTTATATTTAAAAAATTACTTAATCATCATTTAACGGATAAATGTCACATACATTTAAACTCAAATTAAAATTTAAATATTGAGATTCCTAAAATTTCTTACAGTTGCAATTAGTATACTAGGAATGTCCCAAGTACTCTCTTCTTCTTGTTGGATTTTAGCGTTAAATTGGGATATATTGCAGATAAATATTAGTTTAATAGTTTTACATATAATTAATTTTTTTTATCTAAGTGGTTTTTAAATAATTTTATTTAATTGATCGCCTAATCTCAAATTCTTGTGGAAGTAGGGATTGCAATATTGATTTGACTATTCTCACTTCCTATCTTCTAAAAGGTAGAATAAAGAAAGCTTGCTTAGCGAAGCTTAATTACATCTGTTAATGTTCTAGCCGTTTAACAAACTTATGCCAGTCGTTTTCGAAAAAAGAATACAATTAATTTTCCAACAATATATACATGAAGAAAACTGAATTTAAAAATGAAATTGGAGAGATTCAAAAGGCATATATATATAAATTAAACTGAAGTTAATTAAAATAGGGCCTCATCATTTGCAAAGCAAAATAACTAATATAAGAAGCTAGTTTAGTGTGTGATACCAACTATTTCGAAAGAAAGACAAGTGCAGCAAATTAAAGGTCTTAATTAGCCAAATTAACGATCCTAATAATGGGTTTAATTGAACATCTCTTTTCAGGTGGCGAATGCATGGATGGATCCGGTACCGTACGTAAGGTTGTTTCCGTTTGCCAGAACCCAACCTCATCCATGACCACACGATAATCTTCCAACAAAACAATCGTTACTAAGGTCACGTTCATGCCATCATCAGACAGTCCGTGTTCTCCCCCGGCAACAGCAGCTATGATCTCATAATAAATCCACAACACTGGAACAACATTTTCCATCAAGAAACGATGTGCAGGGCCCAAATCTCCACTACGAAAAGCGCCACGAAAGAAGTTGAGCAACAAAGGTATGTAAATCAAGAAAAGAAAATAAATCAAATTGATGGTTAAAGAGAGCAGATTTCTTTTTCATCAATTTTTTATTTATTTATGCGTATCTATATTTGGGTACTTGTAAAATATTATATATCATATATAAGAATTATCGTTATTGTTATTAACCAAATTCTCGACATTTTAAATGCAGAAAAAAGTTTTGTATGTTTCAATAATATTTTTATCAAATTGTTTTTGGGAGAAATAATTGCTGAAAAAAAAAATGAAATCAGGGAGCAACACTTGTATTTCAAATTTATAGCTAGATGCCCACACATAACACAAGCAGTTACCATATATATGTCTCCAGAATTAAATGATGGATGGGTATCCAGTTCTCCGGTAGAAGATGAAACATTCAAGAACGGACAAATAAGTTTGAAGGAATAAATATTGAAGAGATGTGAAAATGATTGGTGTGAACTTGACATGTTATTGAATCGTTTGAAATCTTATGTTGCGAAGATGAAAAAAATATTGAAGCTAATCACGACGATGAGTGAAAATGATAAAATAATCAGCATTCAAGACCATTTGAGCATTATACAGTTTAAATGTATGATGAATGGAATGATGATGGGATAGAGGCATTGATTAATAAATTAAGATTGATTTGTAATAGATTAATATTTTATATTTAATTTTCTCCAATATTTTAATAGTATATTTGTCTATATCTATAGGTGAGGTTTATTATGAATATAGATTTTGAAATCTTAAAAACCAAGCTTTTGTAGTGACAAAATGTGAGAAAATAAAGAAAATAATGATGGATAGAAATCGATTACGAGCACATAATCTCTTAAAACAATTTTAAATGGTTTGTTTCTAAAAGATAACAATCATAACAAGATTATGTTTTTCTATTACCTACTCACAATCCATAATTTTATGCATTCTAATGAAGTAGTGATAATTATGTCAAATAAAAATAAAATAAGCTCATGATCAACACCAACTATCAACAAAACAAATATTCGGTGAAAGATTGTGGACAAAATAGCGTATATCATAAAAGCATGCGAGCTCGTGATGGAATCACCGTTGATCAAGGATTAATGACCAACTTGTGATAGAACTATTGACAACCATGAGTTTATGATAGAGTCAAAGAGAAAAGATTATATTAACTATAATTTAAAAATAAGAAAATGAGACACTGCGTTTACATGGTGTTTGAGTAAAAACACTCAAAACATTTTCCGAGTCTAAATACACTCATCCTCACGGTCATGGGTCACAGCCTCATTCTGTCAAATTAGAAAGGGTTAATTCCGCCCTGTCCCCAAATGTTTCAATATTTTGCATCGCACCCCTAAATGTTTCAATAATTCCCACTACTCCACCAAATCCGTTAATTTGACTGCTTATCCTAACGGTCAAAGGGTAAATTCGAAAATTCATTCCTTAAATATTATTTGATGGTGATAAGTTAAATTTATTTGATAAGTTAATTGAGGAGATTATTATGTAATTACCTTTCGTTAAGAGTTTTTAACGTAAATATCAAATATTGGATTATTCTTTTCATATAATTTAATAAATTTGGGGCAAGGCGGAAATAACCCATTAGAAACTCGAACCCTCACCTGATCATTCAAATTTTTATGACGTCACACTGCGTATCTTGCAAAGCAAAAAAGCCACCATAATGCCATCGCTCAAACCTTACCTCAGGGTGCTGCCGTTGCGTCAATAATCTATCGGAGTTCTTGGTAAAGAGTGGTCGGGATTTGCTCCTCGGTGGCTGGAGACTCCAACGATGGTGAGATTTAATGTGACATAATGAAGTTAGCTGTGCGATGAGTTAGTGTGGTGTCTAGGTTTTCACTTTTTTTTTTATTACATTATTGGGTATGTTGATGCAGTTTTTCCCACGTGCCTCAACAGTGCTTCGAACCTTCCAACAGTACCTCCAAACAGCTCGAGCAGGAACGTCTGAACCTTCTGCTCGCGGCTTCAAACAGTACCCGATCCTTCTGCTTGCGATAAGCTCGAGCAGGATTGCCTCCTTTGTCCGGTTCCGTTGTCTTCTTCAGAACAGTGATTTCCCGGACCTGCACTCACAGAAAACCGGGTCAGGGGTCGCCGAGCGTTTCCCGGCGAAAACCCTCCGACGCTCAAGTCAGTAATCGGGTTTCTCTTTTTTGGTATCTCCCTTAGTGAGGGAGACCGGAAAGATGAAAGGGGTATTATTTCGCCCTCCCTTTTTTGGATATGTATGGTGTTTTTAAAGAAAGTCAGATGAGAGAAATTTGAAAAGGAAGAACCTGTATCAAGTTACAGATCCTTTCTGAGTCAGAAGTTCCAACCTCTCTTTCGGGTTCAATTCTTTCAATCCCTTTGTGAATTAGAAATGCCAACCCTTTGTCTATCAAAAAATCCAACCCTTGTGTCGTTCTCCTTCGTTTCCTTTTATACTCTATTTTTTCTGCTCTTTTCCTTTCCAGGCTGTCCACTCCCACGCTAGTGGTATCTGGGTCTCTCTGACAGCCAGGTTTGGCGGAATATTCCCTGGGGATGAGCGGTTGTCCCCTTAACCCGATTCACGTGGCCAGATCACCATGTCGGGCAAGTGTGCAGGGAATGATGACACCTTGGAGGCACGTGCCGGCCACCGGAAATAGTATCACCACTCCACCATGTGGGGCCCTGGTCAGACATCAAAAGGTGTGCCAGGATTCTGAGAAAACGGGTCGGGTTGCCCTGGGTCGGGTCTTGTCTAGCTGTGCTCGTGGATCTCTGCGGCGGAGAGATGTCTCGGCCTCGACCTCGACCTGCTGACACGAGGATGACCTCGAGCAAGCAAGGAGCTCTCGACCTTGACCGGCTTTGACCGAGGGACGACCTCGGCGAGGAAGGAGCTCTCGACCTCGACCGGCTTTGACACGAGGGACGACCTCGGCGGGCAAGGAGCTCTCGACCTTGACCGGCTTTGACCGAAGGGTCGCTCGGGCTAGGTTGCCCTCGAGGTGTCTTGCTCGAGTGGAGGGGTTCGAGGGCCTGTCGATATTCACCTCATACACCGGAAGGGCTTTGAGGGCCTGTCGATATTTACCCAAACACCGGTCCCCGGTTTCTAGTCTTTTGAGTGAGCGAGACAAGGCTGAAACTCGATAATGATGGGTCGAACTCGCGGCCTTTTACTCTTCCCATGCTTCCACTGTATCGCCACTCGAATCATTTCTTATTTAATACGGGACACGTGGGTTGATCCGGCAGCGTATTTGAAATTCGAAAGGACGCGACCTAAAAGGTCGTGTCCCTCAAACGCATGCCTGCCACTCGAAAGGACGCGTCTTCCTCTTTAAAAATCCTCAACTTCTTCACTGTTCCCTCTATTTGCTTACTTTTCATTCGAATTCAAAATTCATCCGCTCTCCATCGCTATCGGTCTTCTTCCTTCATCAGGCGGCTTCAGCTACCCACACTTCCCTTTGTGTCCGGTACCACTCAACTTTCCATTTCACCACTGCTTTCTTCCTCTGCATCTTGTTAGTCCATACCCTTTGAAAAATGTCGGATCCCCAACAACCCGTAGGATGTCACGGAGGACTGTTCCTCTTACAGTGAGGCACGACCTCGAGTATAATCCCATGAGGGATTCTAGTCCGAGAGGAATTACCATGGTGAGACCCAGTAGCGTGAGGTAAGGGCCGGCCGGAGGTCAGGCGTGGGAATACCCCATTGATTACTTAGAATGTGAAACCACTCAATCGGAGTTGAACGGACTTAGGAAACTTACCACATTCCGATGGTGTAATTACGAGGTTGCCGGGCGGTGAAATCCCGGTCGTCCCCATGGGTTTACAACCTTATTTGGAGTGCTTCGGATGGGGGTTGAGTGCCTCTCCAGCCTTATTTTGGCGGGTTTTGTCTGGGTTTCGATCGGCCTCAGGCAGCTGAACCCGAATGGGTGGAGGGTCTTTTCAGGACTCTTCGTTTTGTGGAAGCAGCTGCGACTGGATGAGCCCTTGGTAGGAAATCGGACACCTCTACCGACTTAAGTGTAGCCGAAGGATCTTTGGTTGGTATTACCTACCTCCGACTGAAGGGTAGAAGCCCATCAGCTGATCTCCACCTCCGGTGGCAGTCGGAAGAGCAAGTTCTTCTTCGTTGGGGAGAGTGGGGGCCTAGCTGCATTCGTAGCGAGGAGTCCCTCAGGTCCATGGCATTTACGCATTCAGGTCATCTATCTGCCTTGTGAATTTTACTTTTAGTTTTTCTACTCGTGTCCGTTTTCATTGTTATGCTTCGGTTGTTTTTTGCAGTCTCCTGGGGTGCTTCTTATTCAATTAGTACTCAGCTTCGAGCACGTGTGCAGACTGCTCTTGCAAACGCGAGCTCGTGCGGGAGCTGTTGACACCTCGGAGCTTTTTAGAGTCCAATTTAGTTCCAAGTGAAGAAATGACCGGCAGGATGCGCGAGATGTTGCACAGGCGCGTGGGGACAACTGAAGTTGCGAGTACCTCAAAAAGACCACGAGCCGAATCAGGTGCTCCACCTCCATCAACTCGAGCTTCGCTCCTTCTTCGGCTCGGCGGTAGGCGTGCAGAGCGAGGTCCTCCTCGTGGGAGGCCGAGGGCTGCTGACCCAGCTCGTCCCCAAACCAGTGGTGTCGAGGAGCAAAGTCGGCCCGTACGTTCAGAGCCTTACGGAGGGCTTTTAATGAAGAGGCGACCGGCGGGTTTCTGGATGAGATAGAGTCCTGTTCTCCTCAAGCGTCATGCGATATCTTCCAGTGACTCTCCTCTCGAGCATTGGTATCTGCGACCGAGGCTTAATGAGATTACTCACGAGTTCAGGAAGAACTCCGAGCAAAGGTTCGGAGCTTGGAGCGAGCTTTGAATGAGCGAAGGAGGAGAATCGAGCTAGCTGGACGAAAATATAAATTTTGCGAGAGAAGGCAGTGGCAGACTCGAAGGTCTCGGGCTTGAAAAGGCGTTGACTGAGATCAAGAATGAGCTGAAGCACGCTCGGAAAGACCTGGATACTCAGAAGTCTTGTTACGAGCAGCTCATAGAGGGAGAAGCTGCAAGTCTTCAGGAGCAAATTGACACTCTGAAGGTCCAGCTTGCCACTGAGTACAACATCGAGGCGGACTCAACTCTGACGCCTTATGTATGCTTTTGGCGGGGCATACCCAGGCCGAGCATGTGCAAGGTTGAAGGGTATGTAGCCGAGTACATGAGCAACCCAGGCTACTTCATCCGAGCCCCAAGGTGTTGTCAGAGAGCCGGCTCCCTCTTCTTCCAATGCCCCTCCTGCTGGTGACCTTCCTCCTGCTGAAGCTCCTGCTGAAGCTCCTGCTGGTGTCCTTCCTCCTGCCCCTCCTGCTGGTGGTCCTGCTACTGCTGATGATGTTCCTGCTGCTAATGCTTTGCTCTTCCCCTATTTGAATGACTTGGACTCTTTTTTGTTCCTTTTTTTTTTTTTTTTTTTTTACATATGTAATCTTCTCACATGAAATAAAGAGATACATGTTTTGAACAATTTTATTGATTGCTAGTGTACACACATTCTTGTCTTCTACGTTGAGTTAACTTTGAATGTGCTTGCCAAGTA
This sequence comes from Murraya koenigii, assembly GCA_025617385.1. Classification (NCBI taxonomy): domain Eukaryota; kingdom Viridiplantae; phylum Streptophyta; class Magnoliopsida; order Sapindales; family Rutaceae; genus Murraya; species Murraya koenigii. The sequence continues at coordinate 28,552,747 of CM046812.1, forward strand.
AAAAATTTTCTAAGTATTGGACATCCTGTTTTCATTTATGAATGCATGGTAGAGTTTTGCTCTGACTTAGGCTAAAAAGGCCTTATGTCAATTTTGCGAGCTCATTTGACTTGCTCGAGCCTGCATTTGGCTCTTGCTAGACAACGTCCCGCCTCGAACTTAGGCCTAGGGACTTTTGGACAAGGGGTTCCTTTGAACTCCGGCTCGGGCCTGTAATTGACCCGAGCTTCTTCTCATATTACTCCTGCTCTGCTCTTTAAATGACCCGAGCTTGGCACCGTCCCGCCTAATGAGTTAGGCTTTGGGACTTCATGAAGAGGAGTTCTTCTTCTCCTCGAGCCTTTTAATTGACCCGAGGTCTTCTGATGACAGTCCTGCTCTGGTCTTTAAATGACCCGAGCTTAGCACCGTCCTGCCTAATGAGTTAGGCTTTGGGACTTCATGAAGAGGAGTTCTTCTTCTCTCGAGCCTTTTAATTGACCAGGGTCTTCGATGGCGATCCCGCTCTGGTTTTCAAATAACCCGAGCTTGGCATCGTCACTCTAATGAGTTAGGCTTTGGGACTTCATGAAGAGGAGTTCTTCTTCTGCTCGAGCCTTTTAATTGACCCGAGGTCTTCTGATGTCTCTACTCCTGCTCGGGCCTGCAATTGACCCAAGCGTCTTCTGTTATACTCCTGTTCGGGCCTGCAATTGACCAAGCTTGACACAGTCCGCTCTAATGAGTTAGGCTTTGGGACTTCATCTTTGAGGAGTTCTTCTTACCGCTCGAGCCTTTTAATTGACCGAGGTCTTGATGTCTATACTCCTGCTCGGGCTGCAATTGACCTGAGCGTCTTCGTTATACTCCCGCTCGGGCTGCAATTGACTGAGCTTGGCACAGTCCGCCCTAACGAGTTAGGCTTTGGTACTCATGCCGAGGAGTTCTTCTGATCTTACGCGGGCCTGCAATTGACCCGGGCTTGCGATACTCCTGCTCGGGCTGCAGTTGACCCAGCGTGGCACGTCCGTCGGGACTTCGGCCAGGAGTTCTTCGGAACTTCGCCGGGCCTGCAATTGACCCGAGCTTCGCGATACTCCCTGCTCGGGCTGCGATTGACCTGAGCACTGCGCAGTCCGCCTAACGAGTTAGGCTTTGGGACTTCGTGCCAAGGAGCTCTTCTTGAACTTCGCCGGGCTGCAATTGACCCGGGCTTGCGATACTCCTGCTCGGGCTGCAATTGACCTAAGCGTGGCACCGTCCGTCGGGACTTCGGCCAGGAGTTCTTCTTGATCTTACGCCGGGCTGCAATTGACCCGAGCTTGCTGATACTCCCGCTCGGGCTGCAATTGACTCAGCGTCTTTTGTTATACTCCGCTCGGGCTGCGATTGACCCGAGCTTGCGCAGTCCGCTCTAACGAGTTAGGCTTTGGGACTTCATGCCAGGAGTTCTTCTTGATCTTAAGCCGGGCCTGCAATTGACCCGAGCTTGCGATACTCCTGCTCGGGCTGCGATTGACCCAGCGTGGCACCGTCCGTCGGGACTTCGGCCAGGAGTTCTTCTTGATCTTACGCCGGGCTGCAATTGACCCGAGCTTCGCGATACTCTTGCTCGGGCCGCAATTGACCCAGCGTGGCACCGTCGCACGGGACTTCGGCCAGGAGTTCTTCTTTGCTCGAGCCTTTTAATTGACCGAGGTCTTCGATTAGAACTCGCTCTCGGTTTTCAAATAACCGGAGCTTGCGCGAATCCGCTCTAATGAGTTAGGCTTTGGGATTTCGGCCAAGGATTTCTTCTTACGCTCGAGCCTTTTAATTGACCGAGGTCTTCGATGAGACTCACGCTCTGGTTTTCAAATAACTCGGAGCTTGGCACCGATCCGCCTAATGAGTTAGGCTTTGGGACTTCGGCCAGGAGTTCTTCTTACGCTCGAGCCTTTTAATTGACCGGGGTCGTCGGTGAGACTCCTGCTCCGGTTTTCAAATAACTCGGAGCTTGGCACCGTCCGCGTAATGAGTTAGGCTTTGGGACTTACGGCGAGGAGTTCTTCTTACGCTCGAGCCTTTTAATTGACCGAGGTCTTGATGAGACTCCTACTCGGTTTTCAAATAACTTGGAGCATGGCACAGTCACGCCTAATGAGTTAGGCTTTGGGACTTCGGCCAGGAGTTCTTCTTCTGCTCGAGCACTTTTAATTGACCGAGGTCTTCGATATCTCTACTCCCGCTCGGGCTGCAATTGACTCGAGCTTGGCACAGTCCGCCTAACGAGTTAGGCTTTGGGACTTCATGCCAGGAGCTCTTCTGATATTACGCCGGGCCTGCAATTGACCCGGGCTTGCGATACTCCCTGCTCGGGCTGCAATTGACCTAAGCGTGGCACAGTCCATCGGGACTTCGGCCAGAGTCCTGCGATCTTCCGCCGGGCTGCAGTTGACCCGGGCTTGCGATACTCCTGCTCGGGCCTGCAATTGACCCAGCGTGGCACCGTCCATCGGGACTTCGGCCAGGAGTTCTACTTCATCTTACGCCGGGCTGCAATTGACCCGAGCTTGCGATACTCCTGCTCGGGCCTGCAATTGACCCAAGCTTCTTCGTTATACTCTCGCTCGGGCTCGAAATTGACCCGAGCTTGGCATCGTCCCACCTAATGAGTTAGGCTTTGGGACTTCATGCCAAGGAGTTCTTCTTGATCTTATGCCGGGCTCGCATTTAACCCGAGCTTGCGATACTCCTGCTCGGGCTCGTAATTGACCCAGCGTGGCACGTCCGTCGGGACTTCGGCCAGGAGTTCTTCTTGATCTTACGCCGGGCTGCAATTGACCTAGGCTTGTCGATACTCCTGCTCGGGCTGCAGTTGACCGAGCGTCTTACGTTATACTCCTGCTCGGGCTGCAGTTGACCTGAGCTTGGCATCGTCCCGCCTAATGAGTTAGGCTTTGGGACTTCATGCCAAGAGTTCTTCTTGATCTTACGCCGGGCTGCATTTGACCCGAGCTTGGCGATACTCCCGCTCGGGCCTGCAATTGACCCAGCGTGGCACGTCCGCATGGACTTCGGCCAGGAGTTCTTCGATCTTCGCCGGGCTGCAATTGACCCGAGCTTCGCGATACTCCCTGCTCGGGCCTGCAATTGACCCAAGCGTGGCACCGTCCCATCGGGACTTCTGGCCAAGGAGTCTTCTGCTTCAACTCTTCATTTTGAACTTACATTATAAATGCTTTTCTTATTCTTACAAACATTTGTACTTTTACATATCCCATCTTGGGATGAAATATTTACATTAGCATTTTATAATACAAGGGGACTTACCGGAAATTCTTCCTTAGGAGTTGTGCGTTCCACGGCCTCTTGATCTTTCGTCCGTCTGGATGAGCTGGCCGGTATGCTCTTGCCTTCTATTCCTTGATTCCCCCCTCGAGTCGAGCGAGGTTATCTGCATGGTTTCCTTGGCAGCTATGGCGTAGCAGCTCCTCGCCACCCTTTGGCTCCCTTTCACGACCCCAACAGCCCCATTTACTCGATACTTAAGGGCTAAGTAATGGGTGGATAGCACGCATTGGCTAATCCTCATGAACGGCCTCCCTAGAATTGCCTGGTACGGGCTGGTTTCATCTACCACCACGAAATCCAGCATCATGTTCTTCTCGAAAGGCTTTGAGCCCATGGTTGTTGCCAGTTTGATGATTCCTAGAGGTATTAACTTTCCTCCCCCGAATCCTTTCAAGGAAGTGCTCGTCTGCTCGAGGCTAGCTCCTGTTATTCCCAAGTCCTCGAATGCGGATTTGAAAAGAATATCTACTGAACTCCCCGAGTCAACTAGTATTCGGTCAAGTTCCTTATTCGCTATATCGGCTTTTACCACCAGGGCATCTTCGTGGGGGTACTGCACCCCCTCCTCATCTTGATCTGTCCACATGATTGGCACCTGCCGAACACAGGCCTTCTTGGCAGCGGAGGCGATGAGCAGAACTTCCGTGCCAGTGCAGCATATCTGCAATAGTTTTTCGGGCCTGTTGGAACTTCCGGCCATTGTTGGCCCACCGAAATTACTCTTGTGGATGGTGGCTCCGTATCTATTTCGCAAGCTCGGTCACCTTCCTCGGTCGTTGTTCGACTACAGGTGCCCTCCTCCTAAACTCATCCGGTATCGATTCCTAACCGGATCCTCCACTGGTTTTTCAAATCACGGCATTGTCTTTGTGGAGTGGCCGTGGTTACCATGGAAGCAGCGAGCAGCCCTTATCCCGCTTGCCGGTGACTTAGCCATCGGCGTTGGCGAGCTCGGCGATCCTCGCTCGTCGACCACTTGAAGTATCTCTTGAGAGATACCTTCGACCTTATATATTGCTCGTAGCGGGGCTCTGTTCCACCACTTGTATTGCCTCATCCTTGGGAAGCTTCTCGGTGAGGGTGGCAATGGACTGGTCCGCTTCGGTCGTGGCTCCTCTCCGGTCTGCTTGGCGGCTGATTGCGGGGTATGTGGCCATCATGACGCCTGTATTCTCTGTGATCCCGGCCTGGAGACCTGCGAGGTGGTTGGGGAACCATCCATGATGGGGAACTCTACGATACTGGGTTGTATAAGGCTGCCGGTCTCTTGCTGCCTTTGGAGCTCGTGTCCTCAGGCGGGACCCCCTTCTCCTTCCTTCTTGCTCCATCGACTTGTTCATTCCTCGGTTTGGCAGCCTTTTCTTATTCAATTACCATGTCCGGTTTACTTGTTCAGTATGCGTCCAGAATACGAGCGAATCGAGGACTCCGCAGGTTATACCATGGTCTCTCCATCCGAACACCCTCTTTTAATCCCTTAGAGCTTGGGGATGGTTGAGCGCACCAAGATCTGGGACCGATCTATGGTATCTTTTGATAAACTCCGGAGGGACTCTCCTTCTTTCGCCTCACCCGGCGACTCCATCATGTCATCCTCGGGGTCACTGCGCCCGAAATTGTTCTGCGAACTCCTGCACATCTGTTCAAAACTCAAAATGCTTCCCGGGAGTCTGCGGTACCATTCTCTCGCCCTTCCCTCAGAGTGAGCGGAAGGCCCTGCACCTTCTGTCTTGCGACGGACCTTGCACCCTGTCATGTCATTGAACCGCTCTATGTATACTAATGGGTCACTCTTTCCGAATATTGCGGATCCAGGAAGCGAAAGTCACGTGGGATCGTGACACCCATGATCTCAGGAGAGAGGAGATTCGTTGTCCGGCATTATTCGCCGACTTGGACTTTTTCGGTTCCCAGAAGATCTTCCACCGACTTGCGCCAACCTGCGTACCTCTCCCTCCGACTCCTCCTGCGAGAGGTTGGGGCATCTCCTGCAAATGTTGGCGAGACCCCCTTTCCTCCATGTTTGTTTCTTCTCTCATCTGCAACATTCGGTTGCCGAGGTCTTTGGGCTTCATCTCCGCATTTTCCCAAACATGAGCATTCCCTCAGTTGGACTCCGGGACATCGTTACATGCTTTTCTCTGTCCCTCCCTGAATTCTTGTAACAGGGAGGTCATAATTTCGATCTGTTTTTCCATCCGATCCATCGTTTCCTGGATCTCCACATTACGGGCCTCATTGGCCACTTCTCTCGAGTCACCGATTCTTGGGACTTACTCCTCTTGATTGTTTCTCCTCATCATTGTGTTGTGTGTCTTGATGTATTAGGAAATCGGGCTTTTGTCGCCGATCCCGCAGACGGCGCCAAAAATGTTGATGCGGTTTTTCCGCGTGCCTCAGCGGTGCTTGAACCTTCCAGCGAGTACCTCCAAGCAGCTCGGCGAGGACGTCCGAACCTTACGCTCGCGGCTCAAGCGATGCCCGATCCTTACGCTCGCGATAAGCTCGGCGGGATTGCCTCTTTGTCCGGTTCATTGTCTTCTTGAGCGGTGATTTCCGGACTGCACTCACTGAAACCGGGTCGGGGTCGCTGGCGTTTCCGTGAAACCCTCCGACGCTCAAGTCGATAATCGGGTTTCTCTTTTTGGTATCTCCTTAGTGAGGAGGCCGGAAAGATGAAAGAGGTATTATTTCGCCCCTTTTTGGATATGTATGGTGTTTTTAAAGAAAGTCGGATAAGAGAAATTTGAAAAGGAAGAACACATGATCAAGTTACTGGATCCTTTCCGAGTCGAAGTTCCAACCTCTCTTCGGGTTCAATTCTTTCAATCCCTTTGTGAATTAGAAATGCCAACCCTTTGTCTATCAAAAAATCCAACCCTTGTGCCGTTCTCCTTCGTTTCCTTTTATACTCTATTTTTCCTGCTCTTTTCCTTTCCAGGCTGTCCACTCCCACGCTAGTGGTATCTGGGTCTCTCTGACGGCCGGGTTTGGCGGAATATTCCACAGGGATGGCGGTATCGTCCCTTAACCCGATTCACGTGGCGGATCACCATGTCGGGCAAGTGTGCGAGGAATGATGACACCTGGAGGCACGTCGCGGCCACGCAACAGCGATATCACCACTCCACCATGTGGGGCCCTGGTCAGACATCAAAAGGTGTGCCAGGATTCTGAGAAAACGGGTCGGGTTGCCCTGGGTCGGGTCTTGTCTAGCTGTGCTCGTGGATCTCTGCGAGCAGGAGAGATGTGCTCGGCTCTCGACCTTGACCTGCTTTGACCTGAGGGATGACCTCGAGCAGGCAAGGAGCTCTCGACCTTGACCAGCTTTGACCTGAGGGACGACCTCGAGCAGGGAAGGAGCTCTCGACCTTGACCAGCTTTGACCTGAGGGACGACCTCGAGCAGGCAAGGAGCTCTCGACCTTGACCAGCTTTGACCTGAAGGGCTGCTCGGGCTAGGTTGCCCTCGAGGTGTCTTGCTCGAGCTGGAGGGAGTTCGAGGGGCCTGTCTGATATTCACCCCATACACCTGGAAGGGCTTTGAGGGGCCTGTCTGATATTTACCCAAACAGGGTATTCGAAAACCGCATCGATTAATCAAGATCACTAAAGTAGTAAATCTCTTTCAATAAATATTTAACGGAATTATATTCTCAAATCTCGAACCGAAGATCTTGGTTAAGTTAGAATAGCTCCGTGTCACTTGATCTACACTAAATATTTATTTATTTTTTTAATTTTTACAAGTTGAGCTGGATTATGAGCTGAGGGGTTCACTCGATGAGAATTTAACTCAGTCTCTTCATCAACAAAAAATTAATGTTCGATTTCTTAGTTCATCCTTGACTTCGCTTCCATGGCTTTTTGCATAAACAATGCTTGACTGTTGAAATTAAGGAATTAGCTTGGATAATGCTTAAATAACCAATAATTAGCCAAATAATACAAGTCATATCCATTGGTTGATGAAGCTTGATTACTGGATGGGTCATTTTAATAATAGCACCTTTGATATAAGGTGTACTTTCTTATTTGTTTTTGACTCATCCAGGGTCCAGAAGGCAGACGCTGAGACTATTGCATTAATTTCTCTCCTAGAGTTACTATTGCATTAATTTCTTTCACCCTTTGTTTTCTTGGTTCCCTGATCATCAGTTCTCAATTATACAAGGCACTGATCTTAAATTTCTGTGCTTGTGTGATAGACTTAAAAGTAGGTTAACTTGAGTGGAAATTTACTTTCAAATTAGAAGATTTTTGTTCCTACATTTTATAATTAACGTATAAAATTACTTCAAACATGTTCTGGTCTATGCTTTCTGTTTCGCCTTTGTCTTTCTTGTCATACATAAATATGGAGATTATTTATCGTCTATATGAATTAAAGTAATTTTTAGCTTTAAATTTATTAGATACTAAGCCTGCATTTTTGGCTAGAAAAAACCTTTTAAAAATCAGGCATACTGAGCATGGCATGGATGCACTCACTATGACCTGGATGCACATAATTGGCTTTTTAGTTTTTCAATAAATTCTAAATTTCTCAAATTTAAATGCAATAGGTGATTTGTTGTTTGTTTGAGTTTCTCTGATCAAACCTACTCTCTTTTTCACAGTAAAATGGAAACGAAAAACCTCGAATGCATTGAGATTTCGTACAGTTGGGTTTTTAAGTCAAAGCTTTGTTGAATGAAATGAATTTGGGTAGTGCTGCAGTGCATGCCACAACAACTAAGCGTACTTCTACTCTTTAGTGGTGCATCAACCGAAGTTGCACTTGCATTATTAACTACAGTGAAGAGTTACGACAAATTGGCTGAAAGTACATGTATAATTTCTCAGCAACGTTTTGGTACATGCTTTGATATTTTCATTTGTTTGGTATATTAATTTCATGAGATTGCTATTGTTAATATACCGCTACATGACATTGATTGTTGCTATGAACTACTATTTGCGAGTAAACATTTAAGGGATTGCTATACAACTGTTTTTTGTTTAAAAGAAATGATAGTTTATACAAGCATTCTTTTATTTAAAATTTTTTATATAATAAATATGGTTTAATTATGAGTTCTTTGAATGATGATACTCTGACGGTTTTTGGAGTTACAATTTTTAATTTGCATTATATTTGTTTTTAGGTACTGTGAATTTGGATCGTGCTGCTGCATGAGGAATTTACCGCGGAAATTTGGTAAACATTGATTTTTGGCACAAGTATTTTGCTGCGGCTGGTTACTTATTTTATGATATGGGGTACATGTATTTTGTTGCTTATTTTGTAAATATTATCATTAGATTTTTTGAAAATAAATTTGCAGAATTTGGGATTTAAAAAAAAAATGATATTAATAATAAAATTCAGAATAATAATAACAAAATTTTATAATAATATTAAGTGAAGTAATAACAATTTCTCTGCTAAAAAATTCACAAAAATTCTAAAAAATAAAATAATTTTAAATTTTCTATTAAAATGTGGAGCAACATACATATGATTGTTAAAAATTATTATAAACTCGTGAGGGATAATATTCTCTTATAACTGAGAGACAGTTAGGGTTGGGTATAGAAACTTGATCCATAGCGGGTACCACCAATACGCCATAATAAAAAATTTATAAAATTTTGTATATAAAATTAACCCGCTCAAAGATATTTTTTCATAAAAGTTAGTAGGAAATTTATCTTTGAGTAGGGTCAATTGCCCCTATACCCTTGAAAACAGATATGCCCTGGTGACAGTGAAATTAACGAATAATAGATTATTTGTTATGCCCTCTCGTTTTATGATAATTATTTTTTGTTATCTATTGTTTGTTTTTTTGTAATGATTGTTAATTTATAAATCATATAATTAACTTTGAATGTCCCCATTTACCATCTAGGCAAAATATCTGCTGTTTGGGAAATAAAGAGCAAGTTTGCTCGAAGACAGGTAACCAGAATAGAAGTCCGGATCGCTAGCATAAAGACACTCCTGTTCGGTGTCAAAGCTGGTCGGGGCCAAGGGTTCACATCCTACTTGAACAAAGTTGAGAAGAGCAGGAGTGTCCACGACAATCAAGCGAGCTCTCATCATGTTATGAACAGCACCAAGAGCAGGAATAGACCAGTGCTCGAGCAGAATTAAACCCAAGTATGAAAGCATGAACTTATAGTGCAAGATGGTTGGATGGCTCTCTCCGAGAATGAAGGAATAACTCCCATGCACGATTAATTTGTGTCATGGCAACCAAGTAACCGTCTATCCCCTACGCGCAATCAATCCTCATCATGGTGACAAAGTAACTGTTCCATAACAGAGGAGAACGCGAGGAGTGAAGAACGTGAGTTACGAGAGTAATGAAAAGAGGGAGAAGACCCAGATAAATACTGGTAAAAAAGGAGAGAGGGGTTGGATTAAAAAAACAAAGAAAAAGAAAAAGGGAGTTAGCTTTTAATCTGTGTTTTTTCTTCTTTCACTTAGAGAGAATTTTCTAAAAGTTAACTCGATTACTGACTTGAGCGTTAGAGGGTTTTTGCTCGAAAAACAACTAGCGAGCTCTGATACTTTTTCTTTGAACACAGGTTAGTCAATACCGGAGTCTCGGTGTAGAAAAACCCAAAAATTAGTCGGGAAACCTAGTCAAGGAGCAATCAGAAAACTACATCAACATCTGTTATGTCGTAGGTTAACTAGAAAAAAAAATCTTCTTATTGACTTATTTTTTTCATTTACATTAAATTCATCCATCATTTTTACTTAGGCTTTATTTAGTATAACTTTACAAATAGATTTTATTTAAGTACAACTTTTGTTAGTAGAGTCTTTACCAAAAGAACTTTAGTTGTTTTATTGTCAATGACAACTTTTATTAACAATTATAAAATTATTTTAATACGTAAATTTTTTTAAGTTATATTATGGAAATAAATGACACAAGATTTTCAAATAAATAAAAGATATTTTAGACATTTAAAAATTAAAATTTTTTTCCACCTCTACCCTTAAAAACCTTTAAATTTGAGTTTTTGCGAGTAAATATAAAATAATTTATTCAATAGCCCTACCATTAGATAACGTATATCAGATAGAAGCGTAAAAAGTTATTTATTATAAGAAGCCATAACATTGAAACGAAAAGTACTCAAATTTCCTTTAGCTGCACTCATACACATTATTTGTTGTGGGATCGATTATCATAATACTAACTAATTGGAAATATTTGGTTTAGATGATAAATAATTTAAAAAATTATAAGAATTTATTATACTTTGAAGTATTTTTTTTTTAATTTTAACTATTCTGCAATTAATTCTGACTTGTTTGACTTCCCAAAAAGTTGAATGCTTTTTACTCTTCCACTCTATAATTTCCTTAACCAATGCACATGCATTGGCCATCACTCTGTAAATCGCAAGGCTGCTTTGAGGTGAATTTATTGAAACTTCTATCAGCATGTTGAATTGTAAGTTTTCCCTACGAGAATGGCGAGTTTCTTGTCCGTTTAAACGCGGCCACACTCCCTACTCTAAACCAAGGCACGGTGGGAGACTGTACCCGTTTATGTTCCTATCTTTCGTAACAGTAGCAATGTTTCTTGGAACGCAAGCAATCCTTTTGAAATCAGTAACTATCTTTTGGATTATGATTTAGTTTCTGGTTTCATCTTTTTATGATGAAGAACACGAGGCATTGGAACATGAGCTCGCTTGTTGAGGTCACTGATAGAGATAGCACTCTTATCGTACAGTCTTCGTGGCTCTTTGATAGCCACGAAGACAACAAATGCGGTGCCTGGTTTCCCTCCGGAAGAAATTACAATATAGATGACGTTTCTGTTGCTTACATTGTTGGAGCTGCTTGTTCTCTGAATCTTAGCCTTAAATTCCTAAGGGAATTCTGCCGGATGAAATGACTATTAGTGGCTATGAACGTGTTGTGGACAGTCGTTTTTGCGGGGCTTGTGAAGTGGGAGCAATTGAACAGAGGCAAGTTGAGCGTTGTGGTTGTGAATCAATTGAGGCAAGAAGGCTAAGTTGACTATTGAAGATGATCGGCGGCCGGTTCAGAATATAATCATGAGTCTAGGCTTATTGACTAGACTTGTTAACGTTTGGTTGTGTTTAATTTTGACCTGCACCCAAGGTTCACAGCCCTGAGGATGATAGACATGATTTAATTTGCATTAGGTTGTTTGATATTTCCATTAGCATTTGGATTGTTTTCTATGTTCAAGTTATGTGATTGATTTTGAGAAACATATCTACAAAATCTTCTCTAATGAAAAATGCATGCTTTCAAATTTCGTTTCTTCGTTTGATCAGGGATTTTCGGCTTATTATGTGTACTGGTCAAAATGGAATGATCCTTCCTTGGAAAATGCATTTGGGGACGATAGAAAAATGAATCTGACTTCCAATCCCATTCATGTTATTATTAAAGGGGAATAATTCATCATTCGTCAAGGTAAAGATAATTGAATATATTTAGTTATAATTAAGACTCAACTACAACGATGTACCTGTAGAAATTGCCTTGAGACATGCGATGTAGAGTTAAGAATGAAGGTGTTTGAAGTAACGATACGTCCGATGAAATGCCGCAGAGAGGTTAAAGGCAAGTAATGCAAAACAGGATAGGATTCCTCATAATCACACCTTTTCCTGAACAAAATGCAGATAGATGATTGGTGATTAATAAATTAAAATATAAATGTAAAATTATAACCATAAACTGACACTAAAATATATGTGACACGAAAACTTAAGGAGTTCGAATTAATAGAAGATTCTAATTCGCCAAAAAATTAGGAGATAACTCAAAGAATTATGAGGCATTATTTGATGAGGAATCTAATTATACCATAGATAGATACACAAGCCATTATCATCAACCTTTTTTTTTTATTTTTCTTTTTTAAAATTAACAAATTAGTGAATTCCAGCTGCCATCCAGAGTTCTCCCAAAACACTTCAGTGAAGGGTTGTAAGAGAATCACAGTGAAGTGTTTAGGAGAACACCAGGGGATAGCTGAAGAAGTAACACTACTTATCTTTCTCTTGTTCCCTACATGCACGTTGGCATTGAGAATACTCAGCAAGCCCCGCTACTTATACAATATTCACGATAAAGGCCTTGCCTTGTTGCTTTGCCCGTGACCATCAGAGATTCCAGTGAATAAGTTCACATTTTACTTAGTTTCCAGAGTTTTACCTGATCACAATTATAGGCAATATGAAAACGCTAAGATTGTGTGTTGAAGAATCAGCACAAAAATCTCCCTTCCTTTTGTCCTTACATACCTTTCTAAGCTCTCCATATAACCATCCAAATTTTGCATGCGAGGAATTAGCAAAAGGATCAGGTAATAGAAGTTATCATGTAAATATAAATATATTAATGAATTTGAATGGATAATGTTGATGTCATTATTCATTTGGAATCAATCTCAGGATCCCGCGGAGTTATTCTCAGAGATTTCAGTGTGCATGGTAGAAATTAAAATAGGCGTGGCCCAGTTATTGAGATTATATTCTAGTACCACCTGTGCAACATACTAAGATCATATGGTTTTCATCCCTTAAGAAAGTTGAAAATGAGAGGCTTGGTCCATTCAAAGGTACAAATTAAATCTCGAATTTGCATATGGCCTAACTCCTACTCGGATATACCATCATTTTCTGGTCCCCATGCATATCGCCCAAGGTTGCATCTATTTTCACTACCAACAGCTTTTTGCCCTCATAACTGGAACAAAGCTAGCAGGACACTCAACACATGGTGCAATTCTTAGTATTAAATAGAGGGCTGGTAGTGGTGTTAGCATATACATCCCCTAGAGTTCCTTTAAACACTTCACTAGGTACTCCTTTTAGAGATTTTTTTTCTTCTAAATGTTTTGAGGAAAATTCTGCAGGCCTTAACATAGTTTTACCACTGTCAAAACCTGAAATTTTGCATACGATTGGTGTAATTTTTTTATTTTTTCAAAAGATAATTTTCTGAATTCTTTGCTGCATAAATCCAATTCAGTTTCTTTTATTTTACAGGTGAAATATAATAAAAAATAAGGTAAAAGAAATGTGCATTCAGACTAATTAACCAGCTAAAATCTTTTCAATAGACGATAGTTCGTGCAGTGCAAAAGCAGGACAAATGTTTGGATCGTATAACCAAGAGCTGCTGCTGGACCTGCCGTAACTAATGATTCCTTGTAGTTTCATGATAGCCAGAACTTCAAAATCTAACTAACACTTTGCTGTTTATCTTCAACGAAGTGAATGAACAGGAATTAATTGTTAACGGGGATACACATTTGAAAGAGTAACCTCATTGACAGAGCAAACTTCGGCACCCGTTGAGAATTGACCTGGCCTTGCAACATTTCGGCCAACAGAAAATGCAGGTTCGGTTGGTTGAGGAAGCGTTACCGTATCGCTTGCTAACATGACAACCACAGAAGACATGATAGGTCTGTCTGCTGGGTCTTCTTGAACACACAATAATCCAATTTGGATCAATTTCAAAAGTTCAGCGGCAACGCATGACTGCTTGAGTACCGGATCCATCAGCTCCAGTGCTTCCCCTTCGCACCATAGTTTCCATGTCTATAATATTGTTATACAAGTCATAAACAAAAATGAGACTCAAAATCGTTGGAAATTATTTTCCAGAAAGAAAGATAGAGAAAGTTACTTACATAAGAAAGAAGGCTTTGACCAAGTTCAGATAGATAAAACCCACTATTCTTTTTGCCGCTGATGATTTCTAGCAGAAGAACTCCAAAACTGAAAACATCCGATTTTACGGAAAATAATCCTTCCATAGCATACTCTGGGGCCATGTATCCACTGTTTGAAAATAGTACAACATAAGATCAAATGCCATAGAAAAGCTAATGACCTATGTGAGCTCCATATTTGGAATGTGGTTCAAATATAATAAGGTCACACGTTCAACCAAATACAATAGAATACTGTTAGCTATGTTAATTTTTGGAAACAGAGAAAACGTTTTAATTTTTGGAAACAGAGGAAACAGAGGCAGATGGGGATGAAATGCACTTACTATGTTCCAACAATTCGGTTGGTGTTAGCTTCACTTTGGTTGCCACCAAACATCCTAGCCATTCCAAAGTCTGATATCTTTGGGTTCATCTCATGATCGAGTAAAACATTACTAGCTTTGAGATCCCGATGAATAACTTTGAGTCGAGAATCCTCATGTAAATACAAAAGACCTCGAGCAATTCCATTAATGATGCTTATGCGTCGTTTCCAGTCCAGTTTTTCACTCCTCGTTGAATCTGACAATGAATCGGGCACAATATTTAAATTGATTGGCTACTTTGCCATACTCTGTTGCTAAAGTAAGGAAGACCAAAAATAATAGGAAAGGGGCAGACTAGGGTACAAATGCTATGGTGACTACTGGTGATGTGAGCAAATAATGTGCAAACCATGTAAACACAGCCACTTCAAATTTCTCATACGTAAAACATGATACAAACTAGAATTAAGCCGGAATAATCAGAGTTTCTGCTTTTGTTCGCACAAAGTAACAACCAGCGGTAAAGGAAATACATGAACTCTTCTAGAACTAAATAGACTTTTTAGTTACTTTTGAGGGGCCTTTCAACTTTAGCTTTCAAAATTTGAGAGACAAACCAAAGAGGAAGACATCAAGGCTTTTATTTGGCATGTACTCATAGATGAGCAGCGATTCATTTTCCTCTAAGCAGCAGCCCAAGAGCCTCACAAGATTTTTATGTTGCAATTTGGCGATTAAAGTAACTTCATTCTTGAACTCTTGTAGGCCTTGCCCAGATGTTCTTGAGAGCCTCTTCACTGCTATTTCCTTGCCATCTGCTAATATACCCTGCAAGCAACTTTCCAATAATGGTTAACATGAAAGTCTTGTATGTGTAAGTTTCTGCTAGTATGAACAACTCATTTCCAAATACGGCATTTGGGCAATACTTCGATATAAATAAACGTACAGTAGAAATGGCTTAGTGTGATTTAGTTGTTTAAATTAAGCATCCCTTTATAATTACCTTGTAAACAGGGCCGAATCCACCTTCTCCAAGCTTATTTTCATCAGAGAAATGCTGCGTAGCCTCAACTGTGAGATATAAAGGAAACAAAGGGAACTCTTGAGATTCTTCCTGCTTCTGTGCTCGTAAAACGTCACACGAATAGTCGTTGCCAATTCTACCTTCTGCCAGATGAAGCAATCGTGTCTCTTGACTATTTGCTTTCTCCTCTGCAAAAAACGGATTACCTAACTTCATAAACTATGAATAAGAACAAGGGAGTGGTGGAGTATATAAAGCTTTTTAACGCCAAACATTACCTTTGACTCTTTCCTTCCTTCTCTTTATACACCAAAGTGAAAAACTAGATAGCACAAGTACTATAATTGCTGATACAGTGATGCCGATTGCAATCCATGTTCTGCTTTCCTTCGTTTTCTTCTTTCCCGAATCTAACATAAAGCCAAGTAAACTAATCTGTGGAAAACTCTTTCTACAACTTATCCTCTGTATGTTTATAGATAATTATAAGGAACCTGAAATTTACGAACTCACCATCAGAGCTCCCAGTCTCGTTAGGTGGAGAGATGGGAACTGTAGGGTCCTCGAAAAAAGGGTACATCTCGTATCTTATGTTACAACTTGGGAGAAGAACTCTACCACCTTGCTTTCCGGAGCAGCAGTTTGGAATTTGACTTAGAGCGGTGCGGAGGCAAATGTTGCAGTCTGATTTAGACAAATATGGTACGCACTGCACTAGAGTCCTAAGTTCATCAAAGTTAGAGGTATTAACCGTTTGGGCTGCAGCTGCATACTTAGAATCCGTTGAGGTTACATTTTGAATTAGATCATTGAAGGACTGAGCCAAAATATTAGAGAACTTATAAGGATCAGTAACGTTCATTGTATTCCATAAGTATATAGTTGGCGATGTCTCTAGCGAGAAGGTAAAAGAACTGTTAGAGAAGCGTACCAGACACTGATCATACCATATAATTGCCTCCTTGGCGCCAGTACAATTTTTTACAATGGTATCGATTGCAACTTTTATGCAGTCTTGGCAGACCTCATTAGAAACGTCGAATATACAATTATAAAGACCATAAACTTTGTCCGGGTAAACCCCTTCAGTTGCGTTGTGGTAGAGAGAACGGCCACCTTCATTGTAGAGCTTTCCGTTGAAGATTGAGCCAACATTATACATGAATAAGTCGCCGGAAGCAGTATTGTTTTCTTGTGGGCAGACATGGTAGACATAGTTGGAGTCACTTTCAGCCGCCTCTGACGAAATTTGTAACAGAACTAAAGATAGAAATGAAAAAAGGTGAAGCAGGCTAACTGTGATTCTAGTTCTTGGGCCGACTAATACGAGCTGAATCGGCATCGCCCCTTGCTCTTCAACTCTGAAAATTTGAGTTCCAATGTCAAGGGACTGAATTAAGGCACCAGGATCCGACTAGCTAAAAATGAACAGAATTCATGGTGAATACACCACGAGTTAAGATACTAGAAAAATCAATGAAATGAAAAGTCAAACAAAAGGACCGTTAGTGAAGTCTAGATAACCCATATGAAGGCTGTACAACGCGGTCACGTCGACAGTTTCTAGGCATCTTCATATTGGAGATTAGTCATAGGTGGGGTTTGTTCCTTCATTTGCATTATGAATAAATCTAAATTGTCAGAATTTTAAATAAAATTAAAGTGAATTTTTTTATTTGAAATTTGAACAGTATTAATTAATTTGAATTTTAAATAGAAAATTTGAATAATATGTTTGTTTTTCAAATTTGAATCTCTGAAAAAAAATATTAAGTTGCTTGTTTTTTCAATATAAAAAAACTAAAAATATGTACTTTTACATTTGTATCCTTATTAAATTTGAATGTCAAATAAATAATATATATATATATATATATATATATATCTCAAAGAACATAAATACCATAATATTTTAACATATATAAGCAAAACTACATTCAAGTGAATACATAATGATTTTAGAATTATGATATATAAAGTACCATAAGTTTCAAATTTTATCACAAAGTCTCTATAATAGTACATAATATAAGATGAGATTATTAAGGGGTAAACGTTTATGAGTGGGTTTTGGATAAGCATGAAATATAAATTATAAAGTAGAGATATTTTTAACATTATAAATTAGTTGGCTTATTCAGATTCCTCCATTTAGTAAAAAAACCCAAAAAATTGGCTTATTTTATTAAGTCAAAATTATCTAAAATGTCCCATTAAGTTATGAAAACAAACACCTCTAATTAACTTAATTAGTTAAGTTATTTTAAGTCACTAAGTTAAAAAAAAAAAAAAACACCTTAAATGTCTTAATTTGAATGATAATATATTATCAAAACGTAAATCATGTTAAATTGAATACAACTCTTTAATATTCTAAGTTAGTATATGTTAATCAATTTTATAGTTGTTTATGATGTTTTTATATTAAAAATATTATTAAAAAATTATGAAGATAATCAATCTTAATTTGAAGAAAAAAAAAGAGATGATGATGATGATGATGATGATAATAATAATAATAATAATATACCACTATATTATCACAAGTTATAGAGATGTGTAATAATACTAATTATTAAATTTTTATTTTGGTAAGGATGAAAATTAATTAATTAGATATGAATATTTTAAAGAATATTTTTTAATGATATCATTCAAACTTTTTAGATTAAGTTATGAAATACCATGCAACATTCATAAGAAGCATGAATTTTTAGAAAAAGGAAAATAAAATTAAATATTGATTGCATTCTAATCTAAATACGCAATTTCATCGAAATGATAAATTCATATTGATGCACGGTTGCCGTTTAGCTTGTGTGAAAATAGGAGTTCGAACTCAACTCACATGGGTGGACAGGTATTAAGTTACCGTTAAATAATAATATATTGATGCCATATCAGATAAATATCTAGTTATGTGGTGCTACATGCCTCTCGAGACTCTATATTAGGATCGTTTAGAATTGCGGTCTAATTGTCTAAATGTTATAACAATTTATTTTATAAGTTTTGATAAAAATAATGTTTGATAAAAAAATTCGAATTCCAAAATACATCTTGGCTAAAAATTTTGTTGTAAAGTACCGTTTTTATTGTTGTCAGTGAATACAAGCCGAGCTTTCTTAATTAAATACCATTTTCTTGTAAATGGTGAATAAAAAGCCGATTTTTTCTTAACTAAATTGTATAATGAAAGGACTATATATAATAAAGTCTTGTGCTGCATGCATGTCTGTGGAGGTACTACTTAAGTATTTGATTAGAAAAATCAATGGAAATGAAAGGATCATACGAAGGCTGCTCAACGCTGACCATTGGCATTTTCCAGGCATCTTCATTCTTCACATTGGAGATTAGTTATCGTTGTGAAATACCATGCAACATACGTAAGATTAATTAAGCAAGAATTCCTATGAAAAAGAAAAAAAATTAAATATAGCATTCTAATATAAATAAACAATTTCATTAAAGTGGTGAATTTATACTGATGGGTGATTGCCATTTAATTGATTGATTTTTTTTTTTTGTGTGACAAAAAGAAGCTTGAGTTTAAATACCGCTCGCACAAGTGGAGAGAGCATTAAGGCCTTGCAGTGCTAAATAATAATATTGATGGCACATCAAATAAATAGCTAGCTATGTGGTGCTACATGTCCGTCGTGTCCCTACTTAATTAAACAGTTATGTGATAGTGCCATTCTAATGACTTGGAGCCGTTTGCAGAAGTGGATATGTTAGATACTGCTAGAGTTCGTCTTGGAACGTAGAAGGCTGTCTCTTCTCAGACCGGGGAAGATCTGAGCTTTCTAGTCTTCCCTATTCTTATTGTGTAGAAGTACGGGTTGAATAAATTATCAATTTATGATAACTGTGACTGTTGAAAAAACTTAAATATCGTGTAAATCATTTCAAGTAAAATTAACACAATAATTTATGTGGTTCAGCGTAAAGTCTACATCCACGAGGGTAAAGATTGGAAGATAATTTTACTAACAAGTGAGAACTTACAAATTGGAAAAAGAACTCACAAAATCCAATTCCCCAATACACCAAAATGAATTCTCCTATCTCTCAAGTGGAAGCTCTCTCTCAACTCTCTAAATTGCTTCACTTGCAATTGCTCTCAATTGTGAGATGTCTTAATAAATGAAGAACAATAGCTATTTATAGGAATTCATGGTAGTACTATTTCACCAAATTTTTAAAATTGTCAAAGTTTATTTGGTGATTACCTAAATTTTAGCCAAACTTTGAACAATTTTGGCCAAACTTTGAACATGTGCTTTCATTTGAATTTTTCAATAATTCTCCACCTCGGTGAAGATTTATCCAAATCTGAGCCGACTACCAACGAACTATCATTCCCAAAGTGGCTGCATCTCTTTTACTGCCTACGTACCCAAAATTTGGGATCAAGCCAACCGTAGTTCAAAATATTACTGAACTCCTTTATATATTAAATGATCATTCAATCTCTATCTTTCTCACCATTTTTAACTTTCAGGATATTAACCAAGTTTAAACAATGCTCAAACTTGATCGTTGTCACCACCTTAGTCAACATATTTGCGGGATTCTCTGTAGTCTTGATTTTCTAAAGAAGAATCTTTCCCTCATCAATAATTTCCCGCACAAAGTGAAATCATACGTCGATATGCTTCGTACGCGCATG
This sequence comes from Murraya koenigii, assembly GCA_025617385.1. NCBI lineage: Eukaryota > Viridiplantae > Streptophyta > Magnoliopsida > Sapindales > Rutaceae > Murraya > Murraya koenigii. The sequence goes on from CM046812.1 coordinate 28,572,801, forward strand.
ATAAACTTGATTCTTTGCTAAGTGAATAGCACTTTGACTGTCACAATACAAGTTAACATGCTCCTGGATCAATCCCAAGTTTCCAAGCAAGCCTTGTAACCAAACAGCCTCCGTAATTGCCATATACTCGGCCTCTATGGTTGACAGTGCAACTGTAGACTGTAATGTAGACTTCCAACTAATTGACCCTCTAGCAAGAGTAAATAAATATCTCATAGTTGACCATCGTTTGTCTATATCACCGACATAATCAAAATCAACGTACCCAATCACACCTTGACCAAGTGTGTCATTTCGTTCAAACAGTAAACCAACATCAACGGTTTTCTGAATGTACTGTAGAATCCATTTCACAGCTTGCCAATGTCTTTTACCAGGATTATGCATATATCTGCTCACCATACTAACTGCTTGTGAAATGTCAGGCCTTGTACACACCATTGCATACATCAAGCTACCAACTGTATTTGAATACGGAACTTGCAACATGTATTCTTGTTACTCATCCGTTGAAGGAGATAATTGTGCAGAAAACTTAAAATGAGAAGGCAATGGGGTACTTACAGATTTTTTCTGATCATTCATACCAAACTGTTGTAATACCTTCTTCAAATATTGCTTCTGAGACAAGCTGACTTTACCACGAGCTCTATTTCTGCATATCTTCATGCCAAGAATCTTCTTAGCTTCACCTAGATCTTTCATCTCAAATTCTTGATTGAGTTGAGTTTTCAACTTCTCAATCTCATCTTTGTTCTTAGATGCTATTAGTATATCATCGACATACAAGAGTAAATATATGAAAGATCCTTCTTGTACCTTGTGAAAATACACACAATGATCAAATTTATTTCTTGTGTACCTTTGCCCTTTTATAAACCGATTAAATCGCTTGTACCACTGCCTCGGAGATTGTTTCAATCTATAAAGCGACTTTATCAGTTTGCAAACCCAATTTTCTTTTCCAGCAACTCTAAATCCATCTGGCTGAGTCATGTAGATTTTCTCTTCCAAATCACCGTGTAAGAACGCGGTTTTTACATCAAGTTAAACTAGCTCAAGATCATATTGCGCAACAATGGCTAGCAAAATCCGAATAGATGAATGTTTCACAACTGGAGAAAATACCTCATTATAGTCTATTCCTTCTTTCTGAGCGTAACCCTTCGCTACCAATGTAGCCTTGCATCTAATTTTATCCTTACGAGAAAATTCATCCGTTTTTGCATATACCTATTTGCACCCAATTGCCTTTTTATCTTTGGGCAGTGTAACTAACTCCCGAGTTCCATTTTTTTGAAGAGACTGCATTTCTTCATCCATTGCTTGTTTCCAATGTACATTTTCAGGGCTATTTACTGCTTCTCTGTAAGTAGAAGGAACTTCACCATCTACAATTGGAAGTGCATAGGCCACCATATCAACAAAGCGAGCAGGTCTACGAATCTCTCTTCGTAGCCTTCTATATGCAATTGAATCTTGTTGCTTTAAAGGTTCCTGAGTCAGAACCTCTTCTTCATCTTCAGTCGATTGAGAATCATCTACCTCTTCAACACTAGCTAGATCATCTTTAACCTTTTCAAGCTCCATCTGCTGCGGGGTAATACTGGTGTTGTCATTCTTTTGTGAATCCTTTTGTTTTAACATGACTAATTCATCAAAAGTCACATCTCTGCTGAAAATAATCTTTTCGTATATGGACACCATAAATGGTATCCTTTTACTCCACCAGTTATACCTATGAACAATGTTTTCTTCGCTCTTGAGTCTAACTTAGATTCCTTTACATGATAATAAGTAGTGGAACCAAAGACATGTAAAGTATCATAATCAGTAGCAGGTTTACCAGTCCATATTTTCATGGGTGTTTTGCCCTCAATTGCAGCTGATAACGATTAATCAGATGACATGCATATACAACAGCCTCAGCCCAAAATTCCTTGCCCAATCCAGCATTGGACAACATACACCGAACTTTCTTCAGTATAGTTCGGTTCATGCATTCTGCCACCCCATTCTGTTGTGGTGTACCTCGAACAGTGAAGTGTCGTACAATGCCCTCATCTCGGCATACTTGTAAAAATGGATTATTTTTATACTCACCACCATTATCTGACCGAAGTCTTTAACCTTTCGACCAGTCTGAGTCTTGACCATCTTCTTCCATTTTAGAAATATACTCAAAATTTTATTTTTGTTCTTCATCAAATACACCCACACTTTTATTGAATAATCATCAATAAAAGTAACAAAATAGTGCATACCTCCCAAAGAAGCTACTCTAGTAGGTCCCCACATATCACTGTAAATATAGTCTAGAATCTCTTTTGTATCGTGAATTGCTGAACCAAAATTTACTCTTGTTTGCTTGCCCAGAACACAATGTTCATAAAATTCCAATTTGCAAGAATTTTCACCTTTCAATAAGCCTTGCTTAACCAAAGTCTGCAAAGCTTTTTCACCGGCATGTCCTAAAAGCATATGCCACAACTTGGTTGCCTCTGAATCTACATCTTTTTCTCGAAACTGTTGATGCTGATCCAATAACTGTACTCCCTTGGAAATAGTACAAGTTATTTCTTCTTGTGCCTTTCATCATCGTCAGTGCACCAGCTACTACCTTCAAGAATCCATCTCTCTTAGTGATTGTAAGCCCTTTGGATTCTAGGACTCCTAATGAGATGAGATTTTTCTTTAAGGTTGGTACATAGCGAAATTCTGTCAAGACTTGGATTGAGCCATCATGATTCTTCAATTGGATTGAACCTATTTCCATGGTTTTACAAGCATTGTCATTGCCCATAAAAACAACTCCACCATCTAGCTCCTTGAAGCTAGAAAACCAGCCCTTATTAGGACACATATGATAAGTACAACCTGAATCCAAAATCCACTCATCTGATTGACATGTCAACGTCATGCCAACCAGACTAAATTCTGACTCCTCATCATGCTCGGCTACATCAAAAATAGCCTTGCCTTTTTGTAACTTAGGACAATTCTTTTTCCAATGTCATTTCTCGCGACAAAAAACACATTCATCTTTGGCAGGCCTACCTTTAGACTTGCCTTTTTTTCCAGGTTTGCGGCTTTGTGAACGACCTCTTGATGTCAATACTTCTGTAACTGTATCTCTGTGATTCTTTTTATCTTTCTTTCTGGTCTCAGCATTATACAGTGCACTACATACAGCATCAAATGTGACACTATCCTTCCCATGAAGCAAAGTGGTAACGAGATGGTCATATTCATCAGGAAGCGAATTTAACAACAACAATGGCTTATCTTTATCTTTAAATTTTTCATCCAAATTTAGCAAATCCGCTAATATTTTATTGAATGAGTTCACATGGTCATTCATCGACATACCAGGTGCATACGTGAATCGATAGAGTTTTTTTTTCATATAAAGCCTGTTTTCAAGGCATTTCTTCATATATTTTTCTTCTAGTGTCTTCCACAATTTCTTTGCTGATGTTTCCCTCATGACAGAGTACTTCTGATTTTTAGCCAGACATAGGCAAATAGTACTACATGCCTATCTATTGATTTTTGTCGACTCCTTGTCATCCATCTTTTCAGGCTTTTCTTCTAGTGTTTGATGGATCCAGAAAGGGGAAGCCAATATCCAATTCTTTCATACAATGATTTGAAAAAGCATCAGTTGTTCCACATCTATTGGATTCAGGATGCATTCTCAAGGTGGCTATCAGAGTCTTCTGATATTACTAACTCTACTATTGAGTATTATCAAGAGCTTCTGACTGGAGGTGATGACCAATTTTATATAGTAAATTTTGATTTCATTCATGCTTTAGTCACAGAGGAGAATGATGCAGATTTATGTAGGGTGCCTGACATGAAGAGGTTCAACATGTGGTTTTTTCTATTGATACTGATGGTGCCCTTAGGCCTGATGGTTTTTGTGGCAAATTTTATCAGGCGTGCTAGGTATCATTAGAGCTAATGTATTTATTGTAGTTTTAGATTATTTCAACGGATCTGCTATACCTAGAGCTTTTCAGAGTTCTTTATTAGTCATACTACTTAAAAAGAACTCTCCTTCTACTTAGGTGGATATTCGTATTAGTCTGTGTAATGTAAGTAATAGATGCTGACTAAACTGCTAGTTTTGAGGCTCTTTACTATTCTTCCTCGTATTATATCTTCGTCTTCGAGTGGATTTGTTCTAGGTCGGGTGATCCATGATAATATCCTGTTAGTCCAGTAGCTGGTCTATGATATTAACTGCCAGTCTTGAGGTGCTTAAGATGTTTCAATGCTTTAGATTTTCTAGTCGTTGGGTATCTTTGATCAAATGAGCAATTTATAGGCCTTTGTTTTCTGTATTGATCAATAAGGTAAGTCATGGAATCTTCTAGTCTTTGGGTGGTCTTTGACGAAATGATCCCCTTTCTCCTTGTCTTTTATCATTACGGCCGAGTTTTATCTCGAGGTTTATACCACTTATATTCTCATAATCTCTTTTTGAGGTACCATGTCTACTCTTATGCATGTATCCCATTTAAGTTTTACTGATGATATTATAATATTTGCTAATATGAGTAAATCTAGTCTTGAGTGCCTTATAACTTTTTTATATTACTACAAGGCCGTGTTGGGTTAGTTGACTAGTCAGCTAAAGAGCAGTTTTTATATTGGGAGACAGGCCTTGGCTTCTCATCAGGCTATAGTTAAGTCTATGATTAGTTTCCAGTAGATCCTATTTCCTTTTACTTATTTGGGATGCCAGGTGTTTTTAGGTTGCACATGGATTTATTATTTTGATGACATGATCTGTAAAATAAAAAATCAGATATCACGGTAGGCCAACTGACTCCTCTCTTTTAGGGGTAAACTTATACTTATTCGGTAAGAGCTTTCTTCCATGCCGCTATATATTTTCCAGGTCCTTCGACCACTTATTGCTTTTATTCATCATCCTGAGTGGTAGTTCACTAAATTCTTATGGGGTGGTACAAATTCTAGGCGGCACATCCATTGGTACAGATGGCCATTTATTTGCTTCCCAATGGATAAGGGTGGTTTGAGAGTTCGTTCTTTCTCAGATCTGGTTAAAGCTATGGTGAAGATTTGGGGATGAGCACTCGTTTTGGGCTTCATTTATAAAGTCCAAGCATTGCAGAGTTGAACACTCTAGTATGATTCAGTCAAGTGATAGTAGTTTTTGGTATAATTGCTCGTTAGGCTCCATGCCTCTTTTCCAATTTAATCTTATTGCTGCATTTATGGTTCCTGTGTCCTTCTATTGGCAGGGAACAGTTTAGGATATGTGTAGATTGTTGTCTGTTCTATCTACTTTAATTGTTAAGCGTATTTTATTAGTCCCAATTTCTGATGTTGGCCCAAGTATGATTCGTTGGACATTATGTAGGAATGGGAATTTTTATATGAAGACCACTTCGGAGCTTTTCGTAGGTCTCAGATCCAAAATGAGGTTTTTACCTATATTTGGCAGCAATATATTCCTTCCAGGGTTTCCTTTTTCCTATAGTGGTTATTGCATGGTATTTTAGCCACATATGATGTATTAAGCTTAAGGGATTTCTATATGGTTTCTTGATGTCAATGTGGTTGTGCTATTGAAACTATTAGACATTTATTTTTGGATTGTCCTTTGGTTAATTAGGTTTAGCATCGGTTTTATATAATGATGGGTCTTCGATACCTTTCTTTTTTATCTCCCTATGCTTTGCATGTTCACTGGCGGCATTACACTTATTCTTCAATAAAAATTCAAGTTATTCTCCAGTGCTTCATTCTAGGGCATGTTTGGAAAGCTCGAAATGCTTTTATATTTGATTATATTCCTTTTATGTTTTCTGAATTAAGACTTGTTATCTCTACTTTTGGTTTTAAACCATCCCAATTGAGGGGTACTTTGGATACTTAAATTATGGAGGGCTTGAGGATTATTATGCCCTCTTCGTAGATCAATCCGCTTAGTGTCCTGGTTTAGGCCATCACATAGGGTGGTGAAGTTAAGTGTGGACGGTTGTTCTAGGGACAACCCTATTATGTCTGCTGCTGATCGTATATTGCGTGATCATCGGGGAGTGGTACTAGCTGGTTTTGGCTCTTTCTTAGTACACTAGTCAACATTGTTTGCTGAGCTGATGGTTGTTCTTGAAGGGTTGGATCTTACTGCTCAGCTTAGGTTTACTGCTCTTTAAGTGGAGTTTGACTCGACCACAATGGATTCTTAGGCTAATCCTCATTGTTCAGTGCGATAGGATTTTACTTATCTCATTTGTCAAATCCGTACTTTATCTTCTAGTCCTTCAATTGCTATCAGACATATCTTTTGGGATGCTACATCTGCCATTGATTTCATGGCCAATTGGGCATGCACTCATTACACTCATTAGAGATTCTTCAGCTGTGAGGATCTTCCATCTAATCTTTCTGGTATTCTTTATTTGGATGCTCTCGAGTTCCCAAATATTCGACGTTGATTGTTGGTTTTTATGTTACATATTTTTTTTTCTATTTTTTAGGAGATTTTAGTATATGTCCCACTTTTCATATATTTTTTAATCATCTAATTTATATTACAGGTAAGAATCAGGCCTAACTCTTTATTATCATGATGGTTTTAAATAAGAAAAAAAAAACCTCTTGCTTAAGCATGAGAGGAATTTCATAGGTACTATGCCAACGCTTAATAAACTTTTTTTAGAGTTGAAGAATGCAGCTGGAAGGAACTAAAATCATATATTTTAATCAGTATTGTACATAAATAGCTTAAACCTATTTATTTAAGTTCTTTAGGATTTCACTCCTACAATACTGAAAATGATATTCTTATTTAGTATTAGCTATTTTCAGCATTTAATTTATTTTCTCTTTATCACATATTAATATGATTTCTATATTGATAAATTATTAAGTGAAATTGAATCAATAATTTAGTCATAACCTAAACTAATCCATGGCTCCCCATCGGATGAATTTTATTATGCTTGTGGGATGATATGGTGCTACCCGGAAAAGCAATCCCAAAGTTTTTTTTTTTTTTGAGTTTTTGTAATTAATTATGGTAAAAAGTACATATACGATCCCATGCTTAAAAGTTGAAGTAATTTTTTTTATTTAATTAACATAATCTTTTGCACAGGTTAGTGGAATTTTAAAGAATGAAAGTAAACTCCAAACTTAAAGAGAGGGAGTGAGAAAAGTCTATCAATATTTAATAATACCATCATCAAGAAATGAAAAAGTGCTAATTAATGACTTCCATTTTTTTGATCCTTCCCATGAGTTTCGTATATAGCCGCGGAAAAGAAGCTGAAGTATGTAGTTTGAAATTTTACAAAACTGGCCCTAAATTAATGCACCAACTAGGCTCCAAAACAAGGTAACGAGTTACTTCTTCTTTTTTTAATATTATATATAAACTTATTACTAATATTTGATCTTTAATTTTATATATGAGTGTAAAGATTTTAATATAAGTTCATTCATAATGATGAGTTACTTTCACTAAGGTGCCCCAATTCAAAAAGTTCTATAAATAAAGACTTGCGCTTTAGTCTAATAGTATTTTATATATATATATTTTACAGTGTTATTTTTAATTAGATTCCACCGTTAGTGGTGCGAGTAAAAGAGATGGCTACGAAAAGTTTTTGATCCTTATAAGAGGGACTTGACGAAAGTGCTCATTATTAATGGCTTTGAGAAAGAAAGACTTGTTCTATATATCCCTCCTAATTTGGGCTGTCTTACATCAGCAATTTTCAACTTTTCTTTATCGTTCCCATGTGTTTTATAGCTGTGGAAAAGGAGACGAAGTAGTTTGGAATTTTACTAAATTGGCCACAAATTCATGCAACTTTCAACCTTTTGATCCTTCCCATGGGTTTCGCAGCTGTGGAAAAAAAGTTGAAGTAGTTTGGACCTAAACCGGCATGAAACGCATCCAATCATTCCGCGCCAAAGACTTCGTCAAATTCACTTCTTCATTGCATGAAACGCATCCCATCGGAGTTTTATCACTATTAAGATTTTATTTGCTTCTTATCTATAATTCTTTCTTCTTCAGAGCGTCAGAATAATACTGTAAGTACTATGCCACCACTCAACTAACTTTCTTTCGAGTTAAAGAATGCAACTCGAAGGAACAAAAATCATATCTTTAAATCAGTAATGTAAGTAAATCAAGTTCTTGTAGGAATTTCACTCCTACAATATTAGTAAGGATATTCTTATTTATTATTAGTTATTTTCAGCATTTAATCTTCTATTTATCACATATTAATATGATTTTTATATTGATAAATTATTAAGTGAAATTGAGTTAATAATTTAATCATAACCTAAACTCATGACTCTCCATAGGATGAATTAGGAATGACAATGAGACACATATGAGTTGGATATACTCTGCTCCAGGTCCAGATGCATAATGAAAATTGAGATCCTTATGTACTTGACATCCATCATAGATTCATGTTTTTCGCTATATATGCAGATTAAAAAAAAATCTATATCTGCTCTAAATAAAAAAAGAAAACATTTAAAATCCAAATGTGTTCTACATCCAACATGAATTCTAAAACTCAATAATAAAATAACAATAAATTTTTAAAGAAATTTAGAGACTAAAATGTATTAATAACAATTAAATTATTTAATTTATCTAAAAAATCTAATAAAAATTGTAGCTTACGCTTTTACACCAAAACAAATAAATAAAAAAGATAAGAATATATCCATAAAAAAATAATTGCATGAGTAAGATCAATGTAATATTTTAATGTCTCCTTCATCTTCCTTATATCTGTGGCACACCCATCATCATTCCTACAACATTCAATAATGGCATATAAATTAAATATGATTTGTATTCAATGCTTTATTATTTTTATTACGACTATATTTAACTAAATACATGAATAACATAATTATTTTATAATAGATAAATAAAAAGGATATAATATATATTATATTATATTAATTATGCAGGGTATGGTATTCGATTTATCGAACTATAATTTAACTATCACTAATTAGTGATTGCACAATATAAATAGGGATATGAGAAAATAATATAAAAGAAAAGTCAAGTCTAAAGAGTCCGGGAAGTCGTCAGTATTCTGCATGCAATATGAATTACAAGTTTAGTTCAATGCTCACAACATACCGTAGCGATGATTCTCTCAGGTCCTGCAATTGAAAGGCCTGATCAGTACTAAATCTTAGACACAGCAGGTGTTAAAAATAAGAATGAATTGATGCAATATTTAATTACCGATTCTGCAAAACTTGAACCCTACGTAAACTTGATTTAAATAATCATGGTGAAAGAAACAATGATACATGATTAGGTGGCGTGTAAAAAGATATCATTAATGTAAATATAGATTTTTTTTATTTTTTATTTTTGTAAAATAGCAGTCGCCGCCCATCATGATTAGTTGTATAGTACCTTTAATAGTAAAACATTAATGAAATTCTATAAAGACTAAAGAGCATATAAAACAAAAGGTGTGGATTTGATTGCCGTTTACATGGGTGAGGAAGGGATTGGATTACCGTTAAGCTTTATTATAATAATAATAATAATAATAATAATAATAATAATAATAATAGTAATAATAATAATAATAGTAATAGAAGTAAAATTATTATTTTTTTCTAAAAAGAGTATTTAAAAAAAAATTCGGTACCAGTTCATCCAATTCAACATTCAATGCCCATAAACGTTTACCTAAATTTGGTTTACAAAAGTATAATGATATAAGGAACAATGATACATGATTGGTGGTGTATAAACAATTATCACTTGTATAATTGTTGATATAGAAAATCTGGTCTCCTTTATCTTGAGTATATCAGACTTTAGCATCGCTATTAAATTTATTTTTTGAAAAAGTAACTTGCCAATCATCAAGGACGCTTGTAACTGTTAGCGGATTATCGTCAATTACCTGAAATCAGAGAAGACGGTCAGATGCGCTGGATATTTTTCTTATTGAACCCTACAATGCTCAAGTCAGTAATCGGGTTTTTATGGGAAAAACTTATACCACCTCCCTTGTGCCTTCATTATCATTGCCTTTAAACCAACAATTTTTCTTCTCATTTCCAGAAGAGTCAATAGACTGTAAAAGAATAGACCTTTTTTTCATGAGAAGAAGAAAGCCTCACTTCCCATGGAAGAGATCCCCCAAAATAATTATAACCATCTAAATAAATAATTATAATTATCATTACCCCCATGATTATAATAATTCATATACTAATGAGCACAATAATAGGCATAATAACAGTTTTAATAATTATCATAATAACTAATCAGCAATAATGACTAATAATTCATTTATTATACATATCTGGTCGAAGTAATAAAAATTATTCCTTAGTCGAAGTGCTCTGCTCAAAGTTACCAGGCAATCACTTGGTCAAGATAATTTGCTTAAGATGACCTACTCACCTGGTCGAGATAATTTACTCTAGATGATCTGTTCACTTGGTCAAGATGATCTATTCAAGCTCTCCAGATAACAACCTGGTCGAGATCACAGATAAACTCTTGGTCGAGATAATGTGCCCGAGCCAATCATATAACTACTTAGTCGAAGTGTTCTGTTTGAGCTCACCCTATAGCCATCTGGTTAAAATAGTCTGCTCGAGGTCACTTTAATTTATTCTCCAAACACCAGTCCCCCAGTTTCTAGTGTTGGGAGTTTTAATGAATCGGAACTATAAACCATATAAAGTTTAAAGTGACCTTGAGATGACTTTCATGAGTCAGTTCAGGTTGCTAGAATTGACCTTATCGTAGACAAGAAATCTGAGCAAGTTTCAAGTCTCAAATCTCTATATGCCTTAAAAAATATATTATTTTCCTGCTCGACTTGATCAGGTTTTGGCGAATTTGTGACTTTTGTCTCACCTCGATCAGGCTTTGAGACTTCAAGTGTTTTATAAAATATTTTTAAGAGCTTAAATCTGCTCGAATTAATTTTGGCGAACTTCAGCTTTTTGTCTCGTCTTGAGTAGGCTTTGAGACTTATAGCTATTGTTTTTTAAAAATATTTTTCAAGTCTATCGATTTTCTGCTTGAATTAATCAAGCTTTCGTAAAATCTTTTACTTTTATCTCGCCTTGATTAGGCTTTGAGACTTTAAGCCTTTTTATTAGAGCTTAATTTACTCGAGCATATTCTGGCTAAATTTGGCTTTTCATCTTACTTTGAGTAGGCTTTGAGACTTCTAGCCTTAACATATTCTTAGAGTTTAATTTGCTCGAGCCTATTCTGGCTGAATTTAGCTCTTCGTCTCACCTCGAGCAGGCTTTGAGACTTTAAGCCTTTTATTTGCCTTCTCAACCTCATCTAAATAATTGATTTAAGGTAACTTAAGCAACAAAGGAAATGATATATCTTCAAAATATAAATGCCAAACAGGTAATTTTAGAAACCGTAAGTATGGTGCACATGCCTTTAAGTGATAAAGGTAAGCATATTGTTATGAAAATTGAATGGCATGTACATGGTTAATTAAACATGCATGGTAAGCACATGATCTTGTAAGTTCTGATACCATACAATTTTACTTCAAATTCTAACTGTGCTAAAATTTATCTCAGCTCCACTGATTTAATTCTCGCTATTGAACTGAACTTGTTTCCTTCTTCTAGCTTAAACATTTAGCACTATTATAGCAATAACTAAGACATGTAGTAAATAATCAATTGGCTTCAGATCTTCGTGCCATAATGCACATGAATGGCAATTTAACCAAACTGATTTTTGTGATATAATCATGTATGGCCATAAATAAAAATTTCCTCTATCAATGGATTTATGATCCATTTACAACTATGGTGCATCAAACAATCTGATTTTCATGATTTGTACTATAAGCCCCTAAAAATAGAATGAAATCAACACAATTTTCAAAATTAAAACTTTAGAATAAGTGCACCTGATTTGGATCTTAAGAATTTTGCATTAACTTGTAACAAACTAGATTTCATACTAGGATTGTTATGAATCCTTCGCTTTCCCTTAGCCTGATGAAAAATTGATAAATGACTTTTTGTACCATTCCTCATAGACGACGCTAAATGTTGATGACGAAAATCTGGTCTCATTTACCTCGAGCAAATCAGACTTTAGCATTGCCATTAAATTTATTTTTTGGGGAAGAGGCTTGCTAATCACCAAGGACGCCTGTAACTGCTAGCAAATTATCGTCAATTACCTGAAATCAGAGAAGATGGTCAGAGGCGTCAGATGTTTTTCCTGTGTGAACCCTCTTATGCTCAAGTTAGTAATCGAATTTTTATGGGAAAAACTTATACCACCTCCCTTGTGCCTTCATTATTATTGCTTTTAAACTAGCAGTTTTTCTCCTAATTTCCAAAAGAGTCAATAAAGTGTAAAAACAAAAAGAAATTTTTTCATGAGAGGAAGAAAGCCTCACTTCCCATGGAAGAGATCCCCTAAAATAATTATAACCATCCAAATAAATAATCATAATTATCATATCCCCCATGATTATAATAATTGATGTACTAATGAGCAGCATCATAAGCATAATAACCGTTGTAATAATTATCATAATAATTGATCATCAATAATGACTAATAATTATCATTATTATACATATCTGGTCGAAGTAATTAGAATGATTCCCTGGTCGAAGTACTTTGCTCAAAGTTATTAGGCAATCATCTGGTCAAGATAATCTGCTCAAGATGATCTGCTCACCTGGTCGAGATAATCTGCTCCAGACGATCTGTTCAAGCTCTCCAGATAACAACCTAATCGAGATCACAGATAAACTCTTGGTCAAGATGATGTGCTCGAGCTAATCAAATAACTGCTTGGATGAAGTGTTCTGTTTGAGCTCACCCTATAACAAATTTGATCATAATAGTCTGCTCGATGTCACTATGATTTATTCCCTAATCAGTAATAATACTTAAACTTAAAATAATGATAACATGATTACTTGTACAATATCTTAAATAGTAAATAATTATGCAATTTTATAAAGGTAAAGAGCATTTAAAAACAAAATCAGCACTAATTCATCAAAAGCTGTTTATTCTTCTGTATATTTATATATACATACAAATGATGTAACAGTGTTCTTGCTACTCACAAAAGAAAGAATTACTGGAATGAAACCTTTGATTTATAACTTCGTGGGCTGGTTATAGAATCCTCACTAAGTTTCATTAGTAAAACATCTAATTTCAAAATTGACCTCATTCCAAGAACCTTATTTAAATCTTTTCTCCAAACACTTTACTCATGAAGAAACAAATCATAGAATTGTTTCACTCTCAAGAGCTCATGTTCCTCATCTCAGTTCTATGAATTTTGCCAAATCCTTTGAAAAATAAAACATATGCTGAGCCTGATTAGTGGATGCAACCACCAATTTTTTCTTCTTCTTTTGCTAATCTATATATAAGAAAGGTAATTGATCCACAACAATTCTTACCTTACTTGGTTGTGGGCATTGGTAGTGACTATATGTAGTTTCAATTTGAAAGATGCATGTTTGGATGATAAAATAGGGTGACCAAAATCAGGCTTTCCTTGAAGCCTGATTCTACTCACCTTACAATGCATAATATCTTGTGGAAATTGGTAAGCAAAATTTAGTGAGGAGGCGGATAAATTGGGAGGAGACCTGGTTAAAACCACCTTTTCACCATATCTGAAAATATAGGGATTAAGTGTTATCCATAAAACTTACAGTTATGAGATCTTAAAGAGTAAAGGAAGTGAAATCTTATTCGGTAAAACCATAACCCTAGAAATAAGGAAGGATGAATGAGAGGTTTATCTAAAAAAAATTCACTCCAATTAAATTCACGAGGTGAGGATTTGAACTCCTATAAAACTCTGAAAAGGGTAAAGGATAAGAGGCCAGAATTTCTAGCTTTTGAAATCCTTAACTAATCTAATGAAATTTGAAAATTTATATTTTATCTTTCTTATCCTTTCTATTTTTATTATTTTTCTTCCCCATCACTATTCCTTCTTATTTAAGAGAGAAGTTCTTCTAACTAAAAATAAATTCAAATGCTGGCATTAGAATATAGCAGGTAGCCCATTCACCGACATGACCAGATTTTGGCGTCAACATTTTAGTGTCGTCTATGTGGATGGTACAAGAAGCCATTTTACCAAAGTAGCAATAACTGTGTGGGATCAAGAGAAAAAAAAAACAAGCACAAATTGGGGTTTAGGGTAAAGATGAATATCATTGATAATAAAATGGAGAAAATAGGACTTAAGGTCGATGAAAATGCTACTATGCGGGAAATTACCAATGAGGCTAGAGATAAGGCCACCAACAGGAGAATCGAGTAGATAGAGAAGTAGATGGGATAGTCTGGCTATTTTATTATAGGAATTAAGGGAAGGGCAGAAGAGGTTTAACAAAAAGACTTCTGTTAGGAGTGTAAATGCACCAGAGTTAAGCAACAAGAAATATGTATCAGAAAGACCAAGAAATACTATACTAATTCTACCAGAAAATAAATGATCCCATTTAGAATGACCCAAACCTTACAATAGAGGTTCGAATGGAAGAGGACATTAAAGAAAGAGAGTTGAGGCAACATCTATCAGATGTAGAACATGAACATGAGCAAACAACACTGCAAAATCTTGGTCGTGCAGGGGAATTGAAAATTAAGTTGTGAAGAGTAGCATAAATTATCGAGGAGATTCAAGGTCGAGGAAGAACCTAGAGTTTGAGAATAATGCCAAACTATGAGTCTACACTATCAGCAGAAATCATGAATATTATTATTTCGAGGCACTTTCGCTTCTCGAACGTTCGTTATTCTAGTAGAAGTAACACACTGATGCACATAGAGCAATTTAACGAGATGACAAGAATACAGGGTTTAACATCATTGCAAATGTGCAGAGTATTTTTTGACATTGGAAGGCTGAGCAAGAGATTGGTACAGGAGGTTGATCTATAGAAGCATCAGAACCTTTGACCAATTGTGTAAGGAAATTGTTGATAAATTTAGAAGTGCCATAACTTCAGAGGATGATATGCAAGAACTTATGAGTCTAAAGCAAGGCGAACAGAAGACTATCAGGGACTTTGTGAAAAGGTACAATAGATCTTGATGCTTTCAACCATCCACAGACATTAAGGGGTTAAAAAAGAGGTTAAGAATAAGCAGAATGTGGTACGACTTAAGAAGACCAATAATCAATTCTTTCTTAACAGCTTACGAGCAAGTGAAGATTGATATTCAGATTGAAGAAGAGAAAGCAACTAGAGTCAGAGACGAGCAGTTGAAAGAAATGAAGAGATAGGAAAAAAAGCTCAAATGGGGAACCCACAAACTATAAATTATAACATAATACTGGCCAAAAAAAAGTAACGCTATAAGACCAATACTTTACTCACGACAGAATGCTTAGACCAGATTCCTTTTATTTCACCCAATTAAAACCAGTTGAGATCCATTCATCAATAGGACGCTCTATTAAAACTTAAACTGATCATACCTACTCGCTCATGGTA
Source organism: Murraya koenigii (assembly GCA_025617385.1). Classification (NCBI taxonomy): domain Eukaryota; kingdom Viridiplantae; phylum Streptophyta; class Magnoliopsida; order Sapindales; family Rutaceae; genus Murraya; species Murraya koenigii. The sequence continues at coordinate 28,588,343 of CM046812.1, forward strand.
CAGTGAATAGAAGGAATAAAATGAATTGTTTAAGGCAAGTAAATGTTTCAAATCTCAAACCTGCTCGGGTGAGACAAGAAACCTAAAATTACTAATTCAGCCGACTAGAAGTAGGTAAGTTAAAGTTTCAAGTCTCAAAACTTGCTCATGTGAGACAAAGAGCATAAATTTAGTAATTTAGTCCTACTAGAAATAGGCAAACAGAAAGATAAAACTACGAAATTCTCCTAAGACAAGTATGAGTTTCAAGTTTCAAAACATGCTTAAGTGAGAGAATAGCCATAAACTTGCTAGTTCAGCTTGACTAGAAATAGGTGAGTAGAAAGATAAAATTTTGAATGTTAAGCCTACCAAATATCTAATAGAATGTTTAAATGAGTTATGTTATTTCTCTACTCATAATTTTTATGAGCTATAAATCATCTAAATATCTTGCTAACTTTACGAAATGATGTATTATGTAAGCTAGATCAGAAGTAAAGAAGGCAAATAAAAGACTTTAAAGTCTCAAAGCCTGCTCAAGGCGAGACAAGTCAGAAATTTTCTAACTCGTACTCAAGCAGGAAAAGCCAAACAGATAACCAATTTCCAAAATATCTTAAGGCAAATAAAAGATTCAAAGTCTCAAAGCCTAATCAATGCGAGGCAAAAGTCAAAAGTTTTGCCAAAGCTTGATTAGTTCGAGCAGGAGATCTATAGATCTGAAAAATACTTTAAGACAAATAGAAAGGCTTATAGTCTCAAAGCCTGCTCGAGGTGAGACAAAAGCCAAAGTTTGCCAAAATTCATTCGAGTAGCTCTAAATTATTCTACATAGACAAAAAGACTTTAAAGTCTCAAAGTGTCTTTGAGGTGATACAAAAGTCAAAGTTTGTAGTTGATTATGAAGAATATTCGAAGGCAAGCAAAAAGTCTGAAGCCTCAAAGCCTGCTCAAGACGAGATAAATGTCAAAGTTTGCCAAATTCAAAATAGGCGAGTAGAAAGATAAAATTCCAAAATCTTTCCAAAATAAGTACGAACTATAAGTCTCAAAACCTGCTTTGGTGAGACAAGGGCCATAAACTTGCTAATTTAGCTTGACTAAGAGTAGGCAAGAAAAAAAATGAAAATACTAAGTGTTTCTAAGGTAAGTTAAAGTTTCAAGTATCAAAACATGCTCATGTGAGACAAGAGCAAAAACTTACTAATTCAATCCTACTATAAATAGGCAAGCAGAAAGATAAAACTACGAAGTTCTTCAAAGGCAAGTATGAGTTCCAAGTCTTAAAACTTATTTAAGTGAGAGAATGACCATAAACTTGCTAGTTCAGCTTGACTAGAAATAGGTGAGCAGAAAGATAAAATTTTAAAATCCTTCTAAGACCAGTATGAGTTTTAAGTATTAAAACTGCTCAAGTGGGATGAGAGACATAAACTTTCTAATTCAGCTGACCTTGAAATAGGCGAGCAGAAAGATAAAATTACGAAAACCTTCTAAAGTAAGTACGAGTTCCAAGTCTTAAAACCTGCTCAAATGAGACAAGGGCCATAAACTTTGTAATTCAACTCGACTAGAAATAGGCGAACAGAAAGGTAAAATTTCAAAATCTTTCTAAGGTAAGTATGAATTTCAAATCTTAAAACTTGTCTTGAGTTGAGATCAAAAGTTTAAACTTTTTAACTCTACTTGACCATAAATAGGCGAGCGGAGTTATAAAAGCATTAATTCCAAGGCAAGTTAAGTTTCAAATCTTTAAATCTGCTCGGGGAGAGATCATATACAATAACTTGCCTATAAAACTCATCATCAGGATTAAGTGAGAATCTGTAGACTGTGTAAGAACTAGGTGAGAACTCTGTAAACCTGTAAAACTCATTAAACTAGGTGATAATCTGTAGACCTTATCAAGACTAGGCAAGAACTACGTAAACCTATAAAACTTATCAGGATAATGTGAGAATTGTAGCCCTCGTCAAGATTAGGTAGGAACTTCGTAAACTTATAAAATTCATCAGGATTATGTGAGAATCCGTAGACCTCGTTAAGATTAGGTGAGAACTCCATAAACCTATAAAACTCATTAGAATTAGGTGAGAATCTATAGATCTCATCAAGACCAGGCAAGAATTTTGAGAATATATAGAACTCGCCATATGTAGGCAAAATTAATAGACTTGCTATGTATAGGTGAGAATATATAAAACTAGCCATATATAGGTGAGGACACATAGAACTCCCTAGAATAAGTGGAAATCTATGAGACTTACCATTAATAGGTAAAAGTTTGGTTAAATCAGACCACGAATAGGAGAACATAAAAAAAAAGAACTACAAACGTATAAAATCTGCTCAAAGTAAATATAAATTTATAGTCTTGAAACATATTCAAGGAGAATCTGCCTTGTCTCTAGCAAAAAGGTATGCACCATCCTCAGTAGGAGGTTGATCTACTTTGTCCCCAGCAAAAATAGAAGGATACTTAATACAACCAGCGCTAGCAATAGTATGATTATCCTCAACAGCCTCAACCCTCATTTAAATATAAATCTTTATCTCATTGTCATATTTAGCAATTCATGCTTATAATTGGTCGCCATGTAGCACAACCAGTAGGAGCAAAAATATAATGCATTTATTAGTTTAGCAAGGCTACAACCTTTCATGTCCTCAGTATTCTTCTTTTTTACTACTCTAGTAGCAGAACTTGAACTCCAACAAGGAGAGACATGGGAAAAACATACAAAGAGCTGGAGAATGGTGAGCAAGCTTAGAGAGTAATATTGGTGAAAGGGGGATTTTTTACATACATTATAGTTTTTAGTTTTGTTTGCTACACTCTCAATATTAGAAACTAGAGAACTGGTGTTTGGGTGCAAAAGTAGGGTGACTGGGATCAGGCTTTCCTTGAAGCCTGATTCTACTCGCTTTACCATCCACAATAGCCTAGTGGAAATCGGTAAGCAGAATTAGGTGAAAAGGTAATTAAATTGGGAATAGACTCGGTTGAAACCACCTTCCCACCACATCTGAAAATATAAAGATTAAGTGTTATCAATAAAATATAGGGAAGTGGAATTTTATCCAACAAGGCTATAAAATATAAGGAAGTGGAAATTTGTCCAACAAGGCCATAACCCTAGAAGAAAGGGAGGGTGATGTGGAGGTTTATCCAAAAAAATTACTCTACTAAAATTCATGGGGAGATGATTTGAGCTCTTATAAAACTCCTAAAAGGATAAAGGATAAGCGGCAAGAATTTTGAACTCTTGCAATTCTTAATTAATCTAATGAAATTTGAAGATTTACATTTTATCTTTCTTATCATTTCTATTTTTGATTATTTTTTCTCTTTGTCATCATTCCTTCTTATTTAAGGAAGAATTTCTTCTAACTAAGCTTTTTTTTTTCTATTTACTTTGATTTCTTTTTATATAAAAATCATAAATTTGGTTATCAAGTAAAAACCTTGATACTGACTTTAGTGTTGGAGGGTTAACGTTGAAAAATCTTTTGGCATCCTTAACCTTTTTTTCTTGTTGTAGGTGCTCACTAGTGCAAGATCATGCTCGCTATAGTTGAGTTCTTGGTTGCCATTTTCTGCTCAGACAATTCGATCGAGGCAAAAAATTGTGTCTCCACAAAAACAAATTCAAATGTTGGCCTTGAAATTTGGTAGGTAGCCCACACACCAACATGACCAGATTCTAGCTTCAACAATGCAAAAGCTGCCTTCTTATAAAGGATGGAAACTATTCAATAACCAAATCTAGTTATTATAATAGGTTAGGTTGTGAACACTATTTGATTTTTTGAGATTGTGTGAAAAATACTTGCATTTAAATAACAAGAAGTACAGATAAGGTGGTCTCACTAGAAGTGTGCTTTCAACAAAAGATTTCACATTTCCTACAGGTAATAGTTCATTGACCATAGAATTTCTGGGGTTATTTTTTTTACTATGGCTATGATAATCATAGCATTACATTTGGCAGATATTTAGGGAGCAAAAATTTGATATCAAGAGCTTTTTGTTTAGGAGTAGGATGGAGATCATTCCTATTGCAAGAAGACTGTAAAACCAATTCGCATTTCTCTTACTGCCTGCCCTTTTGAACTACACAACATGGAAACAGCAGTTCATTAAGATTTGATAGTGATGCTAAGTAAGTGGATATGACAAACGAGAGTACAAACGAAATAACTAATAGGTGAAGCAGATCTATAACTAAAATAAAATTGGAGAGAAATAAAAAATAAGCACACAAAGAGTACATTAGAAATTATGTTCTTCGGCTTTTAACCTATGTTTACAGACAAAGGCATAGTGAAAAATTTTACCATACTAAAAGGTAACAACTTCTCTCTATGGTTTCGTAACATGCTAATATTTACATCTAATTTTCTCTAATATTTTAATAGTACATTCATCCATATCTATAGGTGGGTCTATCATGAATATAGATTTTAAAATTGTAAAAACCATGCTTTTGTTGCCGAAAAAAAAAAAAAAAAAGCTCATTATCAACACTAAATTATCAATGGGGATAACCGACATTGTATGGACAAAGTAGCTTATATAAAAAAAGCATGCAAACTCGTGATGGAATTATAGTTTATCAAGGATTAATGGCCAACTTGTAATATAATTATTGCTATTGTTGATGCAGTTTTTCTCACGTGCCTTCGAACAGTACTCTGAACAGTGCCTCGATCCTTCAAACAGTGCCTCGAACTTTCAACCAGCTCGAGACTATCTACAGTATCCTAAGCTCGCGATTAGCTCGAGCTCGAGCAGGACTGTCTTCTTCTTCCTGTTCAGCTGTCTTTTCTGGAACGGCTATCTCCGGGACACTGTACTCACGAAACCGAGGTCGAGGGTCGCCGGGCGTGTTCCGGCGAAAACCCTCCGACGCTCAAGTCAGTATTCGGGTTGTTCTTTTTTGGTACCTCCCTTAGTGAGGGAGACCGGAAAGATGAAAGGGATATGTTTTCGCCCTCCCTTTTGAATAAATATGGTGTTTTTAGAGAATTTAGAAGAGAAATCAGAATAGGAAGAACCAGTATAAGCTTACGGATTCTTCGTCAATTAGAATTTCCAACCCTTTCTGAATAAAAAAATCCAACCCTTGTAACGTTCCTTTTCGTTTCCTTTTATACTCTATTTTTCCGGCTCTTTTCATTTCCAGGCTGTCCACTCCCACGTTAGTGGTATCCGGGTCTCTTTGACGACCGGGATTGATGTAATATTCCACAGGGATGCGTGGTCGTCCCTTAACCCGATTCACGTGGCGGATCACTATGTCAGGCATGTGCGCTAGGAATGATGACACCTTGGAGGCATGTGCCGGCCATCGGCAATAGTATCACCACCATATCATGTAGGGCCCTGGTCAGACATTAAAAGATGTGCCAGGATTCTGAGAAAACAAGTCGGGCTGCCCTGGGCCGGGTCTTGTCCAGTTGTGCTCGTGGACTTAACTTCTGCGTGCAGGAAAGGTGTGCCTGGTTTTCGACCTTGACCATCTTTGACCTGAGGAGACGACCTCGAGCAGGCAATGGAGTGCTCAGCTCTCGACCTTGACCAGCTTTGACCTGAGGAGACGACCTCGAGCAGGCAATAGAGTGCTCAGCTCTCGACCTTGACCAGCTTTGACCTGGAGAGCTTCTCGGGCCAGGCTAGTCCCCCAGTTTCTAATCTTTTGAGCGATGCGAGATAAGACTGGAAACTCATTGATGGTGGGCCGAATTCGCGGCCTTTTACGCTTCCCCACGTTTCCCAGCTGTCTCCTACTTCAACCACTTCGCATTTAAAGTGGGACACGTGGGTTGATCCCAGCCGTGCGTTTAAAATTCGAAGGGACGTTACCCAAAAGGTCGTGTCCCTCAAAACGCATGCCGCCAGTTGAAGGGACGCGTCTTCCTCTTTAAAAACCCCCAACTTCTTCACTGTTCCCTCTGTTTGCTTACTTTCACTCAAATTCAAAAATCAGTCTGTTCTCCGCCGTTTACTGGTCTTCTTCTTTCTGTCAAGGTGATTTTCGGACAACCGCACTTCCTTTCGTGTTCAGGTACAAACCAATCTTCCATTTTCTGCCGCTCCTCTGTTTCTTCCCGTGCTGAACTCGTTAATCTATACCCTTAGGAAAAAAGAAACATGTCAAATCCTTACGAGGCCGTGGGATGTTCGTTGGAGGATTACGTCCTCTTCCAGGTGAGGCACTGACCCCTTAGTATAATCCCGTGAGGGATTCTAGTACGGAGAGGAATTATCAGGTGGTCGAGGCCCGGTAGCGACGAAGGGCGAGGGCCGGTCGAAGGTGCGAGCGTGGGGAATACCCGTTGACCTCCGAGGTGTGAAACCACCCCTCGGACTTAGATAGACTTAGGCGGACTTACAATATACTCGATAGTGTAGTTTTAAGGTTCTAGGGCGGGTGAAATCCCAGTAGTCCCCAAGGATATACTGACCTCTACTTGGAGTGCTTGAATGGGAGTTAGGTGCCTCTCGACCTTACTTTGCCGGGTTTTGTCCGGGTTCGAGTCGGCCTGAGGCGATTGAACCCGAATGGGTGGAGGGTCCTTTCAGGACTCTTTGTTTTATGGAAACCACTGTGATTGGGGTGAGCCCTCGGTGGGAAATCGGACACCTTTACCGGTGAAGTGCGGCCAGAAGGATCTTGGTTGGTATTACCTACCTCCAGGCTGAAGGGTAAAAAGCCTATCACCGATCTCCAGGACCTCCGGTGGCAAGCTGGAAGAGCAAATTCTTCTTCGTTGGGGAGAGTGGGGGCCTGCTGCACTCGTAGCGAGGGGTCCCTCCGATCCGTGGCACTTTTGCACTCAGGTCATTTATCCGCCTTGTGGATTTTACTTTTAGTTTTCACGCTCGCGTCTGTTCTCATTGTATTGCTTTGGTTGTTTTTGCGGTCTCACAGGGTGCTTCTTATTCGATTGGGGTCGACTTTGTGCACGTGTGCAGACTCTTCTTTCAAACGCGAGCTCGTACAGGGAGCTGTTGACACCCCGGAGCTTTTTGGAGTCCAATTTAGTATCAAGTGAAGAGATAAGCAGCAGGATGCGTGAAATGTTGCATCGGCGTGTGGGGACGGCCGAAGGTGCGAGCACCTCAAAGAGGCCACGGCGGAATCGAGTGCTCGCCTCCAGTCCACTCGAGCTACCTCTTACGCTCGACGGACCAGAGCAAGCGGAGGAAGGTCCCCACGCGAGGAGACAAAGGACCGTTCGTTGCAGCTCATCCTCGGGCCGAGCAATGTGCGGGAGCGAGTCAGCCTGACCGTTCAGAGCCTTACACGAGGGCCTATCATGAGGAATTGACCAGCAAGTTCCTGGATGAGATAGAGTCCTATAATTCTGGTGAGCTGTTCAGTGTCTTTCAGCGGCTCTCCTCCAGAGCCTTGGCATCCGCGACCAGGCTTAATAGGATAGCTCAAAGTTCCGGGAAGAACTTGAGCAAGGTTGGAGCTTGGAGCGGGTTGTGAATGAGTGAAGGAGGAGAATCAAAAGCTTACGGACGACAATTTAAATTTTGCGAGAGAGGCAGCGGTGGCGAGCTCCGAGGCCTCCGAGCTTGGAGGGAGCCGACGACACCGAGGATGAATTGAAGCATGCTCGGAAGGATCTGAACACTCAAAAGTCTTACTACGAGCAGCTCATTGAGGGGGAAGCTGCTCGTCTTCAAGGGCAAATTGATGCTTTGAAAGTCCAGCTCGCCACGGAGTACAATAATGGGGCAGATTCCAGTTATGACTGCCTCATGTATGCTTTTGGCAAGGCATACCCCGAAGCCAACATGTCCAAGGTTGAAGGGTATGTAGATGAATACATGAGTAATCCTGAAGCTACTCCATCCGAGCCTCAAGGTGCTGTCAGAGAGCTCGCTCCTTCTCCTTCCAATGCTCCTCCTGCTGATGTCCCTCCTGATGCTCCTCCTGCGGATGCTGGCCATCCTCCTCCTGCTGCTGAATGACTTGGACTCTTTCTTCTTCTTCTTTTTCATCTTTTTTTTTTTTTACATATGTAATCATTTCAAATGAAATAAAAAGATACATGTTGAACAGCTCTATTGAACACTCGTGTGCACATGCTCTTGTCCTCTATGTTGAATTGATTTCGAATATGCTTGCTAAATAAAAAATTTTCTAAGTGTTGGACTTCCAATTTTCCTTTATGCCCAACTGTGATGCCGTTTAACCTATGCATGGTAGAGTTTTGCTCTGACTTAGGCTAAGAGCCTTATGTTTATTTTGCAAGTTCATTTAACTTGCTCGAGCCTATACTTGGCTCTTGCTAGACACCGTCCCGCCTAAAGCTTAGGCTTAGAGAGTTTTGGTCTTAGCATTATTCATGGACTCCCTTCAATTGTAATTAGCTTTGCCGGGCACTGTCCAGCCTAAGACTTAGGTTGTAGGACTTCTGGCCCAGGAGTTCTTTCTTGAACTTCTGCCCGGGCCTGCATCTGACCCTTGCTAGGCACCGTCCCGCCTAAGACTTAGGCTTTGGGACTTCTGGCCGTAGCGTTCTTCACGAGCTGCTACTGCTCGGGCCTTTTAATTGACCCTCGCTAGGCACCGTCCCGCCTAAGACTTAGACTTTGGGACTTTTAATTGACCCTCGCTAGGCACCGTCCCGCCTAAGACTTAGGCTTTGGGACTTCGGTCGTAGCGTTCTTTCTGTTGCTTACGCTCGGGCCTTTTAATTGACCTCGCTAGGCACAGTCCCGTCTAAGACTTAGGCTTTGGGACTTCGACCGTAGCGTTCTTCGTGATTGCTTCTTGCTCGGGCACTTTAATTGACCCTCGCTAGGCACAGTCCCGCCTAAGACTTAGACTTTGGGACTTTTAATTGACCTCGCTAGGCACAGTCCGCTCTAAGACTTAGGCTTTGGGACTTCGCCGTAGCGTTCTTCTTGTTGCTACGCTCGGGCCTTTTAATTGACCTCGCTAGGCACCATCCACGCTAAGACTTGAGGCTTTGGGACTTCGGCCGTGGCGTTCTTCGTGAGTTGCTACGCTCGGGCCTTTTAATTGACCCTCGCTGAGCGCAGTCCAGCTTAAGACTTAGGCTTTGGGACTCACGATCGTGGCGTTCTTCGCGAGCTACTTACGCTCGCGCTTTCAATCGACCTCGCTGAGCGCAGTCCCGCTAAGACTTAGGCTTTGGGACTTCGGCAGTAGCGTTCTTCATGTTGCTTACGCTCGGGCCTCTAATTAACCCTCGCTAGACGCAGTCCGCTCTAAGACTTAGGCTTTGGGACTTCGGCGCTGGCGTTCTTATGCTGCTTACGCTCGGGCACTTTTAATTGACCAGCGCTAGGCACGTCCGCGCTAAGATTTGGGCTTTGGGACTTCTAGCCGTAGCGTTCTTCATGTTGCTTACGCTCGGGCCTTTTAATTGACCGAAGCTTGGCGCAGTCCGCCTAAGACTTAGGCTTTGGGAGTCTTGGCCAAGGAGCTCTTCATGTTACTCCTGCTCGAGCACTTTTAATTGACCCGAGCTTGGCACGTCTCGCGCTAAGACTTAGGCTTTGGGACTTCGACCGAGGAGCTCTTCGATGTTACTTACGCTCGAGCCTTTTAATTGACCGGAGCTTGGCACGTCCGCCTAAGACTTAGGCTTTGGGACTTTAGTCGTGGCGTTCTTGCATGTACCTACGCTCGGGCCTTTTAATTGACCGGAGCTCCTTACGATGTTACTCCTGCTCGGGCCTTTTAATTGACCCAAGCTTGGCACCGTCCTGCCTAAGACTTAGGCTTTGGGACTTCTGGCCAAGGAGCTCTTCTTATGTTACTCCTGCTCGAGCCCTTTAATTGACCAGAGCTTGGCACGGTCCGCCTCAAGACTTAGGCTTTGGGACTTTGTCCAAGGAGCTCTTCTATGTTACTCCTGCTCGAGCCTTTTAATTGACCCGAAGCTTGGCACAGTCCGCTCTAAGACTTAGGCTTTGGGAGTCTTGGCCGAGAGCTCTTCTTATGTTACTCTTGCTCGAGCCTTTTAATTGACCCGAGCTTGGCACCGTCCCGCCTAAGACTTAGGCTTTGGGACTTCTGGCCAAGGAGCTCTTCTGATGTTACTTCTGCTTGAGCCTTTTAATTGACCCTCGCTAGGCACAGTCACGCCAAGACTTAGGCTTTGGGACTTCGGCCAGGAGCTCTTCTTATGTTACTCCCGCTCGAGCCCTTTAATTGACCGGAGCTTGGCACAGTCCGCTCTAAGACTTAGGCTTTGGGACTTTGTCCAAGGAGCTCTTCTTATGTTACTCCTGCTCGAGCCTTTTAATTGACCGAAGCTTGGCACAGTCACGCCAAGACTTAGGCTTTGGGACTTCGGCCGAGAGCTCTTCGATGTTACTACGCTCGAGCCTTTTAATTGACCAGGAGCTTGGCACCGTCACGCCTAAGACTTAGGCTTTGGGACTTCGGCCATGGAGCTCTTCGATGTTACTCACTGCTCGAGCCTTTTAATTGACCGGAGCTTGGCACGTCCCGCCTAAGACTTAGGCTTTGGGACTTCTAGCCAAGAGCTCTTCTTGATCTTACGCTCGGGTCTTTTAATTGGCCGGGCTACCTGCTCGGGCACTTTTAATTGACCTCGCTAGGCACGTCCGCTTAAAACTTAGGCTTTGGGACTTCAGCCGTAGCGTTCTTCATGTTGCTACCGCTCGGGCATTTTAATTGACCTCGCTAGGCACAGTCACGTCTAAGACTTAGGCTTTGGGACTTCGGTCAGTAGCGTTCTTCATGTTGCTACGCTCGGGCCTTTAATTGATCGGAGCTCCTTCGATGTTACTCCTGCTCGGGCACTTTTAATTGACCCAAGCTTGGCACGTCACGCCTAAGACTTAGGCTTTGGGACTTCGGCGAGAGCTCTTCTTATGTTACTCCTGCTCGAGCCCTTTGATTGACCCGAGCTTGGCACCGTCTGCCTAAGACTTAGGCTTTGGGACTTTGGCCGAGGAGCTCTTCTATGTTACTCCTGCTCGAGCCTTTTAATTGACCGGAGCTTGGCATAGTCACGCCTAAGACTTAGGCTTTGGGACTTCGGCCAGGAACTCTTCGATGTTACTCCTGCTCGAGCCTTTTAATTGACCCGAGCTTGGCACCGTCCCGCCTAAGACTTAGGCTTTGGGAGTACTGGCCAAGGAGCTCTTCTTATGTTACTCCTGCTCGAGCCTTTTAATTGACCCGAGCTTGGCAGTCCGCCTAAGACTTAGGCTTTGGGACTTCGGCCAGGAGCTCTTGATGTTACTTACGCTCGAGCCTTTTAATTGACCAGAAGCTTGGCACGTCCGCCTAAGACTTAGGCTTTGGGACTTCGGCCAAGGAGCTCTTCTGATGTTACTTCTGCTCGAGCCTTTTAATTGACCCGAGCTTGGCACCGTCCCGCCTAAGACTTAGGCTTTTGGACTTTTGGCCGTAGCGTTCTTCGCGAGCTGCTTCTGCTCGGTCCTTTTAATTGACCGGAGCTCCTTCTGATGTTACTCCTGCTCGGGCCTTTTAATTGACCCAAGCTTGGCACCGTCCCGCCTAAGACTTAGGCTTTGGGACTTCTGGCCAAGGAGCCCTTCTTGCTTCTGGTCTTCATTTTGAACTTACATTATGAATGCTTTTCTTATTCTTACATACATTTATACTTTTACATATCCCATCTTGGGACGAAATCTTACATTAGCATTTTACAATACAAGGAGACCTACTGGAAATACTTCCTCAGAAGTTGTGCGTTCCACGGCCTCTTGACCTCTCGTCCATCTAGATGAGCTAGCCGGTATGCTCCTGGTCCTGCTAATTGAGTGACTCGATAAGGACTTTCCCAGTTTGGTCCCAGTACATCTTGCCTCGGGTCCTTTGTGCTCTGGTTGACTCTTCTGAGTACTGAATCACCCACCTGGAACCGGCGAATGTGCATCAATGGATCACTTTTCCCTAAGAACTTCAAATCTGGGAAGCGGAAGTCACGTGGGATCGTGACGCCCATGATCTCCGTCGAGAGTGGAGATTCGTTATCCAGCGTTATTCGCCAACTTGGACTCTTTCCGTTCCCCCGAAGATCTTCCGCAACTTGTGCCAACCTGCGCACCTCTCCCTCCAACTCCTCCGCACGAGAGGTTGGGGCTGTATCCTGCAAATGCTGACGAGACCCCCTTTCCTCCATGTTTGTTTCTTCCCTCACTGCAACATTTTGTGCCCTAAGTCTCTGGGCTTCATCTCCCACATTTTCCCGAACATGAGCATTCCCTCGGCTGGACTCCGGGACATCATTACATGTTTTTCTTTGTCCCTCCCTGAGTTCTTGTAACAGGGAGGTCAGAGTCTCCATCTGTTTTTCCATCCGATCCATTCTTTCCCTATTCTGGGCCTCATTAGCCTCTTCTCTCAAAGTTACTGATTCTTCTGGACTTACTCCTCTTCAGCTGTTTCCCCTCATCGTTGTGTTGTGTGTGTCTCCAATGTATTAGGAAATCATGCTTTTTGTGCCGATCCCGCGAGCGGCGCCAAAAGATGTTGATCGCGATTTTCCGCGTGCCTCGAGCGAGTACTACGAGCGGTGCCTCGATCCTTCAAGCGAGTGCCTTGAACTTTCAACCAGCTCGAGACTATCTACAGTATCCTAAGCTCGCGATTAGCTCGAGCTCGAGCAGGACTGTCTTCTTCTTCCTGTTCCGCTGTCTTTTCTGGAACGGCTATCTCCAGGACCTGTACTCACAGAAACCAGGGTCAAGGGTCGCCGGGCGTGTTCCGGCGAAAACCCTCTGACGCTCAAGTCAGTATTCGGGTTGTTCTTTTTTGGTATCTCCCTTAGTGAGGGAGATCGGAAAGATGAAAGAGATATTTTTTCGCCCTCCCTTTTGAATAAATATGGTGTTCTTAGAGAATTTAGAAGAGAAATCAAAATAGGAAGAACCAGTATAAGCTTACGGATTCTTCGTCAATCAGAATTTCCAACCCTTTCTGAATAAAAAAATCCAACCCTTGTAACGTTCCCCTTCGTTTCCTTTTATACTCCATTTTTCCTGCTCTTTTCATTTCCAGGCAGTCCACTCCCACGTTAGTGGTATCTGGGTCCCTTTGACGACCGGGATTGGTGTAATATTCCACAGGGATGCGCAGTTGTCCCTTAACCCGATTCACGTGGCGGATCACTATGTCGGGCATGTGCGCTAGGAATGATGACACCTTGGAGGCATGTGCTGAGCCATCGACAGCAATATCACCACCATATCATGTGGGGCCTCGATCGAACATTAAAAGATGTGCGGGATTACGAGAAAGCGGGTCGGGCCGCCTGGGCGGGTCTTGTCCGATTGTGCTCGTGGACTTAACCTGCGGCGAGGAAAGGTGTGCCTGGTTCTCGACCTTGACCATCTTTGACCGAGGAGACGACCTCGAGCAGGCAATGGAGTGCTCAGCTCTTGACCTTGACCAGCTTTGACCTGAGGAGACGACCTCGAGCAGGCAATGGAGTGCTTAGCTCTCGACCTTGACCAGCTTTGACCTGGAGAGCTGCTCGGGCCAGACTGTCCTCGGGATGTTTTATTCGAACTGAAAGGTCTTCGAGGAGCCTGCCCGATATTACCCAAACAGCTATCATAAGTTTATGTAGAGTTATGACAAAAACTATATTGTAGAGTCATGACAAAAACTATATTAACTATTATTTAAAATAGGAAAATGAAACAGTGCGTTTATAGGACTTAGTAAAAACACTCAAAATTTTTCGAGTTTAAACACATTATCCTCAGGGGGTCACAGTCTCACTCTTTCAAATTAGAAATCTCTTCTAAACTCAAGCCCTCACTTGATCTTTCAAATTTTTATGACATCATTGTGAATCTTCCAAAGCAAAAAGAGTCACCATATTGCTATCAGTCAGTCCTTACCTCATGGTGCCGCCGTTATTTGCTCTGGTAGTGGCTACATAGAATTAATTCGAATAAAGTAATCTGTTTCTTGATCATTAATTGGAGATACATCTATAGTATTTGAGTTTGAAAGAAACATTCAAGTTATTTTTTCATTTAGTTGTCTCCAAAACATCTCATCAGGATTTATTTATAGATATAGCTGAGCTCTACGATGATGACTACAGATCTTAAAATGATACGAAAACGTATGCTTCTCCAAGTAAAAAAAGAAAGGGTTACAGAGAGATTATGGAAAAAAATTTTAAAAAGAATTTAAAAGATTATATTTTGTACAAAAACTAAAATCATATAAAGTTTCTGTCTTTCTTCACCTACTCACAATCAACAATTTTATGCATTCTCACAAAATAGTTATAATTAAACTAAATAAAAAGAATATCTCTAATATTTCTAAGTAATTAATATTCCCGTATTTAGATATGATTGCTGAATCAGAATCATTTAGTTATTTTTCTAAATTCTCCAATAATAAACGATTTCTCACTACAGCCCCATAGAGTAGTGCATCTGTCAATTAGAAATATATATATCATTTCTTACTAATTATTTTTTTTATTTTGCCTTAAGTACATATCTTATTTTTCTTATTAATATAATTATTATATAAATTACTTATTACAAGAAGTGATGACGTTAGAATAAAATGCATAATTATAAATTTTTTGCCCTCAAAGTGACTCTACTCTACATATATAGATCCTTTAAAGGCAGATTATTAATTCAGGCGAGCTTTTATACTGATTCTGGCACATGTCCACCTTGAGACTTATCATCAACCATTCATAACAATAACATATCATAACTTGTGACATTGGAATATTGCCCAGTAATGAAAAATTACTATAATTTCTTGTGTATCATCTGAAAAATGCAAAATTTGTTATTTTGAATTGATATGATACCTACCATTGAATGATGAGATAGTTCAATCTGATGATAAATTATTTTGAAAAGTGTAAAATTACTATAAGTGACTATAAACGTGCTGTGGATAGACGTTTTCGTGGGGCTTATGGGATGAGAACAATTGAACGGTGGGAAGTTGAGCGTTATGGCTGTAAATCAACTGAGGTTGAGATGAGTAACGAAGAAAATCAGCTGCCAGTTCAGAATATTGCTCATGAATTTAGGCTCATTGACTGGAGTTATTATTGGTTGCGTTTACTTTTGATAGCCATGAAATAAATTGCATTAGGTTATCTGACGTTAATTTCCATCAGAATTTCGAATTTATTTCTGTTTTAGTATTATGATCAATTTTGAGCAACATGTCTGCAAAATCTGCTCTAATAGACATGCATGCTTTCAAAAATTTCATTTCTTCGTTTGATGAGAGATTTTGAACTTATTATGATTGGCAAATTCCTTGGAAAATTCATTTGAGGAAGAAAGAAAAATGAATGTGACTTCCAATCCCATTCAAATTATTACACGGGAATAATTCATCATTAATGGAAGTAAGACACCTGAATAAATTTAGTTTAATATTTCAATTATGAAGAACCTTTATAGATTGCCACCTTGAGACTCAGTGTGTAAAATTAAGAACGATGGAAGTGATGAAGTGTTCGGTGAAATGCCAGAGAGAGATTATTTTGGTGGAAGACGATAATTTGAATTTAGCAGCTCAAGGTACCTTCGAATCAGCTAAGCAAACACCTTCTAGAAGAGCTCTAGAGAATACTGAAGATGAAGGATTGGATTCATCAAGTTTAAAGGCAAAGTATATCAAGACATTTTTATTTATATCCTACGTAAGAAATTTGATAATAAATGACATATTTTATAACGAATTATAAAAATAAAAATATAAATTATGAAATATGATAGACTCATGATATATTTTGTGTCTATTAAATACTTATGATAGATTTGTGATTAAAAAAATTATATTAAGAATTTATGACGGTTTTATAATAAAATATATTATATTAAGAATTCATGATAAAATTTTAATGTTGACTTTACTTTACTTTATCGTCATTTTGACTGAAATTTTGAATATTTTTAAAAATAAAACGTTATAAAATTAAGAACTATCTTCGTTTTGCATAAGTTGGAACGGTTGCGTTTTGCTTAAAAATTTAAAATTTTAAAATATAAACGCACCGTTTTGGTGCTTTGTAATCCTTATTTTTTTATTTTTTATTTTCTTAGTGTTGAATCTCATCCTTTGACATAAGCCATCACTCACGGACTTACCCTTTCTTCTTTGAAAACCCTAGACATTCGCTTTCAAGCTACCACTTTGCCGCCGTTTGAACCTCACTCTCGATTCGCATCATTTCAATGTCTTATTGCCTCTCATTTCTTAACCATGGAAACCCTAAATTTTTGTAACCCTAACTTTTGAAACCGTCACTGCCACCGCGCCGGAGAAACACAAGCCAAGCACACAAATTAAATTCAGTCAGGTCTCTTTAGAATCAATTACCAGTCCGTTTATTAGATCTATCTATCTAATCTTAAGTAATCAATTATATATATATATATATATATATATATATATATATATATATATATATTCCGATTTTATATTTGTAGTCTAATATCCCCAATTTTTGTGGCGTGATTTATAGCGAAGCGATGTATATGGTGTTTGGGAGCTGTATTTGGATTGAAGCACTACATGGATAATGCCCTGAGGAGGTCATAAACCGCCAATCAGGTATCAATTCTATTTTGAATAAGGGCAGTTGTGCTAGCTATTGAAATGATCTATGGTGTAGAGTTCAAGATTGAATTTTGTCAATGGCTTTGCAAAATCTACTGTAGATTTTAGTTATATGTTTTTGGAAAATAACAATTATATTTATTATTAGAGGTTGTGGGGTTTGAGACTTTGTGTCTTGATTATACAGTGTTTGCTCTTATTTTTTAGAATCTTTCTGCTCTGGAAGCTTCGTTTGTGCTCTTGTGTAGAAACTTGGGTTGCTGTCCATTGTTTTTATTTACTGATCTAGAGTGGTAGTGAATATAATTTCTTCTTTAAGGGTTTTTTAAATATGCTCCAATGGTGTTTTTAGTAAGGGTTTCAATAATATTTTTATAAATTTCAGTAACTGTAGTGAATCAAAAAGAAATAGAGCAGTCTAAATAATGCCACTTGTGAGCAGCTTTTGATTTTGTTTTTGGAAAGCATTCTTGTAATGTTTGTCAATTTTTGATGAAATTTATAAATTTATATATGTATATATAATGAGTTTGATGGAAAAGCATATCAGAAAAAGATGCATCATCATTGCATGGCTCTTTATACTAGTTACCTAATTTCTTTACCAACTCACTCTCCCAATATTTTCCATCAAAATCTTGTCTTTAATTACTCCACTTCGCAGCAACAGTACACAAGCTTTCCAAGGTATTAATCTTCACTTGTTTAATTTTGCGTCTTGTGTTAAATTTAGATCAAAATAAAAAGTCTGAGAATTGCATGTTGATTCGTTATGGATAATGGTTCAAGCCCTTTAAGTGTGAAAAATGAAAATTGTTAGAGCTTGGAACAAAGTGAAGGTAAAAAGAGATTTTCATTTCAATTATAAAAATCATTATAAAAATTTTTATGATAGAGGAAAAAATAACAAAGAAAAAAAAAAGTTTTACAAGCATGTCCGTTTATTACCTGTGTATTAAAATTGTGGAAAATTTCCAACTTTAAAAAGTAGTTGTTATAAAACATGTTATGATATTCACTTGTGTTTTCAGCTGGAAAGCAAACTTTAAGCTGCTCAAACTAATTTTTGCTGCTGCTTATTGCTATAAATAATTATTTTTATGATAGAGGAAAAAATAACAAAGAAAAAAAAAAGTTTTACAAGCATGTCCGTTTATTACCTGTGTATTAAAATTGTGGAAAATTTCCAACTTTAAAAAGTAGTTGTTATAAAACATGTTATGATATTCACTTGTGTTTTCAGCTGGAAAGCAAACTTTAAGCTGCTCAAACTAATTTTTGCTGCTGCTTATTGCTATAAATAATTATCTAATTTGCTTTTATGTTTTTGGTTTCTTTTTCTTTCCGTGAGAAATGATATTAGCCTGAAATTTCCTGGACTAAACAATTGGCTGATTTGTGGGGCTGCCTTGGTTAGTGGTGAGTGAGTGTATTCTTACTGATTTTTACAATCCTTCCAAGTAATTGATGCATAGTTTTATATATAAACTTTTTTTGGGTAATGTTTAGAAATGCAGTACAATTAAGGAAATGAGCTTGTTCGGTTATGAAAATTAAAAAGAAGTAATTTTTATTGTGTTAAAGATTTTGATCTTTGTGTTCTTGACAACATTTCTAAGGTTTTTGCTCATCCAGAATTTCCAAATGTTATTTTAAGAGTTAGATAGTTATTTTGTGTCTAATTTTCCAAGCCACTTCAATGTCTAGTGAAATATAGTTACATTAATATATTTGAAGTGTGACCACTGCCTGCAATCATTGTAAATTGTAGTGATGGAAGTTGATATTTGCCCTATATGTTTGGCTTAATCTTAATGGGTGCTTTATGTAAAACACAGTTATTATAAAGTACCCAATTAATTTGTTATATGATATCTGAGAATATTCATTATGCCGTAGTCTATTCATTTTGCTTGTAGCATGTTGGTAAATGGAGAAAATATTTGAATTCCTTGAAGTAATTAGCGCCAATACACTGGCAACTACCATCATATGAAATGGTTAAGTTTTATATATACTATGACATTTGACTCTTATCCTCTATTCATGATATTAATTTAAATGTGTACTTGCAGTAGAGATGATTATACTATTAATGGCAATGGATATTTTGTTTTGAGATTTTTTATCTACATATTCACCGCTGCTAGTTGGAGCTTAGTTAATTATCTGATTGCTACAAAATGAATTGTAACAAATAAATTAACAAGATTTGTTTTCAATTCTCTAACTAATCAACTGCAATTGGGAAAATTTGTAGCTCATTCAAGTTTGGATGACCATCTGGCAATCAAAGTGTCAATTAATGGGCATAGTTGATTATTATGAGAGGGAACGATTGGGGACGGGAAATCTACAATATTAACCATAAAAATTTTGTAATTTTAAGAAATAACCCTTTAAATTTAGTTCTTTCAAAAATAGCCAAAATGTACTAAAATAATTAAAACACCTTTCTCATGAAAATATCGATAAGGTTCAGAAAAATTATGATTATACTGGATGGATAAAAATATTGCAGAAATTAACGAATTAAATAAACAAATGATAATACATATTAAACTATAATAGAAGAAATAAAACTTCTTAAAATAGAAGTATTTGAAATAAAAGTTAAGTTAGAAGAGAAACTAACAATTTTAGAAGTACAAAGAGAATTAAAAGAATCAATTAGACATAAATACAAAATACAATTTGGAGATGTAGTTAAAGTATCATTTGATGAAAGAATAAGGACAACAGTCATGTTAGAAATATTAAGAAGAGAAGAAGAATATTAGAAACAATTAGAAGAAATAATAAAAAGATAAAAAAAAAAAACATCAAAAGATAAATCAAAAGAAAAAAATGGATACAAAGGAAAAGAGAATAAAAATTGATGAACCTAAAGAATCAAGTTCAAGTGATAGTGAATAATTGATAACTTAGAAGAAAAATTTGATAGATTATCCTTAAAAGATTTAGACCTAGAAACACTAGGATTTGATGTAAATATGAATGTTGGAGCACTACTTATGAACCAAGTATAAAAACAGAAGACCCTGAAACCACTTATACTAATACAAGGCTAAGATCACAACATCAAATATTAGCATTTAAAAAGCCTTATTATAAAATGTATCCAGAACAATATATACCAGAATACAAAACTGAAAACGAATCCATTAAGCCTATGAGAAGTAAATTAGACATAGATTGTAGAAAAGATCCTAGTAAAACACTAACAAGTTGGTCAAATGATATGAAAATGATATTCATGTTTAATAAATCAAATGATGATTGGAATACACAAAATACAGAAGAAAAATTTGATATGTGGATTGATTTATTGAAAATGAGCTTCACTGGTAATGTACAAAACTGGTGGGATGAAATAAATGAAGAAACAAAAATCTTGATAAGATTAGCAACTAAACAAGAATTTAGAAAATGAATTAGTGAAGGATTAGATAAATTTATAAATTATATAAGAGATGAATTTTTAGGAGAAAATTGGAAAGATTTTAAACAAAAAATACAAAAAGAAAAATTATTAGCAAGATAATATTTGATGAACCTTTAAATATGTAATTTATGCAACATAAAAAATTATACATGTGAATTTCAGAAATATTATTATGAGCAATTTTATAGTAATGATGAGCAAACAATTTATTATGATATATCTATAAATAAATTACCATCACCATGGAATACTTATTTTATAAAAGAATAGAATTCGTATAGATCAACAGAATTAGGAAAATTAATACAAAATATTTTAGGATTTAGAATAGAATTTGTCATAAGAAAATTAAAAGATATATGTATAGAAAGATAATTATATAAAAAAGTAAAAAATGCAATGATGATTTATTGCGATTAGGTAGATGCACTTAACCAATGGGGATGTAAACCATATTATAAAAAACATAAAAAAACGTACACAAGGATATAAAGATAAGTATAAAAACAAAAAGAGATATAAACAATATTATAGAAAATATTGGAAAAATAAGACATTTAAAAGAAAATCTTACAGAAGATATTATAAAAGAAAACATAATAAAGAAATTAAAAAAGACCATAAAGAATGTAGATGTTGGAATTGTGGGTAAAATTGACACATAAGTCCTGAATGTAAGCAGAAAAAAGTCAGAATAGTTGAAATAGAATATCATGAAATAAAACTAGATTTAGAATTATTATTTGATAATGAAACCATAAATTGTTTTAATACTAAAATATATAAAAGCTATAGTGATACAGAATCTATAAGTACAAGTTCCTCAGAAAATTTAGAATCAGTTGAACCGGAATTTTGAAATAAAAAGCATAGAAGATATAAAAATAGATAAAAAAATAGAACAACAAGAAAATAGAGATGGATATCAACTAATTGTATAATTAAATAAAAAAAATTAAAAGAAATTTTAAAAATATCTTTAAATTTAAGAAATTCAGATAACACTATTTTAAGAAATATACAACAATTCTTCAAAAGAAAGAACATAGTCATTTATGAATATCAAGAACAAGAAAAAACTATAGATATAACTCAAAGTAGAAGAAATTTTAAATTAAGCTTGTTAAACTCTAGAGGTATAGAAGGTACTTTAAATAACATTAAAAGTGATAGAATTAGAAATAAAATACAATATGTATACTTAGCTGGAATACAAATATTAGTAAAATCATTATTTAGGGAATGAATAAATTTACTTATAATACTTAGTTTACATGATCAAATATTTATAGATCGTGAATTAGCACATTTAGGAACCATAGAAGGAAATTTATGTTATAAAAAATTTTTATTTACATGTTACTCTAGATATTGTGTCCATATAAAAGATAAAAATATAAATGACACTTTAAGTTTACATTTTGAATTAAAAAGAAAAGATATAATGAAACCTGAAAATAAAATTATGACATTTTATTACTCTGCTTTATATTCTTTCTATAATAGTAATTACGAAGAAATATATAATAATAAATCATACATAGAAATAGGAAAAGAATTTCAAGATTTAGGACAAAGTATAGAACCAATATTACAAATTTCTAATTTGTCAATAACGTATAACTTAGGTATAAAGGATGATAAACTTGAATTAGAGGAAGATATTAAAAACTAATGATACCAATTCAATTTGGTAATAAACAACTTATTAAAGGAATAAAAAATAAAGTAAAAGGAAAACAACCAGATTATAGCATATATAAAGAAATATTAATACCTGGTAACACATCTAATAAAAGTTTAGTAATAATGAAAAAATATTTTAATGGAATAGAATTTATAGAAGGTAAAAAAATATTAATAGATACAGATTCAAGTCATAATCACTTAAATATATTAAAAAATAAAGGATTAACATAACACATTACAACCAATGAATATAAATAGAAAGATTTCAATGGAAATATAAGAATCTGTACAAAAGAAGTAACTGTGCCAACATATATTGGAAGATTATTATTTAGAATACCATGTTTTATAGACTCAGGATTTGCTCAGAATGAAATATATGATATCATATTACGAATGAGTTTCTTAAAACATATAAATTATAATATTACTTCTTAATGAATATATATAAAAATGGATAATAAACAACAGAATTTTGCCTTAAAATAGCAATGTGGAAAAACGAATAAATGAATACTGTAAAGTTCCCTTTAAATACTTATATAGAATTAGTATTTCTTGAAATTAATATAACTTCATGTGCAATAATAGATACAGGAAGTGAAATTACATTAGGTAAATCTTTTTTACTAAAAGAATGGAATAAGTTCTCAAGTTCGGGAATAAAACTTATAGGAATAACAAATACTCAAGCACCTTTATTATATTATAAATCACAAGTTTCAATTATTCTTGAAAATAAAATAATTCTATTCAAACATATTATTCAATATAATACTTTGAAACAAGATTTATTTTTAGGAAATGATTTTCTTAGTCAATTCCAAAGTTATCATCAAACTTTATATAATATAAATCTTAAAACACCATGTGAACATTACTTCATATTTTTAAACCTTATAGAGTCGCAGCTGAATATGGTGATTATTCTTATAAGATCTTTTTTTATAAACAACAATTACAAAATAATTTGATAACTATAGATGAAATTAAAAAACAATTACAAGAAATATTTCATGAAAACTCATTAGCTTTATGGAAGCCTAAAAATTTAAGAGATAAAATAGAATTAATAGAATCAGTAACCATTAGAATAAGACTAATGGTATATATCTAAGAAGATATAACAAAATTTAAAATACAGTTAAAAGAATTATTAGGATTAAATTTAATAAGACAAAGCTTTAGTCTTCATTCAAGTCCAGCCTTTATGGTAATGAAACATAGTGAACAGGTTAGAGGAAAAGCTAGAATGATTATAAATTATAAAGAATTAAATAAATACACTAAATTTGATGGATATTTCTTACCAAAGAAAGAAGTATTAATTAATTTAGTAAAAAGAAATACATATTACTCTAAATTTGACTGTAAATCAGGATTTTGGTAAATAAAAATGGAAGAAGATAACATAAAATATATAGCCTTTAGTACACCTTAAGGACATTATGAATGGTTTGTTATGCCATTTGGATTAAAAAATACACCACAAATATATCAAAGAAGAATGGATGGTTTATTAAGAAATAAAACATACTTAATAGTTTATGTAGATGATATTTTAATATATTCAAAAACATATAAAGAATATATTGAATATTTAAAAGACTTTGCACAAACATGTATAGAAAAAGGAATAGTATTAAGTGAGAAAAAAACTAAAATATGTCAAAATGAAATAAAATTTTTAGGAATGATACTTAATAATACAGATATAAAGTTATAATCTCATATAAGTGAAAAAATAAAACAGTTTTCTGATAAATTAGAAAACAAAAAATAAATACAAAAATTTTTAATATGCTTAAACTATGCAGAATGATTTATAGACAATTTAGTTAAGAAAATAAATCATTTACAAAAATTATTAAAGAAAAGAAATCTTCAAGGATGGAAAGAAGAACATAAAAAAACAGTTAAACAATTAAAAGAAGAATGTAAAAATTTACCTAAATTAAGACTACTAGAACTAACAGATAATTTAATTTTACAAACAGATGCCAGTGACTTATGTTGGGCAGTAATATTAAAAACTGATTTAAATGAGATATGTAGATATACAAGTGAAATATTAAATTTAGCAGAAAAAAATTATGCAACAGATGAAAAAGAGTTATTAGCAATATTAAAAGGAATTAAAAAATTCTCATTATTTTTAATTGCTAAGGAGTTTACAGTAGAAATTGATAATACCCAAGTTAAATCATTAATATTTAATAAATTATCAAATGAACCTCAATACAGAAGGATCCCTAGATGACAAGTATTTTTGTCTTTATATACTTTTAAGGTTAATTATATTAAAGGATCTGATAATTATTTTGTCGATTTTTTATCTAGGAATCTATAATTTGTTGAAGAATCATAAATAATGGAGGAAGAAATCTCCAAAATAAATGATGAAATAAATCGGCTGAATGCTGATGCTAATGAAGCCCTGGACGCCATAGATTGTCTAAAGGAAATATTTGAAACACATAATGATGGAGTAGTCAGGCTGATCTTTTCTTGGAACAGTTTGATTAGTAGACTCCAAATAAATGCTGGAAGTAGCAGTGGATCCGCTCCACAGGATCCTATCAGTGATCCGATAAATCGGTATTCTCCTAGGGAACATAGATCCCTTTGTCTCAGAAGATGATGACCTCCCTTTAAATCCAAAAGAAGAAGATTATAAACAGGTAACTACTTGAATATATTCCATTTGTTCTTATAAAAATACCATCCATAAATCACTACGGAAGAATTTCTATCTTAAAATGATAGCAATAAAAGATGTAAATTCAATCCTTGTTGGGAAAATAGTAAGGTATGAATTCCTTGACATGATATACTCGGATATAAACTTAAAGGAGCTAGCTAGTTTTGATGAACTTCTAAAAGAAGTCTCTAAGTTTGCTAAAAAGAGACAAATATATCTTCAATTTTATACCATAAGTCTTGAATATACTAATAACATAGAATACCAGGCCTTTTACATGATTACAATAGGTTATGCTATTAGAAATTTCCAGCTCGAAGTGGGAACAGAATATACAGCAGTCCCACACTTAAATAAAGCATGGATAAGAACTAGAAGAACTCGAGGAATAAAAGCCATTTGGAGCATAGCTAAAGACCTGTACAATAGAAAATACAGGACAATAATAAAATTCAATAATTACATTTTATTGACAGCAGAAGGTGGAGAGTCACCCTCAGAAATACTGCTGGATTTCATATATGAGATAACAACCATGAGATTTTCATCAAGTACAGCCACGTTGCAACAAGCATGTCAGTTGATGGAGTACTTTATACATTTGTCATTTGTAATAATGTAGCAAAAAACTTTTTGATTTTGTAAGGCCACCACATAAAGTTGTCGGCCATCAATTCAGCCTATGTGTATATGTCGGGCTTTAGTTGTGTTTATCATTTCTCTTACCATACACCTGTAAAGGAGAAAGATAAAGAGTCATTATCTTTTCCTCATCCATACACCTGTAAAGATAAAAAAGACAACAATCAATAATGTATCCTCTATATAAAAAGAAAAAAAATAGAACGGAAGGATATAGCCGATCAGAGCATATCCGATCTTCACACGATCTTTCTTACAATCTCTCAGAGCAACCTTAATGTAAAAATAAAAATATTTTCTCCAATCTTAAACCAGAAAAATATATCATCATAATAAATCAAATAACCCCATAAGAAAGAAAGAATAAACCTATATCTATTATTGGATATAAAGAAATTTCAAAACACCATAGGATACAGTGAAGCCGTGAGACTGTCCTGTTTTCCCGTGTTAGCCAAAAATGAAAGCCTGTTGAGGGAGTTAAGGACAAAGTCATTCAGGCAGAAGGTTATTCCGTCGGTGTATAGGAAAATATTTTATACAATAAAGTATAGAGGTAATAATTCCTAATTCTTATCTTTTGGTGGTAAAGGTTTATAAAGATGTTAATGTTTGACGGAAAGAGAAGGAGATCTTGGATATATAACAATAATATGGAAAAATTCCACGAAACTTATTAAAAAATGTAGGAATAACCAAAATAATTTGGATAAATAACAGAACAAAAGTTTTATATAATCATAGAACTTTGATAATCGAGTTTAATTGTGGAACGTGGAAATATGAAGCATACATATTTTTTAAAAGAGAATTAGTACCAAAGAAAGCTTTATTAGCAGTAAAAAATATAGGACTACCTAATCAATTAGAAAGAAAAATAATAAATCAAGTTGAAATAGATAAATTGTAAAAAAAAAATATATATGTTTCAAATAAATCAAGAAATTTATATAGTAGAAATTAATATACTAACAACTAAGAGAACAAGTAGAAATAAACAACTTTTATTACTAATAAACTAAAATGAAATATGAAGCATACATGATTACTATTGGCTCTGATACCATTTGTCTTGGGAGGTCCGAAGACTAATCTAGTTAATAAAAAAATCTAGTCAATAAAATTAATCTTTTATTATGGCGCCCCTGGGGTTTTCTATTTGATTGTATCGAAAGGCCCAACGAATTGGGATTTCCTTATCGGGCTGGGTCATTTCGGGGCAAGCGGATCATTTATGATGAAAAGGATGAGCTTCAAGAGAATGATTCGGAGTTCTTGCAGAGTAGAACCATGCAGTACCGGACACGAGATAGATCTTCCAACGAATAGGGCTTTTTTCGAATAAGCCAATTCATTTGGGAACCTACGGATTCACTCTTTTTCCTATTCAAAGATCAGCCCCTTGCCACTGTGTTTTCACACCGAGAATTCTTTGCATATGAAGAGATGTCAAAGGGGCTTCTTACTTCCCAACCAGATCCTCCTACATCTATATATAAATGCTGGTTTATCATGAATATGCTAGAAAAGCACTTCGAATTGTTGATTCATCGCCAGAGATGGTTTAGAACCAATAGTTCATTATCTAATGGATTTTTCTGTTCTAATACTCCATCCGAGAGTTATCGGTATTTATCAAATCTGTTCCTATCTAACGGAATGCTATTGGATCAAATGACAAAGACATTGTTGAGAAAAATATGGCTTTTTCTGGATGTAATGAAAATTGGATTCATGTAACAGGAGAAAGGTTTCCCATTACTTAGCCGGAAAGATATGTGGCCATGAAATAGGGATTAAGTGGAAGAGAATTGACTGGGTGGTAGAGTCGTGGAAACACCTGTTTCTTCCATATTTTGGACCTTAGCTCCATGGAATAATATGCTACTGCTGAAACATAGAAGAATTGAAATCTTAGATCAAAACACTATGTATGGATGGTATGAACTGCTTAAACAAGAATTCTTGAATAGCGAACCACCAGAGATATTACTAACTACATAAAAAAATTTCCATTAATGAAAGATAAAGATGTAAATTTATTGGAAAATCAAAAATACGCATGTCGGATTAAATGGTTGTTGCTATCTGCTCCAATAATGAATCATTGGTTTAACTGAATAACTAAATAAAATAGATAGACCTTTCTTTTAGTCTCAGGTCAACGGATCTTCTCAATTGGAAGATCCTTTATATGGATAATACACATTCCAGTTGACCAAGCTTAATTCGAATTCTTTTGTTACGAAGGCAAGATAACCACAGGGCGGTTCGCCCTATTCAGATATTCACGACCAAGAAGAATAAGTAATAGATTCTCTTTCAGATAGGTCCTGAAAGGAGAAGGAAGGCTGGAATGCCAACAAACGTCTATTATTGAATTCACCCGACCCGATAGTACCTATTTTGGGAACGTCCAGTGCCAAGGTCACTGAACGGGTAAGTCGCTAATCCCTAAAATGGACTATGTAATGTACTTTATCTGCTGGGTTACAGGCGAGCATTTTACCAGAGGTTTATATTGTATTAATCTACCCTTGTGTGATTCCTGTTGAAGCGTATACTCGGGGGGTGGGTGCAGGGGGGACGATTTTAAAGCGGACTCCCCATTCATTAGATAGAGAAGATCACTAAGATTTCGTGATCCGCTACCGAACTTATTCCAATTCCAAGATCTCGGATCGAATCGATATTGATATGTCAATTCGATTCGAAATCTCTTATTGATATTGAATTGCTCATCCAATGAGCATTCTCAATATTACGCATTGAAGAGGACTCGAACCTCCATGCTCTTGAGCACGAGATTGAGTCTCGCGTGTCTACCATTTCACCACCAAGGCGTCTTGAAAGTGAATCGTATTCCATGAAGATGATATCTATCTAGTGTGATGTATGGAATATATGACAAGGGTAGAGTGGAGCATTTCTAGTGATCGGTCGTGTTATATAGGCCCCAATCGGACATACAATTACTTCGATTTAAATTATCCGGAGGATGCTTTATATATATTAATATTATATAAAAAAGATGGACAATCAAACTTATTTCTCGATTCAATAGAAGCCCAAAGAGGTGAATAGTGTTCCAAACAAATAACGAGAGATATGTAAAAAGCATAGTCTGGGCCTATAGTAATCATGTATGCTTCATATTTCATTTTAGTTTATTAGTAATAAAAGTTGTTTATTTCTACTTGTTCTCCTAGTTGTATATTAGTTTCTACTATAGAGATTTCTTGATTTATTTGAAACATATATATTTATTTTACAAATTATCTATTTCAACTTGATTTATTATTTTTCTTTTTAATTCATTAGGTAGTCCTATATTTTTTACTGCTAATAAAGCTTGCTTTTGTACTAATTCTCTTTTAGAAAACATGTATGCTTCATATTTCCATGTTCCACAATTAAACCCGATTATCAAAGTTCTATGATTATATAAAACTTTTGTTCTGTTATTTATTCAAATTATTTTGGTTATTCCTACATCTTTTAATAAGGTTTCGTGGATTTTTTCCATATTATTGCTATATATCTAAGATCTCATTCTCTTCTCGTCAAACATTAACATCTTTATAAATCTTTACCACCTAAAGATAAGAATTTGGAATTATTACCTCTATCCTTTATTGTTTAAAAGGATTTTCCTATACGTCGATGGAGTAACTTTCTGCCTGAATGACCTCGTCCTTAACTCCCTCAACAGGCCTTCACCTTTGGTTAATACGGGAAAACTGGACAGTCTCACGGTTTCACTGTATCCTATGGTGTCTTGGAATTTCTTTATATCCAATAATAGATATATATTTCCTCTTTCTTTCTTATGGGGTTATTTGATTTATTATGATGATATGTTTTTCTGGTTTGAGATTGGAAAAAAGATTTTTATTTTTGCATTGAGGTTGCTCTGGGAGATTGTAAAAAAGATCGTATGAAGATTGGATATGCTCTGATCGGATATATCATTCCGATCTGTTTTTTTCTCTTTATATAGAGGATACATTATTGATTGTTGTATTTTTCCTCCTTACAGGTGTATGGATGAGGAAAAGATAATGACTCTTTATCTTTCTCCTTTAAAGGTGTATGGTAGGAGAAAAGATAAACACAACTAAAACTCGACATATACACATGTGCTGAATTGATGGCCGATAACTTTATGTGGTGGCCTTACAAAGTTAAAAAGTTTTTTTTTTTGTTATATTATTACAAATGACAAATGTATAAAGTAAAAATTACATTATTTATTTCTGCCGACACAAGCGACAAGATTTCTTTTCCTTACTTTATTTCTATCAACCGGCATGCTTGTTGTAACGTGGCTGTACTTGATGGAAACCTCATGATTGTTATATTGTATATGAAATTCAGCAGAATCTCTGATGATGACTCTCTACCTTTTGTTGTCAATAGAATGTAATTATTAAATTATTGTCATGTATTTTCTATTGTATAAGTCTTTAGCTATGCTCCAGATGGCTTTTATCCTTCGAGCTCTTCTAGTCCTTATCTATGTTTTATTGAATTGTGGGGCTGCTGTACATTTTGTTCCCACTTCAAGTTAAAAGTTTTTGGTAACATGGCCTATTGTAATCATGTAAAAGGCTTGGTACTCTATCTTATTGGTATATTCAGGACTTATGGTGTAAAATTTGAGATATATTTGTCTCTTTTTGGCAAACTTAGAGATAGGGATGGCAATAACATTCGGATCCGGGTAAAGGAAATGAGGATCCGCATGGATCCGGGTGCGAATCTGGATATAACTATATCCGGATATCTGGATCCGTATTTTATTTAATATTAAATAAAAAATTAATTGAAAAATATATATTAAAATAAAAGAAATCCTTAACCCTAGTTTACTTTCAAACACACACATTTTTATTTGTTGTTTTATGTTTGATTTATGGATTTATAGTGTTTTTGTTTGTTATTTTTTGTTTGATTTAAATTATTTTTATTTGTGATTTTATAATGTTATTGTATGTTATGTTGAATTGTTAATTATTTAATTTTTGAATTTTGATTGAATTTTTTATTTTTAATTGCAAATATATATTAAATTTAAAAAAATCGTTAACCCTAGCTTACTTTCAAATAAATACATTTTTATGTTTGATTTATGGATTTATAGTGTTTTTATTTGTTATTTTTTATTTGATTTAAATTTTTTTTTTGTGATTTTATAATGTTATTATATGTTATGTTGAATTGTTTATTTCTTTTACAAAGAGTTCATCAAAATTGGCTAGCTCCTTTAAGTTGATATTATGGTATATCATGTCAAAAAATCCATACCTTGTTATTTTCCCAACAAGTATTGGTTCTGCATCTTTTATTGCTATCATTCTGGGATAGACATTCTTCTCTGGTAATTTATGGATGGTATTTTTATACGAACATATAGAATATATCCAGGTGGTTACCTGTTTATAATATTTTTATTTTGGTTTTAAAGGGAGGTTATCATCTTCTTAGACAAAGAGATTTATGTTGACAGTTCTTTTATTTTTCTCACTTGTTGCACAGATGGTTGTGGTTTTATTTTTCTGAACTATTGGATCGCTGATAGGATCCGAATTTATTGGATCGTTGATTGGATCCTGTTTTATTGGCCCTCTTATAGAGTCCTGATTTATTTGATCTTTGGGAGAATCCTGATTTATTTGATCTTTGGGAGAATCCTGATTTATTGGATCACTGATAGGATCCTGTGTAACAGGTCCACTACTGCTTCCAGCATTTATAGGATTTATTTGGAGTCTATTATTCAGACTATTCTAAAAAGTGATTAGTCTGTTTACTCCATCATTATGTGTTTCAAATATTTTCCTTAGACAATTTATGGCGTCAAAGGCTTCAGTAGCATCAGCTTTCAGCCGATTTATTTCGTCATTTATTTTAGAGATTTCTTCCTTCATTGTTTATGATTCTTCAGCAAATTCTATATTCCTGGATAAAAAATCTGCAAGATAATTATTAGAACCTTTAATATAATTAACTTTAAAAGTATATAAAGACAAAATACTTGCCATCTATGGATTCTTCGATATTAAGGTTTATTTGATAATTTATTAAATATTATCAGTTTCTACTGTAAATTCTTTAGTAATTAAAAATAATGAAAATTTTTTAATTCATTTTAATATTGCTAATAATTCTTTTCATGTGTTGTATAATTTTGTTCTACTGAATTTAGTGTTCCACTTGTATATCTACATATTTTATTTAAGTCAGTTTTTAATATTGCTGCCCAATATAAGTCACTGGCATCTGTTTGTAAAATTAAATTATCTGTTAGTTCTAGTAGTCTTAATTTAGGTAAATTTTTACATTCTTCTTTTAATTATTTAACTGTTTTTATATGTTTTTCTTTACATCATTGAAGATTATTTTTCTTTAATAATTTTTGTAAATGATTTCTTCTCTTAGCTAAATTGTCTATAAATCCTTCTGCATAGTTTAAACATCCTAAAAATTTTTGTATTTGTTTTTTGTTTTCTAATTTATCAAGAAACTGTTTTATTTTTTAACTTATATGAGATTGTAGTTTTATGCCTGTATTATTAAGTATCATTCCTAAAAATTCTATTTCATTTTGATATATTTTAGCTTTTTTCTCACTTAATACTATTATTTTTTCTTTACATGTTTGTGCAAAGTCTTTTAAATGTTCAATATGTTCTTTATATGTTTTTGAACTTATTAGAATATCATCTACATAAACTATTAAATATATTTTATTTCTTAATAAATCATTCATTCTTCTTTGATAATTTGTGGTGCATTTTTTAATCCAAATGGCATGACTAACCATTCGTAATGTCCTTGAGGTGTACGAAAGGCTGTATATTTTATACTATCTTCTTCTATTTTTATTTGTCAAAATCATGATTTGTAATCAAATTTAGAGTAATATGTATTTTTTTTTATTAAATTGAGTAATACTTCTTTCTTTGATAAGAACTATCCATCAAATTTTGTGTATTTATTTAATTCTTTATAATTTATAACCATTCTAGTTTTTCCTCTAACCTGTTCACTATGTTTCATTACCATAAAGGCTGGGCTTGAATGAGGACTAAAGTTTTGTCTTATTAAATTTAATCGTAGTAATTCTTTTAGCTGTATTTTAAATTTTGTTATATCTTTCTGAGTATATATCATTGGCCTTACTCTAATGGTTACTGGTTCTATTAATTCTATTTTATCTCTTAGATTTTTAGGGTTCCATAAAGCTAATGGGTTTTCATGATATACTTCTTGTAATTGTTTCTTAATTTCATCTATAGATATCAAATTATTTTCCACGTACCTATTTTAGAGTAAAATTCCGTTGTTTCATTATCCATTTTTATATATATTCATTTTTAATAAACTCATTCTTAATATGATATCATATATTTCATTCTGAGTAAATCATGAGTTTATAAAATATGGTATTCTAAATAATAATTTTCCTATATATGTTGGCACAGTTACTTTTTTTGTACAGATTCTTATATTTTCATTAAAGTCTTTGTATTTATATTCATTGGTTGTAATGTGTTGTGTTAATCCTTTATTTTTTAATATATTTAAGTGATTATGACTTGAACCTGTATCTATTAATATTTTTGGACCTTCTATGACTTCTATTCCATCAAAATATTTTCTCATTATTACTAAACTTCCATTAGATGTGTTATCAGGTATTAATATTTCTTTATATATACTATAATCTCCTATAAGGTTTTCTTTTGAATGTTTTATTTTTCAATATTTTCTGTAGTGTTTTTTATATTTTCTTTTGTTTTTATATTTACCTCTATATCTTTGTCTACTTTTTTATGTTTTTTATAATATAATTTACATCCCCATTGGTTAGGTGCATCTACTTGATCGCAACAAATCATTATTGCATTCTTTGCTTTTTTGTACAATTGTCTTTCTATACATATATCTTTTAATTTTTTTATTACAAATTCTATTTTAGATCCTAAGGTATTTGGTATTAATTTTCCTAATTCTGTTGATCTATACGAATTTCATTCTTTAAAAAAGTTCGTATTACATGGTGAAGGTAATTTATTTATATACATATCATAATAAATTGTTTGATCATCATTACTATAAAATTGTTTATAATAATATTTCTGAAATTCACATGTATATTTTTTTATGTTGCATAAATTACATATCTGAAGATTCATTAAATGTTGTCTTGCTAAAAGTTTTTCTTTTTATATTTCTCTTTATTTGAGATCTTCCCAATTTTCCAATTTTCTCCTAAAAATTCATCTCTTATGTAATTTGTAAACTTATCTAATCATTCATTAATTCCTTTTCTAAATTCTTGTTTAGTTGCTAATCTTATTAAGGTTTTTGTTTCTTCAGTTATTTCATCTCACCAATTTTGTACATTACCAATAAAACTCATTCCTAGTAATTCTATCCATATATCAAATTTTTCTTCTGTATTATTTGTATCCCAATCACTATTTATTTTATTTATATATTCAGGTATATATTTTTCTGAATACATTTTATAATAAGGTTTTTTAGATGTTAATATCAGGATTTTCAGTTTTTATATTTAGTTCAGTAGGTGGTGCTCCAACATTCATGTTTACATCAAATCCTAGTGTTTCTAGGTCTAAATCTTCTAAAGATAATCTATTAAATTTTTCTTCTAAATTATCCATTATTCACTGTCACTTGAGCTTGATTCTTTAGGTTCATCAATTTTTATTCCCTTTTGTTTTATATCATTTTTTTCTTTTGATTTATTTTTTATTGTTTCTTCTAATTGTTTCTGATATTCTTCTTCTCTTCTTAATATTTCTGGCATAACTGTTGTCCTTATTCTTTCATCAAATGATCTTTTAACTACATCTCCAAATTGTATTTTTTCTTTATGTCTAATTGATTCTTTTAATTCTCTTTGTGCTTCTAAAATTATTGGTTTTTCTTCTAACTTAGTTTTTATTTCAAATACTTCTATTTTAAGAAGTTTTATTTCTTCTATTATAGTTTTAATATACACTATCATTTGTTTATTTAATTCGTTAATTTCTGTAATATTTTTATCCATTTAGTATAATCATAATTTTTATGAGAAGGATATTTTAGTTATTTTAGTATTTTTTGGTTATCTTAGAAAAAATAAATTTAAGGGTTATTTTTTAAAGTCACAAAATCTTTATGGTTATTATTATAAATTTCCCTTGTTCAATTGACCGCCATCCTATAACTAGACCGTTCTTAAAACATTTCATAAGTTGTCATATTGGAATCTGGGCCTGGTAAGTTGTAATAGTTGCATTACAGTAATTTCTAGTGCAATGAAAAATCATGTCTAAGACTTTTATTTTAAAATAACATGATAGTCACCCATGAATGATGAGATAATTTTGTTGATAAAATATTTTGGAAAATTATAAAAATTTATTATTCGCTTAATAAGAATAGTATGACTTTGAAGATGAATGAGATTACTTTAAACTTCCCAAAAGTTGAATCCCTTTCCTCTTCCACTCTCTTCCACTCTCTTTGTATGAAGATTAAAGAGCAATCAAAAACAAAATCAGCACCAATTCATCAAAAGCCATTTGTACTGCTGTATATCTATATATATATACAAATGATGCAACAATGTTCTTGTTACTCCCACAACAAAGAATTAATGGCTGTGAAACCCTTTTATTTACAGGAACATGGGGTGGCTGCAGTTGCCTTTTACATTTACATCCTCACGATGTTCATCACTACAACTTATAGCTTCAGAATCGACCTCATTCCAAGAACTTCCATTGATTTAAATCCTTTCCCCAAACACCTTACTCATGAAGAAACTCATCATAGAATTTCTTCACTCTTTAGAGCTCGTGCTCATCATCTCAGTTCCATGAATTCTGCCATATCCTCCCCAAAAACACCAAACTCTGAGCCGTATCAGTGTATGCAACCACCAATAATCTGAAACATGCAAAAGCTGCTTTCTTATAAAGAGTAGAAGCTATTCAGCTGCCAAATCCAGTACTTATCACAGGTTAGCTTGTGAACACACGCTTTGTTTTCCAAAATTGTGTGAAAAAGGCGTTTGTTTAAATAACTGGAATTACGGAGAAGGTGGTGTCACTAGAGGTGTGCTTTCAACAGAATGTTCACATTTGCTACAGGTAATAGTTCACTGACCATAGGATTTCCGGGGTTAATTTTAGCTTGTGGCTATGACAATCATAACATTACATTTGGCAGATATTTGCGCTGAAAATGTGATATCAGGAGTTTTTGGTTTAGGAGGATGGAGATCGTTCCTAAGGCAAAAAGACATTTAACTGTTTTGGTTTTTGTTCACATCATCTGAATTTTTTTACCTATTGACTCATATTTCTGACCAACTAGAAAAATAAATAGTTGGGGTGATATAAGAAACTTATTTCTACCGATATAGAAATAGCAATTTTAGTATTGAATAAGAATCATGATAATTTTTTTTTTTTTTTAACTACATGCTCTTTTTTTTTTTTGTGCATCAAGAGTTCTCTATTTATAATATAATTTAGGTATCTTGAATACTCAACAACTCTTTGTTCTGTTGATGTTTTTCATTTAATTAGAGTTTTATCTAATGTCAACATTTTTAACTTGAGTTTTATCTTATATCAATGTTTATCTCTAACATTTATCTCTTTCTTAAACTCACATTGTGCTTTCGGTTTTGGGAGCTTCTGGATTCTTCTATTAAGCTAAGATAAAGCTTCCAACTACTAGGACCTAGTTTTTGGATTCAGGACTTATTTAATTAAACTTATTTCCCACTTCTGTGCTCTCATACTATCGCAATCTCTTGCAGCTACACTCTCTTGGAGTCGTGTTTATTTGACTTATTAAACTTCTGACTTTTTATGCTATCATGTTTTAGTGCTCTCCTGTAATCTTGCTACTCATGCTATCATATTCTCATGCTCCCATATTCTTATATAGCTGTGCTTATTTAACTTATGAAGTTTTGTGCTATAGAGCTTGCAGGCTCTCATGTAGCTATGCGTATTTGATTTTTCACATTTCTCCATATAACAAGTGCCCCTACTTCTTTTAAGTTGATTTACGAAAGTTGAAAAAAGAACATTATTATTATTGGCTATCATTTGAACTTCTCTTACATGTAATATTCATTCCTTCACCTCTCTGATTTAGATCACTTATCTGAATTTCTTCTTGGTGAGTATCTGTTATTTCTTTTTACTTGGGATGATTGCATTGGCATCTTGAACCGATCTCTCAATATATTTATTCACATGGTATGCACATGGACTTATATATGCCATGCTCACTCAATTCATATACATTCTTGATCTACAATGACTGATGTTCAAAGAAGTATTCACCTATTTAATTAACGAAAGAGAAAATTGGTATGTTTTCTAACTTAACATAAAATATTTTAATTGTTAGCATTTGACTTTTGCTCACATTATCTGAATTTCTTGACTGCTGACGTAAATTTTTAGTAAACTAGAGAAATAAATAGGTGGGTTAATATGATAAACAAAACACAGATAAATTACATAGTTCACCACTTGGCCTACATCCAAGAATATAGAAAGAGCAATTTCTCTATTGAATAAGAATTACAATAGTTTTCTTTTTTCAACCCCTCTCCCCTCCGTACATAAAAGGTTCTCTATTTATAATATAATTTAGGTATCTTGAATCCTCAATAACTCTTTGTTATAATGATCTTCATCACTTAATTAAAGTTTTTTTTTTATGTCAACATTTATTTTCTTCCTAAATTGAGCTTTATCTTATATTAATGTTTATCTCTAACATTAATCTCCTTGTTAAACTCACATTAGACTTCAGGAGTTTCTAAATTAATTCTTCTACTTGACTTAGACAAAGTTTCCATTTATTGGGTCCTAACCGTTGGATTCAGCGGTTGAACTTATTTAATTAAACTTATCTCACACCATTATACTCTCGTGCTATCATGCTCTCCAACAACAGTGCTCTCCTTCAATCATGCTTATATGACTTATTAAGCTTCTATCATGCTCTCCAACAACAGTGCTCTCCTTCAATCATGCTTATATGACTTATTAAGCTTCTGAACACTCATGCTATCATCTTATAGATGTGCTCTCCTAGAGTCGTATTTATTGGACCTATTAAGGTCCATCTTACTCATATTCTCATGATTTCATCTAACTTTACTTAAAAATGACTTAATAAACTTACTACTATTGAGCTCTCATGGTCCGATCATGTATCTATGCTTATTTGATTTTTCACATTTCTCCCTACACCATTGCCCATATAATAAGTAGGAAGCATAAATCAAGCTTGTCGTCAAACTTGAAGGTATAGCTTGTAAAAACCAAAAATGAGCTGGTGGTGGGCTGGTGAGTGGTGGCACAGGCGCCGATAAGGCAAGATCAGCTTTTTTGCTCCATGTATTTGAAAAATTGATGCATATATATTATAAATCATGCATAATGTAAGCACCTGAGCATAATTTAATAATATTATTAGTGTATATAATTAATTTCACTTTAATTTACAGAAGAAAATTGAAGAAATTGGCCGACCGCTGCAAGCTCAAGACTACCAGAAAGTGGGACTCGTAATAGGCATCACGGGAATAGTAGGAAACAACTTAGCTGAGATTTTGCCCCGATCGGATACTCTAATTAATTTCACTTTAATTTACAGAAGAAAATTGAAGAAATTGGCCCGACTGGAATGCTGATCCCCCAATCGACAGTGCGACGTTTCCGACCAGGACGACACGCAAGCCAAGCTCACAAAACTCAATGATGTCATCCACATCTTCTACGTGACATGGGCCAGCCTTCCCACGGAAGTCGAGAACTGCGAGGTCAACGGCTCCATGTTATGCAACGTGCTCCGGTCAGTTATCCCGAACGCTCCCAATCTTCGCCACGTCTGCCTCCAAACCGGAGTGAAACACTACGCAGGATCGTTCGAGTCCTTCGGCAAGATACAGCCTCACGACACGCCTTTCACTGAAGACCTGCCAAGACCGAACGTGCCCATCTTTTATTGCACTCAAGAAGACATATTATTTCAAGATGTTGATAAAAGAGAGAGTTCATTGCCATTGACTTGGTCCGTACACCGGCCTCATATAATATTTGGGTTTTCACCGTACAGTTTAGTAAATATGACAGGCACTCTGTGTGTGTAAGCAGCTATATCTAAACACGAAGGGGCTGCTTTACTGTTTCCAGGGAGTAAAGATTGTTGGGAAGGCTACTTGGTTGCTTCGGACGGGGATTTGATTGCGGAACAACAGATTTGGGCGACCGTAGATCCATGTGTAATAAACGAAGATTTTAATTGCAGCATTGGGGATGTTTTTAAGTGGAAGCATTTATGGAAAGTGTTGGCTGAGCAGTTTGATATTGAGAATTGTTTGAGGAAGAAATTAGAGTAATCTCAAACAGACTACTATGACTAGATAATTATCTACTAAGTTCAAACAGAACACCTCAATCAGGTGATTATCTGACTAGCTCGAGCACATCATTTCAACCAAGAGTTATCTAGTGATCTCGATCAGGTTGTTATCTGAGCTTAAATAAAGCACCTCAATCAGGTAGTTATCTAGTAATCTTGAGCAGATAACCTCAACCAAGAAGTAGATTTGGCTATCTTGAGCATATAACCTTGACCAGGGAGTAACTATAATTACTTAGATCAGATGAGTGTAATAAATGATAATTATTATAGTCATTATTATGACAGTTATTATTATTTATCATTATTGTGATCATTATAATATTTATTATTGTGCTTATTAGTACATCGATTATTATAATCATGGGAGTTATGATAATTATGATTATTTATTTGGATGATTATAATTATTTAGGAGGACTTTCATAGGATCTTATGTTCGTTTTCTGTCACAAAAAATTTATTTTCTTGGACATTCTACAAGA
Organism: Murraya koenigii; assembly: GCA_025617385.1. Taxonomy (NCBI): domain Eukaryota; kingdom Viridiplantae; phylum Streptophyta; class Magnoliopsida; order Sapindales; family Rutaceae; genus Murraya; species Murraya koenigii. The sequence goes on from CM046812.1 coordinate 28,627,379, forward strand.
AAAACTTTCAGCTGGAAGGCAATATGAATTAAGCCACATAAGAAGTGGTATAAATTTTTCTCATACCCGATTATTGACTTGAACGTTGAAGGGTTTTCACCGAAAAAAATTCAGCGACCTCTGACCGTCTTCTGTGATTTCAAGTGATCGAAAATAATTTGCTAGCAGTTATAGACATCTTTGGTGATTGATAAGCTGCTTCCCTAAAAAATAAATTTAATGGCAATGCTAAAGTCTGATCTGCTCGAGATAATAGTGATCAGATTTTTGGCATCAATATTTGGCGCTGTCTATGGGAAACAATACAAAAAGCCAGCTCATTATCTCTATCAATTTTGGTGTGGCCAAAGGAAAGGAATGAGTTGTTCGTTAAATTGCCTTAAGAGGTGAAAGCTCAAAAGTCAATTTGTTGCTAATTACACTACACATCATATATGTTTGAGAAAATGCTGCAAAGGAGCCAAGAAATAAAACCTAGGTTTTATTTTAATTTATTCAAGATGAGCATTAAACTAATTGAAGAGCATGAATATATGTAGTTAATTATTACCAAATTACTATTATGCATAGAAAAATATTAGATATTGAAATATTTATATCTGTCTTATTGAAACGAATTATTATAATTCACATGGCATAATTTCCAAGAATTTTTGAAAAGTTTCGAAAGTTTAAAAAGTTGACAAATTTGTTAAGGCCAAGTGCGGCCTGTAGTTAACTCTAATTGTTTCTTTGAACATAACATGTTTATAGGCAACTAAGAACAAAATAATATTTTTTTTATACATAGTGTGAGCTTTAGTATATATAACTTTGAATAAAATGGATGAATAAAAATTCATTTGTAGTTTTTCTTTTCTTGTTAAATTTTTTATAAGGTGTGTAAAAATATTGAAAGTCATAAAACCTTAAACTGATAAAAGTAGCATAAAGTTACTTCAGTTAATAAAAGGTTAAAAATCTTGAAACTTTAATATAATGTATAAAACCTTAAACTGATAAGAGTTGCTTGAAGTTGCTCAAGTTAGAAAATTGTTAAAAGGCTTGAAGTCTCAAAGCCTGCTCGAGGTGAGATAAGAATAAGAAATTTACCTGCTCATGCTCGACTAGATGAAAGTCGAGCTGATAATCAGTTTCAAAAAATAGTTCTTAAGGCAAATAAAAAAACTTAAAGTCTCAAAGCCTGCACAAGGCGAGACAAGTAAAAAATTTGCTAGCTCATGCTGGACCAGATAAAGCCAAGTAGATAATCAATTTCCAAAATATTTTAAGGTAAACAAAAGGATTTGAAGTCTCAAAGTCTGCTCGAGGCAAGACAAAAGTCAAAGTCTGCCTAATATCGCTCGATCAGATTAAATTGAGCAGACGATCAATTTTGAGTAAATTCTAAATTAAATAAAAGAATTTAAGTCTCAAAACTTCCTCGGGGTGAGTTAAAGTCAAAGCTTCCTGTTGTTGCTTAACTAAGATTAAGTGAGCGTGGATTATACGAGTGAAATTTGTTTCAAGTAAAGACTTTGCATCTCAAAACCTACCTTAAGTAAGATAAAAAACTTGTTCTATATGACTACGCAAGTAGGAAAATAGTGTAAGGCATATAAAGGCCTTATCTATGATGATGTTAATTCAAGCAGCCTCAACTAACTCGTGAAAGTCACCTCGAGATCACTTTAAACTTTATATAATTTTTAGTTTTGATTGATTAAAACTCTTAACACTAGAAACTGGGGGATTGGTGTTTGAGAAAGAAATCAAAGTGATTTCAAGCAGACTGCTATGACCAGATAGTTATCTAATGAGCTCAAACAGAGCAGTTCAACCAAGTGGTTATCGGACTAGCTCGAGCACATCATTTCGACCAAGGGTTATCTGGTGATCTCAATTAGGTTGTTATCAGTGCTCGAACAAATCATCTCGACCAGGTAGTTATCTGGTAATCTTGAGTAGATAACCTCGATCAAGAGGTAAGTTTGGTTATCTCGAGCTTATAATCTCAACTGGGGGGTAACTCTATTTACCTATACTAGATGAGGGTAATAAATGATAATTATTATTGTCATTATTATGACAATTATTATTATTTATCATTATTGTGATTATTATAATGTTTATTATTGTACTTATTAGTACATCAATTATTATAATAATGAGAGTTATGATAATTATGATTATTTATCTAGATGGTTATAATTATGTGAGAGGACTTCTATAGGATATATTGTTCTTTTTCTCTCACAAAAAAAATTATTTTTTTGGACATTCTATTGGAAAAACTTTCAACCGGAAGGCACATGAGAGGTGAAATAAGTTTTTACTATACCCAATTACTGTCTTGAGCATCAGAGGGTTTTTATCGAAAAAATATCCGTCAATCTCTGACCGTCTTCTGTGATTTCAGGTGATCGAAAATAATCTGCTAGCGGTTATAGGCATCCTTGGTGATTGACAAGCCGCTTCCCCATAAAATAAATTTAATGGCGATGTCAAAGTTTGATCTACTCGAGATAATAGCGACAAGATTTTTGGTATCAACAAAAATTACGTTTCCAAAGGATGGTGAGAGAGGGAGATTGGTGGAAATTATGAAAGCTAAAGAAGGTATGTGGGAGGAGATTGTGAGGGAGAATCAGCTGCAGCCCACAAAGTTGAGTGATGTGGGTGTTTGGTGGTTTGGAGATTTGGTGTTGGATGGAGGGTCTTTTTATTGGACAGTATGAAGAAGAGCAAGAAGCACGGATTCTTGGGCTTCAGGAGTTCGAAGAATTCTCTCGTTAATTGCATTAACAAGATGAAAACATACCGGACTGTGCCTTAAAGGAGTGATGTTCTTTGAAGGAGTCTAATTGTTATTTGGTAATTTAATAGTTATTATGTTTCCACATCATGATCCAAGTGACTATTTGAAAAATCAACGGTTTTTTATTTGAGGTTGGAAAATCTACCGTCTCATTTGTTCCTGAGGCTGTAGTGAGCAAGAATAAGATCATGTGATTATTTGTCACATCTGTTTTATAAAATAGAATTGGAGGCTTTTTAACTTCTTTTTCTTTGTGTTCATCCCAGCTTTTCTTTCAGCTTCCTTGGCATCACCACTTGCAACAATTGCACAGCAAACCTTAGAGAAATACTTTTGTGAAATAGATGTAATATTTCTGTTAGAGATGATGCGCTCGACACAAGTCTAAAAGAAGGATCTTAGACCTTTTTATACTTTTATATTTGAAACTAACGTCCTATTCACTCGTATAACATAAACATTAGTGGGTCACACATCTTAGAGGCTTTGACCCAGCAGACCCGTGAAAATACCAAGTCCTTATGTATTGGAATTCTCGAGATTCTCGGACTTGCTCATGACGGTTTATTTGGTAGGCAATTCTAATTGGCAACATTCATCTACCATCTTTTTTTTTTATGGTTACCAAATGCTAAATTTCTTGCTGTGGACATTCATTTCACTAATATATGTACCACAATTTCTTGCTAGTTTTCCGTCCTTCGCTTCGGAAAATTTCCAGGCTTAGCCGAATGATGAAGTCCAGTATATAAACTAAATACACAAAGCAATATGTGAAGAGAAAGGGTATTGAGCAAGGACCACTCAGGATCATACATACACCACAAAATATCAAGATCACAAAGATAAAGAAATTTGATAGAAGAATATAATCAATAAACAATTCTTTTATTCAAAACAAGATAAGCAGACTTAATTTCAATGATAAGGAGCAGCTCTCTAGAACTGATTAGTTTTTGGGTTTGAACCTCGCTAGCGTGCTTGTGTTAATAAAAAAAAAAAATCACTTGCTACTTTTCTGTAAGTACGTTGGGGCTAGAGTAAGCATGACCCAAGATGTTATGGTTTTGTTTATATTTGTTCATATCTTCCTCAAACATTACCACCCAGGCTTCTACTCCACCATCACTAGTATCTAAAAAAACAACACTATTGAGCAATTACTAAACTTGTAATTCAAATTGTTACAAGTAATCCTATAGAGTCCGAGATGTCATCAACATTCTGCATGCAATTTGAAATACAGGTTTAGTTCAATGCTCACAATATATCATAGCCATGATTATCTCAGGTCCTGCAATTGCAAAGGCCTGATCAGTACTCAATTTTAGGCACAGCAGGTGTTAAAAATGAGAATGAATTGATGCAATATTTAATTACCAATTCTGCAAAACTTGAGCCCTACATAAACTTGATTTAGATAATCATGTAGTAAGAAACAATGATAATGACTAGGTGTTGTGTAAAAGGTTATCATTAATGTAAATATAGAAGTTTATAAAACTAGTACATGGTATCGCAACCCATCGTGATTAGTTGTACAATACCTTTAGTAGTAGAACATTAATGAAATTTTATAAAGACTAAAGAGCATTTACACCAAGAGGTATGGATTCGATTGCCACTCATCACATGGGTGGGGAGGGAATTAGATGGCATTTCAGAATATTGTTCATGAATTTAGGCTTATTGGCTGGACTTATTATCGATTAGTGGTGTTTAATTTTCGCCTGCAAACAAAGGTCAATGCCATGAGGATGCCCTGAGGATGATAGCCATCAAACAAATTGCATTAGTTTGTTTGATGTTAATGCTAAAAGTCTGACACTAATTTCATGATCTAATCCAAATAAATTTGTCTAAGCCCATGTTTATAGCCCAACCCATGGAAGCTTAATGAGTAGTTATGCGATTTGAATTAATGGTTTGAATTAATAGTGATAGGTGTGGTAGGTACAGTTATTGGTCTTAAGTATAGTATGTGAAAATTAATAGTTATTAATTATTTTGTAATTTTATATTTGAATGGTTCAGATTTTTTCTTATGTGCTTTCAATACTCCCTAAAATCATTTGGTTATGTATCCAAGTGAAGAGTTGAGAAATAGAAGATGGAAGAAGTGTCAGATACGAGTGTTAATGTCTCTCTTGTAAAATAGTAATAAAGTTCTAAAATTTAGCAAAATTCTTCTATTTCTCAAATAGTATCAGCTTTGTGCAGTTTAGTCCTACTTTGTTTTCTACAGTTAATTTCAACAAAATTTTGGAATTTATTTTCGTTTTAGTTCTGTATTCAATGTCGGGAAACATGTCTGTAAATTCTGCTCTAATAAGAATGTATACTTTTTAAAATTTTTATTTTTGGGTTGATGAGAGATTTTCAGCTTATTATGAATTGCAAATTTCTTGGAAAATCCATTTGAGGAAGAAAGAAAAATGAATGTGACTTCCAATCCCATTCAAATTATTAAATGGGAATTCTTCATTAATGGAAGTAAGGATACTTGAATAAATTTAGTTTAATATTTCTACCACAATGATGAAGTACCTGTACAGGTTGCCACCTTGAGACCCTGTAAAATTAAGAATGAAGGCGTTTGATGGAAGTCACGAAGTGTTCGATGAAATGCTATAGAGAGATTATTTTATTGGGAAGTGGATTATCTGAATTTAGCAGCTAGGCACCCTCGAATCAGATAAATAAACGCCTTCTAGAAGAGATCTATAGAATACAATAGAATACTGAAGACGAAGGTTTGTGATTCTTCAAGCTTAAAGGCGAAATGTATCAAAACATTCTTATTTCTATTGTATTACTGTAGACCCAATCCTATCCATTTAAAATATATCAACTATAATATAGTTTATAGGCTTAGAATATAAAGCCTGCAAAATCACTAGTCGGAAAGACAAAATGAATTTACTGCATTTGTGCTTCTTTTGTTATTTGTTTTTAGTTGTTGCATTTTTCAAATCTATTAGAGGTTTTCAGCAGGCAAACAACTATTTCTTGTATGAAGTTAGCAACTCTATAGTGTATTTTGCTCCTGAGAAATGTAATGAATAAGTAAATAATAAATTACAAGGTTTGTCAATAGAATAATTGGAGTTATCTTCATGAACATAAGATATGTATAACAAAATTCCAGATAAAATCCCCATCCGGAGGTCTACATCTGTCGCAATTCGAATGAAGACGATTCATATTAAGCATTATGATATTGGCCAACAGATTGGATCATGAACCTGATGTTGACGGAATAATAGAGACATTTTCTCATCCATTTAAATATTTTTTTTTTGGTAAATTTTATATAACATAGGTAATATTTAGGGAATAAATCAGAGTGAATTCAAGTAGATTATAATGACTAGATGGTTGTCTGGTTTGCTCAAGGAGAACAGCTCGACCAGGTGGTTATTTGGATAGATCATCTCGACCAGGTGATTATTTGGTAACTTTGAGTAAATCACTTCGATCGTAGGTACAATAATGATAATTATAATAATTATTATGATGGTTATTATTGATCATATTATGATTATTATTATAGTTATTATGTTTATTATTTTGATCATTAGTACGGTCATTATGAGAATATGACGATGATTATTATTATTTATTTGAAGGGTTATAATTATTTACGGGGGGTCTCCTCCATGCTGTCTCTTTCTCTCTTCCTCTAACTCATAAATTTTTGCTTGAATACTCTAATATATTATTTCAAAAAAATGATTGAAAAGCTTTTGAGTTTAAAGGCAATAATAATTAAGCCACAAGGAATGTGGCATAAGTTTTTCTATGAGACACTTAATTAATAGCTTAAATGTCGGAGGTTTTTCATCAGATAAACATCTGGCAATCTCTGACCGTCTTTGTGATTTCAGGTAACTATAGACTATCAGCTCACGGATTATTTGCTTATGGCTTATCTGCTTGTGGTAACAGGATGTTATTAAAGATTAGCAAGTTGCTTTCTCCACGAGGTGGTTATCTGGTTATTTTGAATAGATCACCTCGATCAGATGATTATTTGGTAACTTTGAGTAAGGCACTTCGACCAGAGGGTAAATTCAATTACTTCGACTAAATGGGTATAACAATGATAATTATTACAATCATTGTTATAATAATTATTATAATGGTTATTATTGATCATTATTATTATCGTTATTATGGTAATTATTGTGATCATTAGTATGGTCATTATGAGGATATGATAATTATTATTATTATTTATTTAAAGGGCAATAATTATTTACAGGGGGTCTCTTCCATGGCATCTCTTTCTCTCTTCGTCTAACTTAGAAAATCTTGCTTGAATACTATAATCTATCTTTTTAGAAAAAATTACTCAAAAGCTTTAAGTTTAAAAGCAATGATAATTAAGCCACAAGGAGCGTTGAATAAATTTTTCCCACAAGTGACCCAATTACTAGCTTGAGCATCAAATGATTTTCATCAGAAAAACATCCGGCGACCTCTGACCGTCTTTGTGATTTCAGGTAACTATCGACTACCAACTTGGTAATTATTTGCTTATGGTTTATCTGCTCGTGATAGCAGAATGTTATTAGAGATTAGTAAGCCGCTTTCTCCACCAAATGGTTATCTGGTTATCTTGAACAAATCACCTCGACCAGATGATTATTTGGTAACTTTGAGTATGACACTTTGACCAAAGGGTAATTCTAATTACCTCGACTAAATTAGTATAATAATGATAATTATTACAATAATTATTATAATAATTATTATAATAGTTATTATTGATCGTTATTGTGATTATTATTATCATTATTACATTTATTATTGTGATCATTAGTATGGTCATTATGATGATATGATAATGATTATTATTATTTATTTGGAGGGTTATAATTATTTACGGGGGTCTTCTCCATGGCATCTCTTTTTATCTTCCTCTAACTAAAAAATTCTTGTTTGAATAGTCTAATTTTTTTTCAGAAAAAATGACTTAAAAGTTTTTGAGTTTAAAGGCAATGATAATTAAGCTACAAAGAGTGTGGCATATAGAGATGGCAAAATCCGAATCTAGATTCGGATGCACACAAATCCGGATTCGGATCCGGATCCGCAATAATAATTTCACATCCTGATCCGGATCCAGAAAAATATATGCTGATCCGAATGTGAATAATATCGCACGGATCACGGGCGGATATTCTGAATATTCGGATCCGCAAATATTAAATTTTAATAATTTAAAATATATTTTAAAATTTTAAAATTTTATATAATGATATCAAATAAAATACAATCATAAATTTATAGTTAATAATTTAACATGAAGAACATACAATAACACCATAAATTCACAATTAAAATTATCACAACATAAAAATAACATAAATTCAACAATTTATCTAATAATACTAAATAAAATATAATTATAAATTCATAACTCAATAATTAACAATTCAACATGAATAACATACAATAACATCTTACATCATAATCCATAATTAAAGATACCACAATATAAATTAAACATAAAAGTAATATAAATTCACAATTTACTTAATAATATCAAATAAAATCAAATTATAAATTTATAATTCAATAATTAATAATTCAAAAATTAACAATTCAACATACATAACATATAATAATATCATAAGTTCACACTTTTAGACTTTTTAGCTTATATATATATTTTATATTGAAATTTAATTAAATAAAAAATGCGGATCCAGATATCCACATTTCCGGATGCAAGTGCATCCGGATCCGCACGGATCCTAAGAATTAGAATCCGGATCCTAAGAATTAGAATTTGGATCTGTATTTTTTAATATACGGATTAGGATTTTTCCTGATCCAGATCTTTACGGATTCGGGCCGGATCCGAATTTTCCTGCCATCCCTAGTGGCATATGTTTTTTTCCATAAGAAACCCAATTATTAACTTGAGCATCAGAGGGATTTCATTACAAAAACATTCAGCGACCTCTAATTATCTTTGTGATTTTAGGTGACTGTCAACTATTAACTCACAGATTATTTGTTTATGGCTTATCTGCTCGTGGTACCAGGATGTTATTGGAGAATAACAAGCTGCTTTCTCACCAAAAAATAAATTTAATGATAATAATAAAATCTGATGTCAGATCATCAACTAACCGAACAAATTTCGACATCAACATGTAATTTAGTAAACTACATAATAAATTAGTTGGATTCAGCAGTTGGGCTTATTTAATTGAACTTATCGCCCACGTTTGTGCTCTCGAGCTATCATACTTTTCAACAATTGCGTTCTCCTGCAGTTATAATTATTTGACTTATTAAGCTTATGAGCACTCATGCAATCATATTATAATTGTGCTCTTCTAAAGTTATCTAACTTATTAAGCTTCTTGTTACTCATGCTCTCATGCTCTCATGCTCTCATGCAGCTTTACTTATTTAACTTATTAAACTTCCTGCTATTGAGCTCCCATGCACTTGCGAAGCTGTACTTATTTGATTTTTCACATTTCTCCTTACAGCATTGCCTATATAATATAGTAGGAAGAAGAAACCAAACTTTTCGTCAAACTTCAAGGTACATTTGTAACAACAACCAAATATGAAAAATCAAATGAATGAAACATCTTGCATCTGGTGGTGGGCTAGTGCCGTAGGCGCTACTAAAGTAAGATCAGCTTTTTCACTCCTTGTATTTGAAAAATTGATGTATATATATTATAAGTTAAAAAAAAAATAATGCATTAGAGTCTGTAATTTTTTTTATCTTTTTAACTTTGTTAAACTTTGATAGTATATTGAAATGGATAAAAAATAAACCTTTTTACGTACATTTCTTATAGAACAAGATCATGTATCTATACAAGAGGAAAGGAAATATAAATGGAAGGAATATAAAAGAAATAATGACATTCCTTCTAAACTAAGCCATTGACTAGTCGTTGGCTATCTTTCTTTGGTGAGCTCCTATGTCACGGGATTGTGATATGATTCAGTTGCAAACCTTTGGCAAGAGCAATACAGATTGCCATATTTGTTTCCAATGGTTTGTTACTTGCCATGGTAGAGTAAGATTGAGTTGGTGTATTGATATTTTCCATCTTGGTACACGACTCATGTGGCTGCATGTGGTTTGTGCTCTGTGACTCTTCGACTTCCATACGCGGTGGACAATGTTGTATCTTAACAGCCCCCCTCAAGATCGGTCGGGTCATAGAGTGAACGCCGAGCTTGTGTCGAAAGAGGAAGAAAAGATCTTTACCCAGAGGTTTGGTAAGGATATCTGCAGTTTGTTGCAATGAGGGAACATGCTTGGCTTTAAGGAGTCCTTGAGAGACTTTTTCTCGAACAAAGTGGACGTCGATTTCGATATGTTTGCTGCGAGCATGAAAAACTGGATTGCGGGTCATGTAGATAGCGCTTTGGTTATCGCAAAGGAGGTGAGGAACATGTGAAGTTGAGACGCCAATGTCCTGCAATAAAGAAAGAATCCAAGTTAGTTCAGCTGTAGTGGAAGACAAAGCCCGATATTCTGCTTCAGCAGTGGAGCGTGCCACAGTGTTTTGTTTCTTGCTGCACCATGAGATTAAGTTGGCCCCAAGGTAAACACAAAAGCCTGTCGTGCTCCGTCGTGTTTCAAGACAACCAGCCCAATCAGAGTCCGAAAAGGCATATAAATGATTAGAACTTTGTTCAAGGAATCGAAGTCCAAAATTAAGAGTGCCTTTGAGATAGCGTAGGATTCGTGTAACAGCTTTGAGATCTTGTTTAGTAGGGCTCTGGAAGTGTTGACAAACTTTATTGACAGCATGAGTGATATCCGGTCTGGTGATTGTGAGATATTGTAGGCTACCGACAAGGGTACGGTAGTAAGGGGCATGAATGAGTTGTTGATCATCATCACATGGTTGGATTTTGATAGCCATAGGGGTCCGATTAGGAGTACAATCAAGTAGAGCGGCTTTGGTTAATAAGTCACGGGTATATTTGGCTTGTGACAAAAAGATGCCTTCTGGAAAGCGCCGAATTTCAATTCCCAAAAAGTAACTCAATAAGCCTAAGTCTTTTAATGCAAACCGAGTGCTGAGATGGTTGATGATGGATTGAATTCTTGCGGGATTATTTCCTGTAACAATTACATCATCAACATATACCAAAAGCAAAATCAGAATATTATTAGTATGAAAAATGAAAAGGGAATTATCAGCTTTACTACTTATAAAGCCAAGCTCCAAAAGTGCTGATGATAAACACTCAAACCATGCACGTGGGGCTTGTTTGAGTCCATATAAGGACTTGTGAAGTAAGCAAACATAGTTGGGTAGAGTCTGATCCGTAAAGCCAGGCGGCTGCTCCATGTAGGCAGTTTCTTTTAAGTGACCATGAAGGAAGGCATTTCGAACATCCAACTGTTTGATAAGCCATTTAGAACTGACTGCGAGTGCTAAGACAAGCCGTATAGTTGTTGGCTTAATGACGGGGCTGAACGTCTCGTTGAAATCAATGCCAGGAACTTGGGTGTATCCTTTCGCGACTAAACGAGCTTTTAACCGATCTACTGTACCATCTTCTCGATACTTGGTTTTATAAACCCACTTTGAACCAATGACATTAGCGTTATGAGGTCGAGGAACTAAAGTCCATGTCTGATTTTGATGGAGAGCAGCAAGTTCTTCGACCATGGCTTGTAGCCATAAAGGATGTTTGAGAGCAGATTTTAATGTTTTTGGTTCGGTTACAGTTGCATGATCTGTTTGCAGGGCTAAAGTAGGATTTTGCTTAAGTTTGTTGCGTGTTAACATAGGGTGGGTATTTAGAGGTTCTATGGTTTTGACAGGAGAGATGTTTAGTTCAACAAACAACTTTCCTGAGAGATCGTTGAAGGCACATGGCTCACGAATGCCACTGTCTAAAGTTTGTTGTGAGGTTGTGATTGTATGTGTATTATCGGCAGTAGTAGTGTGCAAGCTATTGGAGGAAGGACTCTGTTGAGGTGAATTTGTAACTAAATTGTTGGGTAAAGAGGTGGATGGTTCATAATGGTCTTCAATTATCACGGCTTTATTTGAAAGGCTTGGAGTTGGAGACAATGGTTCATTGGTATTTGGAGGTGCGGTAGTGTAGTTTGGGATAATAACTTCAGTCTGCCCAAGAGAAGTGTTATCGAACGCCTTTGTGGAAGCTGTTGAGAGCCATTGTGACACATCTGGAGTAGTAGAAATGCTGCATGTATCCTGCACAAGAGAAGAACCTTTTAGATTTTGATAAGAGAAGCATAATTCATCAAAGATTACATGACGAGAAATATAAATTCGATTGTTTTGTGGACAAAGACAGCGGTACCCCTTATGAGTGGGGCTATAACCGATAAAAATGCAAGGAAGAGTCTTTTCACCGTACAGTTTGATGAATGTTATAGGCACTCTGTGCGTGTATGCAGCTATATGTAAACACGAAGGAGTTCCTTTACTGTTTCCTGGGAGTAAAGATACTTGGGAGGGCTACTCGGTTGCTTCGGATGCGGATTTGATTGCCGAGCAAGAGATTTGGGCGACAGTGGATCCGTATGCAAGAAACGAAGCTTTTAACTGCAGCAATGGGGATGTTTTTAAGTGGAAGCAGTTGTGGAAAGTGTTGGCTGAGCAGTTTGAGATTGAGAATTATGGGTTACCAGAGGAGGGTGAGACAGTGAGATTGGAGGAAATTATGAAAGGTAAAGAAGGTGTGTGGGAGGAGATTGTGAGAGAGAATCAGCTGCAGCCCACAAAGTTGAGTGAGGTGGGTGTTTGGTGGTTTGCAGATTTGATGTTAGATGGAGCGTTTCTGTTATTGGATAGTATGAATAAGAGCAAGGAGTACGGATTCTTGGGCTTCAGGAATTCTAAGAATTCTTTCGTTAATTGGATTGACAAGATGAAAACTTATAGGATTGTGCCTTAAGAGGAGTGATATTCTGTGAAGTTCTAATTATTATTTTGTAAGTAAATAGTTATTATGTTTCCTCATTTTGATTCATGTGATCATTTGAAAATTCAACGGTTTTTTGTTTGAGCTTGGCAAACCTACTGTCTTATTTGTTCCTGAGACTGTAGTGAGAGCAAGAATAAGATCATGTGACTATTTCTCACATCTATTTTATAAAATAAAATTGTAGGCTTTTTAATTTCTGTTTCTTTGTGTTCATCACAGCTTTTCTTTCAGCTTCCTTGGCATCACCACTTGTAATAATTGCACAACAAACTTGAGATTTTAGAAAAATAATTTCGTGGGACGGGTGTAATATATCAGTTGAGGTGGTGTGCTTGTTATAGGTCTGAAGAGGGACCTCAATTTTTTTTATTTGAAATTAATGCGTCGTATTTGCTCCTAAAACATAAGCATTAGTGTGTCACACCCTGGAGGCTCGGACCCAGCGGATCCGTCAAAATATCAAGTCCTTATTATCGGGATACTCTAGATTCTAGGACCAGCTCATGACTACTTATTTGGTAGGCAAATTCTAGTTGGCAACATTCAGTGGCCGATGAAAATTTGGTGAACTTTCACCAACAATCCCGTATCAACAATCTATCCCTCTCCCCTAATTTTCCAACTCTATATATATAATTGTTTTGTTTTAATAAATAAATGACTTTTTATAAATTTAATAACAAAGTACTTGAAGTACAAAATTTTTTGTTGTCAAATGATGAAGTCTAATATTTATACTAAATTTTGATTAGGAAGATCAGGTTTTAAATTTGAACTTGTTACCCATGCATGTGAACCTTATTAACGTGCGTGTGAAGAAAAAAAAAAGTGCTAAGGAAGCATGAGCCAAGACGTTATGGTTTTGTTCAATTTGTTCATAACTTCCTCAACCGTTACCACCCATGCTTCTACTCCATCACATGTACTTGATGAAACAACACCATTGGTTAATGAAAGTGGCAGGACACAAGACCAAACAGGGGAAGGCAGGTCACTCGACCAAACAGGCCTCCCCCACCCAAAATCGGCTTTATACTAAGGCAATCGGACCACACTAGTTAAAATAATTGACCTTGAATCATCCAATTCACTCAATATCATTTATCAGACCGCTTACCTTTCTCTTTGCTTTGATCACTTCTCTTACCAAACCTGTTACTCCTATGGCATCATCCTTGGCCAATGAGCACTCTGCCCTTACAAGCCGAAAAATGTTGCCAATGCATTGTGGAATCGTTGGTGGATTCATCTTGTTCCGGAAATTCATAGTATAATACATTGCATGAGAGTACAACTTGTCATGAATTTCCCTCTTTCTTTCTTTAGCTATGGCAATGAAAGCAAGCCAAATGAGTGCTGAAACAACCGCGAAACGCGATGGTTGTAAGGATCATGATCATCAAAACCATCCATTAATTTCTCTGTTCACCTTCTCTTTTAGAGCCGCTATATATCTTCTTGCCATCAAACAACAATCTTTTGTACACAAGGTTGGATTATAATCGTGGCTTCACTTGCTGATCCTGTAATGAATTATGCGGTGGAAACAAAGATGTGCAGTCATTGTAGACATTGCAGATAATTTCCATTAACAGTACGGTTCATCTCAGCCCACGTTTTCATCAAGTGAGAGATTGATGAAGCATCAGCCAATCTATGCCATATACAAATTGTTTGGGTAAAATATCAGACAGGCCCCTAAAAGCCCTTCCAGGTGTATGGGTAAATATCAGACAAACCCTCGAAGCCCTTACGGCTCAAGCAAGACGCCTGAGGAACCTAGCTCGAGCAGGTCCTTACGGTCAAAGGCGGTCAAGGTCGAGAGCTCATTCCTCGCCGAGGTCGTCCCTCGGTCAAAGCTGGTCAAGGTCGAGAGCTCATTCCCTGCTCGAGGTCGTCCCTCAGGTCAAAGCTGGTCAAGGTCGAGAGCTCATTTCCTGCTCGAGGTTGTCCCTCAGGTCAAAGCTGGTCAAGGTCGAGAACCGAGCGCGTGTCTCCTGCTCACATGATTCCGAAGCACGGTTGGACAAGACCAGGCCAGGCGACCCGGCCTGTTTTCTCGGAATCTCGGCACACCTTTGATGTCGGCGGGGTCCCACATGGTGGAGTGGTGATCATTGCTTGGGTGGTCGACACGTGCCTCCAAGGTGTCATCATTCCTGCACGCTTGCCGGACATGATGATCAGCCACGTGAATCGGATTAAGGGAGCAGTAGCTCATCCACAGGGAATATTCAGCCAAACTCGATTGTCGGAGGGACCCGGATACCATTAAGCGTGGGAGTGGACGACTGGAAAGGAAAAGAGCGGGAAAAGAAGAATATAAAAGGAAGCGAAGGAGAAGCGGCGAGGGGTTGGATTTTTGATACTGAAAGAGAAGTTGGATTCTACGTAACTTGACACGAGTTCTTCCTTTCCAAATTTCTCTCATCGGCTTTCTCAAAAACACCATTTACATCCAAAAGGGCGAAATAATACCCCTTTCATCTTTCGGTCTCCTCACTAAGGGAGATACCAAAAAGAAACCGATTCTTGACTTGGCGTCGGAGGGTTTTCGTAGGAAGCGCCCGGCGACCCGACTCGGTTTTACGTGAGTGCGGTCAGGAAATCACTATTACGAAGAAGGCAGTGAGCCAGGACAAAGGAGGCAATCCTGCTCGAGCTTATCGCGAGCGGAAGGATCGAGTCTTGTTTAAAACCATGACGGAAGGTTCGAGACGTTCCTTAGCGATACTGTTTGGAGAATCTTGTTGGAAGGTTCGAAGCACTTGTTGAGGCACGCGGGAAAAGCTGCATCAACATCTTTTAGCGCCGTCTGTGGGGATCGGCACAAAAGCTCGATTTCCTAATACATTGAAGACACACAAAACACAGCGATGAGGGAAGCAGTAGAAGAGGTGTAAGTCTGAAGAATCGATGACTACGAGAGAAGTGGCCAATGAGGCCCGAGCGAGGAGATCCGAGGAAAGGATGGATCGGATGGAAAAGCAGATCGAAATTATGACCTCCACTATTACAAGAATTCGAGGAAGGACGGAGAAAAGCCTGCAGCGATGTCCGGAGTCCAGTCGAGGAATGCTCATGTTCGGGAAAATCGCGGAGATGAAGCCCAAGACCTGGGGCACCGAATGTTGCGGTGAGAGAAGAAACAAACATGGAGGAAAGGGGTCTCGCCAACATTTGCGAGAGGCACTGACCTCTCGTCGCGGAGGAGTTGGAGGGAGAGGTGCGCAGGTTAGGCGCAAGTGGTGGAAGATCTTGGAGGCAAGAAAGAGTCCAAGTGGCGAATAATCTTTGGACAATGAATCTCCTCTCTCGCCGGAGATTATGGGTGTCACGATCCCACGTGACTTTCGCTTCCGGATCTGCAATATTCGGGAAAGAGTGACCCGTTAGTACACGTAGAGCGGTTCGATGACACGGCGAGGTGCAAGGTGCATCGGTGACCTGAAGGTGCAGGGCCTTCCAGCTCGCTCTTGAGGAAGGGCGAGAGAATGGTACTGCATGAGCTCCACGGGAAGTATCTTGAGTTTTGAGCAGATGTGCAGGGAGTTCGCGGAACAATTTGAGTAGCGGTGACCCACGAGGATGACATGATGGAGCTGTCGGAGGTGAGGCGAGAAGAAGGGAGTCCCTCGGGAGTTTATCAAAAGATACCATAGATCGGTCCTAGATCTTGGTGCGTTCAACCATCCCGAGCTCTAGGGGATTAAAGAGGGTGTTCGGATGGGAGACCATGGTATAACTGCGGAGTCCTTCGATCCGTTCATATTCGGACGACGTACGAACAAATAAAGCTGGACATGGTAATTGAAGAAGAAAAGGTGCCAGGCGAGGAGTGAACAAGTCACTTTGGAGCAAGACGGAAGGAGAAAGGAGTCTGCCGAGGGACCACGAGGCTCAAGGCGACGAGGGGCCAGGCAGCCACTGTCTGACCCGTGTCGGAGAGTTCCCCACCGCGGATGGTTCCCAACCACCCCGCGAGTCTCAGGCCGGGATCGCGAGAGAATCTAGGCGTCGTGATGGCCATACATCCCATGACCGACCACAGAGTAGACTGAAGTGAGCCATGCTGAGGGTGATCGTTCATGCCACCCCAGCGAAGCTTCCAGGGGATAGGGTGGTCAAGTAGTGGAGCAGAGCCACGCTACGAGACGATATCTGAAGTTGAAGGTATCTCTTGAAGAGATACTTGAGTGGGCGAGGCGTGGATGCTTGAGCCCTCAGCCTGGAATGACCACGCCCGGCCAGAGGCGGAGCGAGGCGGTTCTGCCGTTTCCATGGAGACCATGGTCACACCGCATCACGGTGCTGGTGATTTGAAAAACCGAGTAGAAGATTTAGTCGAAATCGATACCGGATGAGTTATAGAAGGAGGGCACCGGTGGTTGAACAACGGTGAGGAAGGTGACCGGGCCTATGGAATAGATCTGAACCGCCATCCACGAGAGTAATTTCAGGTGGTCCAACGATGGCAGGAAGTTCTAACAGGGCCGGAAAAATTATTGCGAGATATGCTGCTTGCCGTAGAGAAGTCATGTTCACTGCTCCTGCGACCGAGAAGGCCGAGGTTCGGCGGTGCCAATCATGTGGACGGATGAAGATGAAGAGGGGTCTTTGTACCCACGAAGATGCCACAGTGGTTAAAGCCAATGTAGCGAATAAGGAAGTTGATCAGAATATTGGTTGATTCGGGAGCTCGGTAAATATTCTTTTAAATCCACACTCGAGGATTTAGGAATAGCGGTGCGAGCCTCGAGCATCTGAGCACTTCCTTGAAGGGGTTCGGGGAGGAAAGCTAATACCTCTAGGAATCATCGAGTTGGCGGTAACCATGGGCTCAAAACCTTTCGAGAAGAACATGATCTTTGGATTTCGTGGTGGTAGATGAAACCGATCCATATCGAGGCGATTCAGGGAGGCCATTTATGAGGATCGACCAATGCGTGGTGTCCACCTATTACCTAGCCCTAAAGTATCGAGTAAATGGGGCTATAGGGGTTCGTGAAAGGCGACCAAAGGGTGGCGAGGAGCTGCTATCATGATGGCGCCAAAGAAACTATCGTGATTACCTCGGCTAGACACGAGGCGGAATCGAGAGCAGGCGAGAGCCGGTGGAGAAGGCTGGAGGAGCTCGAGGTGAGAGCAGATGACCCAGGAAGAAGGTCAGAGATCGGCTCGAGCCTTAGCGAGCCGTTGAAGGAAAAGTTGGTGGAATGCCTGCGAGCACACGCGAGATGTGTTCGCATGGACGCGTGATGATATGCCAGGATCGACCCGAGGTGGCGTGTCACGGTGGCGATGCTGGAGAGATGCTTGGCCGGTAAAGCGGAAGAGGAGGTGCGTGAACCGGGAGAGATCTGAAGCCATCAGCTGCGAGGTTGAAAAGCTGCTGAAGCGGGATTCATCTGGGAGGTGTCCTACCCGAATGGATCTCGAATGTGGTCTTCAGTGAAGAAAGCAAATGGAAAATGGAGAATGTGTGTTGATTTCACAGATTTGAACAAGGCTACCTAGAAAGATAGCTTTCCACTACCAAAGATAGACCAATTGGTGGACTCTACGGCGGAGCACGGGTTGCTTAGCTTCATGGATGCATTCTCGGGATATAACTAAATTCTCATGCACCAATCGGACGAGGGTGTCAGACTTTCATCACCAATCGAGTCTGTATTGCTACTGAGGTCATGCCTTTCGGCCTAAAGAATGCGAGGGCAGCGTGTCGGAGGCTAGTGAATAAGGTTTTCAAGCCATTGATCGGTCGGACTATGGAGGTATATGTAGATGACATGATCACCGAGTCTAGAGACACGGAGGAGCATGTAAAGCATCTAGAGGAGACCTTCGCCCTCCCAGGAAGTCTAGAATGAAGTTAAACCCAGAAAAATGTGCTTTTGGAGTGAGTTCGGGAAAATTCCTAGGCTTTATGGTGAGTCACGGGGGATCGAGGCCAATCCGGAGAAGATCGAGGCGGTGATAGAAATGAGGTCCCTCGTAACCTCGAGGAGATCTGAGTCGGCCGGCGAGCTGGCGTCCCTCAGCGGGTTCGTATCTCGAGCCAGCGATAAATCTGGAGTCTTCTTCCGGGAAATGAAGAAGAGGCGGGGAAGGCGAAATGGACGCCTAGAATCGAGGAGGCGTTCAGCGGTGAAAGAGTATTCTGCTAAAAGCTCAGATTCTTGTCAACACCTCGAGCGGGAGAGTCTTGTTTACATACTTGGCCGTATCCCGATGGGCAACAAGCTCGGTTCGATAAGGGAAGAATCGAGTACTGATGCCACATGTATTACACGAGCGAGGCGTTCTTTGAAGCGAAGCTCGGTATCGACCATGGAGAAGTGGGCTCTAGCCACAGTCACGGCGGCAAGGCGAGGCCTTATTTTCAAGCACATTCGGTGGTGAGTGCTTGACTAACCAGCCCTCGGGCAAACTATACACAAGCACGAGACCTCCGGAAGGTTGGTTAAATGGTCGGTGGAGTTAAGCGAGTTTGACGCTTAATTACCGACCCCGAGCGACCATAAAAGCACAATCTTTAGCCGAGCTTACGTGGTCGAGTGCAGCGAGGGAAAAGAGGCGGAGGCGAACCCTCGTCAAGCTCCAGGGCTTGACCAAAACATGGGTAGTCACGGTAGATGGATCCTGTGGAAGTCGGGAGGCGGGAGGCGAGGGTGGTGCTTTCGAAGGTCCGGAGGGGCGGAGATGCAATCTGTTGTGAGATTAGAGTTGAAGTCACCAGCAATCGGGCCGAATATGAAGGCGTAATAGCGGGCTTGAAGCTCGCCTCGGTAGTAAGCGAGAGGAAATAAAGCTTAGAACGGACTCCCGGTTGATAACTAATCACCTCGACGAGAGCTTTTAGGCAAAGGGAGAAGATGGATGCCTACCTTGGAAGGTAAGGCGGTAATGAAAAATTTCGAGTCGTCGAGGTGGAGCAGATCCAGGGGAAGAATTTTCGAGCGGATATGATAGCTCGCATGGCGACCACCTCGGATCCCGAGTTTCAAAATCTATCCTCTCGAAGTCAAAACACGCTCGAGTATCGAGCGGGAGGACGAGGTGATGAACCTAACAGCGAGCAACACTCGGATGCGGTCGATCATCTCCTACCTCGAGGAAGGGACGGTGCCGGTGATAAGAAGCGAGCAAGGAAATTGAGGTGCAAAGCGACCGGTACACTCTCATCGATGGGGTCTTATATGAGGCGAGGTACACTCTCCCACTTGCTGCGGTGTTTAGACCAGAGGAGGCTGATTCGTCCTCCAGGAGATACCGAGGAGTGCGTGGAAATCACTCCGGTTCGAGGTCCTTGGCTTTCGAGGCCTTGAGGCGAGGTATTTTGGCCCGCGTGCACCAGATGCTCGGGAGAAGGCGAAGGCTGCAGAGCGCGGAGCTTTGCTAACCACTGACTCGACCTCAGGAGAACCTTACGGCGATGAATTCGCCATGGCCATTTGCTCGATGGGGAATAGATTTGATTGGGCCACTGCTAGAAGGGAGGCGTCCACGACCCATGCCGTAGTCGCGATTGATTACTTCACCAAATGGGTCGAAGTGGGAGCCTTGAGCGACGTCGCGGAAGGTAAAACCACGATTTCATTTGGAAGAATGTGATTTGCGGTATGGGATTCCTCATACATTAGTCACCAGATAATGGGAGGCGGTTTGATAATGGCAAGTTCGGAGACTTACAGTCGAACACAGGGATAGAGTTGAAGTTTTGCTCTCCCTCACCTGCAGGCCAATAGGCAAGTAGAGTAGCTGAATAAAACAATAAAGCGCCTCTTGAAGACAAGGTTGGGCGAGCAAAGGGGCTTGGGTGGATGAGTGCACTGGTGTCTTGTGGGCTCTGAGAACCACACACAAAGCAGCCACTGGAGAGACCCCAGTTCTCCTTGGCATTTGGACACGCAGTAGTGGTTCCGCTGAGATAGGAATGGGGACACACCGGACGGAGCACTTGACGAGGAGCAAAACAGCGAGCGGATGTGTGCGGGGCTGGACTTCTTTGGAAGAAAAGAGAAAGGATAGTCGCCAAGATCTCGGAATATCAACAAAGAGTGGCTCGTTATTACTAATCGGAAGGTACACGTTCATGGATTCAGGTGGGTGATTGGGTATTGAGGAAGGTCAACCGAGCACAAAAGACCCGAGACAAGGTGTACTTGGACCAAGCTGGGAAGGACCATATCGAGTCACTCAACTAGCGGGACCCGGAGCATCTGGCTGGCTCATCCGGATGGACGAGGAGGTCGAGAGGCCATGGAACGCGTAACTCACGAGGAAGTATTTTCAATAAGTTTTCTTGTATTGAAATACTAATGTAAATATTTCATCCGAGATGGGATATGTAAAAGTACAAATGTATGTAAAAATAAGAACGAGCATTTATAATGCAAGTTCAAAATAAAGAATGGAAGAAGAAGAGCTCCATCGGCATGAAGTCCCGAGCCTAACTCATTAGGCGGGACGGTGCCATGCTTCGGGTTATTTGAAAACCGAGGCGGGAGTATTATCGAAGACCTCGAGTCGATTAAAAGGCTCGGCGAAGAAGACCTCCTCGGCATGAAGTCCCAAAGCCTAACTCATTAGGCGGGACGGTGCCAAGCTTCGAGTTATTTGAAAACCGAGGCGGAGTATTATTAGAAGACCTCGGGTCGATTAAAAGGCTCGAGCAGAAGACCTCCTCGGCATGAAGTCCCAAAGCCTAACTCATTAGGCGGGACGGTGCCAAGCTCGAGTTATTTGAAAACCAGAGCAGGAGTGTTATCTGAAGAGCTCGGGTCGATTAAGGGGCTCGAGGAGAAGAAGACCTCCTCGGCCAGAAGTCCCAAAGCCTAACTCATTAGGCGGGACGGTGCCGAGCTCGGGTTATTTGAAAACCAGAGCAGGAGTGTCATCAGAAGCTCGGGTCGATTAAAAGGCTCGAGGAGAAGAAGAGCTCCTCGGCATGAAGTCCCAAAGCCTAACTCATTAGGCGGGACGGTGCCATGCTCGGGTTATTTGAAAACCAGAGCAGGAGTATTATCAGAAGACCTCGAGTCAATTAAAAGGCTCGAGGAGAAGAAGAGCTCCTATGCATGAAGTCCCAAAGCCTAACTCATTAGGCGGGACGATGCCAAGCTCGGGTCATTTGAAGACCAGAGCAGGAGTAATATGAGAAGAAGCTCGGGTCAATTACAGGCCCGAGCCGGGGTTCAAAGGAACCCCTTGTCCAAAAGTCCCTAGGCCTAAGTTCGAGGCGGGACGTTGTCTAGCAAGAGCCAAATGCAGGCTCGAGCAAGTCAAATGAGCTCGCAAAATTGACATAAGGCCTTTTTAGCCTAAGTCAGAGCAAAACTCTACCATGCATTCATGAATGAAAATAGGATGTCCAATACTTAGAAAATTTTTACTCAGCAAGCACATTCAAAGTTAACTCAACGTAGAAGACAGGAATGTATGTACACTAGCGATCAATAGAATTGTTGAAAACATGTATCTCTTTATTTCAAGTGAAAAGATTACATATGTAAAAAAAAAAAAAAAAAAAAAAAAGTGTCCAAGTTATTCGAGCGACGGGGAAGAACGACGTCGAGCGAGGAACATCAGCAGCGGCAGCAGGACCAGCAGCAGGAGGAGGCGGGAGGAAGGACACCAGTGGAGCTTCAGCAGGAGCTTAGCGAGGAGCATCAGCGGGAGGGAGGTCACCAGCAGGAGGGCCTTGGAAGAAGAGGAGCCGGCTCACTGACCACACCTTGGGGCTCGGATGAAGTAGCTACGAGGTTGCTCATGTACTCACTACATACCCTTGACCTTGGACATGTCGGCCTGGGTATGCCTTGCCAAAACCATACATAAGGCGATCGTGAGTGGAGTCCGCTTGATGTTGTACTCGATGGCAAGTTGGACCTTCGGATTGTCTATTTGCTCACGAAGGCAGCGAACTTCTCCCTCCATGAGCTGCTCGTAACAAGACTTCGAGTATCCGGGTCTTTCGAGCGTGCTTGACTCGTTCTTGACCTCGACTAACTCCTTTCAAGCCCGGAGACCTTGAGTCGGCCACTGCTTTTTCTCTGCCAAAGTTTATATTTTCATCCAGTGACTCGATTCTCCTCCTTACGCTCATTCAAAGCACTGCTCAAGCTACGAACCTTTGCTCGGAGTTCTTCACGGGAACTCGGAGTAATCTCGATTGAGCCTTGTCGCGGATACCAATGCTCGAGAGGAGGCCATTGGAAGATACCTGCACGTGCCAGGGAGAACGAGGATTCTATCTCATCCAGAACACTGTCGGTCGACTCTTCATTAAAAGCCTTCGGTAAGGCTCGGGCAGCCGGGCTGACTGCCTCCTGCACACTGCTTGGTTTGGGGAGCAGATCCTTTGTCTCCTACGAGGAGGACCACTGCCTGCACGCTCGACCTGCTGAGGCAAGAAGGAAGCGTAAGCTCGAGTGATGGAGGTGGGGCACTTCCTCGGCTCGTGGTCTTTTGAGGTACTCGCGACCTCGATTGTCCCCACGCGCTGTCATGCAGCTTCGCGCATCCTGCCGATCATTTCTTCACTTGGAACTAAATTGGACTCTAAAAACTACGAGGTGTCAGCGACTCCTGCACGAGCTTGCGTTTGCAAGAGCAGTCTGCACACGTGCTCGAAGCTGACTGTTAATTGAATAAGAAGCACCCCAGGAGACTGCAAAAAACAACCGGAGCAAGACAATGAAAGCAGGCCGTAAATAGAGGAACTAAAATGAAATTCACAAGGCGGATAAATGACACGGAATGCGAAATGCTCGCGGAGCTGGAGGAACTCCTCGCTACGAGTGCAGCGTGCCCCACTCTCCCCAGCGAAGAAGAATTTGCTCTTCCGGTTGCCACGGAGGTAGGGAGATCGGTGATGGGCTTCTACCCTTCAGTGGAGGTAAGATAATACCAACCAGACATCCTTTGGGCTACACTTAAGTTTGGTAGAGGTGTTTGATTTCCCTACCAAGGGCTCATCCGGATCGCGACGTTTCCACAAAGCGAAGAGCCGGAAAGGACTCTCCACCCATTCGGGTTCGATTGCCTGGGGCGGACGAAACCAGACAAAACCCGGCCAAAATAAAGGTTGGAGGCGGCTAACCCCATCCAAGCACTCCGAATAGAAGGTTGTAAACCCATGGGAGACGGTGAGGATTTCACCTCACTGGCAACCTCAGAATTACACTATCGGGAATGTGGTAAGTTTCCCTAAGTCTGTTCAACTCTGATTGAGTGGTTTGGCATTCTAAGTAGTCAATGGGGTATTCCCCACGCTCGGACCTCTGGCTGGCCCTTACCCTCTGATGCGGCTGGGTCTCAGCCGCGGGTAATTCCCTCTCGGGACTAGAATCCCTCACGGGGATTATACTCAGAGGCTGTGCCTCACTAGAAGAGGAAGAGTCCTCCGGTGACATCCTACGGGGTTGCTGGGGGTCGGACATTTTTTAAGGGAATGGACTAACAAGATGCGGAGGAAGAAAGCAGTGGTGAAATGGAAAATTGAGTGGTACACGGACACTGAGGGAAGTGTGGGTGGCCGGAAGCCGCCTGCGAGGAAGAAGAAGACCGGTAAGCGAGGGAGAGCAGATGAATTTTGAATTCGAATGAAAAGTAAGCAAATAGAGGGAACAGTGAAGAAGTTGGGGATTTTTAAAGGGGAAGACGCGTCCTTTCGAATGGCGGCGTGCGTTTCGAGGGACACGACCTTTTAGGTCGCGTCCTTTCGAATTTCAAATCTGTGGTGGGATCGACCCACGTGTCCGGTCTTAAATGAGAAATGATTCAGTGGCGGACAATTGGGAAGCATGGGGAAGAGTAAAAGGTCGCGATTCGACCCATCATTCTTGAGTTTCAGTCTTATCTCGCTTCACTCAAAAGACTAGAAGCCGGGGACCGGTGTTTGGGTAAAATATCAGACGAGGCCCTAAAAGCCCTTCCAGGTGTATGGGTAAATATCAGACAAACCCCTCGAAGCCCTTCCGGCTCAAGCAAGACGCCCCGAGAGGAACCTAGCCCGAGCAGTCCTTCTGGTCAAAGCTGGTCAAGGTCGAGAGCTCATTCCCTGCTCGAGGTCGTCCCTCAGGTCAAAGCTGGTCAAGGTCGAGAGCTCATTCCCTGCTCGAGGTCGTCCCTCAGGTCAAAGCTGGTCAAGGTCGAGAGCTCATTTCCTGCTCGAGGTTGTCCCTCAGGTCAAAGCTGGTCAAGGTCGAGAACCGAGCGCGTGTCTCCTGCCGCATGCAGTTCCGAGCACATGTGGACAAGACCGAGCCAGGGCAACCCGGCCCGTTTTACTCAGAATCCTGGCACACCTTTTGATGCCTGACCAGGGTCCCACATGGTGGAGTGGTGATACTGTTGCCGGTGGCCGGCACGTGCCTCCAGGTGTCATCATTCCTCGCACGCTTGCCAGGCATGATGATCGGCCACGTGAATCGGATTAAGGGAGCAGCAGCTCATCCCTAGGGAATATTCCGCCAAACTCGATTGTCGGAGGGACCCAGATACCATTAGCGTGGGAGTGGACAGCCTGGAAAGGAAAAGAGCGGGAAAAGAAGAATATAAAAGGAAACGAAGGAGAACGGCAGGGGGGTTGGATTTTTTGATACAGAAAGAGAAGTTGGATTCTCTGTAACTTGACACAGGTTCTTCCTTTCCAAATTTCTCTCATCTGGCTTTCTCTAAAAAACACCATTTACATCCAAAAAGGGGGGGGCGAAATAATACCCCTTTTATCTTTCCGGTCTCCCTCACTAAGGGAGATACCAAAAAAGAGAAACCCGATTACTGACTTGAGCGTCGGAGGGTTTTCGCGGAACGCCTGGCGACCCCGACCGGTTTTACGTGAGTGCGGTCAGGAAATCACCGTTCGAAGAAGGCAGTGAACCAGGACAAAGGAGGCAATCCTGCTCGAGCTTATCGCGAGCGTAAGGATCGGTCATCGTTTAAAACCGCGAGCGTAAGGTTCGGACGTTCCTTAGCGAGCTGTTTGGAGATACTGTTGGAAGGTTCGAAGCACTGTTGAGGCACGCAGGAAAAGCTGCATTAACACAAATACCAATTGCCATTACACCACTTCTGAAATAATTTACTCGAACATCTAAAAGTACTCTTTCAGAAACCTCTAATTTCAAAAATTGTGGGCCAGATGGGATAAATAGTTGTATCAGCTCCAAATTTGGTGGTCGAAGAAACTTTGATATATCACAGCTGCTACCAACACGAACTTCAAAAATTGTAGCTCCAAGATCCTTACAATCGACGGAAAAGCTATCAGTGAATCTTCTGCCAAATGTGTAGTAGTGTGTTCATGTTTTGGCGAAAGATTGCTTCAGAAAATCGGATTTTTTTTTTCCCCTGAAATCTTATTGCGTATTGCGATTGGCCGAGTAGGGAAAAAAAAAAAAGACCACGTAGGTATAACAAGACATTTGATCAAGTAATGATAGTTTATAAGTTCTAAGATGTTCTGATGTTGGAGATGAAGTTTTGATGGCTTCCGTGGAAATGATTTGAACATCCATGCCACTGGAGGCTTTGATACTTCTTCTTGAAATGATTTGGACGTAACTAATGGTGACCATTTTGGAAATTGGTTTTTTCTGGAAAATGTTTTTCAGAATCATTGACATCCTTTGCTCTTTCAGAAATTAACAAAGTCAATGGCATGTGGTATGTGAAATCCATCTTGTATGATTAATTGTAACAATAGTTGGATATTATGTAATCTCGCAATTTATTATGTTCTAATTTGGCAATTTATGCTATTTCATCAACTTAATATCATATCATTTAAGATAACTTTTTAGGATAAAATTTTGAGATATGTGACACTACTCTAATTAAAGATAATTGTCTCATTATGAGTGAGAAATTTTGGATATAACACATTAAATTTTATATATTTGTATTCCTTTACTATTTAAAGTCTACAGTAAATATCTTTCTTCATTTTTCTTGTTAAAAAACATTGTGATATGGTTTCAATAATTAGTTTCCAGTATATATAGTTATTATAAAAATTTTCACAAGACATGTCTAATAGCTAGTATATTGTGCATGAAAATCATTGAAATATGGTGCTATATATATATATATATATGAGGCCTTAAATAAAGACATAATGGGATATAGCACCTTATGAAAATCGCATCACCAGTCCCCATTGTACAATCGTTGCCAATCGTCTCTGCACTGAATGTCTCTTTTCGGGGCCAAATTTTTTCGCAAAGCTTAATTTTGTGTTTCGCTTGTACAACATGCCTCCTGTTTTCATGATCTGTTTTTCATGAACACAACATATATATTAGCTGTTAGCCATGCATCTTGTGAAATTTTTCATTTATATAATTGAAACTATTGAACCCATGTTGTAAAGTTGTTTCAAAAGAAAAAGATGTACCACATGCAAGGAGAATGAGTGCAAGTAAGAAGCAAATAGCGATCAAGTTTGCCATCTTTTGAAATAATTAATTAATTAAGTTGTTTATATATTGTTCCATGAGTTTTTTAGTGAGGAAATTTTTTTTAATTGATTTGTTAATATTGCACAAAATATGTACTTATATATATAGCTTGATGATATAATTCAAACATTAATTCATTTTCTTCTAAAACAGTAGGGCAAATAAGCTTGCAATGGGAACATTTTAATGAATTAGTTATTGTAGTTTCTTAAGTTTGGTTAGTAAATCGAACGTGAGATATGAGTATAATTAAAGAGAGTTGTCTCATTAATTATCGGTGAAAAATGTTTGGATATAGCACATTAAATTTTACCTAAATGGATTGTTAATTTACTATTTATAGTCTATAGTAAATATTGTATATCCCATTGGCTGGCATTATTAATAATGATTACGTAACAAAGCAATGAATGTAAAATTCTTAATGATTTGAAGATATAAGGTCTAGAGTGACTCTAGTCGTACGGGGTAACCTTTTTAGGGCTCAAGTCTTAAATTTGAGTTTTATTGAGTGCGTGAGTTAGTAATACAAAATATTCTTAATGATTAAAATTTTGATTTTTTTTTTCAAGAAGTTTTTTGCTCTATATTTAATGACATGGAAGTATCAACAATGTATATATTTTCATGAAAAATATATTTCAAGCATGAAATGTCTTCATCTATTTCAAGCCTATGCACACATAGAGCAGGAGAGATGTGAAATGCATTATTAACGCTCTAATGTACAAGTATACTTTTGGGTTTATATGGTACTGGATCAAAATTATCACATTGTCCTGCTCCATTGTATCTACTTTGGACTATAGGTTTATGTCTTGCTTCTACTGCAAGCATCATGTTTTTCCTCTGTTAATTTCTTTCACGCACAACATGTTAGCTAGCTATTAATAATACTCATAAGAAAGTTTTCATTATATAGTTATTGTATAATTGAAACTAATTAATGAACCCATGTCACAAAGTTTTTTTAACAAGAAAGAGGTAGAAAGAGATATACCGGCTGAGACAAGGAGAATGGAGCATGCAAGCAACAATCAAACAACAGCAAACTTTGCCATTTTTTGAAAATATTAAGTTATCTGTACAGTTATGAAATGCTTTTGAGAAACCATTTTGACCGAATATCTATGGTAGAACAAGATGTATTTATAGGGGACGATATGATTCAAACATCAATTCACCAGATCTTCAAACAAGAATGCAAATCTAGGAATGGGAATAATTTGAATAAATAGTTATTTTGGTTTCTTAGTTTTGGCTACCAAATTAAGAAATAGTGTGATAATTTCATGTAACTCTATTTATAAAATTATCATCATAAGTTTTAAAAGCATATATAAGTATTGGGTAAATCTTACTTTCTAGTTTTAAAAGCATATATCCAAATCGATCACTCTAGACCTTCAATTTAGGTGGGCTATTTGCACTCTAAGAAACCGTTAGCACACTCACATTTTTATAAAATATTATATGACAAATATACCCATTACGTCATTTACCTTTAAAGATATTTTAATATTAATAAAAATTCTAGACACCATCTAACTCAAACATGAAATATTATAAAAATAAAGAATTCTAAATCCTATTTTTAATTCTCAAATCAAACGCATAACCTCAAAAAATTCAACTGTCAAAAACTAGTAAAGTGTTTTTCAAATTCAATCAAAAATTTCCATTTTGTTTCTCATTAAAGGGACATATGTGATTCTATTATTAAATCGTATGATAGGTTACTGCTTGGTAAAGGCCTGAAAATCAATTAATACTTGAGTACTTCATAATTTACTAGTTTAAAATTGCATATTTATTATTTTAAATGAGTGTTTAAAATAAATGAGTGTTTAGAGTAATTTTTAAAGTGTAAATAACCTTACTCCTTCAATCTTTAATCCCAACCCAATGAAAAAGGGGATCACTGGAGAAGTTGCAAATGGCCTTCGTTCAAATATAAATATCGTATCCTGAAACTAAATGTCTGAGGCCGTAATTAACGGTAT
Organism: Murraya koenigii; assembly: GCA_025617385.1. Lineage (NCBI taxonomy): Eukaryota > Viridiplantae > Streptophyta > Magnoliopsida > Sapindales > Rutaceae > Murraya > Murraya koenigii. Next base: position 28,656,604 of record CM046812.1, read on the forward strand.
CTAGTCTTTGTCAGCCTATTCGTTCAAGCACACTCCGTTTTTTGCCATAATTAACAGTATCTATCGAGGCCATTTATGTTGTCCACTCATTAAACAATATTTTATCGATCACCATTATACAACTACTTGAAGAGATGTCTTTCAGATTTTTTGAAATTTTAATCTTGCCTAGCAATGCATAATTGGGTGATATATTAGGCAGTTGAGCAAATAAGTGATTTATGGATTTTGAATGCAGGAGCCTTATTGGAACAAGCTTTTGTGGCATTGCTGTGACAATAACTCTTACCAAGGCTGTCCTGCTCCTGAAGGACAAGACTCTGCAGATGATCCGTATTCCTCCAACTCAGGTTCATGGGGCCAATCATTTCAAGCCGAAGAGGTTACGGGAACTCCACAGTCTCTTGCTGATGAAGTTGAATGGTCAGATGGTTGGAAGTAACTGCCACTAGTTCATTATGATTAAAGGAAGTACTCAAGGTTTACAGTCGATTTACGTGGTACTTTTGTTGGTTGAATTTCTCAGGTTTTAATTTGCTTTCATGGAACAATATTATAGAATATTTGTCAGGATGGAGCTCATCGTGATGGTTGAGGAACAATTGTTGCCATCTTGTATGATTTGATTCTCTATATGATAGTGTTAAAGAGGGCAGTTTATGGCAATGCCTTAAACTAATTTATCCCACATCGAAGAGATATGACAGTGCAACTATGACAACAGCTATAAGTAATGAATGCTAAGCAACGGAACAACATACTTACCTGGACGGGGTCAATGGGTGATCATGAAGGCCCATGGCCTAGGTTGGTGGCCTACATTGCACTTGGTAGGTGCACCCGCCTAAGGTCAGCCCAAAGTGGTTGAGCCTACGTCATAATTTGTGGTAGTGGGGGCCTGCGTTCGCGCGGCCCCCTCCAATTCTCATTAAAATTATTATTATTTCTGTGCTTTATGGTGGTGATATAATTCGTTGCCTCTAATTAAGATTTTGGCTCCGTCAATGTTACAGATTCTGTAACTAACAGCAAAGCTGTTCTGACACGTTGGATTAGATGACATAAATTTAATGATTTGAAAAAAAATGCATGAGTTAAACTAGGGGAGAGGGTAACATGCATATTTCTATCTGTGGCATCCTTGTAGGCTTCAATATAAAGATATATTTATACTTTGAGCCTAAGATATTGAGAACGTTATACTTTACATTTAACCTGTGTTTAAATGTAAAGTATAACGTTCTAGCCTTTAACCTGTGTTTATGAAGTATTTCTCATAACTTAGCACTTAAACATCACTCCTTTGACAGTTTAAAGGCTAGAATTCCAATTTTGGCTCCGCCCTTGATCCTCAAATTCATATTTCACCCACAATTCAAAAATTAAAATGTTGTTATTATAATTATTATCTGTTAAAAAGGCTTATGTAACTATTATTAGGAGTGTTTGCGGATTAGATATCAATCCATATCCAATCAACGATTTTACGAATTCTAAATTTTTAATTCAATATAATTTACGGATTGATGAAATTCAATTCAAATTTAATCCATATGTTTGCAGATCGAATATAAATTTGACTCATTTCATGTCTAATTCACCATTTTGTAAATTAAAAATTTTTAATTCTGTCCATTCTAAGAAATAATTAAATTAAAAATATAATATAAAAATAATTTTACAACTGACCAAATTTAAATTTTGAATAAAACTTAAATAAATTAATTGTTTAAATAAAATTAGAATAATGCATTCAAGGTTTTAAAATATAGCACACCTAAAAAAATCTTATTTGTTTATATCAATACATGAAAATTAAATGTTTAGAAAATTATATTTGTTTATTTAATTATTTTTTGTTTTATATTATTATTGGGTAAGATATAATATACTATTAATATAACTACATTTTAACTTATTTATTTATAAGCACTAATACCACATTTATAAGTTTTATTTTTAATTAAATAATTTTTTTATGGATTTATAAAAATAAATTTATATTTGATCCATAGATTGTATATTTTTAAATTTTTAATCCAATGAAATCTACCAATCTGCAGATAAAATTTTTACGAATTAAAATTTATGGATTAGATAGATTAAACAAATTAGATTAGATTATGAATACCTCTAATTATTATTGATGATGATAATAATAATTGTAGCTGTATTAATAAACCACTCTTATTAAAACAATAATAGTAAAAATAAACCATATTTTTACATCATTTTTCAATGTACACAAACCAAACTTTTCGTTACTCATTTTATTGTAAACCAATTTTTTTTGTCCCCTATAACCAAGTAACCATCAGCGGATTGCAAAATCCTACACTTTATCCCTTTCGCCGGTCATCATATGCCACGTAGTTGACCACATTTCAACATTTGAGTGATGACTGTGTCAAATCACTAGCTGTCAGCTGCAACATCTGTAACGTTGTCGGACCGATTTTTATTATTTCTGTGCCTTATTGTGATGACATAATTCGTTGCCTCAAAGGCTGTCTATTGACTTTAATCATCCTGAGTTTCTCATTCCTAATCATTCTATACCATAAAATTATCCGCTCCCACCTGCACCATAAATTTCACGGTTACGTATTGATTTAGTATTATAAATTATATTAATTTACAAGTAAATTTAATATTAATTAAATATTCATCGACTATGCATAATTATTTTTTAAATATTTTAATTATAAAAATAATTAAATTTAAAAATATATAAATTAAATAAATATAAAGTGTTCTAAATTTATCACACTTATAATGTGTGTAAGTCATAATTTAATGTATCGATTATTATATACTTATTATAATTTTGTATAAACTATTATTCTTTAATTTAGTATATGAATTAGTCTATTATTATAATTTGTTATTTACATTAATATTTTTAATCTTAATTATTATTGCAAGAATCATATTGAATGGGTGTAAATAATAGTTAATAAAATGAAGATCTTCATTTTTTTAATAAAATGAAGAAGATCTTTATTTTTTTAATAAAATGAAGAAGATCTTCATTATTAGAACTTGTGTTGAATAAGAATACGAAACAATAATTATTGTTTAACTTAAAGCATGAATTATTTATATTTTTTTTTATCGATTTATGTATTTTATATTTAAATTTGAGAATTTGTATTGGAGTGATGTTGAAATTTTAAATTTTTATTTACATTGATTAAATTTAAAATTAAATATGTTATGTGTTGTTAAAATAAATTTATATATTAAATATTTATAATTTTAAATATGAAAATTCGTAAAAAATCTGTCGATATCATTGTGGATTTTAGCAGTTGTCAATTAAAATCTGTAGCAGATGTGGGTGTAGAGTTAGTAATTTAAATTTTATGTGAGTATGAATTTTATATTAATAAATCTGTTGTGAGCGGGGCCATTGCCATCCCTACAAAAAATCCATCGTATATTATCGTTTGGCTGTGACTAGTGCCCAAAGGGTATATAACACGGAGAGCAGAAGCTGCTTAACTCTTGGACAATTTAGTTATATATGATTCTAAAGTTGATCGTCGATTACAATTTTATTTAATCTTTGTCCCCTTGATTGTCATAATTTCTCTCACCAAATTTAGACTGATTTATCAAGGTCCACCCTCCATCAATTCAAGCCAATAGACGTTGATAATTTCATGTTATGGACAGAGGTGAATAAGTACCAAGATCCCTCAAATGGTACACTTTTACATCCAAGGAAGAAGCGTTGTGATATGTGCCCAATATGCATGGGATTACGTGCACGGTTGCAAGCGAAAGTGGAAGACTTGTTCAAGTTTTTTTTTTTTTTAAGGGACGGATGTATTTATTTATTTATTTATTTTTTTTAAGGAACGGATGTATTTATTTATTTTTTTTAAGGAACGGATGTAGGCAAGCTCAAATATAATTTTTTAACTCATTACTATCCCTCAAGAATCGAACTTGAATTTCCACACCTCTACAGCGAACATAGTGACCAACCCGACCACACCCTTGGAGACTTGTTCAAGTTGGTTGGAATTCTATTAGTTGGGAATTTTAGTAGGTTGGATAAGTTTTAGTTGCTGATTTCCAACAGGTTGCTAATAATGCCCTATATTTAAAATACTAACTAAGCAACTCAAGAGGAGGGGTGAATTATAATTCTAAAAATATTTTAAATTAAAACTTAATTAATTCTCAATAATATAACTAAATTCAAAATATTTAAATTTAAAGTACAGTAAATATAAAGAACAAGGAGAAGAGAAATGCAAACACAAAGAATTTTACGTAGTTCGGCCAATCATGTTTAAGCTTAAGGTTTTCACTAAGCACGCCTTCAAGGCTTCAACAACGTTTACATTTGACTTCTTAGGTGTTAATGAACCTTTATAATAAAAGATTAACACAATCTCTTAACTAAAGTATCTTCAACACTTACAATTACCTAATTTTTGTATTTACAAGAAAAGAACCTACAATACAACTTCGCTCACACTATATAATCAATTACAAGATGAATACTCAAAGTGTGAACAAAAATGATTACAAGAACTTAAGCTTGAATTACTCTTAAATGCTCAGTGATATATGTAGTTGTCTAGTGCTCATTTGAATTTGAATGAATCCTTTTATAATTAAAGTTAAAAATTAGCTGTTATGGACTTTTTGGGTATTAATGGTTTACCGTTAGCTTATTATCGGATCACCATTTTGACTTAAATAAGTTATCGTTGGGCTGTTTTTCAAACAGTTGATTAGCTATTTATAATTGTCGATACGTTGTTAACCTATTGGTTAGCCATTTAAAAGTTGTTGGATTGCTGTTAATATCAATCAAATTGTATTGCTCTCTATATCTTATCGGTGGTCTGCTAACTTGTTGTCGGTTATCCGTTATCTCTGAACAAGATATGTTGTTCTTTGGACCTTATCGGCAACCTGCAAAATTTATTGTTGGTTTGCTGTTATCTTTGAATAAAATATATTACTCATTGGACCTTATCGGAGACTTGTTAAATCTATTGTCGGCTAGCCGTTAAGTTACAGGGTAACTTTCTTAAAATTATAGTTTTACCCTAATTTTATCTAAAACTATTTTAAAGCTCAAAAATCATTTTATACATTTTTAAATAAGTTCTTTTTGAAGTTTTAAACAATATTAACGGATTTTAAAATTTTTAATTATTCTTTAAAAATATTCTAAGATCTTCAAATTTAATCAATTCAAAAACATATTTATTATCATCAAAATCATAATTATGAAAATCTATATATTAACAATATTATTTTGCTATTGTTGTTCTATTTTCTATCATAGTGTATTAAGTCCAAAGACTATATATGTAGTTTGAAACTAACGGAATAGGGGCATTATAAAAAAAAAAAAAAAAAGTTAAGCTTACTCCAATAATTCCTATCTCTTTTCTTTTCTATATCAGCTTTACTTCTTGTTAGAGTTGGCAAAAAAATTCGGGCCGGCCCAAGCCTAAGCTAGCTCTGCCTGGGCTCGTGGGGCCTAGCCCGTGTATAAAACCTTTGGACATGGGCTTAAAAATTCAAAACTCGCTACAAACGGACTTGCATGAGGACTTTTATAAAAAGTTCGAGCTCGAGCTCTAATTTATAAATTATATATATATATATATATATATATATATATAATTTTAAAAATTAAGTCCAATTAGATTATATTAAATTAGATTAAATTATATATAATATTATCTTTTATTTGGTGTAATATTGAATAAGATTACATTAAATTTAATTTAATGAATTAAAAATAATTCTAATAGTTCAATTATTTTTAAATTATATTACTAAGTATTGAATTTAATAAATAATATGAAACAATATTATGATGAATCAATTGATAAATTTTTATGTTTAATATTATTTAATGGTTTATATAAATTATTGAATAAAAACTTATTATTGGATTAGTTTGTTTTCGATATTAGCATTTTTGTGTTATTGTGTTGTATTATTAATATTAGGTAATCATGCATAATTTAAGTTTTTTTAATTTATAATATTATTAAAAATTTATTTTTAAAAATTAATAAAAGTTCAAGCTCAGCCTGGGCTCGGCCTAGGCCCGCTCGGGTCAAGTCCAGCCTAGATCCGCTCAATATAAACAGACTTTTTCAAGATTTAGACTTATTCATAAATACATAAACTTAGGCCTGGACTTACAAAAACCTAGCCCAAACCCACAAATTGCCCACTCTACTTCTTGTTACAAATTCTAAATATCACATTTACTTACATCAAGGATGTTTGTATCCCGCACCCTTGGCGTAGGTCCATATGCATAGATGACCGTTGCTTTTATTTTATTTAATTATCTTACAGATTAAGAAATCTCGCTTAATTAACAAAAATATAAATTATATTTAAAGCACCAACAAAGGACCGGTCCTTGTTATTACTCAAGAGAAAAGAGTTTGGAAAAAGGCTTTTTAGTGAAAAAAATGGGTTTTTACTTATAAAAAATAATAAGAATTAGTAAAAGTTTCTGATGAATTTATAAAAGCTTTCTTTTCAAACATGGTCTCCGTTGGGTTGCTGAAAAGGCATTTTGGGCATAAGTCAGGAGTAAAAAGCATTTTTGCAAACACGTTTTTAGAACCAGTTTAAAAAACTTTGAAATGCCAGTTTTTACTGAGGTAACTTCCCCCGCATTCACAAAATATCTTTTCTTCTTGTATTGGCATCAGAACACCTCTTTTGCTTTTGTTTTAAATATTTTTTATATGAGTAGCTACAAGGCAAACTTTATCTAGTTCATGAAATATCTTTATGATTAATAACTTTGATGATAATCTTGATAATATCTATAAAAGATCCATTTGTTGTTTTAGAAAAAGATTATAATACTTGGATACAAAATAATCCAACGCAGACTAATTAGAACGTGCTTTAAGGATAGTAGAAATTGAAAAAGAAAAGTGTAGAATATTCACTTTTAAATAATTTAATAGAAAAAAAATTAGGAAATATAAAGCTTCCAATAGATTACACATCTCCATTATCCCCCGAAATAGAAAGAAAAATTATTGTTAAACATTATGCTCTTATAAAATTATCTATACTAGAATTTAGAAAATTATATTTACAAGATTACAATAAAAAATTAAATTTATTAGATTATTATGAGAATTTACTCTTAAAAATTAAAATTAGAAATCGGTTAGAAGACATTAGAAATTCATAAATTATTGTGTATGAATTTTCAGAGACTAGATATTTAGATTTAGAAATTAGTAACCAGAGAAAAATTAAATTTAACAGATAGAATTAAAGTCAGTTGTAATATAGAACACCTAAAAAACCAATTTAAACATATTCCTCATACTAACAATAGTCAACAAAACTTTATTGTAGACTTATTAATCAATGTAGGATAACACTTATAAGTCAATCTTGAGAGGCTTAAAGAACTCGTACAAGGACTAGGAAAATTATTTGAAACTAGCAATATTAATATATTAAGGTAATGTTTATTTTTTGAATTAAAGTGGGAATTCTGAGGAGTGGATTTCTAAGATTAGAATTGTGGAGTGAGAGTGTGAGTAAGTTGTTTACTTATACTGGAATGAAAGTATGAAATCTGAATCAGAATTCAATTAATATGTTTACTTTATTTTAGATTGGGAGTAAATGATTTTAAATTATAGTTTTATCCTTTATTTAAAAATTATAGTTTTAATTATAAAATTAATAAAAAATAATTTAAAACATAAAATGTTTACTTTATTATATTTGCAAATTAATAAAAATTATTAATATTCTTAATTATGTAAATCACAGTTTTTTTATTAATTTAATTTTAATTATGTAAATTAAAAATTATTGATAAAAGTAACACAAATGAAACATTATTATCAATAATATAGTACAAAATTAATATTTTCTTAGAATAAAGTATTTATTATTATTAATTATTAATTTTAAATAAATATAATACCATTATTTTTAAATAACTATAATAATATTATATTTTTAAATAAAGATAGTATATAGTAATATTGTTAATTTCTATTATTATTATTATTGTTGTTGTTGTTGTTGTTATTATATTAATTATTTTTAACTTAGAATCAATGCAAATTATTATTTTAATAAATGTTATTTTTAAAAATAATATAATAATATAATTCAAATAAATATGATATTATTTATTTTATTTTATTAAATATAATTACATTAAATTAATTTTTTTAAAGGTAAAAGAGGAAGTCTCTCCTTATAGGAGTCCCACTCTCATTTTCCACTCCAAAATTGAGTGGAGCCTATGGAGTGGGACTCATATTCCTGAGCTTAAATAAATAAGTAAATATTAGAGTGGGAAGACTCTACACTTTCCACTCACATTCATAAAAAGAAACTTAGACTATATTAAAGGATTATTAGCTTATTTTAATAATCAAATTAAAAGATTCCTAGTGAAAGTGAAATAGTAGAATTATGTTGTGTACATGTGCCTTATATGATATGTAATATGTGTCAGTGTACAAGTGGGCATAACAAATAATATAATAATGAGTATTATGCAATTTTAGTGAGATAATAAAAAAAAAATTAAAGGATGCGATTGAGGACTTAACTCAATTAAAAGTGTGATAAACAAAATACAATAAAAGAAAAGCTAATGTCAAACACAAAAGTAATTTCAATGGCCAAAGAGTAGTTGAATCCTAAACTCATTTAATGGTTTTTGACATTTTTACAATTTAGGTTCAGTTGTTAAAGCATTTACTATTGTACTAGGTATAATATTATTGTATTCTCAGCTGTCGTATATTAGATATCTTATTTTTATATGCAATCTAACATTGACAAATTGTTAAACTAACATAAAATATAGAATTACACGTTCTAAATTTCATTTACCCTACAAGGTGAATCTATATATCTAGTTCATCACTAGTTTTAGGCTAAGCATGACCTTATTCAAATTAAGATTACTCTCAACTTGGGAAACTCAACTTAAAATCATGTATTATTCTAACTTGTTCTACTAAGTCAGACCTTTTTCAGACTCTTTCTTAACTTGTATCAATTAAATGGATGGTCAACCAAAATAAAGATTTAAAGTATGTAAAATTAGAATAAAATGTTATAGCAAACACCATGCAACATACATATATAAGTCAAATCACCATTAAGTTCATTTAAAATCCAACTACTTTTAAATTTAGCTCATATTGAGCTTTCAATCAATAAACACAAATGTATTTGCCATAAAATACATCATCAATAAGAAAATATACACAACAAAATATAAAACAAAAGATACAAATAAAAGACCTAAGTGTCACTCTTATTGTCTTAAAGCTTTCTCCTTTTTCTCCAAGAAGCTTTTTTAGTTCAAGCTTTGAATATTCTCCTCTAATGTGTTCTTTTGTGTGTAACGACAGTGGGTATGGAAAGGTGGATGATGTTGGACAATGGAGATGGGTGAAAGTGGTGACAGCTACTCTAATGGATATGATAAAGATGATGTATTTCATCAAAATGAGCCTTTTTTATATATTGGAATTAAAGTAATCCTAACAAAAAATGAGGACATTTGTCACCATTTGATAATCTATGATCTTATGATATTTTGTGTCCTATCTGCCACTATTTTGTCTATTGCTGACAGTGGCAATGTAGTAATGGCTATAGCAGGCAATGCCTGTTGATGTGTGATAGGCTGGATAGTCCTATCTGTCTATTTTGCTTTTGAATTGCTGCAGCAATTTCCTCCAACATTCTCTCTATCTCAAGTTTGATTTTGTTGGTGTGCAGATTAGTCTTTTGTCATTTTCTACAAGCTCGTTGCTGCAACATTGTGTTACTTTTTTTTACAACATCCCTTAGCACAAAATCGGGGTATGAAATGATCTTCAACATATCATTTTATTGCCACTACAACTAAATATATGCACATGCAAAATGTAATTAAAAATATAATAAAATTTTACCATTTGCTTTCGAAGTGATACAAGTTTAGGTTTAGATATATCATGATAACTTTCATTTAATAGAGTTATCAAATTAGTACAATTATTAGACATTAAAACACCTAAATCAGTAGAATTAGAACTTAAAAATCTTGTAGGATTTTTAAACGTTGAAATAGGAAACAATAAATTTACACATAGATTTATAAATACAATTAGATTCAGTAAAATTAATAGTAAGTCAATGAGTTTAGAAGAATAGTTGATGGAATCTTTAGCAAAATTAAAGTGAGAATTTCTAAATATTAATCCGGTAGTTATAGCTTTAAAGAATTTAATTAGGAAAATAATAATATACAACAAGCTCAATCAAATACTATTATTAAATTATTAGAAAAATGACATCAACACCCCTAAGGTTTGGAAAATGGTTATTAACACCCCAAATTTTTAAAAAGAGACACTAAGACCTATTTTTAATCATAATACTCTTTACCTCTATTATCTTAAAAAATTTACTTTAATGTTTTATAATAAATGAAATATAACATTAAAATAAATACAATAATATATACATTTGAAAATAATTTCAATATCGGTTAGAATTGGGCCATAACGAAATTTCGGTCTATACAGGCACCATAACATTTGATTGGGGAGGAAGATTAGAATTAGAGATTGATAGAAAAGCAAGGATATTTAAAAATATTTTAATATTTTACAATCTATTAGATATATTTTATTATATTAAAGTAAATTTTATACTAATAGAATCATAATTTAAAATAAATGTATTAAATTTTAAATTATTGTGAATACTATGTAAAATAATAATATTAACGTTATTAGTATTGAAGATATAATAGATGAACAAGATCCTGATATATTATCAGAAAAAGGTTTCGAACAAATATAATTAGAAAGAAAAAATTTCATAATGAAGGATTAATATAAATAATGAATAATAGCTTATATATGTATACAAATGAAATTAAACTAGTAGTATTAAATAGAAGAGAAGAATTAACATTAATTAATCTAGTAGTAAGAGACTATCTTAGAAAATAAAATTACACATCTATACACATGAGAATAATAGTAATAGAAGTCCTTAATCAAGCCAAATTAATTAGTCCAACAGGAAGAGACTATCTTTGGGCGAAAAAAAAAAATTACACAGATATACACATGGGAATATTTTTACTTTCAAATTTAAATTTTTATGATTATTCAACAATTGTCCTAGAAAAAATATTTTAATTCCAAGGTTTTTATATTCAACATTCATTTTATAGCTCTTAGTTTGTACATTTAATTTAATATGTTTACAAAATTCATTTATGTCTATGTCTATATTGGGTATACAACCTACTATTAGTACTTTATTTTTTAAATCTATTTCTACGCTAGCTATTTGTGCTTGTTCATGGTCATAAAATCTATTATCATACAAATATAAATGCGCTTTTGTGTCTAAGCCTTCTCTTACTTGACTAAGAATTCCTATCACTATTATTCTCATGTGTATATCTGTATAATTTTGTTTTTTAAGATAGTCTCTTCTTGACTAATTAATGTTAATTCTTCTCTTCTATTTACTACTACTAGTTTAGTTTCATCTATATAAATATATAAGCTATTATTCATTTTTTAGATTAATACTTCATTATATAATCTTTCATTTCTAATTTGTTCAAAATATTTTTTTAATAATTTATCAGGGTCTTTTCCATCTATTATATCTTTAGTTCATTCTATAATTTCTTTACCTTTGCCAGAAAATGGCAGTAATCTTCTAATTCTTTATGCCATAGTGACATCTATGCTATTATTTCTCACTAATTCCATTGCTTTTTAATATTAATTTAAGTCCTAAAATATCTTTTATGTCTACTTTCCTAGATACTAAAATTAGTCTGTTTAAATTTAATTTTTCAACTCTATTTGTTAATATATCTAATTTTTTTAAATCTAAACTATCTAGTGAATTATTAAGTACTAAATGCAACATTGTTTCTTTACTTTTTCTAAAGGTTTGGAAGTAGGGGTGGGTAAATAATCTTATTCGATTAAAAAATCCGATCGAATTGGTCTTTAAAAAAAGGGTTAAATTAAAATAATCAAAATTCAAAATAAATAAATAAATAATTTTAACACACACGAACGTGACTCATTCTCTCACTCTCTTCTTCCTTTACTTACACAACACAAAAGCAGTAGCACACCCACACCACACAGTCACACGGAGGCACAAGCAGAGGCAGCACCCACACTGTAGATCGGAGACGAGTCTACGAAGCGCCAACCGGATCTATTGCTCTGAGACCGTTGTTGCAGTCTAATCGCCAACCGGATCTACTGTCGCTTGCTCAATTGTATTATTATCTTTAAAATCTTATAGCTTTCCAAGGTTGTTTCTTTGAACTCTATTACAATTCTGCCTACAACTCTAGGTTTTCAATGTAATTGACCTTTGCTTGATTGATTAATATTGTCAATTTGAGCTCTTTGCATATAAAAGTTGCATTTTTGGATTGTCGTAGATGTTGACCAATTCGTGTTGCCCTTGACTTTTGCACCGTAGTTGGCGTATCAAAACATTCATTTAGGATAATTTGTATGCTTTTTTATTGTGTATCAGTGAAATTCGTATGATAAGTTCTACTAAAATAAGTGATCAATTCTACATTGCAGTTCAGATTCAAAATGCTGTTGGTTTGGTTTCATGATTTGTTGTTCTCTATAGTATGAAAACTCATTCGAATACAACCCAATTTTATTTCCTATTCGATCCGTTGAAATACAAAAATATTCAGATCCTATCGGATTAAGTTATAGGTTTGGATTGAATTCGAATAAATTTCTTTCCAATTCGATAAATTCAAAATTCAATCGGTTAATCCGGACCCCATTTTGCCCACCCCTTTATTTGGAAGCTTGATTCTAATTTAATAAGTCATTGACCAAGTCTTCTAATTTATTGCAAACTTTGACTAATAATTTAATAATAGTATTTGCTTAAGCTTATTATATATTATTACCTTCCTGATTAAATTCTTTAAAGCTATAAACTATTTGATTAATATTTGTCAATTCTTGCTTTAATTCCTAAAAATTCTATTAATTGTTTTTCTAAACTCATTCACTTACTGTTAATTTTATTAAATCTAATTGTATTTGTAAATCTCTTTGTGTAAATTTAATATTTTCTATTTCAACTTTTAAAGATTCTACAAGATTTTTAATTTCCAATTCTATTGGTTTAGGTGTTTTCATGTCTAATAATTGTACAAATTCCACTATTTCTCTTTCGCTAGGGAATCTTTTAATTTGATTATTAAAATGAGCTAATAATTCTTTAATATAGTCTAGGTTTCTTCTTAATGTATTAATATTGCTAATTTCAAAGAATTTTCCTAGTCCTAGTATGAGTTCTTTAAGCGTCTCAAGATTGACTTCTAAGTGTTGTCCTAAATTGATTAATAAGTCTACAATAAAGTTTTGTTGACTATTGCTCATGCGAAGAATTTGTTTAAATTGGTTTTCTAGGTGTTTTACAACTGACTTTGATTATATCTATTAAATTTAATTTTAGTTTTGTATGGTTACTGATTTCGAAATCTAAATAATCTTGTCCCTGAAAATTCATACACAATAATTTATGAATTTCTAATGTCTTTTAACCGATTTCTAATTTTAATTTTTAAGACTAAATTCTCATAATAATCTAATAAATTGAATTCTTTATTGTAATCATGTAAATTTAATCTTCTAAATTCTAATGTAGAAATTTTGTAAGAGAATAATATTTAACACCAATTTTTCTTTCTATTTAAGAGGATAATGGAGATGTGTAATCTATCGGAAGCTTTATATTTTCTAATTTTTCTTCTTTTAGATTGTTTGAAAAGCACATTCTAATCGGTCTGTGTAGGGATTATTTTGTATCTAAGTATTAGATTCTTTTTCTAAAACAGCAAATGGATCTTTATAGAAATTATCAAGATTATCATCAAAGTTATCAATCGTAAAAATATTTCATGAATTAGATGAAGTCTGTCTTGTAACTAATCATATAAAAAAATAAAACTTACCATGAAAAATCAAAATACATGATATATCACCACCCAAAAAAGAAAAAAAAAGAAAAAGAAAAAAGGCTCTTCAAAGCAACCGCAACCAGGCCCCAAGCCGAGCGGCACCAGCGGCAGCTTATTGTTTCTCTCGCTAAAATTCTATTTTAATTTGTGTTCTTGGAAAAGCAATGGAATAATGATGCTCATGATCAAGCAGATAAATATAATTAAGTGGACTACGAGTATGCATAGATTCAAGAGAGCTTAATTGTAGATGGCTTGTATTCTTCTTCCCTTTTTGTTTTTTTCCCTTTCTTCTAAAGTCGTAAAGGGCCAACATTATGCATGGTATGTTGCAAATGGACGCCATGTATCTTTCATGTTTTGTTTAAAGAATGAAGCTCAAATCAGGATTTCAGACTTCGTATGACCAGTCGGTTCTGAGATGATCGAGAAATTGTAAAGTCAGTTTATCTTTTGCGTCATGGCCGCTAAGCTAGATATCGAACATTACGACATCTATTATTTGTAAATGTCATGTGTAAATAACATTTTTCTAAACTTAATAGACTTAAACGATAAATGAAGCATGCCGTTTTTATCAGGATAAAGCAAGCATGCGTCTCACACGTGCAATCAAGTTAGGAAAATCAACTGTTTTGGTTTGATATTGGAAAACCTACATTCTACAATCTCTTTGGTTTCTGAGACTTTGTTTTAAGGAAAAGATTAGATATGTGACTATTTGTGTCATTTTTTTCGTCTGAGACTTAATGAGCAAAAATTACTTGAAAAACTACCCAAATAAATTAAAAAGTCATGCTGGCTAGATTTTCAGCTATGTATTGGCAAATAAATAATTAAAAGATTTTATGTCATTCTCAAACTTCAATGAAACCGAGCACGTATACAAAATAGAACTGACTAATATTTCAAATTTCGAATATCAACATGTTCGGTAATACATAGCAGCTAGCGATACATAAAGGCAGCTGGAAGGTCAGAAAACCAAGAAGAGATCGATCATCTTATATTATAAAATCAGAACGGTGGGGGCCCACCAGGGCCAGGTGGCTTGCCGAACATTGGTCCACAGCAGCTCTCAAAAATGCAGCAGCAGCACAGCACATAAAAACTACCACAAGAATTAATAATTAATGCCCAAAATAAGTAAAAAAAAAAAATCAAAAACTTTTCTTTTTTTTTTTTATGGCAGGGATGGCTACCGATCGGTTCGGTTAGGTTCAATTTACTTCCGAATCAAACTCAACCGATCAACTTTTGCTCAATATATAAATTAAACTGAATTGGTTAAATTCCTTTAAATTTTTTAGATCTTTTAATTTTTGATTTTTTTTTTTATATAAATCGATAAAGTTTTTGTTAAATTTTTAAACCAAACCCAATTTAACTGAATCGAATCACTGATTTGATTTCTTTTTTTAGCATCGATTTTTGTACCCAGCCCTATTTTTTTTGTATTACCCGATTCAATTGAACTTACCATGAAGAAATAAGACGGCAAATACCACCGCAAAGAAAATCAAAGCAATCGCAATCCGGCCCTCCTGGTGGCGGACCCCAACCCGGCGGCATCTTCTTGTCTCTCTCTAATTAGTACTTTCTTTATTTTTGCTATCTTAGAAATGCAATGCAATGTATATAGACGCTGATGATTATTGACCAAGCAGATCTATAATATATAGTGGGGTGTGTGTATACAGATTCAAGAGGGCTTAATCGCTAAGGATTAGAAGTGTGGACTAGTAAGTAGAGAAGGCAAATGGAAGTTTAATTTATATAACTTATTTAATGTTCCATGTCGATAATGAAAGAATGTTAGGTAGAAAGAACTCTTTATCTATGTCACCTAATGTTCAAAGTTCAAATAGTTCATGCAGTGCATGATATATTTCGAAATTACACCAATTAAGCAATATGAATTCACGACCGTTTGATAGGATAGAGGTGGCTCAATTTAATGAAAGAATGAATGAATGTAAAACAAAATGTGTATAAATTCAAAATTGTCGGTTTTCGCTTCATATATGCATTAAACACACAACACTTTTATGTTGATCATTATATGTTAATATTTGCAGCTAATCACTTTGTCAACAATCAAACGACTCTTGATATATATATATATATATTATTCAAAGAATTGGAGCTTGTCTGATGCAAACAGCAAACAATAATGTTTGGGGAACTTAGGACTAGAGAGCACTGTTCAGATTTGGGGGATAATCTATCACAAGAGATTGAGATTTTTTTATTACTTTCTCGTAGTGTTAATAGATTCTCTAGTTATCGATTTTTTAAATATTTAGAGGAGTAAAACTCGTTATGTCCTCCTAACCAAGTGTAAATTATTTTTTATTTTCAATAAAATTGCCTTGATAGTCATGATCCATCCCAATATATATATATATATATATATATATATATATATATATATATATAATTAACTTAATAAATCGAATTTTTTAACTCCTTATCTTTCTAAACTGTTTGAAAATTATTTGATCAAGTTCACGAATTTCAATTTCAATTTCTCTTGATAATATAATAGGACACTTACATGGAAATTAAGCTAATTTTAAATAGATGTCACACGATTAGCATTTTGATGATTGATATATAACAAAGTTAAATAACACCACACATCATAATTAATGATATGTGAAAAGATGATTGAGACAAAACTATTTTTAAAAATGTTCCAGAGGACAACACTAACCGGCTCTTCGCTTTCCTTGGGATTGAAGACAACGATCTTTTTCTGTTACAGCTATTTTGGTTTGACCCTGTACAACCAAATAAAAATACAATAAATTAACTTTCATTTAATTTTAATATATAAATTTTATTTTAAATCTCAATTGATATGACATTTATTTATTAAATAAAAATTAAATAATTTTATTAATTATAAAATTTATATTAAAATTTAAGTTGAAATTCAAATGTTGAGATTACTAATATTATTGAAGATATGTATGTTCTTTAATTATGTTATGTCACTTCAAAATGTCATACTACCCATGAATAATCTGACGCAAGAAGTTGAATCAATCCTTGACGCAGCTAGTCCCGTGTGCTAAATTCATATTATTCACATGACCAAGCTATCTAGTTACGTAAATGTAATATTATAAATTATTATTATTTCGAATCCATCCTTTACATCATAAGATTTAATTAATAAATATCAAATTAATGGTTAATTAGCATCATTTTCATCCGATCAAACTTTCATACAATGACGATGAACAACAGCATCCAATAACTCATAAATGATAAATAATAATTAACTATCTTAAACAACGTCTTAATAACTATACCGTCTTCATTACATAAACAACGTCGGACTAAAGCAAAGCAGCACACAAAACTCATATAAAGTGACAACCGGCAACTGGCAAGCACATGATCATGGAGGTGGTGGGCCGAAATCAGGTGGCCCAGGAGGTCCAGATGGGCCCATTGGACCACCAAAGCAGCCTTGTAGCAACCAGCAGCAGCACAGAAGGTCAAGCTGTCATAACCAATCCAACAAGTCAACAACAAACAGCCACTCCGAGTGTCAGCTTTTTCAGGCACTGAGAATTTTTCCGTCGAGTGTCAATTTTTTCGTGGTTCCATATGAAACTTCCCATTTTAACACGTGTCAGCGCATCTTATACTACATGACACACCGACAATATTTACTTTGACCACTTCATCAATAGGATTGGGACTAAAGTCTAAAAGAACAACACGTGGATAATTTTGAAACTTTCAGACATGTTTACTAATTAATAATTAAAATAACCTAAAATTATAATAAAAGAGAATCAAAATGAATTGAAATTAAAATATTGAATAAAAATAAAAATAAATAATTTACTTTAATTATGACAATTAAAATTAAAATAAATTATATTGTCATTAATGTTTTTATTTTATTTTAAAATCAGAATGAATTACTTCAAATTACTAAACTAACTTTAATTGATTATTATCATTATTTATTTATTTATTATTAAAAATAATTATTGTTAATAATAATAATAATTATTATTATTATTATTATAGTAATTTTATTATCAATATTAAGTATAATAATTAATAAATATAAGGGTACTACAATTATAATAATTACTATTATAGTATTAATAGTATTATTATTATTAGAAATAATAATAAGTATTAAGTACAATAATAAATAATTATAATTGATATTAATAATAACTATTATTATTATTAACAATAAAATTTTCATAATAATAATAATAATAAAAAGAAGGATAAAATAAAAATTTCAAAATTTAAGTGAAGGTAATATAATCAATTTAAAGAATAAGATTCTCATTCTCACCTTCCCATAAAAATAAAAACTCAACTAATCATTCTCAATTTTAAGTAAAACCGGCCACTTTAATTTTCATTCAACCATTTATTTAAACAAGTGAACAAATCATTTATTCTCATTGATTGTATTCTCATTCTCAATATATAAACACACCACTAGCTATTCGGTTCAATTCTTAAGACAGGCAAGGGACTTAAAAAAATAAATTTGGACTTTGGTCAAAAAGAAAAAAAAAATCTACAAGGGTTTGTCGGAAGATGTCTTCACTTGATGAGCAATTAGAGATCAAATTTTCCTTTCCGGAAGATGGCATGTCTCAAATACATTTAAGCCAAGAAATTTCCAAAATGCAACAGACGAACAGGTGTGATTAGAAACCTCCAGAGATATGAAAAGAATACTAATACTACAACTGATACATCTATAAATCTCATCTCCATGATGAAAAAAGCAGTGGGTTACCAAACCCAATTGAATTATATATATTTACTTGAAAAACTGATTACACAAATTGTCAAATTATATAGAAATATGGCCAAAAAAGTAACCTTTTACCTGGGTATATGTGCACTCTCTGTTAAATAGTATTCTCATAGTTAATTCATCCCTGTACAGCTCAGCAAATCATAAGAATCCTTCACGAAATGGCTGCCAATCCAATAAATTCCCCCTCTTCAGTTCTGTTTTCTGGGGCATTACCTGAGCTGCGTGGCCTTGCTGAAAAGAGAATGCCACTGACTCGTAAGTAGATTGCATTTGAAGAATTGCAAATTTGCTTGAATTGAAAATAAAAATTAAGGCATCTATTAAACTGGGTATTAGATCAGCTTAAGGGTCAAGTATGGGCAGGTTAGTAAAAGAATGGAAGAGAAATTATGCTTACTTGAAACATTTGTGATAACATTAACACTTTTCTGGGCAGCAAGAGCTTTCAACTTGTTCCCGGTACCTAATACAAGCAAGCTCCTCATATGTTGCTTTTGTTCCTTAGGACTAGCTGTTTTTGTTAAAGCATCTTCAAAAGCTAGCAAATCTTGTGGGGTAATACAAGGGAGAGAGAGTAGAACCTGAAAAAAAACGAGAGAGAAAAAAAAAAAAAATTCCATCAACAGGTTGTTGAGCAACAGCTACAATAAAAGCTTATCCCAGACTCACAATCTATAAGATATACAAACTTTTAATTAAAACATGGTGAATTATAGAACTAACCTGTCTCGGAGCAGGATCTCTATCACACATATATATGAATATCTCACGACAAAGACCAACCAGATCAGCACTAGAAAAAGCATTTGACTCAAGGGCGAGACCTTGGATAAGAGCAGAAAAGAGATCTTTCGAAACAAACTGCCAGAGTTCCAAATTATTTGATTGTATAGCTAGAAGAACCACAGCAGAACAAAAGGAAGAAACTTTTGCCACAGCTTCACCGTCCGTCCACGTGAAAGCTTCTAAAGAAATCTGCAATGCTGGAAGGGCAAGGTCTTTGTGCTTCAAGAGGAAACTGTAAATGAACTACAATTTTCAGCCAATAACACAATATGATAACAACATAGATGTAAAAATACTCTAATAAATACAGAGAAAAGGCTATTCTTGCGAGAAACAGTACGTATGCCACATACCCAACCATAGAGCTTGATGCGAAAGCATCTAGATCTTTCAGAGATGAAATCTCCACACGGTTGAAATGCCCTGACTGTTCTATTGGAGGAATCCCATTATTTAATACTGACGAGGCCATAGTAGAGAGAAGTGAACATATCTCACGAGTCAGATCCCGAAGCAGTTTCTCTTCCATTACTTCTACTTTCAAGTCAGACCCCGCAACTATGCCATGGATATCTGGAGCCTTTGCTCGACCTTCACACATAAGACTGGACCAAGAGCAGCTAAGAACTTGTTGACAGTGTATATATAATGGGTGCAGGAGCTTTTCCAGCCAGACCTCCCACATATCTGGGGGACAAAATTTAACCATATGGATTAAAACTGAATGAACAAGCTGCCTTATATGCCTGAACTCCATCGACTGTATGTTCTCCATCAGTGCCATGATAACTGAACCAGAGTCCAAAGATTTAAAAAATGGATCTCCAATGGTTGCTGATAGTCCCAGTACATTGTACCTGTGTGAGCAATAAATGGTAAAGTAGATAATCAGGGAACAACAAGGCTAAGGAGTTAATAGTGAATACCAATAATGTGCTTCATGTTTTTTCTTCAACTCTTTAAGACTAGACTTGCTTCTTACATTGCAAACTGATCAAGCATCGCTTACATACAGCCAATACATCATATACATCTATGATATTCACATTGTTAAAGTCTAGGAGATTATAATTAAACAGAGTCATTAACTTATTGCAGAGAAAGAGATTATCACAGTGGTATTAAACAAACTAATAACTAACTGTATTTTTTTTTTCCCTTTATGTAGTTTTTTCTCTTTGGAAGAAAGTAAATTACAAAAATTTCTTAGTATATAAATGGCTTGGGTGGAATGAATGATGATAAATCTCTTTTAATTGATCTGAAGTGCACCAAAATACATACAAAACAACACTTCCAGTTTGCAAGCTAAAACCATACTTACCCACTGTCTCTGACACCTTTTAACCAATTGCGTATATCAGATTCATTAGGCTCTCCATATCCTTCCTTACTTGTGTCCAACTGGGAACCATCAGTAAAAGTTACTGCACCCTTTGAAAATTTAGCGTTACCTTCCCCAAGAAGACTGAACTGCTCAACATCGCTCATGGTCATAGCTGCTTTTATCTCTCGAGGCAATAATTGAGATATAGATGGAGACCAGATGGAATGTATAGCACGAAGCAGCTGCAGATGAAAAATAAAAGTGAAAAATGCTTACTACATTGTGCTCATTAAGAACATATTGTCACTTCAGAATGCTTCTTGGTAATTTTAAAGCACTGTGGAGATAAGGAAATTCCAAATGTCAGAAATAAGAAGGAATTACTTACTTTTAGGAGAGGAGGCAGCATCCATGAAAGATGAGAAGCCATTGGATGCGTAACAGCAGAATTTTCTGCAGAGCTGCTCTGTAAATTCAAACTGGTTTTTCTAATTCCACTTCTCTTCAGCGCTTTTTCAAAAAATGTCACGGTGTGAAAAAGTGACCACATAAATGGTGTGTCAGAGCACAAACGGACAAATCCAAGTGGTTCAGACAAATAATTATTTTGCCACTCAATCTGCATCCATTGTTGGCTCAAAGGTTCAAGTAACCAGGCCAAAACTTCTTGTTGCTGTTGAATCCTGCACCAAGTTGAAAATTTAACAGGAATCAAGAAAAGTGCCATAGACATAGATAAAATGTCAACTTATGATGATAATCAAGTAATTACCCAGCAGCAGAAGCCATAACAAGAAATGCTTCACCTAGAAGATTATGTTCACCACGAAGTAAACGACCTTCTCTTTGCAAATAAGCCATAGTGTCAGCTATACCCTGTATAGCAAATGATTAAGATAATGTCAACCCGATATCTCCCGGAAAATCTTCTGTCACACTTTTGATGACTATAGATTTTCATGACATTACGCTTACAGGATGGCACATTATTATAGCTATTAGCGATT
Organism: Murraya koenigii; assembly: GCA_025617385.1. NCBI lineage: Eukaryota > Viridiplantae > Streptophyta > Magnoliopsida > Sapindales > Rutaceae > Murraya > Murraya koenigii. Next base: position 28,678,584 of record CM046812.1, read on the forward strand.
CACAATAATGAATTTAAAGTAATTTCCTATTTTGGAACTATTTCATCTCCAATCCTCCAAAGCTCCTGTAGGTGCTGTTCTACCAGTTTCTGTTTAAGATAGTAGATCCTGTAGAAAATTTATCTATTAATTGCCAATGACTCTTTGGATAGCATAAGAGAGGATTGATATTAGCATTATTCAGAATCTGGTTGCAATAGAAGACCTTATATCTGGTCACGTACACATGAATAAGTTCCACGGGTTTGTTTGCTCCGACTAGATAAGGATAAATGCTATCTAAGTAATCAAACTGATGAGTGTAATCAGGCGCCTTATAAGAAAACAAAAAGCTACCTTCATATGAGGTAGAATGCTTTTATCAGCCGTTTTGGCTATTCTAATAAATGATGTACATATCTGTAACCTTGCATGCCGTGCACTACTCGTTGAAGGATCCTGCCAAGCAAACAAAAAGTTGGTAATGGAAAGAAAATTTAGATCATTGATATAGAAATGAAAACAAAAGTTGGAGCTTATTGAAAGAGAGAAAAAGAGAGAGAGAAAACCTTGACAACAAAAGGAAGTGAGGTCAGAAGCTCAAATAATTTGCTGATGACACCACCAACAGCATCAGGGAAGTATTTCAAAAAGGGACCCAATGCATCTAAATAGTGCCCTAGCGCTTCGACAAGGGGTGCCTCAGTCCATTTCAGAGAAAGAAGTTGTTGAAGTAAACCTTCAAATCAGAGCAACCAAACTATTTTCAGCATAACCAGAAAAATGAGTGTGTGAAAATTTTTATCAGATATACAGAAATTACAAAGGAACCTTCAAATATTCTGCACAGCGCAAGGTGAACCTCAGAAGTGTCCCCACCAAATTGATTTGACCCATCAAAAACTGCACTGACAACATTTTCTAGAGCTGATTGCATGCTTTCCATCACAGCTAAATCCTGCACTTTGGAAAATAGGTGTTTAAAGTAAAACTCAATCTTCCACAACTAGGAAATCTAATAGCTAGGCACCCATGAATTGATTCCAAATAAGCATTTGCTATCAAACCTGAGCAGGCATTGTAGAAATCAAGAGATTATTAATGATCGCCATAACTCTTTCAGATACTTTAACACCAGCTACGAGGGGCTTGTTAGAAGCAACAAATTTGACCAGCTCCAACTGCATCAAGTAACACATTAGCAAAAATTTGATGAAAATATAAACTAAACCAGCATAAAGATAAAGATAGCAGTTGAATGACATAAGACTGTTGAGTATTGGACAAGCATTAAACTACAGCTGATAACTCCGAATGTAGAAACGTAAAGGGCAGCGTCACGGAAAGGCTTACACAGACATTATCTGTTGGTGTGCATAATATTAATAATTATTTGTCGTATTCAGTACTTAAATATGTGCAACACAATTGACCGCTTTCCTAAGGTGTTGATATCATAATTCAGTGAGATTGTATGTCTATGAATGAGCAAAATTCTAAGGGTGATGTGACAACTTTCTTCACCAAATTGACGCTACTGCCAAAGAAATGAAATAAAACTGGTAACACCAGTCCAAATAACATGCAAGTCAAGGTCCATGGTCCAACAAAGCCAATATTTACATACAACTTGAATGTCATCCAAACTATGATTAAATAGAAGAAAGAAGGCGAAGAGAGCAGCAGCAAGACACGTAGACAAAACTAACAAATTCCTAATAGATAAACTTCCACATCAGAAGGATATCATTGTAAGAGGCAAAAAATGAAAACCTCCATGCCTACAATCCATGTAAAACATACCAGCCTAGATCGATACTGGCCAAAATCACCCTTGCCTTCAAAATCATCACTCCACAACTCCAAAGCCCCTAGGGAAGGGGCTGTTCCAGTAGCTTTCTCTCTCTTGACCGAGCGCTGGAAAGATATGTCAAGAATTGCACCACAAATATCATCATTCACAAAGCTTAAAATCCTCATCTTTCGACCATCAACCTTCCCGGAACCAGAGTCCACATTGTTAACAGTTGATCCATCTCCAGTTGAATGCGCAACTTTTGTCTTTGACATTAAATCTCTCATTAGTGCCTACAAAAGAAAGCAAAATGAGAGCTGTTAAAAGACAGCTATGTGATATCCCTCTGATGAAATACAATAATTAGTATAAGTTCTTGCATACCAGCCAAAAGATCAACGATTGGAAATGAAGGGCTATCTTGAAATGTTGAAAATAACCAAGCATCTGGAAGGACATAAGAAAATTAAGGATGTTAATTCAATTAGTATATGTCAGAAAAAAAATTAAACGTTGAGAGAACATGAGCAAGATTAGATGTCAGTTTCTCCATAATGGCATTGCCTTCAAAATGTGTTTGTGTTGCCTAAAAATCATAATTGAATCTATATGGCCTTTTTGGCCCATTATTAACCCTCTTGGGCAATCAAAAGCATAAAGTTAGAAAAAAGAATCCCCTTCTGTCTTCTGTTTCTGTTTCATGACTTTCTTTTTTCTCAACTTTTTTTTTTTTGGGTAAAATATGAAATCAAAAGTTTAATATGAGCTTCAGATGCACAATGACAAGCAACTGTACAATAGTGAAGGTATAAGAAATGCAAGGGTAGAGATGGAACTAAGAAAATTTTCACAGTAAATTCACATATTTCATACCCAAACCTTGCGATGCAGGGAGAAGGTAAACAATAAAAACATCTGCAATGCAGCTAAGTTATAAGGGTTAAGACATCAATGTAATGGTCAGATGCATGTAATTTCCACTCTGAACCAGGATAGCTTTGCTTAAGGGAACAAAGTAATGGCAGCAGAAGAAGGATCCAGTGAATATGTGAACATTAAGAGTAATTATACAAAACTAAGGATACAACAGATGGTATGGAAGATTCTAAAGGATAAGCTTTTAGGAAAAAGCCTTGAATCAGATGACGAATCAGATGTTTGTGATTCCGGAGGAGGGCTAGGCTATACGAATTACCTGCTGTAGGTACATCGACAGTATGGTGTCTTCCCTCTCAATACAATGCAAGTTTGAAGTACCCAAAGACACCATGCTTTCACATATATATTCAGCAAACTCGAACTCACTTTCATCTATAGCTCCAGCATTTGTCCCAGATCTGTACAAAAATTCTCCAGAGACTTTCATCAGGATCTGAAAGACATCACGCATAGCAGACTCAAACTCAGAAGCGGAGGCATCTGCAGGTCTCTTTCTGCAATTTCACAATGAGAACATACAGTATTCATAAGAATGCTCCAACAAGGAAAATAAACTAAGTTAACAGCATAGAGATTTAGTATCTACCTTGGCGAGACAAGTTTGAAGAACTCGCAAGCATGAAGACGGAAGTCTGGCGATGAAAGCAAGAAACCACAACTGATATGATAGAGAGAGGGTAAGAAACCAATCCAGAACAATGAATTGAAATAATAATTTCGGAACGTTCCAAGAAAGGTTATCTTACCCATGAATGATGCCATATTTAGCAAGATCAGGCAAAGGAGCCCACTCAGCATATGCATTTATAGCATTTAAAGTAGCTGTTACTGTAGCTGCATGCTGTTTTGCAACATCCAATTGTTGCCTACCAACTTCACTTAATGCAGCTCCAAAATGCCTTTCTAGTAACTGTATCAAGAATTTAGGCATTATAATAATGCTAAAACATTTTAACTTGTAGTGAAGGCAAAGAGTGATCATACACTGTACAGTAACGGCAAAATTTCGGGCAAGGATTGAGTAAGGCCTCGCAACAGTAGCCTACGTCGATCACCTGAATAACACATTCAAAATCATGTGAAGAGAAGGAAACAACTATATAAATATCAAATAAAGGCATTCACAAAAATCTTCTTTCAAACAAGAACAAGAAAAGTATGATGGTATAAAAGAAGCATTAAAGAAGAAAGAAAATCACACTATAGTAAGGCTTTAATTGGTACAATAAAGGAGATGGAGGACCAAAAAGGAAGGGAGAATGACAGTTTAACTTGTATCATACGATCACAAAAGGAGTAGATGGAAAGTGGGGAAGGGATCCATTTTACATCCTCGCTCTCAATTTCCAATTCTACCTAATTAGATGGAAAAGGGCGAAGACAATACAACTTATGAAAAATGCCGCAATCTGAGAATTTTCCCTCATTCATCCAGTTTTCCATCATTTTTACCTAATAGACAGGAGGAAACAATTTTCTTCCATTTTTTTTTTACTTTTCTATCCCTTCTACCAACTAAGGCCCGACCATTAAAACCTTAAAAAAAAAAAATTCCACACCTACAATTGGGATTCAGATGTCCAGAAATTTAACTAGTTTAACCCTTAGAAGTTAGCATTCCTAGATCTAGTTTCCAAAGAAAAAATTATTCATTTCAGCACACATAGCAACGAGTATAGCCAAGGTATTTCACCACAAACCTTCCAAATCTTCATTGTGGACGGTAATATCTTCAGGAAGCCACCTTAGTATCATGGAAACTAACTCGGCCTGATATAAAGAGAGAGGGATAAAACCAATTCAGTAAAAGTACCTTTAAAGTATTAGAAGGCAAAATGGTTTCTTTAAAGTGGGAGAAGTTGACATACCTGAAGTGGACCCTTGCTGCACAGGGAAGCTAGAGAAGGGAACAGCTCTTGCCATAGATTTATGCCTTCTCTTCTAACTATCTATAAGAATGCAAAACAAATAAGTACTACAACTTGAAAACTGTCATCACCATAGAAATAGCTTAAACAACAGTTGAGAATGGTGGGATGAAAACCTCTGCAACAAGGGCAGCTGTCTGACTTTTCAAAGCCCATTCTTCACAAGGATCTGCAATCTCAGACATCAAATCAACTGCGACATTTGCGAAGTCCCTACGTTCTGTAGGACTCAATTCATCCCACCTTAATCTCACCAAATGCTGTAGAAAGATAGATATGTTATAGTCAAGTCACTCAGTTTATCCTCAAACTTTAGCAACTCATAAGAAATACAAAAACTAATTTTCACAAATCAAAGAGGCTGGAACCTAATATTCATGTCAAGTGAACAATACAACCTCTTTCAATAGAAAGGAACAAAAAGCCAGATTTCTGTTTTTCAGATGATTGGATTGTTCATTAAGATTAGGCAATTAGGGGAACAAAAAACAAAAAGACATCATAATGATCGACAAAACATTGTTCGGTGTGGGTTCTCGTGATATCTATTTGTCCCACATCCACATTATAGAAATATAGAAGGGTCTCCTCCTACAAGAGACAGTGCTTTGGAAAGTTTCCACCAAGCCTTATAATGGTGTATTTGGAAGGACATATTCAAAAGAATATTACTGATTTTACAGATGATTCTAACATAAGATGAGTCAGACATCAAAGATAACATCTTAAAACATAAGATGAGTCCCATCAATATCAAGTTCACAATTTGGATGGGCTATATCCATGGCAAAGACAAGGTAAAGGAATATCTGCATGAACCTGGAGCATTTTAAATGCATGTAATCGGATTTCAGAAGACCAATTCTTTTTGACCAAAAGGAAAGATGTACTCGCCAAAAACCGTATATCTCCAGTTTTCACCTGAAATATAAGAAAGCAAATAAGTATCATTTCAAAAATAAACTTTGGACAACAAAAATTGAAAATGAATAATTCAGCCTTTACAAAAGGTCAATAATTACATGCTATTTTTAAATCCCGTTTAGAACTTAAAATACTGATATGATACACAAGAGTGATCATCAAGAATCAACAATCCAAACAAAGCTAAATTTCAACAACAACAATGCATGTGATTGACAATAGAAGTCCAATTACTTGTAACCTTCCGTTTAATGCCTAAAACTGAATCAATTACTCACCGCCCTCACAAAAAGCTCACATCTTTGCTCCTTCTTAAGAACCTGAAATCATAGTAACCCAACTTTCTTTTCTTTACGAACCCTACAAATCAATCAAATGCCATATTTCCTAGCCATGTACCATAATTCCAACTATTTAGCCCAATCACCAGCCCCATTTTGCAAAAGGCCTTAAAAGCAATCGAACTTATAATAATTTACAAAATTTAATATTTCAAACAATCCTATATCTATCAAATTCTCAAACTTTAGCAGCATACCAAAATTTCCCAAGTACACTTTTTTCTAAATCCCTCAAACTCAATCAAATTTAAACTAAAAATTCACAGATTTACCACCTTTTAGCATCCCAAATCAACAAAACCATCTTTTGATCAGAGCATGTACATATAAACTAAAAGAACCAAATTATATTTATACATCTGGCAAGACCATAGAAAGAGAAAGAATAAGTACGGATTCAAGAAAAGAGACAGCGGCTTTGCGAGCCTCAGGAGTAGAGTTCCAGTCAAGGGCAGCAGATATGGCTCGAGCCACATTGCTTGCTGGGTTATTAGTATCCTCCATCTCTAATATTATTCACTTCCGTTACTGGGTTTGATTATTATTTTATTTTATTTTTTTCTGTCTTTTTGCTGAGAAGATGAAGAGAATGAGGCTCTTGTGAAGCTTTTGTTGATTTTAGAGAGAGATAAAAATTGGGGAGCAGTTTCTTCTCTGTAATGTTCTTTTTAAAGAAGTTTATCAATGCCTTTGTGGAGGTTTAATTTTGCCACTCGCATATCTAATGAGAACTTTTAGTTTTTTTTTTTTAATATTTCAATTTTTTTATTTTTTGGAAGTAGAATTTCTTTAGTGGCTGAGCAGCTGACTGCGGTTTCTTCCGGTTCTTTTTATTTTTTAAAATAATTTTTAGATGAGAATCTCACTTTTTTTCTTAACATTATAATATAAGTAAGTGTACAAGGCAACATAGAAATTTAGAAAATATTATAATAAATTTTATGGAGAGACTTAACTTTATACTTTAAGATTAAGAAAAAAAAAACGATATCGACCAATGATTATTCAATATAATCAATAAGTAATTTTTTTTATTATTATTTTAAATAAACACAGTAGCACATTCGATATAATTCTGTACCATCAAAAAGAATTTGGGTGGGTAGTATATAAAGCTGTTGAAAAATATTTAGTTAAATATTTATATAGTGTTTGTTTTTTTATTAAAAATTTGAATGAATTTGAATATTATTAAAATTTAAATAGGTCTAAATGCATATGTTTAAAAAATATGTCTAAATATAAGCTGGTAAGTTATTTATTTTTATAAGCTTAAAACATCTTAATTCTAATATTTTTACACTTATAACTTTGAAAATGTTATATATATTTTAAGCTTAATTAAGTATATATTTATAATATTTTATAGTACAATAGTTTTATATGTTATAAATATTTATAAAGTAAGCATTTGATATATAATTTATGAAAAATAATTTTGATAACATTATTTTTTTACAATTTAACATAAGATTTATATATAAAAAATTATTATTTAATAATAAAAATTTTATTTAAAATTTAAATTTAATGTGTGTTAAATATTTAATACCAAATACAATGAAATTTTAATATAATATCTAATAGTTGAAAATAAATACATTTAATAAGGTTATTTGTGAGAAAAAATAATAATTTTCATTCAGATAAAAGTAAAAAATTTTACTTTTTTTTTATTTAGGTTAAAATGTCTTAAAACAAGACTTCAGATATAAAAATAAATAAACTAAAATATCAGAACATCTTAAATTAAGTTAAAATAAGACTTTAGATAAAAAAAAAACCTTTAGTGAATAAATCAATAAAATTAATAAATAGTAACTTGATTATGTAAAAATTAATCATTTTCATTTATAAACTTGAGAAAATGGATATATACAATCTCAAAGTACAAATAGGATTTTTTATTTTCTGGTTAAATTCATTTTTATACTCAAATTTGTTATCTCTCCAAAAAAAAAAAAAGAAATTGCAATATTATTGATAACCAATTTAAATAAAAATATACAGGTGATGGTGATGGTACTAAATCTTTCCCTGTCGTTGAAAGTATCACTATTATTTTTTTATTCTTATTTACCTTCTCGAATAAGTTGCTATGCACATTGACTCAACAGTCAAGCAAGACTCAACTGAGGCATGACCACCCAGCACCGCCACCGACCAAACCCACTTTCTTTCCGTGCCTTTCATATACTTTTCGATCCAAATTGGCCTTGAAAAAAATTGTATAAAAAATGTAAAAGTCGATTAATAATTGCGTCAAGCATATTTATTATTTATTATTTGAAAAGGTTGGCGATATTTTTATTCCGTAATTTTTGTAAATCCACTTTATTTTTAAGAAATAATTATAATAATTTATATTATTTTTAAAAAATAAAGAAGAAGTACTCAAATTAAGAAAATTTTGGAGATTTAACAAAAAAAATTCAATATCAAAATTATTACATATAAGATCTCTATTTCTTGGGATAATTTAGTCATTTTATATTATAAAGGTTAAATAGTCAAATAAAATTATCTAAAAGTAACATTAGTGATAAAAGATACCTAAGTACAAAAAATAATTAAAATAACTTAATTGATTAATTGTCTAAAACTTTTAGTTGATTTGTAAATATCGTGAATTTATTCTAATTATTTTCTAGAGATATGGTGAATTACAAATTTAATGGTAGAAATACTCCCACCCATTTCGAAAACTCCCCACATCTATTAAATTTCTCCATATTTATGTGAAGTGATAATTAAATTACTAAGATAACAAATAGGTAATTATGAAAAGATCAAATACATTGATAAATCAATTTGACAGAACTGAATTGCGGGTTCTACATTCTTACAAATAAATTCTTAATACACATTCTATCACATATTTTTTGGTGTCCTCTATATATATAGTCCTAATCTAGTTTAGGATCTTGAATTTTATTAAAATCCAAAAAAATTGTTAAGCAGTGCGGTTTACTAAAATATATATATATATATATATATATCAAGTAAATACAAATATTGGACCAAAAAGTAAATTGTCTAGTATATACTATTATTCAAGCAATTTATGATACAAGGGACCGGACTAGCGGCAGCTAAATATATATAATGGTTTTCATCTACAGAAGCAATCAAGCAACCAAATGGGACATAAATCAATATCAGATTGAAGTTCAGCATCGGCCTCCGGAGTAGACATAGCCCTAACAGCTCGGTCACATGTTCTTGTTTTCATTGGACTATCACCCTGGGCTCCAGAAGCAGCTCTTAGTCTTGCGACATCACAAACAAAAGACATGCTAATTAGAGAACTCACATCTGTGAGATATACTAATCTAGAGTGAATTAGTATGATGCAAAAATCAGACATTCAAGGCAGTTGCTACCATCAGATGTGTTCGAAGTTTCACCATCTCAATCTTTTTTAGAGACTAATCATTCTGAATTAAAGTTTTATGGTCAATTTTACTATCAATACTTGGTACACTGCAATATCATATAGTATCATATATCTATGTACCATCAAATTTTGGGAAATGGTGAAGTTTGTATCTAGAAACTGAGTGAATTATTATGAATTTGCCGAGGGAAGGACAAAGAAACAAATACAGAAAGCAATTGAGCCTTCAACAAGATAACCAACAAGGTCAAAGAACTCACACTATAATCAGAAAGCACAAGTTTATTAGCCACATAAACATGTAATTAAAATAAATAAATAAGTTCCCACAAAGTTGTAGAATAATGGGAAATTTACAAAAATAGCCAAAAAAATTTTACAAATATCCAAAATAACCAATTAAACTTTTTCTATCATATGTAGCCATATATTTATTGTATAGACTTAAATACCCTCAGATCTATAAACAAAATCAACAAATCTCACACATTCTCAACCAACAATTTTCAAAATCCAAGACATCATAATCTCTAAAACTCACCCACTAATCATCAACTCATCAACTTGCAAGCAAAAGTTGAGGTTAGTATTTATTTACACTTTATTTTTCGATTAATCAAAATTTATGAGTTATTTTGAATTAATACGAGCTTAGAGACGAACCCAGAAAACGTGCGACAGGTGCCTGTCGCACGGGAGACAGGTGCCTGTCGCACGGTAATAGGTTCTGTCCAACCGTGGGACGAGCACTGCCTCCGTCGCGACGAGCACTGCCTCCCGTGCGACGAGCACTGTCTCCGTGCGACGAGCACTGTCTCCGTGGGACGAGCACTGTCTCCCGTGCGACGAGCGCTCGTCGCACGGTGGCGAGTCTGTCAGCAGTGGAGACGAGCACTGTCGCCGCGGAGGCGATGCTCGTCCACGGTTGGACGAGAACCTATTACAGTGCGGCGAGGCACTGTCCCACGGCGGCAGTGCACACAGCCGCGCGTTTTCTGGGTTCGTCTCAAGCTCGTATTAACTCAAAATAACTCATAAACCTGATTAATCGAAAAATAGAAGAATTGACGAGCGGTCGTGTTGATGTGTTCTCGGTGCAAGGAACACGGACATAACAAAAAAAAATGTAAGACCATTGCCACGAATCGTAATTAGCGACCTATTATCATTGTAGCGTCTTATGTATTCAAGGAATATATTATATGATATATTTTAAACTCTTATGGTTATTATATATTCGACATGTTAAACTATCTTTTTCCAAATGATTATTCATAATAAATGTTGGACAATTGTCGAACCCAAAATAAAATTAATCGCACTATATTTACAACTGTTCAAATATATAATTTACAATCTAATATCGTTATTAAATATGTCAACGGCAATCTTCTTCCTAAAGTATTGTCCATGACTACTGTCAAAATTAAATCGTACTTTGAACATTAAATATATAGTAAACATTAACATAAACACCCACGATCGCGGGTTCACAGGCTGTTGTTGTAGTACACTCTTAACTAGTATAAGTTTCCAAGGCTCCGCTCTGTAATTACGGTCGGAGGTTGTAAAATCCAACATCTTGTAGCCATCGAGGAAAAATATTTTGAAGTGGCTTGAATAGTTGAGAATAAACTTTTCAGTCTCGACGTTCCTTTAATGAGTCATAAATAGAGAACCACTTGTGTACAAAGTCTACTCGGACTACAATCCAATGATCGCCTTGTAAGTTAATTGGAATGAAAACCTGCATACTGTAGAAATAAGACACATATCCAACATTTTTATGTTCAAATCTTTAAATATTAAAGGACGTTCAATGTAAGTAATACACACCACATCAACATCCGCGAACGGTTTTGATTTTGTGTCATCTCCACCATTAATGTAGTTATTTAGACTCGTGTAGTCTAATGAATCCAGATCACAGTTACCGTTATTCCACAGAGCCTTCAAGAAAACCTAATCAAGGAATTGCATAAATATTATTACTTATTATAGCATAATAAAATGACAACTATATATTTCAGTATGTTACCCAAAAATAGACGTCGGTATGTGTGCAGCGCTGATATAAGGCATTAGCCATCGCATATATAAAGTAGTACACCTCAGTAAAACTTAATACTTACGACACGTGTATTGTCGTTGTAAAACTTGTACACTTGGAAAAACTTATTTTCGAGGATCGAAACACCTTCCCACTTCAATATGCGAGGAGTCTTCTTTTTGTCTTGATGGCCCACTTTTCTGCTACAAAACCATCAATTACTTCAAACAACCAAGCACTGCAACATGTGAAAATACAAAATTAAGAAAAATAAAAAATTACATTGTATAGAAAAATTCCATATGTATTTAAACGCACTTGCACCCGGGACAAAAGCCATAAATGTTATACTTCACTTCTTTAAGAGTATTACTCGGAAAGCCTCCACTTTACGGTTCAATGCGAGTGTCCAAACGTTTATATACCACTTTCCGGGATAAGCGACCCCATGGAAGACTTCTAAAGTACTCAAGATCATCAACATAGTTTAACAATAACGAATTCGATACACGTTCATCTTTTCTACCATTGAGTACTCTATCCATGAAGTAATATAACGCGATCTTTAGCGCATCAATTTCATCCATATCATTGAAGTTCAAATCTTCAAATTTTTTATCAAATTGTTTAAGAGTAGCACCTAAGTTACCTTCAAAGTACAAATCACGTAACCTGTTATTCGCAGGAAATTTGGCTTCTCTATGTAAGTCGTATGTACCATAGCAAAGTCCAGTAACTAAACACCATTCAACGATTGATAACCGGTGCTAAGCGGCCACTAAATTCAAACCATAGCTGATTTTTACCATCTTCATCACAACACGCTACTTGCCTAAGTAGGGCATTGTGAAGGATTGCACCACTAAACACGTAGCTATCCATCTTTGCGAAATGACCAAATATATCTTTCCTGAATAATCTTAATTGTTGTTTCGTTAACTTCCTCTTGATAGCATCCATCACATTCCCAAATTTTGAGGTATTTGTCATACGCTGGGAAAGTGTTTCGTTTCGGAATCTTCATCGATGCTCGGTTTTATGGCCATTACGTTCGCAAAAAATAAATTTATAATTAGTTAATCGATAATTAAAAAAATTAAAAAAATCAAGATTATTAAAAAAATATCACGAGGCACATGTCGCGCGACAGTACCTATCGCAGCTGTCGCGGCTGGCGTGGCGACAGCGCCATCGCGGCAGCGGCGCGACAGCGTCCATCGCGCATGCGGCGCGCGACAGGCGTCCATCGCAGCAGCTGGCGCGCGACAGGCGTCCATCGCAGCGCGCATGGCGCGCGACAGGCGTCCATCGGTAGCGCTGTGGCATGACAGCGTCCATCAGTAGCCGTGCGACAGTGCTGTCAGCGCGATTAGTCACTGTCAGCTGCGTATTTTCTACCTATTCATACGTGATTTCTACTCTTGTGCACCTATACTCCACCTTACAATCACACCATGAACACTTTAATCTTGCAATACACCATCAACTATTTAATATAGTCTAAGGGACATTTTATCGAGCACTTGGCGTACCACTCTTTAAATCTAAATTTCACTTAACAATTTCCAATATTTATTGCCAATCAATCCTAAGCTTATCTATATGCATCAATACATTGATTTATCACCAATCAAACTTATCAAAATAGAAAAAAATTAAAATTTACGAAGTGAAACTTACCGAAAATTATAAAATGGAGGATGATAGAAACCCGCCGGAGTTGAGTTCACTGTCAAAAATCCGTTCAAAGTCGCCGGAGATAGCCAATCGCCGTTCGGAGGTCACCGGAGAAAGCTAAGGGAAGATTGGTTTTGAGAGAGAAATGGGTATTATGGGGAAAAAAAAAAATAAATGGCTAAGGATGATAGAAAAAGTTTAATTGGTTATTTTGGATATTTGTAAAATTTTTTTGGTTAATTTTGTAAATTTCCCTAGAATAATAGACCATGAAAGTTAGGATTTGAAAGACATCACAAATTTACCACCTTTTAACATCCCAAATTGACAAAATCATCTTTTGATCAGCATATATGTACATATAAACTAGAAGAAACATAATTTTTTTTTTTTTTTATAGATATAGCAAAGAAGAGACAGCGGCTTTGCGTACTTCAGGAGTTGAGCTCCAGTCAAGGGCATCAGCAATGGCTCGAGCGACATTGCTTGCTGGGTTATTAGTATCCTTCATCTCTATATTGCACGTACTCTTCCCTGTATGGTGTTTTCATTTAATTATTATATTTTTAGTACACAAATTTTTTAACACTCACACTATTTTAATACACTACTTGGATTAGAATCCAACTACAATACCATGCCAACATTCCAACCCACATTGATATTTGTAATGTAACGGTTATAATGAATTAACATTTTCATGGGTCGAAATCAAATCAAATTATGTAAGATACAGTTAAAAAAAAAATGACAGTCATCACTGTAAGAGAAGCAATCAATTAGGGATATATTGTATTTGATAATTCACCCAATCAACTCAACATTAACTTTTTGCAGAGCTTGTTCATTTGCTAGCATTCAGTTTGTCCTATTCAAACACTAATAAGATATTTTCTTTTTTCACTTTAAACTACTGTTCTCCAATCTTCTTGAGCACAATTTCTTGATCATGAATTGCTTTGACAAAATGGGGGACTGCTAGCTTCTTTGATCTTGACCACATACTCGGCGAGTTCGGTGTACAATTTTATAAGTGGAGAATCCTTATCGATTTTGTTGTGAACAATCACAAAATCGATAAAAGGCATCTATATATATGGCAGAAGGAAGGTATGGAGTTGCAATGTAATTATCTGAAGACCCACGATCTTGGATGAGTGTTCTCAGTTTAGCTTTCATCTCTGCCATATATGCATTCAGCCTATGATGTACATGAGCTGCATTAAAAAATTAAGTACTGTAATTATGTTTCCAAATGAAATTGTGCAAAAAAACCCCATTTGATATAGAATTCAAATATAAATTTATGTTTGAGAAAAAAAACACTAACAATTTTTTAAAAAGTCCAATTGGCTAAAAAAATTTTAATAAAAGTTTTCGTACAATTCTAAAGGTTGAAAAAAGAAAAAAATAGTGTTCTAGTCGTATTCAAACAATTTTTTTTTTTGAATTTTAAGAACTCCTCATATCTTTATTTTTTCTAGTTCACATCTTAATTTTTTTTTTTTAATAAAAATCTCACCCGGTAAAACAAACTGAAGCTGAGGCTCCGGCGGCTGAGGCTCAAGCTGGGATGGACTAGCTACAATAGCCTCGTCCGGATCCACTATAAAACCCCACAAAATTCATATATAATTAGCATATCTTATAAGTGCATTCTTGAATTTATAATTTAAGTAAACTAGGAAGTATGTAAAAATGAAATTCACAGCTCTATTTTATAATGGTCCTTGATCAATTAAACATTGCCAGTATTTAAGCAGTGTGACATAATTACAAGGTTCTCATATGCATGTGACTTATATAACTTGCTTGACATCACGTGTGAGCTATTTTGCTAACTAACCGATCATGGCAAGCGGTGAGGGTATTTCCTTAGCTGGATCTTTATTTCATATATTTCAGAAAAACAAATAAATAAATCTAAACAAACTAAACCCTATGATTGATTCTATAAATTATTTTTTTATTTCATCTAAACCCTATGATTGATTCTATAAATTATTTTTTTATTTCATCGATGCGGGTTTGTGAGGATAAGGAATAAATAAATTATAGATAAAACTAAGTTATTCGTTTTTAAATCAAAGCATTTTTTTCATAGGTATGTACCCTCATCGGGGAATCCAATTAATTATAAAAATATGACTTAGTCGAATTCTTTGTAAACAAAAAAAATATCATCTACATAGATTGGTGAATAGATTGATCTTAAAAAACAACAATTAATTGTTATAATTGACTAACAAACCAAAATCTTTCAAGTAACACGGATAATTAACTTTAGTCTCACCTTACTTAGCTTAATAAATTAGAGATAAAAGGATAGAGAGTAGCTTTTTTTGTTTTAACATTAATAAACCATTTGTTTTGGCAATTTAAACACACAGTAATTCACAGATATTTTTCATTTAATTCAAGAATTAGTGGTGCTACTTGCTAATGCTATCACCCCTCTATAACTCTTATAAAACCCCTTTTAAATACACGCATTAAAAAATAAAATCAAAACCATTCTCAGACTAATGATACCCAATATAATGCCCTGCACCATTTCTTCTAATGAAACCGGCATATAACTACAAAGTAAAGGCGAGAGAAAAATATTTTAAACTAGAAGATAGTACTAAGATTGCAAAAAGCTTGAAAACATGTCATTTAACTGATTTAGCTAATGTTAAATATGTAAATTCAATTTCAAAATAAAAAATGAGGGGTGACATCAGGTCCACTCCTCAACAATTTCCTTAAGTAGATAAACCCTATCACATTGCTCAATACATCAAACTTTCCGCAATGAAATGCACCAGGTCCAGTGGGCTAAGGTTGAGATGGGCCCAAATATATATAATCACAAATAAATAAACAATTGAGAAAGACTAATTTATTCACTACATTTTAGTAAAATGATTTTACAGACTTCATCGACCTAATCCGATCCGTTGATTTCGCATTGTACAATATAAAGTCTGGATCAGCATCGATTGCTAAACAACAGTAATAATTTTGCATATAATTAATTAGTATTAAATCAATATGTTAACAACAGTAACAATTCACATTGAAGTTGAATTAACTAATTAATTTACACATATATAGTTACATCTGATATTTTTAGAGAATTTAGGCATTTTTATTAAATACATTACAAACAACCACCAAAAATCAAAAATTAATCTATTATGAATTAATCAGTTGACTGATAAATTCATTAATCCACACATCATAATAATGGCATAATCATTGCTATTGTAATTGATCACAAAATAATTTACTATTAGTAATCTGTTCAGACTAATTAATTAGTTAATTAAATTAAATTTTCATTTAATTATTTAATATACAATAACTTGAGTTCAATGTTCTCTCACATGTAGAGAGAGTTTTTTCTATACTTGTCTAATTTGCGCTTTTGCTCATCAAGTTTTCTCTGTAATTCAATCATTTTGTCCATAAATTCCTAGAGAGTTAGAACTTGTTCATTCAAAAACTTGCCAAATTTATTTAGTGTTGACAAATTTGAATCAAACTTTTTCTTGAGTTTTTCTAAATCCTCCATTAATGATATGATTGTGAATGTAAAATATAACGAGAGAGAATAAGGAAGAATAGAGAATCATTTTGTTTTGGTTTGAATGAGGCGAGAAAAGTGTGGGAGCGAGAGTAGTATATTATGCATGATGTGTGTGCTCATGCCGGTTCACAATTAAGTTTATGATTGATTGGTTTTTTTTTAACAAATGTCAACATCATTGATCTATGGATCTTATTGAGTTCTTTTCTCTCTTATGCTCAATTTTTCTACTTTGAGATTTAAGGATTGAAAAAATAATCTGTTATTGATTTTATTTTTTTTAAGATTTCTTATAATAAGTTGTTATACAATCGAAAAAATAAGTTTTCTTATTTGTTAACTAAGAAATATGATTCAACTCTTGTGCTAATCATTTTTTCTAATTACGAAATGATGCTTTGTGATCATTATGATTACATAGCATGATTAATACGATTAGAAAATAAAAAGCAATCGGTCTTTGGCCGAATAGGAGAGCACTTGCTCTCACAATGCTTGAGAGCAAGTGTTCGTAGAGTATGTAATGAAAAATTTGAGTGTAGTAGATATCCCAGGATTCATATGAGTGGAGTAGACGTCTTGTGGAGTAGGAAATATGAATGGAGTAGACGTCCTAGTATTCATGTGAGTTGATTGAGAAATG
The DNA here is from genome assembly GCA_025617385.1 of Murraya koenigii. Classification (NCBI taxonomy): domain Eukaryota; kingdom Viridiplantae; phylum Streptophyta; class Magnoliopsida; order Sapindales; family Rutaceae; genus Murraya; species Murraya koenigii. Next base: position 28,695,831 of record CM046812.1, read on the forward strand.
TGAATGGAATTGACGTTCTAGTGGAGTAGACGTTTTTAGTGGAGTAGGAAATGAATAAAGTAGACGTCTTATGGAGTAGACATCCTAGTATTCATGTGAGTTGATTGAGAAATGTGAATGAAATTGACATCTTAGTATTCATATAAGACAATTGAAAAATACAAGTAAAGTACACATCCCAATATTCATGTAAGTGGAGTAGGAAACGTGAGCAGAGTAAATCATACTTGAGTAGATAATGAGAAATCAAGTGAGGGTACAAAATGTGATCATAACTGAGTGTAGGTAGTTTTCTTCTTTAGGAAATATAAATGAAGTAAGCGTTCTAATATTCATGTAAGTGGAGTAGATAAGATATCCTAGTACTAGTAAAAATCTGGACAATGCTTAAGATTAATTTATTAATGAGTAGTAGTCTGATTGTAATATCAGTATTAAAGGAATTATAAACTATCGAAGAACCTTTAATTTTGCTTCTTGAATTTGTTGATGTTCCGCTGTCATTCTCACTAAAGCTTCTTAAATAATTCGTAATTCCTTTTCTTTCAGTTTGTTCATTAGAAATTTGATCATGTTCAGATGATTATTAAACTCTACTTGAAATTCATTTATCTTCTCTTCAATTGATTTTATTTCATCATCCATGACAACTGAGAGAACAAAGTTGAGAGGAAAAGAAAAGAGAGAGAGCAGAGAAAATTAAAAGAGATTTTTTTCCTTTTCTTGCTTTTGTTTATTATTTTCATTAATAAATATGCATGCACAAAGTTGTAGAATAGGCCATGAAAGATAAGATTTGAAAGACATCACAACTAGTAGGCTAAGATTCAGGAAAGATCAGCAATGATGATCATACTTAACTAGAAAGGCCAAGGGAGCTTTAGAATTATGTAGTTTAGACACTAAATGTTGCCAGCAGATGAAAGTAAGAAGACACACTTGATATAACAGAGCAAGAAACCAATCCAAACTAATAACTTAAAATAAAAATGTTGGAAAGTAGCTAGAAAGGTTAACTTACAAATGAATGATGCCATATTTGGCAAGATAAGCAAAGGGAGCCAGTTGGCATATGCATTTATAGCATTAGTAGCTGTTATTATTGCTGCATGATATTTTAAAATGTCCAATTGCTGCCTACCAAATTCATTTAATGCAACTTGAAGTGTCTTTATAGTAACTGTATTAAGAATTCAGGCATTAGAATAATGCTATAACATATAAACTTGTAGTAAAGGCAATGGTTTATCATACATTATACAATAAATGCAAAGTATTAGACAAAGGTTGAGTAAATTCGGGCTCGGGCTCGGGCCTTCTGTGACCCGGCCCGACCCGCTCATGTATTTAAAAAAAAGAACGAAACCACACGTGACGCCCACACCATACGCTCCACGCCCACGCCACTAAATTGAAAGTGAAACCCTAGCTAAAAGTGTAAACCCATTTGAGCTAACAGAGCAAAAGTGCAAAACAGCTTCCGTCAAACTCAAACCACCCACAAACCACACCCAAACCACAGCGGTGACAGACGCGGTGACGCCACAAACCACACCCAAACCACAGCGGTGACAGACGCGGTGACGCCACCCCCAAACCACCCAGCCTGACCACAACCGCTGCACGCCAAACCACAGCCGCACTAGCCGCTCACACCAGACCACAGCTGCGAGGCCCGCGACTCCACCAGCCCAGGCCAATGACTCCACAGCCACGCCCACACCAGCTGCAGCTGCTTCCGTCACGCCAGACCATAGCCGCGACTCCACCAGCCCGAGCTAGCGACTTCACGACCAGCGCCACACCGATTCAGTACTGCTTCCATCACGCCAGGCCACAGCCGCGATGTTATATTACTCCGTACCACCGGCGATAAAGGGAAATCACTCAAATCAGTGAGTACTACTGCTTAAACCGGTCTGCTTTATGAAATTTGAAGGATTTTTTTTTGTTATTTATTGTGATTATACGAGTATTTTCGACTGCCAGATGATGGTAGCATTAGCTGAAAATCTGTTATCTGTTTTTAAACCACAATTAGCTGAAAATCTCTTAGCAGTTATCACCTCCCTTGTTTTGCTCTGTTACAGAAAATGGCTCAAATTTCTCCAAAATAGCACTTCGGATTTTGATATTTTGAATTGGTGGAAGGTGAACCAAGGCGAATATCCTGTATTGGCTCAGATGGCCAAGGATATCTTAGCCGTTCCCGTGACAACCGTTGCCTCTGAATCTACATTTAGTACTGGAGGTAGATTCTTGAGTCCACATCGGAGTAGACTTCATCCTACGACATTGGAAGTGCTTATGTGCACTCAACATTGGCTATGGGCTAGCTCCAAAGGTATAATGTATAAATATAATTATATAAATAATGTAGAAAATATTTAAATAATTGGTTTAATAATACTTAAATTATTTTCTCATTTTCTTTTTTAATAGGTAAAATTATTGACAGTGAAATTTTTATCTGAGAGGAATTTATGGATGAAGAAAAATGTAGCCCGCAAGCATTGGAGTAGTTTATTTTTTTCTTTTGTTGGGTTGTGGATTGAATTATGTGTTTTTATTTGTATAAGATATGAGTTTTTATTTTTATTTTTAATGTTAGGTTGTGTTATTGAATTGTGAGATTGTGTATTTTTATTTGTATAAACATAAGTGTTGTTTTTTTTTATGTGTTTTTATTTAAGTATTAAATTTGAACTTAAAAGAGAAATAAAATTTATTTTACTGTGCTGGCTCGGCCCGACCCGACCTTAGCCCGAACTAGGCCCGAATGAGTCCGACCCGACAAATTACCATCCCTAAGTATGATGGAACAAAATAACCATTAAAGCAGAAAGAAAACCCATTAAATTAAGGCTTTAATTAGAAGGATAATGAAGTTGAGTGGCAAAAAAAAAAAAGGTAAACTTCTACTTGTTTAGTACAATTACAAAGGGGGTAGATGGAGAATGGGGAAGGGATGCACTTTCTGTCATCACTCTCAATTTCCAATCCTCCCTAATTAGATGGAAAATTGAGTGTACAAAATACAAACATATGAAAAATGGTACAATTTACCTCAATTTTACCAAACATACAAAAATTATGAAAGGCATTTCTTCTATTTTTGTTTCCACCTATACTTTACATTTATCATTCAAAAGTCCACAGATGCAACTGCTTTCACTGTTAGGAGTTAGCATTCTTAGAGCTCAAGAGTTTCCAAAATTCAAAATTTTTATTTCCAACACAAATACTAAAGATGTGATTTAATATTACTACTCTAACCTATTAATTTTTCTAATTACAAGCATGATGATTTGTGATCATTATTATTATGTGATATAATTAATACGATTAGATATTATTGGTAATTATTGATAAAGGGCTTAATGATATTTTGGTTTCAGTCTCTCAGTCAAGTTTTGATTTTATTTAAAATTTGGGCTCTCTTCTCTAAGTAAACTCTCTCCCTCTACTGCTTTATTTATTTATTTTGTTAGTGAAAAATTGTTGGAGAGTTCAAAATAAGAGGAAATAAGTCACCAAACCACACGCTTAGGAAGTTAGTTATCATTCACGAGTGTGTGTAAGCCAATGTGGCACAAGTTTGTTATAAATTGTACAACTGTCAAATGATTATTTCTTGTATATTAAACGAGTTAGTTACTCAGCTATAGTATAAATATCATACTCTGTATTTTTGCATTATAGCTTTAATGAATTGAATTTTACTACTTCTTGATTCGATAATTTTCTCTCAATTTCTCTCAAACCAAACACTTTGCTATAAACCTTTAATTAAAGCAGGCATGTTATCTATGCTGATTGATTTTTCTTGATGTATACATGGACTCAAACATCGTGAATTAGGGCTCCAACGCTTGAACAAGATGATAGCAAACTAATTAAAGTGAGTTTGTCAGCTTTTATATTTGAATTATGCATATTACTGAAAAGCTTAACATAACAATTGATCATAATATTAGTCCTGTAATAGGTAATTATTTTAATTTTTTTATTATACTTTTAGCTCTATTAAATATAATTTAAAAATTAATAGAAGCCCAAGTCCACAATTTACCATCCCTAACCCTTATTATATATTTTCTGTTGATTTCTAAAAAAAATAGATTAACTTAATTAATAATACAACATGGGAACTATGCATAATTAAGGAAAGAGATACTATTGTAGTAATTTAAAAATCCCTTATAGCATGGAAAATTTTATATTTAAAAAATAAAATAAAATTAAGCAAGGCAAGTATAAAAGGAGAAGAAGCTTATAACACAGATGTGTTATGATATTCTCTTGATGTTATAAAACTTAATCACCTATCATCTTCACTTGACAGTCAATTAAAGTGCAAATACTTTTGAGAGTTCAACTTGACTTGCTCTTAATTACGTCAAGTCCTTCTTAAAAAAATGTCATCTAGTCCTTAAAATAGGTGGTATGTAAAGCTCTTTTGTAATATCCCTTGTGAATAATAAAATCACATATTGGCCATATAGCTCTTTTCTTCTCTCAAACACTCTTGCAAGTCTCTTTGGCTAACTAGCTTGAGAAATTCATTAGGCTTGCTCAATAACTTTGTGCTAGAAGTTGTCTAAGTGCTGCACGAGTTATTGTTCAAATACTCATCCCGTGATAGGTAGCCACTTAAGAAGTTATAGTCATACCATGCTCTATCATTTGCCTTAGGCCTTCTATGAGTTAAGCCCTTATTTTGAGACTTAAATTTGTGTAATTGTTATACAGTCATTAAGGTATCCAAATCGTCCTACTCGGCCTAGCCCTGAGGCCGAGAAGCCAGGTAGTCTCTATATGTTGACTTAAAAAACCATAAAAGAAGCATTATTTTGGAACTTCTTGATGCCAAAATTTGTTCAGTCAGTCAGTAGCTTGATATCAGACTTCAGCATCATTATTAAATTTATTTCTTAGGGAAGCGGATAACCTTTAATCATAAAAGAAGGTTAGAGGTACCAGAAGTTTTTTAGGCATAAACCCTTCTACGTTCAAGTTAGTAATCGAGTTTTTATGAGAAAAACTTACGGCACCTCTCATGTGGCTTAATTAACATTGCCTTCAAATCAAAAGCATTTTAATTATTTTCAGAAGAGTAAACAAAATGTAAAAGAAAAGAATTTCTTTGTCAGATGAAAAGAAAATGAGATCCCCCCTAATGTCCCTCATCCTCCTTCTCATAGTAATCCTATTATTATTATTATTATTATTATAAATTCCCCATTTTCAATTTTCTTGACTCCTTTCTTAACTACTGGAATCATTGTCCTTAAATATGTATACAAACATAGTGGATCAGTTATATAACTGCTAGAATAAATTTTGTTTTCACTGTGTCTTACTTACTGGTCAAATGTCTCTTATAAACTACTTCGGTCAATGTGATATGCTTAAGATAACCAGAATTATCTCCCGGTCAAGGTTATCTATTCAAGGTTACTAAATAATCATCTGGTCAGGGTGATATGTTGAGCTTTCCAGATAACATTGTCGAAATCACCAAATAAACTCTTAGTCGAGATGATGTGCTAAAGCTAACCAAATAACCTCTAGTCGAGGTTATATGTTCGAGATAACTAGACTTACCTCCTAGTTAAGGTTATCTGCTTAAAGTTACCAAGTAACCACGTCGCGAATTGATCTACTCGAGCTCTCTAAATAACAACCTATTTGAGATCACTAGATAAACTCTTGGTCGAGATGATGTACTTGAGTTAATCAAATAACCACCTGGTTGAGGTACTTTGCTTGAGTTCGCCAGATAACCATCTGATCATAGTGGTCTACTCAATGTCACTCTAATTTATTCCCCAAACAGAACCCATCAAAATCCTGCTCAGAAACAAATGACAACATGTATTTGGGGATAATTGAAGACTTTAGATTGCTCCAGAGTTCAACAGCTTAGTGTGATATAATTAATTACCAGGCTATACATCTGGGGTTGTCGGCACTTTTATCTTTAACAGCTGATCCGGAAAATGGTAAAAAGATTGCTGGTGGAGAATGACAAAAATTTGTTTGAATCAACTAAAGCTGGGGAAAATGGTAATGGTGAATTTTGTGGTGAATAATGATGTGGTGAATGAGGATAAATTTTTTTCTCATTCTCAGTCATATTCCAAGTCTCTGGAATACTTAGAAAATGATATTCTAGAGAAGAGTCACTCTTCGGATGCTGGCGTTGATGAGTCAAATAAGGACATGATACCGGAATTTACATATAAATCTAGGAAGATGTGATCATGCTTTTATTATGCCTAACGAATAAATTAATGATGGTAACAATGATTAGTTGAATATTTTTAATTCTCAAGTGGCTACTAGTAAGGAGTTGATTTTATCTACGAACATACGAGATGTGGATGAATCTAATACACAAGAGGGTCATAAAACTTTTATTCCCTCATGTTCCCATGATGTTAGACTCTTGACTTTAGTTGGGCTAGCTCTTACAACTGAGTACCAAGCCAAGGGATCATGAACATTCTCATGACAATTCTATTCATGCCAAAGATTCATTGAAAAATGGGAATGAGGAAAGTTTTAAACTAGTTATCACAAAGTTTCTATAAATATAGTTGCAAAAAAATTATAAGAAAAAGAATTATTGAAATAATTAATTGTTACTCAAGATGTAGGACTCTAGGTTCTCCCAATGAGAATTGGTTACTTTTTTTTCATAGTAACTTTATGCGACACTAAATTTAATATTGATTTATATTCTTGATCTATACTAATATTTATAATAGAGATTCATTAGAAAGAGGGGATGAGGAATGTTTTAAATTAGTTGTCACAAAATTTCATCAAATATAGTTGTGAAAAAATTATAAAAAAGCTATAGAGTTTTCTCTATTCATTTTTTTATGTAATTTTAATTTGTTCTATTGAGAGGTTAGACCATTTTGTTCTCCATTGTTTGGATGTTACTTTCTTTCTTTTTTTCAAGAAAATAAAATTTAAATAGTAGTTGGATATTTTTAATTCTCAAGTGGCTACTAGTAAGGAGTTGATTTTATCTATGGATATACGAGATGTAGATGAATCTAATACACAGGAGGGTCATAAAACTTTTATTCCCTCATGTTCCCATAATGTTAGACTCTCGAATTTAGTTGGAGCTAGCTCTTGCAACTGAGTACCAAGCCAAGGGATCATGAATATTCTCATGACAATTCTATTCATGACAGAGATTCATTGGAAAATGGGGACAAGGAAAGTTTTAAACTAGTCATCACAAAGTTTCTATAAATATAGTTGTGAAAAAATTATAAGAAAAAGAATTATCGAAACAATCAATTGTTTCTCGATGATGAGGTAGGACTCTAGCTTCTCCCAATGAGAATTGGTTACTTTTTTTTTCATAGTAACTTTAAGCGACACTAAATTTGATATTGATTTATATTCTTGATCTATACTAATATTTATAATAGAGATTCATTGGAAAGTGGGGATGAGGAATGTTTTAAATTAGTTGTCACAAAGTTTCAGCAAATATAGTTGTGAAAAAATTATAAAAAAGCTATATAGTTTTCTCTATTCATTTTTTATGTAATTTTAAATTGTTTTGAGAGGTTAGGCCATTTTGTTCTCCATTGTTTGGATCTTACTTTTTTTTTTTAAGAAAAATAAAATTTAAACAGTAGGAAGATATAAATGATAGTATTTTAGTATAAATAATATTTGTCATTTTATATGTTGTAATGTTACTGTAGTATAAATAGTACCTATAATTATATCTTCTTGTTGTTTAATTTAAAATTTCTCTAACTTTATGAGATTTATTAAATGAAAAAAATAAACTGCAGCATTCTATATTTCTTACTGTAATTTAACAATTAATTGTGTATGTTATAATAGAAGAAACATAAAAATTTTATGGTGCGTTTACTAAACAAGAATCGAAATTGGCTATAATCGGAATAGGTAGGAATGAGAATGGGATGGAATAGGAATGTGAAATACGAATCAGAATAAGTTGTTTACTTAAATTGTAGAAATCAAAATCGGAATGAGCTGGATTATTATTTATGTGTTTACTTTATCTTGGTATCAGAATTGGAGTCAGCTGAATTATTTCAAGTTACTAAAATGCCCTTAATTAACTATAAGTAATAATAATAATAATAAATTTTAATAATGATAATATTAATAAAAAATAATAATAACTATAATTAAAATAAAAAAGTTCATATAATTTATTATAATAATAATGACATTTAAATAATAATAAATAAAATAATAAAAATTAATAATAATAAATGTTAATAATGATCGTATTAATAAAAATAATAATAACAATGATTAATAATAATTAAAATAAAAATTTAATATAATTTCATAATAATGACATTTAAATAATAATAAATAAAATAATAAAAATTAAAAAATTTTAATAAAGTAATATTAAAATAATAATAATGACATTACTATTAGATTTTAATAATAATAATAATTTTTAATAAGGATGATATTAATACTAATAAGAATCATCAAGGAAATACAATTAAAGCTCCAACTGACCCTTTACACATTTACATTTATAGAGGTCTAATTACATGAGTTAAAACTAAAATGATGCAAGCTACTTTTAATGGATTAATTGAGAAAAAGCCTGAAAAGTGGGCTGAGAAATAAGAAAATGCATTGTGAGCATTATTCAAGCTGTTGGATAGCTAAATATACAATTTTAAGCCAAATGGAAAAAGAGTAAATTTATAATAAAATTGAGTTGGATTTAGAGTTCTCTAGAAGATATTTTGACGAATTATTGCAATTTGTTCATGTTTGGCAATTCCAACAACCCCTTTATTTATTTAACTTCATTTGCTTGTTGTGTTATAAGTTTTCAATATGTTAGGTAAATCTACCGTTAATAATGGTGTGCTAGTATTAATTATGGTATAGTAGAATTATATTTGTCAATGTATTAGTTAAAATCAAAAGATGAAACTACTTTTAATGGATTAATTGAGAAAAAGTGGGCTAAGTTCATAATTCAAAGTGCAAGGCATGATAAATTAGGCTTAGAAAGAAGAAAAGATATTATGAGCATTATTCAAGCTTTTGGATAGCTAAATATACAATTTTAAGCCCAATGTAAAAAAAAGTAAATTTGGAATAAAATTAAGCTGGATTTGGAGTTCTCTAAAAGATATTTTGACGAATTATTGCAATTTGTTCAAGTTTGGCAATTCCAACCACCCCTTTATTTATTTAACTTTATTTACTTGTTGTGTTATAAGCTTTTCAATGTGTTAGGTACGTCTACCATTAATAATGGTGTGCTAGTATTAATTATGGTATAGTAGAATTATATTTTTCAATGTGTTAGTTAAGTTTTTTTTTATGTTTTAAATTTGTCAATACCTAGCATTAATAATGGTGGGTTGATGAAGACTTTAAAATAATCATTTGACAAAATTAGGTCAGTAAAAAATTTTAGGACATCATTTTGAAAAACCTATACTTAGAAGGTTGTTCCAATGTATCCATATGTATTTTAGAATATTGGGATTTTATTTAGTCTATTTAAACTTAGCAACCTTGCTATGTATGGGGACAATTTACAAGATTAATATTATTTTGAATTTGAAAGATTATTCTTTCTTTGGTTCTTTTAAGAACTAGTGAACTTGTCAAGAATTCACATTCTTGTGGTGTTCCAATCTAGACTTATTACTCAAATTCTCATTTACATCTTGAGTGTGGCGTCAATATCATTCTTTATACATTTGGTTATATTTTTCTTTAAACATTGAGTCCATATTGTTTTTTGGTTAAAATCTGTTTAGAACTTTCTTGGGCAATTGAAACTTCGAATTAAGTTTGGGTTTCAATATTTCACTATAGGGTTCACATTATTTGGTATCATAGCCTAGTTTCTAATTAGGTTTGAATGTATTATTTCTTTTGATCAATTAAAAAAACTACAATAAAAAAAAAATTCAAATTGCATAAAAATTGAAAGTCTTCCTAATTTCGTCAAATCAAATTTACCTTATTCATTTTCATTTATTTTGTTTACACATACTATCAATTATGTTCATTTGCTTGCATATTTTCTTTTCTTCAATTTCCTTTCGTTGTTCTTGCGTGCTCTTAATTTCTATTCTTTGTTTAGTGTATTGGTTTGTAGTGTGCTACTTGGATTTTTCTTTATTTTTTTTGTATTTAGTTCAAAATTAAAAGAGAGAATTAAGTGTGGTAAAAGGCTAGAGTGTGTGAGATCATTAAAGGGTAAAAGCCAATTTGTATGATAAACACGATTGTTAAATGCCATCAATTGAGTGAAACACGTGAGGGAGTATTGTGAGGGTTTTTTCTTTCCTAAAAATCTTTTCAAATCACAAAAATGTCAAAATATCAAGAACCTATAGACCAATCAATTATACTTAAAGCCATGCAGCAACAATTTGAGCGTATAAACTTGATGTTTGGAGAGATTCATGACAAGTTAGAGAGGCAAAACCAATAGCTCATAATATAAGAAGAAATAATAGGAGAGCTACCATAGAAGAAGAAGCTGGGGATAACCTAGATAATTTTGATGACCAGGCCACCGTTGACATGCACGAAAGCGATGATAGAAGATCAAGGATATAGATCATGACTTGGGAAGCATCAAACTAAAAATTCCATCTTTTCAAGGTAAAAATGATCCTAAGGCTTAATTGAAGTGGGAAAAAAAAGGTGGAGCTAGTATTTGATTGCCGCAACTACTCTGAGGAGAAAAAAAGGTGAAACTAACTATTGTTGAATTTATTGATTATGCTATTATTTAATGGGACCATTGAGTTGGAGAAGAAATTGTAAGAGGCTTATTAATGCTTAAGAGGAGATGAAGGCCATTATGAGGAGGCAATTTGTTCGTAATCACTATTATAAGGATATGCACCAATGGCTTCAAAATCTTACACAAGGCTCTAGAAGTGTGGAAGATTACTACAACGAGATGGAGATAATCATGATTTGAGCTAACATTGAAGATGACCAAGAGGCCATTATGGCTAGATTATTACATGGTTTGAATTAAGGTATTGCTAATGTGGTTGACTTGCAACACTATATTGAGTTCGAAGACATGGTTCACATAGCCATGAAAGTAGAACAACAACTAAAAAAGAAAGGTTCTAGCAGAATCAATTTGGGTTCATCTTCTTCATGAAAGTCAAAATGGAGCAAATATGAAAGGGCTATTTCTAAGCCTAAGATTGAGCCATTTAAGGACCATAAAGAGGGAGGCAACCAAAGTAAAGGCAAACCTAATTCCCAACACTTTAAAAATAGATATATTAAGTGTTCGAAATGTTTAGGACAACATATATTGCATCTCAATACCTAAATAAGAGAGCAATGATCTTGAGGGATGATAGTGATATTGAAACCAAAAGTAAATCATATGATGATCTTTTCCACCTTTTGGAGGATGTTGAAGATGGCATAGAATATCATGTTGATAGGAAATTGATGGTTACTAGGCGTGCTCTCAACATGCAAGTGAAAAAAGATGTGGAGGTACAACGTGATATCATTGTTCATATTGTGTGCCACATCAAAGATGAGGTATGTAGTATGATAATTAATAGTAGAAGTCGTACTATTGTAGCTAGAACTAGTTTAGTTGACAAATTAAATTTGACAACTTTGAAACATTCTAGGCCATATAAGTTACAATGGTTGAATGTATGTAAAGAAGTTAAAGTAAATAAATAAGTGCTGGTTTCATTCTCTATTAAGAGATACAAGGATGAGATTTTATGTGATCTAGTAGCTATACATGCTAGACATATTCTTTAGGGGCGACCTTGGCAATATGATAGGTGTGTGACACATGATAGTTACTTAAATAGATATTTTTTTGTAATGAATGAAAAGCCCATCACTCTTGTACCTTTAACACCTAGACAAGTATATCGAGGATCAAATGTCAATTCAAAAAGAGAGTGATACAAAAAAAGAAATTAAGAGTACAAAAGAAAGAGAGACTGAGAGAAAAAAAAAGTTGAAAGGTGAAAAAAAATGAGAATATTGTTGAGAGAAACGAAAGGAAGTAAGTGAATTTCTTTGCAAGAGAAAGTGAGGTTAAGAGAGCTTTTTTTTCAAGAAAACCTATAATTGTATTTTTATACAAGGAGGTTTGTTTAAGTACTAATGAGCTCAACACTTCTTTGCCTAGTGCTATTATGACACTTTTGCAAGGCTTTGATGATTTGTTTCCAAATGAAATCCTTGATGGTTTGCTACCTATTAGGGGAATTGAGCATTAAATAAGCTTTATCTCTAGAGTTATTATTCCTAATAGACCTGTATATAGAAGCAACCTTGAGGACACAAATAAGCTTCAAAGGCAGGTTAAAGAACTCATGGCAAAGGGATATATGAGGGAGGGCATGAGTCTATGTGCAATACTAGTTCTACTAGTGCCCAAGAAGGATGAAATATGAAGGATATATGTTGATTATCGTGCAGTCAATAAAATTAATATAAAGTAGACTTGATGATATTCTTGATGAATTGTATGGTTCTTGTGCGTTTAGTAAAATTGATCTTAAAAGTGCATATCATCAAATTAGAATAAATGAGGGAGATGAGTGGGAAAATGCCTTTAAAATAAAATATGATTTATATGAGTGGTTAGTAATACCATTTGTGTTATCTAATGCACCTAGCACTTTTATAAGATTAATGAACCACGTTTTATATGCTTTTATTGGTAAGTTTTTAGTTTTCTATTTTAATGATATTTTGATATATAATGAAAGCTTGGATGAACACATTAGGCATTTGTAAAGTGTAAAGACTATTTTAAGGAAAGAAAAGTTGTATGCTAATTTCAAAAAGTATTCCTTTTGTACAAATCAGATTATTTTTCTTGGTTATGTTGTAAGTGCTAAAGGAATTAAGGTCGATGAAAAGAATATAAAGGCTATAAAGGAGTGGCCTATACCTAAAAGTCTAAGTAAGGTAAGAAGTTTTCATATTTTGGCAAGTTTTTATAGAAGATTTATGAAGGATTTTAGTACCCTTGCTGCACTATTAATTGAATTTGTGAAAAAAACATGTGGGATTTAAATGGGATAGTGAATAAGAAATGGCATTTAATCTAATCAAGGAGAAATTAGTTTTTGCACTATTACTTGCTTTACCTGATTTTTCTAAAACTTTGAAATTGACTGTGATATTCAAGTATAGGGATTGGAGCTTTTTTTATGCAAGAAGGGCATTTTATTGCCTACTTTAGTGAGAAATTGAGTAGAACAACCCTAAACTATCTTACCTATGACAAGGAGATATATGCATTGGTGAGAGCATTAGAAACTTGGCAACACTATCTTCTACCTAAAGAGTTTGTTATTTACACTGATCAAGAGTCATTGAAGTATTTGAAAGGGCAAGGTAAGTTGCACAAGAGACATGCTAGATGGATTGAACTTATTGAGTTATTTCTTTATGTGATCAAGTACAAACAAGGTAAGGAGAATATGGTGGTTGATGCATTATCTAGAAGGTATGCACTTATCTCTATATTAAATGCAAAATTGTTAGGATTTGAGTATGTTAATGATCCTAATTTTGCTAATGTGTTTAATACTTGTGAGAAAGTTGTATTTGGTAAGTTCTATACGCATGATGGGTTCTTATTTAGAGAAAATAAATTATATGTGCATAGTAGTTCTTTACGTGAATTACTTGTGCGTGAAGCTCATGGGGGAGGTTTGATGGGACATTTTAGCACTATAAAGACTTTAGATATTTTAAAAAAATTTCTTTTAGCCACATATGAAACGTGATGTTGAAAGAATATGTGAGAAATGTATCACTTGTAAACAGGCTAAGTTCTAGAGTTTTATCCTATGGATTGTATAATCCTTTAGCTATACCTAATGAACATTGAGTTGATCAAAAGGGGGAAATGATTTTGTTTTTGTAGTTGTTGATAGGTTTTCAAAGATGACACATTTCATTCAATGTCATAAAACTGATGATGCAACAAATATAGCTGATTTATTTTTCAAGGAAATCATAAGATTGCATGGAGTACTAAGAAGCGTAGTTTCAAATCGAGATGCTAAGTTTTTGAGTCATTTTTGGAAAACTTTGTGGGAAAAGTTGGGTGTTAAACTTTTGTATTCAATTACTTGTCATCCACAAACTTATGGCTAAACTGTGGTTGTAAACAAAACTTTGTCTACTTTGCAGCGTGCTATTATTTAAAAGAGTTTGAAAACTTGGAAAGAATGTTTACCACATGTTGAATTTTCTTACAATAAAACTGTCCATTCAACTACTAAATTTTCACAATTTGAGATTATATATGGTCTTAATTCATTAACTCCTTTGGATTTATTACCTTTACCTATTGATGAGAGTGCTGGTTTGTACGGCAAAAAGAAAGCTAAATTTGTTAAATAATTGCATAAGAAAACACGACAACAAATAGAAAAGAGGACTGAAATAAATTGCTCAAGTCAACAAAGGATGCAAGTCAATGGTTTTTCAGCCTAGAGATTTGGTTTGAGTGCATATAAGAAATGAGAGATTTTTGGCGCAAAGGCGAGAGAATTACTTCTAAGGGTAGATGGTTCTTTCTAAATGGTTGCATAGATCAACACAACGCCTACAAATTGGATCTTCTTGGTGAATATTTATGAAGGCCCAGTTATAAGAGCTAAAGCAAAAAATATGCAAGTTACTTTAAATTAATTAATTGAAAAAAAGTGGGTTAAGTTCACAATTCAAAGTGTAAGACATGATAAATTGGGCTTAGAAAGAAGACAAGATATTGTGAGATTATTCGAGCTATTGGATAGCCAAATACACAATTTTAGGCCAAATGCAAAAAGAGTAAATTCAGAATAAAATTGAACTGGATTTACAATTCTCTAGAAGACATTTTGATCAGTTATTACAACTTGTTTAAATTTAGTAATTCCAACCACTACTTTATTTATTCAACTTCATTTACTTATTGTGTTACAAGTTTTTTAATATGTTATGTAAGTTTACCATTAATAATGGTTTGCCACCATTAATTATAGTACTAGAATTATGTTTGTCAATGTCTTAGTTAAGTTTTTTTATTTTATTTTACATTGTTAATGCGTAGCATTAATAATGGTGGGTTTAATGGAAATTTGACAAAAATGGGCTAGTCAAGACCTTTAAGGCATCATTTTGACAAACATATACTTAGAATGTTGTTCCTATGTATTCATATGTATTTTAGGATATTGGCTTTCTAAATAGTCTATTTAAGCTCAACAACCTTGTTATATATGGGGGACAATTTTCGAGATTAATATTATTTTGAATTTGAAATATTATTCTTTCTTTAGTTGTTTTAAGAACTAGTGAACTTATCAAGAATTCACATTTTTGTGGCTTTAGTTGTTTTGATTCTGATTCTCACTCTATTTTACGAAGTAAACACCATTAATAATTTTAATTTCTTAATCCGAAAATTAAACTCACCAAATTGAAGCTACGTGGGTTTAGTTATGGGTTATTGGTTTTTGTATGGTAGGCCCCTGACTTATGTTACAGAGCCATTAATTGAATTATGTTTAAGTCTTTTATTTTTATCTTTTTTTTTTCTGAAATAGAGTCCGTTGAAGTTTGTCCCAAAACTTTTGTTACATAGGGCATTTAAAGTTTTCCATTTAAAAAAAAAAAAAAGAAAACTAGATTGGAATACAACAATAAAATTATGCCTAATTAAGAAGATATTATTATTTTAGATTATAATACAACATTGAAATTGTGCCTAACTCTATTATTCAGAGAATACAGCCAGATTTATATTTTGAAAATATAATAAAGGGATATTATCATTTTCTCACCTAAGTTATTCTGACATATCAAGTTAGTACCATGCTTTGTTAAAAACAACATTTGACTACTAAATATTTATACTGTTATCATTTTACCATAATTCCATTAAAAATCAGTTAGTATTTAACAGAAAATAAATAATAAGTCAATTTTGCCCCTGAAATATAAAAGACAATTATATTGTTATCAAACAGCAAGGAAGTCCACCGGAGGTAAGGCGCCACGCAAGCAGCTGGCCACCAAGGCGGCTTGAAGTCTGGCTCCAACGGTGGGAGGAGTGAAGAAGCCCCACCGCTTCGAGGCCAAGAATAGTGGCTTTGAGAGAGATCATGAAGTACCGGAAGAGCACCGAGCTTCGATAAGGAAGCTCTGCTCCAAAGATCGGTGAGGGAAATCGCTCGGGACTTCAAGACCGAGTATGAGGTTCCAAAGTAGCGCCGTCGCGGCTCTTCAAGAAGTCGCCGAGGCTTATCTCGGTGGGTCTCTTTGAAGACACCAATCTGCATACTATTCACGCTAAGAGGGTCACCATCATGCCTAAGGATATCCAACTTGCAAGGAGAATCGAGGCGAGAGGGCTTAAATAGAATGAAACATGTAAACATTTTAATGGGTTGTTTCATTGTTAGGGTTTTGCTTTTGAGATGTTGATGTGAATGGGTCATTTTCGAAATCTTATGAAATGTATCAAATCTTTTGTTTTCGAGTTGGGTTTATCCGTTAAGATTTTGCCTTCCGGATGCTTGTAAAACGTCTGTTGAATGTTAGATGTCTTGTTTCGAAAAATTGAATTAATTAGGCGGTTCATTAGCTTAAAGTAAGTTGTTTAAGAGTCCTCTTTGTGTTGAAAATAAATTTTACATATAAATAGCTCAAAAAAACTTCCAATAATAATGTAAACAATATCACTATCAAAATCATTTGGTGTTATAAAGGCTCTTATTTTCTTGTGCTCATTGGCAATTTTAACTCAAATTTTGAAGCGTAACAATGAAGCCGTAACGGACATTAGCTCGAATGTAGTATGAACCTCTTCATGCCACGTAAACTGCCAGTTCAATTTGTACATATGTCCATGGCTAGTTGAACAAACTTACTGCAAGCAAGGCCTTAAATTGGATCAAGCTAATTGATGAAGCCATTGTCTTCATTTTCTTGAAGCTCCAAGAGTAACTGCAACAAGTCCTTTTATTCTTCCTTCAATATTGTTCTCCTGCTCGCTTGTTCACATTTAACACAAAGACTTTAGGCTCACACTTTCAACAGTAGAATTTACAATATTTTCAAACCATAGAAGAATCTGCTTTATTCTCCTTTCTATACCTTGAACTAAACCAAGAAAGCACCTAAAAAATGTCAGAAATATTTGGACTTCCCATTAGCACCACGAGCTCTGCAAGCTTAAATTTTAGTTGAGCCCCAAGATTAGTCCCCTCGTCTCCTAATGCAAGCGTGCTGGCGGCCAAATTTGAAATCGACAAGTCATCAATATCAATGGGCTTACCAATGTCAATTTTACCCTTTGTGAAGAAATAAATAACAATTTTCCACTGAAGAGTGACAACCTTCACGAAGGGTAAAATTATCTTTTATATTTCAGGGGCAAAATTGACTTGTTATTTATTTTCTGTTAAATACTAACTGATTTTTAATGGAATTGTGGTAGTCAAATGCTGTTTTTAACAAACCATGGTACTGACTTGATATGTCAGAATAACTTAGGTGGGAAAATGATAATATCTCTAAAATAAAATATGATACAAATGAATGGAAAGGAGCATTATTATTATTATTATTATTTTAAAAGCAGACTATGGTAAAATCCATCTCAAAGAAATCAGTGACTCTTATTTACAAGGAAAAAAATTACTTATATATAACAAGTTGATGTTTGGGGAGAATGAATTTGGTTTTGAAGTTTTCAGGGAAAAGTGACCCACTAGTGCACATCAAGCAGTTCAATGACATGACTGGAGTACAGGGCTTGACAGCAGCCCAAAGATGTAAAGCCTTCCCACTTACCTTGGAAGGGTGAGCGAGGGAGTGGCACCGCAAGTTACCGCGGGGGAGCATTCAAAGCTTTAAGCATATGTGCACGGAGTTTGTCGAACAGTTCCGGAGGGCAGTAACTTCCAAAGACGATATGATGGAGTTAGTTTAGATCAAATATAGGGAGGGAGAACTCGATCAACATTTCGTCAAGAGATACCACCGAACAGTCATAGAGCTCGGGGCATTCAACCACCCTCAGGCGTTGAAAGGACTGAGGGAGGGATAAGGATGGGAAAGCCCTGGTACAATTTGCAGAGTCCCTCGATTCGTTCAGAAACCGATGCATATGAGCAAATGAAGCTGGATATCATTATTAAGAAGGAAAAAGCCGCAAAGTTGAGAAGCGAGCAGAGTGATGGGGCAAAGTGCAGGGAGAAAGAGGGCCTGCTCAGGGTTCATCGACTTCTAGAGGGACAAGGAACCGGGTTGTCCCTACAACCCTTACCAGAGGGCCCCCTAACAGTGAATAGGCCACGCTCCACTCCGCAGGTCTCCAAGTAGGGACCAGAGGGAGTACCATCAGTTTAGTGGCAACCCGCCCCATAATCCCCCGAAGAATCGGCCCATGCAGAGCCACAACAGAGTCGACCGTCCACTGCCTGCACACGCTGGAAGCTTTCCCAGGGACAGGACCATATAGATGATTGACCAGAGTCCTACCTACAGGCAGTATACCCCTCTGAAGGTGTCGCTAGAGGAGATATTCCATGTTGTAGAGGGACAAGGTCTGTTGTGTTCCCTGACATCGACGTCTAAACCGGCGAACAGGAGGGACAGGAGCAGGTTTTGCAGGTTCTACAATGATCATAGCCATTTAACATCCCAATGCCGCGATCTAAAGAACCTAGTGGAAAATCTAGTAAGAAACCGGTACCTGGATGAATTCATTGACGGAGGACACCCGGTGGTAAAGCGGTAATAGGCGGAGATTGACCAGGCTTGTGATATGGACCACGAGCAGTCGGCTGTGAGGGTGATAGTAGGAGGGCCGACGATGGCAGGGGACTCGAACAGAGCCAAAAAAAATTACAGCAGATATGCTTCTGCTATTTGGGAGGTCCTACTCACTACGTCTGCCGTAAAGAAAGCCAGAACCAGGCAAGTTCTAATCATGTGGATGGAGGAAGACGAGGAGGGGGTCCTATACCCCTACGAGGATGCCCTAGTTATAAAGACAAATGTTGCGAACAGGGAGCCCAATCGGATTCTGGTAGACTCGGGAAGCTCAGTAGATATTCTCTTTAAATCCACATTGGATGAGATGCGAATAGTAGATGTGAGACTCAAGCACAAGAGCACCTCCTTGAAAGGATTCGGCGGAGGAAGGCTGACCCCCCTAGGGATTGTGAATCTTTCAATAACCATGGGCTCGAACCCGTTGAGAAGAATATAATGCTGGACGTCATGGTCGTGGATGAGGTCAGCCCTTACCAAGCAATATTGGGGAAGCCTTTCATGAGGATCAGCTAATCGGCGATGTCCACCCACCACTTAACACTAAAATATCGCGTGAACAAAGCAGTGGGGGTTGTTAAGGGTGATCAGAGGGCCGCGGGAAGCTACTATGCTACAGCGGCCAAGGAAGCGGTGCAGGTGACGTCGCTAGACGCTAGGGGTGAGTCAAAGAAAGGGAGACAAGAACCCACTGAAGAGTTAGAGGAAATTTTGATAAGACTAGACGACTGAGAGAAGAAGCTTAAGATCGACTCGGGCATAAGTGAGCAGCTGAGAAGGAGTCTGGTTGAGTGCTTGCGAGCCCATTCTGATGTATTCGCCTGGTCACATGAGGACATACCCGGGATTGATCCGAAGTTGGCATGCCACAAGCTGGCAGTGAGAAGAGACGTGAAGCTGGTAAAGCAGAGGAGGAGGTGTGTTAACTAGGAAAGATATGACGCCATGAACAGCAAAGTGGAGAAGCTGTTAAAAGCGGGATTCATAAGGGAAGTTAATTACCCCGAATGGATCTCGAACATGGTACTGGTAAAGAAGGCAAGTGAAAAATAGAGGATGTGTGTGGATTTCATGGACCTGGATAAAGCTGTCCTAAGGACTGTTTCTCATTACCCAAGATAAACCTCAGGTTTGTTCAGCTTCATAGACGCATTTTTCGGTTATAACCAAATCCCCATGTATGGGCCAGACGAATAATGCACGGCCTTTATCACCAACCAAGGTCTGTTCTGCTACAAGGTCATGCCTTTCGGCTTAAAGAACGCAGGAGCAACATATCAGAGGTTGGTGAACAAGATCTTTAAACCTCTGATCGGCCGCATAATGGAAGTTTATGTGGACAACATGATCACCATGTCCAGGGATGCAGAAGAACATGTCAAGCATTTGGAAGAGACCTTCGCGCTTTTAAGAGAGTACAAATGAAGCTTAACCCTAAGAAAATTGCCTTTGGAGTAGGTTCTAAGAAATTCTTGGGTTTCATAGTCAGTAACAGAGGAATTGAGGCCAACCCAGAAAAGATAAGAGCGATAGTAGACATGAAGTCCTCGCGCACTCTCAAGGAGATACAGAGTCTCACGGGTAAGCTGGCAGCCCTGAATAGGTTTATCTCCCGAGCAACGAACAAGTGTCATGTCTTCTTCCAGGAGATGAAAAATGAGAGAAAGATGAAGTGGACACCATAATATGAGGCGGCATTCCAATAATTGAAGGAATACTTGTTAAGGGCCCTATTACTGTCAACACCACAAGTAGGTGAAGTCTTCTACCTGCACTTAGCCTTGTCACAATGGGCAACGAGCTCAGTCTTAATAATAGAGGAGTCAGGGGTACAACACCCCGTGTATTACATGAGCAAAGCCTTATTGGAAGCTGAAACTCGGTATTCACAGGTAGAGAAATGAGCGCTCGCATTAGTAACAACAGCTCGGAAGTTGAGGTCTTATTTTCTAGCTCACTCAATAATGGTCTTGACGAACCAGCCACTTAGTCAAATCCTGCACAGGCTAGAGACCTTAGGTCGGCCGGTAAAGTGTTTAATAGAACTCAACGAGTTTGACATTAGCTGCCAGCCCCTTACAACAATTAAAGCACAAGCTCTGGCAGACTTTATGGTAAAATGCACAGAATTAGATAAAGGCACAGACAACGAGCAAGCAGTGGGGGAGCAGGTTCTGGGTAAGGTTTGGATAGTTACGGTGGATGGATCGTGCGGAAATACAATATACCGTAAAGCTCGAGTTTAAGGCCATTAATAACCAGGCTGAGTACGAGGCCATCATTGCAGGACTAAAGCTTGCGCTAGTGGTGAAAGCGGAGGAGGTGAAAGTCCAAACATATTCCCAGTTAATGGCAAACGACCTCAACGAAAGCTTCCAGGAGAAAGGCGAGAAGATGGAGGCCTACCTTCGGAAGGTGAGGCAATTAGTTGGGAAGTGTCGGGCAGTAGAGATGGAACAGATTTCAAGGGAAGAAAATTTTTGAACAGATATGATAGCACGGATGGCCGCTATGTCAGACCTCAAAATGCCCAAGTCGATCCCTGTGGAGATCAGGACCAGTTCGAGCATCGAGCACGAAGACGAGGTGATGAACGTGACCTCGAGCAGCACCTGGATGGATCCAATTGTCTCATACCTTAAAGAAAGGATAGTACCTGCTGATAAGAAGCAAGCAAGAAAGCTGAGGTGTCAAACAATGAGATATGCACTGATCAACGGGGTGTTGTATAGATGAGGATATACCCTGCCACTGTTACGCTACCTGGATGAGAAAAAAGCTGACCACGTGCTCAAGGAAGTACACGAGGGGATTTGTGGAAATCACTCTGGTACAAGGTCTTTAGCTTTTAAGGTCTTGAGGCAAGGATATATGTGGCCCGAAATGCACCCAGACGCACAAGAAAAGACCAGGAGCTGTAAGAGTTACCAAAGTTTCACCAATTTCATAGCTCAACCACCAGAGAACCTCACTATCATGAACCTGCCATGGCCATTTGCCCAATAGGAAAGCAATCTGATCAGGCTACTGCCAAAGGGAAGAGCATCCGCAATACATGCCATGGTTGCGATTGATTATTTCACTAAATGGGTTGAAGCGGAAGCCTTGAGTTGCATTATAGAAAGCAGAACCACTGACTTTATCTGGAGAAATGTGATTTACAGGTACGAAATCCCCCACGCGCTGGTCACTGATAACGGGAGGCAGTTCGATAACAACAAGTTCAGAGACTTCTGCACAAACATGGAATGAGGAGAGCTGAGGTTATGCTCCTCATTCCATCCACAAGCAAATGGGCAAGTGGAGGCTGCGAACAAAACTATAAAGAGTCTCTTGAAAACCAGACTGGGAGAGTAGAAAGAAGCATGGATGGACGAGCTACCTGGTGTGTTGTGGGCTTATAGTACCAAATTGGGAGGGTCATTACAAAGTCTGGCAAGTAGCCGGTCTGAGGGCATACAGGCTATCTTATTCAAATAGACGGAAAGTAAAAAGGCCATGGAATGCAAAGCATCTAATAAAGTATTTCCAGTAAGTTCCCTTGTATTACAAGTGTCGATATTCAGTTTTTTTCAAAATAAAAGTGTATAAAATCTTGTTAATAAATAAAAGCAAGAAGAAGCACTTCCAAAATTAATTTAATTTGAGCAAATGAAAGCCTATGAAAACAAATTAAAGGCAAAAGCCATAAGTCTCAAAGCCTAACTTAAGGCGAGACAAAGAGTGAAGCATAGCTAGAAAAGACCCGAACAAGATAAGCTTGTGAAGAAAAGCTAAGGCCATAAGTCTCAAAGCCTAACCTAAGGCGAGATAAAGAGCCAAGCATAGCCAGAAAAGGCCCGAGTAAGAAAAGCTCAGGCCATAAGTCTCAAAGCCTAACCTAAGGCAAGACAAAGAGCCAAGAGTAGCCAGAAAAGGCCCGAGCAAGATAAGCTCACGAAGAAAAGCTAAGGCCATAAGTCTCAAAGCCTAACCTAAGGCGAGACAAAGAGCCAAGCATAGCCAGAAAAGGCTCGAGCAAGATAAGCTCGCTAAGAAAAGCTAAGGCCATAAGTCTCAAAGCCTAACTTAAGGTGAGACAAAGTGCCAAGTATAGCCAGCGAAAGCTTGAGCAAGATAAGCTAGCCAAAAAAAGGACTATGGCCAGACTCTTCAAAGCTTGTTGTGGTAAGGCAAAATAGCCGAAATGCATAAGGGGTAAGTCAAGTTATTCATATCTTGGCCGACAAGAAAAATGAATAAGGTAAGCCAGAGTCTCGAAATTCGACAAGAGCAAAGGAAAAGCTCAAAGCCTACGTGAACTCATCTCACAGAAAATTTAGAACATATTAAATATACGGTGGCAAAAATGAAAAATATGTTTCTTTTATTTCATTCATTTCAAATTGTCAAAGCTTACAAGTACAAAAAAAAAAATCAATCGAAAATCAGTTAAGAAGCTGGGGCAGACGGGCTAGCTCGTTAAGGCTGGAGGACTCCAACTCATCTATAAAACTTTCCCCCTACATGCTTTGTAAACTTCTTAACGTAAGGATCAGTGAAGTCGGTCTGCTCCCTGAAACGTGCTGATCTAGACCTGATAGGTACAGTGGTACCATGACCTATCGGGGGAGCTTCTCTGACCGCTCTCTTGCTTTCAGAAGGAGGAGGAAGAACCCTGACTGGTGAAGCAGTAAGGTCAACTCTAGACCTTTTAGGCTGAGCAGAAGAGCTGCTTGGGCTCTCAATAATGCTGGGGCGCTTCTTCAACCGAGTAAGGATGTTGCTCATATCTTCTTCCTCGGGCATTAAGCCGAAATCAGCAAGATTTTAGGGAGTCAATAATTCTTTGCACGAGCTTGCGTTGTCCAAGGCAGTGTCTATATGCAACTTCAACTCCTCCTCGATCGGATGTGATACACTCTAAGAGACTGCAGAAGACCACAAATGACAATAAGAAATGGTAAGCAGAAAAGCCAAAGTAGAAGACATAATAAGCAGCAAATGACCTAGAATACAAAAGCGAGAAGGAATTTGGGGAATCTCTTCGGTGGCAGAGGCTGCTCGTCCCCAGTCCCCTCCAGTAAAAAAGAATTTGCCCTTTCAATTGCCACCGGAGGAAGGGAGGTTGGTGATGGGCTTTTTGCCCTTAGAGCTGGAGGTGAAGTAATATCAGCCCGTATCTTTTGGGTTGCTTTTCAGCTGGTAGAGGTGCTTTATTTCATCCACCACCGGCTTACCCAGGTTGCACCAACTCCACAGGACGTATAGCCTAGATAAGACCCTCCACCCATTTGAATTCAGTTACCTTGGTGCCAAGCGCAACTAGGAGAGGACTCGAACAAAGTAAAGTTGTAGGGGTAACCTAACACTCCACCTAAAACACTCGAGGTAAAGGGTAACATACCCTCGATGAGGGCGGCTGGGAGTGTTATTTTTGCTAGGAAGATGAAGGTCAACGCTGGCAGTGATACGGTAAGTGGCCCTAAGCCTATCTAGATCCTGTTGAGAGGTCTCACACCTCATATAGTCAATAGCAAATGACTCGGCCTCCAACCTTTGGTCGGTCCTTTGCCTTTTATTTGGCTGGGTTTTCTCTACAACATCGCCCTCAACAGCGTCTCTGGCAGTATGAACGACCTCTTCAGGACTTGGGTCTCTCAATATAACCCCCCTATCAGCTCGAGACCCAATAGAAGAAGATGATTCTTCAGGGGACATCTTTCGGGATTGCTTTATGTCGGACATTTTTCCTAGATACCACAGTTTACCAAATGGGAAACGGAAACCCACAAAACAAAAAGGATGAAAACGAGGAGAAGAAGTCAAGGAGTTTATACCTGAGACTGATTTGAAGGGTGCAAGTAATGACGACGGCGATTGAGAAAGTAGATTTTACTTTTAGGCGGTAGGTTTCAGTTTTAAGCAATGTATAGAAATAAGAAAGTGCAGAACGATGAAATTATAGATTTATAAAGAGGAAAACAAGTCACGCCAACAGATGGCACATTACTCAATGGGGGCATGACTGTTCAGGGAACCGCCTCTTCAAATTTCAAATGAGTGGCCCAGATTAACCCACGTGGCTCACATTAAATGTGAAGTGACGGAAGAGGCGCACAGCTTAGCGTAAAGAAGTTAAAAGGGAGGGAAACCTGCTCGAACAAGTAATTTATAGTCTTATCCCGTTTCACTCTCAAGAACCAGTTGGAAATTGTACTCAAGGTGGGTATGACCAGAATAAAGCAGTATCGTATTTAGGAGCAACCAGAAAAACGCATCAACAAGTAGTATCCACATGGCTGTGTAGGATTCAACAGCAGGAAAGGTGCTAGGATCATAACATGAAATATTGTTTGAAAATGATCACCGTAGATTTAATTCATAAAATTAAGAAAGAATAGTAAAATTAAGAAAAAAAATCGATCATCATCGAGATACTCTCATGATATGATCTTTTTATGAATAAAATATGCTCAAGTGATTGGTGGCCCTCCATCTCAGAAGCTACATATAGGGGACTTCAAGTTACGGTATCGCATCTTCCAGTACTCGTATCATTCGTGGCTTCTACCAAGTTTTGAAAAAAGAACATTTATCTTTTTATGTTGGAAAAGCCTCAACTCAACCTCGTAACAGCCTTGTATGTCCTTTTCTGATCATAGACCTATAGAGCCTATCGTTGTGGATCCCCACCCCCAGGTTGGGGAGGTACAGGTTCCGATGCCCGATGAGGGCACTTGTTCAGATATCCACTACCTAGATGTGGGATTCAACACTCACTCCACGGATATCCCTTCATTAGACGGACGATTCCGACAGATGCAGACACCACCTGCCTTCAGCTGTGGTGATTGACAATTTGGTCAGCGAAAGGGAGTCTACTTCTCTACAAGGATTCACTGCAATTACTCGCAGGAGACGCAGCAAACGACTGGCTGCTCGCACCCTCCCTACTTGATGATCAGTTCCTTTCGTTATCCTTGAAGTTCTTTTTATTAGCTTGTATTTGCTTATTTATTTTGAAGGTTTTGGTTTTTGTCCCCTTCCGTTGTACTCATCTTACTTTATATATATTTGACAGGTAGGGGTCCCGCCTAACCCCCCACCACTAAGGTGGCTTCAATAAAAAAAAAAAACCTCGTAACAGCCTTGCTAACTCAAATTAAAGCTCTTTGAATTCCCATTGGCCGCAATGATTCTAAGTCATAATGATTCTTCTTAGATTATGTTCAAAAAATATACCAAAACCAAATGAGGAAAAAAAATAAAAAATGATGTGGTGAAATCCAATCCTAATCTCTTAAGAAGTCAGTGATTCCCGTTTCCAAATTTTATTCTAAAAAATATAGATAAATACTTATATATATTTGGGAGAGTCTTTTGGATTTTACAATTCAATTTCAATAGTTGATGGCAACATGGCAAAGAAGCTCGAAGCGCAACTATGGTCCGATCTTTCTCTTGACGTCATTAACGAACGTCAATAACATTTCCGAGCAGTTTGCAAGAATTGGTGAGTAGCAAATATCACCCAATGTGCAAATAAATTACCATGGTTGATGGTCCATAATTTATACGTATGTTATCTCTTCGTCCCTTTTCATAAATAACTATATACTGTTTTTAGTAGTGACAAAATTAGAGGAGAAATATTTGTTAAGACAGTAGTATTCGATACAAAAGATAGTTGGGTGCTTTTTTATGCATTTTCCGATACTAATGCTAGTTCATTAGTCTTCTTTTACACTCGGTTTTACCGGCAAGATTATTGAACTTCCGAATTTGCACAATGATCGCATCTGCAATGCAACCTTCTCAAACGCTACAGATTCTCTGGATTGTATGATATGTGCTGTTTTGATATATTCTGAAAAGTACTGCACCAACATATGCAGACCTGGTGACTTTTCGGGAAAGAGTTTTGGTTTGATGATAAACATAAATTGTTTTATGTAGATTATGGGAGGTGAGAAAAGTGGATGTCAAAACCTATCTAACAAGGATAAATTTAATTTTAGGATGTGAGGGGTACTTCGCTGGGTTGTGGAATGTAGACTATTTTGGGAGTTTTTTAATTGAAAGAAAAATGGGAAGATGGGTGCTATGATAAGAAGCTGAGATTTTATGTGAAAGACCTTGGAGAGATCCCTTAAACCTGCAAAATTTAGAGGTAGACTCGGTGGTGGCCAGCGACCACATTTCGATGCTCAAGTTAGCTCTCTGAAAATGGAGGTTAAAGGTTGAAGGAGAATGTATAATGAATGATAAAATAGCTCCCCTTGAAAGAAAGAACCTGGCTATCTTTATATATGATGTATCTGAGGTACATCGCCACGTGGAGTATTCTTATAGGCAATTCTGCTATCATATCCAGCATATTCCTTGTCCTTTTGCCTCCCTCACACCTTTTGGGCCGTTAGGATTACAAGTAGGGGACAATAGAGGCATTATTTACAAGTGTTTTCATTTTGTGACACGTAAGGTACGCTGCTGTATAACACAAGATATTTTTCAGGGGTTGTCTGGCAGCTGTAAGCGGGCTACTCTGTCCTTTTAGCAGGTATGATAGTTGTTTGTCTCCTCCTTTTGGACAAGATATTTCCTATTTGATTTTAATAAATCAAATATTATCTCTTGACGATAGAGACAGCTCGTATTGTGAATATTTTGGAGATTGTCTAATCATCTCGATTTTTGTACAACATGTCTTTTACTCATTTGGTATTTCTGAGGTATTCCAGGTACCCACAGGGAACCTTAGGTACACCCTAGATACCCTAAGTACCCTTACTAACCAAAGTTGTTTGGGATAAGTCTAGTACCCCAAATATCCCAGGTGACTCTTTTAATTACAAAATTTCATATTTGACACGTGTCGCTTCATTGTTGTTTTTTTATTTCTTAAACAAACATAAATATATGTTGTAACAATGTGGTATATGTGGATGGATTCACCGTTTCTATGGGTGCATTCAACGTTGCGTCGGAAATGTGGCATTCAATCCCAACTCCTCCTTAGTGCAATATCACCTCGACGTTGATTGAGTCTGATGGAAAACTTTTGCTGTGTGATCATGTCTCTCGATATCGTGTTCTCACATATAATCGGAATCGGGCTCGGAAGGATTGGTTTGAAACTGACAGCTTGGATGATGAAGCTTTGTTCTTGAGTTCTCAAAACTTGTCTGTTCCAGTAGGAAAGGTAAGCCCATTAGCAAACACTATTCATAACTTTGACATCTTTTCGTATGTGGATACCTTTCATTTGTTATGGAAGCCTCCAGAAAGTGATTATCTAGGTGAATTTCTAACTTTTGGCCCGAAAGTTTCTGATTATCAAGATTGCAAACTAAAGAACTTGTTGGCGGTGAAAAGGTAAGCCCATTAGCAAACACTATTCATAACTTTGACATCTTTTCGTATGTGGATACCTTTCATTTGTTATGGAAGCCTCCCGAAAGTGATTATCTAGGTGAATTTCTAACTTTTGGCCCGAAAGTTTCTGATTATCAAGATTGCAAACTAAAGAACTTGTTGGCGGTGAAAACTTGGGTTCAGCTTCCTCAAACAAGACATTTATTTATTAATCCTTGAAGTTGTCACTGATTAACGAAGTCCAGTGATCTTACCTTTTGTTTCAATCGGATTTCCAGATTGATAGTAAAATCTGTCTGAAATTTTTGGGATTGGAAGTGGCATTCGCACCAGTTGGTCACTGTAACAAAAATGAATAATATTAGGATCATAATTATACAGACTGTAATAGATCAAATTTAGCATAAGTATTTATCAGAAGATATTATATACCTCGGCTTAACAACATTTTTGTTCATTTCTTCGATTTGAGACTTTAGAAAGCAATCTTCATTTGGTCACTATAATCCAAAACTATTTGAAAAATTAAGAAAATGCAATATAATATTCTTTGAGAAGGGGTCTGATAATTAGATCAAAAGCTTGGGGAAAAATTGTCTCACGTTTGACATTTGTATCTATATAAATTGGAAAATGGTGAACAGGGGAAAAAGATGCATTCAAGCTTTATTAATTACTTGAGTGAGATCGTCGTAGGTGCCATCCTGAGAAATTCAGAATTTTCTGGGCAGGATAACTTGTATTCTTCTCGCTCAAAGTATGAAGAGTTATTGCTTCTAATGTTTCTGAAGTATTAGGACATCTATTATTTGTTAATTATTGTCCCCTAGAATATTTAATTGTCAGAATTTAAGCTTGAGGAACATATTTCCAACCCCTCTTTTTTGTCCTCCCTTTATTGTGACTTGCTGTCTCTATAATCATATTCTCAACATTGTATTCGTGGAAATTTTATATTAAAAAATGAAAAAAGTTGTTCAAAAGAGAAAAGAAGATTGGTCCAAAGTTCAACAGCTTGTCAAAAGTTATTCAAAAGAGAAAAGAAGATTGCACCAAAGTTCAACAGCTTGGCATGACGTAATTAGGTTATATTTAGAATTGAGATTAAATAGTTAAAATTTTTAAGTTATAATATTAAAGTATTTGGTAAATATTAGAAATTATATTAATATGATTTTTATTTATATGAAGAAAAATTTATTATATTTTTAATAATTTTATCAAAATTATTATTTAAAATTTATATTTATTACATATTATTAATTTTTATTTTATAATTATAATTTTTTTTTACAACTTTTAAATTACAGTACTTTAATCTCAAACGTTCCCTTAATTACTAGGCTATACCGCTGTACCGCTGGGGCTGGTGGCGCTCTAATCCCTAACTGCTGAGGCAAATGGCAAATGGTAAGGAGATTGCTGTGTGGAGAGTTGGAAAGATTTATTTGAATCAACTAAACACGGAGAAAATGGTAAGGTGAATGTTGCGGTGAATGAGGACAAATTTTTTCTCATTCTCATTCAGATTCCAAGAGTCCGGAAAACTTAGAAAATGATGTTGTAGAGGAGACTCACTCTTCGGACGCTGGCGTTGATGAGCCGACTGAGGACGTGATACCGGACTTCACATATGAAACTAGGAAGATATGTGATCATGCTTATATTGTGTCTAACGAATAAATTAATGATGGGAACAAGTATCAGTTGGATACTGTCAATTCTCAGGTGGCTGCTTGTAAGGAGTTGATTTTATCTACAGATATACGAGATGTGGATGAACATAATACCCAGGATGCTCATAAAACTTTTATTCCCTCATGTTCCCATGCT
Source organism: Murraya koenigii (assembly GCA_025617385.1). Classification (NCBI taxonomy): domain Eukaryota; kingdom Viridiplantae; phylum Streptophyta; class Magnoliopsida; order Sapindales; family Rutaceae; genus Murraya; species Murraya koenigii. The sequence goes on from CM046812.1 coordinate 28,725,885, forward strand.
GTTGACTCTCAACTTTAGTTGTAGCCAGCTCTTTTAGCTGACTACCAAGCCAAGGGATCATGAATATTTACACCACAATTCCATTCATGACAAATATTCATGGGAAAATGGGAACGAGGATAGTTTTAAATTATTTATCACAAGGTTTCAGTAAATATAGTTGTGGAAAAAATATAAGAAAAAGGTTTACTTAACGACGACGTGAAACTCCAGATTCTCTTTGATGAGAATTAGTTGTTTTTCATTCATAGTACCTTTAGGCGTCACTAAATTTAATATTAATTTATTTACCTGATTTATACTACTATATTTTTAACTTTCTTTATTATAATTTGATGTAATTTTAATTTGTTCTATTGAAAGATTGGGCCATTTTTTTTCCCTTGTTTGGATGTTACTTTCTATTTTTTTTAAGGAAAATGAAATTTAATTTGTAGGAAGATAGAAATTTAATTTATAAACAATATTATTGTTTTATACGCTATAATGTTACAGCAACATAAACAGTACCCATTTTTCTATCTTCTTCTTGTTCAAATAGCATTGCTTGTTTTTGAATTTAAATTTTCTCTCACTTCATGGAGATTTATTAAAAGAAAAAATAAAACATAGTGTTCTATATTTGTAAGTGAAATTTAACAATTAATTGTGTTTGGTAGAATGGAAGAAACATTGAAAACTGTTATTGGTTTTGTATTGTAGGCCCCATACTTTTGTTACAGAGCCATTAATTGAAATATTTTCAAGTTTTTTAATTGATCATATTTCTGGATATCGTCTTCTCACATTCAATCGATCAGATGGATTGGTTTGAAACTGAAAGGTTGGATGATAGAGCTTTCGTTCTTGGGTACTCGAAGCATTTCTGTTACTTGGACGGCTTTTTTTATGATGATCACTATCATTTTTAATGTAAGCCTAATGAAAGTGACTCACTAATACTTGGCCCGAAAATTAATGATTATCAAGACTACAAACTAAACAACCTGTTCGCGGTGAAAACTTGGAATTAACTTCCTCAATCAAGGCATTGATTTTATTTATTTATTTATTTATTATTTCCTTTTTGGGTATGCTCCCTGAAGCTAATAAGCTAATGTCACATAGGTTATGTTATCGGTACTTCTTGTAAATTAGATCCTGAGTTGTTATTTTTAGTCGGTATTTAGATGAAAGAAATAAGAGGATAGTGAAAAGTAAAAACGGACATAAACATAGCTGTTGGAGGGATGCTGGTATAATTTCCTGTAGCCACTGTTTAGTTGACGATATGAGAGGAACGGAGAGAAAAGAGAGAAAAGACGACGGCTATCAAATTTCCTTATTTGATTAGATATGAAATTCTAAATAATTTTGTAAGCTATAACAACAGTATGTCCACAGGGAAAATGAAAATGTACAAAAGAAAGCTTTCTCATGGTCAGAAAAACATTTGTATCTTTGAGACAAGAAATTGTCTAGTGTAACATCAAAATATCCCAAAAATGAAAATCAAAAAGTAAGAGATCACCCCCTTGCATACGCTATCTATCCAAACAATTTCATTCTCTGTAAGGAAGAAGAAACCAGAAACCAGGCTCAACTAATACCCTCGCGTCAAAAGCAGCGAGACTCTTATGAAACTGTGTCTTGATCTATGCACAGAAAGCTCAAATAATACTCTTCTTTCCTCTACTTCGATTATTGCTACTTTTATCTTTTACTGCTGGTGGTTTTGACGGTTCCCGTGAATCATGTGTTGCATGCTTCTTTCGCCTTGTAGCCCCAGCACTGGCAGGGTCAACCAAGGGACCTGACCAAGTTTGGATTGGTTCTTTTGACGTGTAACTGAATGAGGTAGTGCTGAATGGTACATCCGGAGGAATGAAGGTAGGATCAATGTGATGTGATGAGCCCAAGGGAAAGCCAAGTGCTCCATCTTGATGTGGCGGAGGAAACTTTTCACTCTTGCTCTTTGCATTTGCATGTGTAATTAGACGCCGCCTCTGTTTCAGAGAACAAACAACACAAGTTAAACATATGAAAAAGTTCCAAGAATTTGAAATTGGTCGTAAGCACATTTTAAGCTAAGACAGAAATAAAGTTAGATATAAGGAAGAAGATCTTCCATTCTCTAAGTTGGAATTTATTAAAAGTGGCAAAGAACCTAGACTAAGCTGATACATCAAACGTATACAAGGAGCAAACAGACAAACTTAAGCTCAAATAATAAACAATCTCTGATCTTCCAAGAAATCAATACCAGTTCAAATTTTCAGTCCATGAGCTCTATGCTAGTAATCATTCTCCATTAAACAGAATCTTGTAACTTCCAAAAATAGTTGCTAAGGAATAAATTTCTTATAGCAAGCTCTATGATTTTGAACAAAAAAGATTCTCCATAACCACAATACTGACTATTGCATAAAAAACGGAGAACAACTGGGAAAAATTTTGATAATAACTTTTCTTTCCTCTTGAAAAAAATAGTAAAAAATTGTATGGCATTACAAAGAAGATAATTATTTTACTATAGAAGCAACCGATGGGCATACATCAATATTAGATTGAAGTTCTGCATTGGCCTCTGGAGCAGGCATTGCCCTAACACCACGTGGCCTTGTCTTCCTTGCACTATCACCCTGGGCTCTACTAGCAGCTCTTAGTCTGAAACATAACACAAAAAAGACATGCCGATTACAACTCACATCTGGGAGAGATCCAAATCCAATGCGAATTTAGTTCAATGCAGAAAAACCGTTAAGGCAGTTGCTACATCCAATGCCTTCAAAATTTCACCACTTCAACTTCAAAAAACTAATTCATTCTGAACTAAAGCTGTGCAGTTAACTTTACTTACTATCACCATACTTGGCATAATTCCAACAAAACCAGCAAAAATTAAAACGCCCTAACCAAAAATATTTTGTTGAAAAATAAGCAAAATGTGTAACATAATTATGTACTGAACTGGAAGTCTGGAACAAAAATTATTAAAATAAATCATCATATTGTGGGAGATGGTAAAGTCCGTCTCAAGAAATTGATTATGAATTTGACAAGAGAAGGAAAAAGACATGAATAGAGGAAATAGTTCAACCTTTCATCGAGGGTTTCAATTATCCAACAGATTCAAAGCCCCCACACGATAATCACTAAGTACAAATTTCTTACCCAAAGAGACAATTAAATAAACAAACTATGCACAATGTTCTAGCATTGACTATGAAAAAATTAACCTGATATCAAAGTAAAGTAAAAATGAATTTACCTTCTAGCTTCATCATCTCGTCGTTTAGCATCCATCTCCTTAGTAGGGGGATATTTAGGGAGACTAGAAGGTTCACAGGCATAAGGTTCTGTCTTGAAAAACTGCATCAGGGAGACAAAGGAGATGGTGATAAATGGAAGGTACAAGCCATTGTGTCGTGGTTATGATATTAATAAATCAGATAAATGATACAGTATCTTGAAGTTATTTGTTTCGTGTTTGTGCTTTGAACTTGTATACTTAGAATATTTCTAATTAATAGTTCAGGAAACAGAATAGCAGAAAAACTGTCTTGTGTAAACACTATTTCATTGTCAGTTGAATGTGCTTATTTGCAGACATGACTTTAGGAAGTTCACTAACACCCACCATAAATGAGAAACCATTGGATGTGACACCTAGGATGATTAAGTTTATGGTATAAAACTATATGAATAGAAGTCACAGCATTCGTATTAAGGAGACAACAAAAGTTGCAACCAAGAGGAAGAACAATTTGACAGACAGTCACAAAAAATAGGTAGCTTACTTCACTGTTTAAAGCAACTGTTGCAGTAAGACGCTCCGCTGGGTCAATTGCTAGAAGGGTTTCAATGAGGGGCAATGATGATGGTGGGAAATCTTTAAATGTCTCTCGTATGCATCGTTTGTAAGGCTCTCGAGGCTTAAATAAGGTTGCATTTGGCAGCTTTGACTTTTTCCAATATTCTTCTGAAGGGGAACCACATAGCTTGTATATCTTATGTAGTTGCTCTACCTAAGAAGTATAAAAGATAATTGTCAATAGCAGTAAACATTAAAACAAAATGTAAATGATGTTCACCTCAGCAAACATTCACATATTCGACATCCACTAAACTACAGAGCATTAGAACACTGTAATATAACCACATTGCTAAATTTGCCTTCACAATTGTTTCGATACGACATACCAGAAGAATAAATTGATTACAGAGCTATAACTCCAAAATAAGCAAAAGGCTAAAATCAAAATTTGAAAATGTACATTTGACTTATAAAAACAAATAGATCAAAGATTAGATTTAAGAAAAAGCAGAAAGTGACAGATACCTCCGTACGACCAGGCATAATGGGCTTCCCAGCCAATAGCTCAGCTAAAATGCAACCAGCACTCCACAGGTCAACACCCACACCGTAATCAGTAGCCCCCAGAAGCAGCTCAGGAGGTCGATACCAAAGCGTAACCACTCGACTAGTCATGGGATGCTTATGATTTGGATCAAAGAAAGATGCCAAACCAAAATCAGCTATTTTAAGCACTCCACCATCGTCAATTAGAAGATTAGACCCTTTAATGTCCCGATGAAGCACGCCGTTGTTGTGACAGTGCTCAAGTCCAGATAGCAGTTGATGCATGTAACATTTAACCTTCAAGTAAACAAACTTCCAACGTTAAACAACACAGTTCTATATAGTTAATAACCTGCAAAGGAACTGTACAGTATTTGGGCTTTAATTTAGATTACATATAGGCTAGGGCTTACCTGTGGCTCTGTAAACTTCACTTCAGGGCTTGCAGCAAGTCCAGCCAAATCATGCTCCATATATTGAAATACCAGGTACAAACTACATGACATCCTTGATGTCACTAAACCTTCCAACTTTATAACATTTGGATGATCCAATCTCCGCAATATGAGAATCTCTCTAGCCATAAATTTCACACTCTCAGGTTCCAAATTGTCAAACCGTACTTTCTTTAGGGCAACAATTTTGCCAGTTAACAAATCTTTAGCTTTGTACACATTGCTATAAGTTCCTTGCCCAATCTACCATTCACATGGAAAAAAAATTGAAAAGAAAAGATGTCAACTTTAAAAATATTAAGAAAATAAATGAAATATGCAATCTAGAGCAACGTTATACCATCATAAAACCCTATCTCAAATGATGTGGCCACATTCTTCAATCCAAATGGAAATCGACCATCATGACAAAATTAATATAAAAAAACATCTTGTGTCACATCATTTGTGATAGGAATTGAAGATAGAAATTTAGCGTATTAACCATCTCACTAAACATGGCTCATAACTTCTCATTCTTTCAATTCAAAACAATTGACAATGACCACACTTCCAAAAATATCAAATGACCAACCTTATCAATTTTCTCGAATGAGTCTGCCCTCCGCGGAATCCACCCATTAAGTGCCTCTCCACAAACAGCAGTAAGCCACGGTGGCCACCCGGCAGCCACCTGCTCACCGCGCAAATGCTTAGATGGATTACTCAACCTAGGGTTCGTCTTTGACCTTTTCCTCTCCGCCCTAGGTTTTTTCTCCCCATCAACCACTTTCTCCTCCTTCTTCCGGCTCTCATCATTTTGTACCTCTAAAACATCTCCATCAATCTTTTTCACTGAAACATTTTCAACTTTCCTAGAACTAGATTCCACACTCAAGTTACTGACCTCCTTGGATTCAGACACTATGCCTGAGGATACCTCTCTCCCAAAAACACACCCCATTTTCTGAATCTATTAAAAACCATCCTCTCTCAACATATTCCACCACGTGGGTCCCTCTGTAACCAACAATAAATCACTACAAATCAATCCATCAAACAGCAACTTATAAGACATGACGTCACGCAAAATAAAAAAAATAAAAAACATATTTCCCTACTACATGATCTTCAAAGTAAACTAATGAATACGTGCAACTCATAAACCCCATTAAAACTTACCTGAAGCTCCCAGCTGTTTCTCCAAAGTCAAATTGATCTAAAAGCAGAACGATAGAGAGGGAGAACAATATTAATAAATTCAACAATCTAAAAGAATATACTTAACTTACTTTCCCTATAGCTAAAATAATTATAAAGGGATCAAAAGCTAAAGGATAAAGATTGGTGATCTGATGAATGAATCTGGGGAGTACTGAATAACTCAAAGCGTTTTTGTAAAATGTTTTTATTCTGTTTTCTGTTTCTGGGAATTGGTACTTTTTGTTGTCCGTCTCAGACAAGAAAAGGGAATAAAAATGAAGAGAAAACAGATCGGTTGCTGTTTTGTTATTATAAGTATTTTATTTTATTTTAGATGCTTTTGTCTAATAAACACTTACTGGTCAAACTCAAACCCCACAACTCTTCTCTTTCCCTCAGCTCAGCTTAGCTGTGCAAGTGCAAGGCATTGGATTTTTAATTCCTTAATTTACGGGCACTTTTGTTTTTCAACTTTTTTTTTTCCCAAATAATAATGGCATGTAATGATACGTATGATTGTCATTATCAAGCTTTTTATATCATGCCATTTTCCGTAATAATATTAATTCGTTAAAATAATAATAATAATCAAGAGCATCCAATATTGAATTTTTCTAAGGATTGATAAACATCCAAATTTAAAATTTGTATGGATCAAGAGTTGCCATGGGATATGATCATATGAATTTTGACCATATTAATTTTGTTTATTTTTTTAAAGAAAATAGTTTGAGTTTGAATGTATATAAGATATTTAAATTAGAGTAATTAAGAAAAACTAATAACTCTTTTAATTTAGTCTAATTATAATTCAATCATCTACCATCCGTATGTGCAGATTCAAAATTTATATCACTTTTTTTTAACTCAATAAATGAGGGTTCGAATGTGAGACCTCTCATTTTCAACCCAAGAGATTTTAACAATTGAATTAGTTGGCAGAAAAGAAAAAAATGGTTAAGAAAAGATCACATTGATAAAGTATACAAGATTATTTCACATTATTTTTATACATTGTAAAAAAATTTGTAACTTTACAAAATCCAAAAGTAACACTAACAATATTTGTTATTGAAGTTTAACATCTTCAACTTAAAAATTATAATATTAAAATATTTAATAAACATTAATTTTAGGATATAAAAAGTTCGGTCTGAATTTAGGCCCGGTTAACTCGTCCCGATTTTTTTAGATTTTAGCTAAAATTTAAAAGTTAAAATTCAAGCTCGGACTTTAATTTTTAGACCCAATTAAATTTGGGTTCAAGTTCGGACCTTATGTGACATGAGCCAATCATTTGATAAATTAAAAAAAAATTACACTAACACACACGCACACATGACACATCACAAATTGAATGGCACCCACACAATCACACAACTCACAGTCACACCACAGTAACCACACGTCCATACAATTACACAATACACACATTTCTGATTTCACATTCTAATTTCTAAACCCTAAAACAAGAGAGGCGCAATTCGGGAATCCATCATGCCAAACACCACTAGCCCACCCTCAAACTGAGTTCAGCTGTAACTAACGCCACTAGCCCACGCCACAGCCGTGACTCACGCCACGACAGCCCACACCAGCTGCAACTGCTTTCGTCATGCCAGGACAGTGCCGCGACGCCACACCAACCCACACTAGCAGCGACTCACGCCACAGGCCCACGACAGCCCACACCAACTACAACTGTTTCCGTCAAGCCACAAAAGCCGCGACTCACGCCACCATCTGCAACTTTCGTCAAGCCACGACAGCCACAGCCACGACAACCGCTATTGCAACTTCGATCACCAGCACCGTTTGCTGCCACGCTAGCCAGCCACCCACCACCATGGCACACCAACGCCACTGAAATTTTACCTCATTGAGTCATTGTAATTTGTATATTTTCCTTTAATATATTAGTTTATGTATGCATAACTGTTGCCTGACTGCCTCTCTCAATTTGTGGCCTAACAGTAGAAAAATTAATTCTCTCTCAATTTATGGCACAATAATAGAAAAATTAAATAATTCTCAAAATAACAGTTATTTATCAATGTGTTAAAAAATAATTTTTTTTTAAATAACACAAGTGTAAATTAAATTTTGAATATAAGTTATAAAATTATATGTTTTTATTTAAGTATTAAGTTTGAACTTGAGAGAAAGTAGTAGGTGTATTATACTTAGAAATAAATCAAATAATTAAAGCAATTAAATACATAACTGAGACATTAAGTGAACAAATTAAATAATTTAAATAAAATAAAATCGAATATACTGTGCTGGCCCCGTCCGACCTTAACCCGAATCAGACCCGATTGAACTCAATCTGAAACAAAAATTATCAGAATTTTCATCAAACCGGACTTTCAATTTGAGTGATCGAGTCAAACTCAGACTCTCGACCCGACAAATTGTCCACCCTACACTAACTATTTAGTTTAAAAACTAAATTAATTTAATCCACACATATACGATAAAAAATTTATAATATTTCTATAATTTTTATTAAAATATTATTTAAAATTTATATTACTACACACTATCAATTTTTATTCCATAATTTTTTTTTCACAATAAAAAATAATTTAAAATTACATTAATGTCATCCTCCAATAAAATTTTTTTGTCAAATCTAATATGACTTAGTCATTTTCACAAATAGTCATTTGTTACTCTCTTCCACAACAACTAAAAAGGTAGGTACTGTTCCGGCCGTTTTCAAAGCACCAAGTCTTTGAGCCACCCCTCGAGCATTAAGCAGTGACGCCTCCCATAAATTGCCATGATCTCCCATGAGAGAAATTCTACAGTACATCATATGTCCTATGATATAAGCTATTCATATGGTTGGGCTTTAAAAGGAAAAAAAAAATATCTGTAGGGTCTTCACTCATGCTTGTATATGAAGCTCATCTGAGTTCTGAAGTTGTTGATTCATCTTCTTGTATAGTATTTTTTTCTTCTCTATTGGGGAACCTCCCCTTGGGGATGGAACTAGGCATTTCTCTTGGTGGGGGGGCGGAACAGACTGGTACAACCGTTCTTATTCTGACAGCTGGTGCCAGGAATCTAGGATTCATTTGTCTAATGTGCATGCTTCCAGTGCTTGGTCGTGTTGAATACGAGGGAACTCCAGTTCTCTTTCTTGGTGGTGCAGGCATCCGGCTGCAGCTTGTCAAATTTTGCGGTATGGGCCTTCCTGAAGATACAGGATCATTAGTTCGGATCACAAAAGGGGCTGCTGCAGATGGAGATAGTCTGGGACATCCAAAAGCAATTGGTCTCAAAGGATACTGGGGAATGCAATAAGAATGTGATGAGCCAATTCCACATGAATTCTGTATAAAACCAGAATCCAAGCTCCTATGAGAAGTCACTTCTGATTGCCTCAATTGGTTTCCTTCCAATTGAAGGTTCTCAAATCTGCTTTCTAGCTCCACCGTAGCTTTCCTTTCTTCCAAATCAACATTCTTCTGATTACCATCGTCAAAAATTGGTTCCTTCGTTCTTAATTCAGCACTGTTGTTATCAGGGACAGGAGGTTTTGGAACGGTAGATGCAGAGCACTTCAATGATTCTCCTGTTTTCTCCTCATTTATTTCTTGAATAGTCACCATGGACCTGCTCCTAATTGGTTCAGAAACTGACTGGCTAGACAAATACAGTGATGGACTAGAGGTAGCAACTGAAAGCCTAGGTCCTACAGCTACAGGCAAGGATTCCTGTTCCCCTGCAGAAACATATGGACGGTGACTTGGCCATAAAATAGACTGCATATACGGAAAAATCTGAGGAGCAATTGAAGGAGCTGGTGAAACGGGAAGAGTTAACAGGTGGTTCTGCAGCTGTAGTAATTGTTCTTGCTGACACATCTCGTACAAAGCCATTTTGGGGAAAAACTAGGGTAAGCCAAGCTTTGCCATTGTGCAGAATATAAGCCAGAAGCTTGAGGGATTAGGTCTTTGCACACTGGCATAGATCTCTGGTGTCCATGTTGCCAGTCATTTTGCATTAAATACTTCGACTCTGATTGTTGCAAAGATGTAAGAAAGCGTGCAATGACAACTTGTTCCTGCTCTTCCCTGCATTTAGCCTCCAGTGAAGAAGAAGATGTAGATTCAGTTGTGACATGTTGAGTCACTACATGAACCAGAAAGAAACATATTAGTATGAAGACAGCCATCATCGTCTTAAAGCCAAAAAAATTACGGAGAAAGTGTACAATAATGATCCATTTTTGTTCCTTTTTGAGTTCTTGTTTGATGAAAGCAAACTAAAGTAAAGAAAGACAACATAAATACATTTTTTCAAGGTAGACCAAGCAGCCATAGCTGCATTCTTCTGAGCCTGTTTTTTGGTCCTAGCTGGTTCCCCCGTAAAGCTCAGTCCTGCAAGCTCAACTGTGCATGAGAAAACAGGAACATGGCCTGGTCCAGATCGATATATGGCATATACTGGAAGATTTAAGCCAGCTTTGTGGGCAGTCTCCTGAAGTAAGTTCTTATAGACTCCAGTTTCATCCTGTGCAGCAAAAATTTACAGAAATATGCAATTCAGAATGTTCTTTCAGCAAATTGCAAAAAGAATTAAGAGCACAGCATATCAGAGAATGACATGATGAAAAGAAAACCTATTGAACAGGTTTACATGGTATTCAGAGTTCACAATCTATATTCTTTTTTTACACAGCAATATCAATATTACAATTTTTTAAGCTGTCTCTTCAGCCCAAATAGGATTTTTATTTAGGATCGGAGATCAGACATGATAATGAGAAAAGGCCACATTTGGTTGGAAAAAGACTGTTGCAGAGCCTTAAATTAAAATGCTGAATCACTTTTACAGAGGAGTCAAATGCAAAAGTTCAAATTTAGAATATTCCAAGATATATAGAAGGTTCCAAGCAGTGGCTCTTAAATCCCACTCCAGACGAAATCAAGCTTCAGTAACCCATCAATTGTTCAGGTTACTCTCAATATCATCATGTGGTCTCAATACATCTAATGTCATTACTCTGATTCTCTTAACAAACGATCAAAACTGTTTTCAACATAAAACTAGAAATTCATTTATTGGTCAAGTGTTAGAAAAGATAATGAAGTTTTGCAAAACAGAAATATGAAAGGGGTTAAACTCAGTGTGATTACCAGAACTCGTGCGGCTAACGCTTTGGAAGGGCCTCTAGTTGCAAGTGTGTTCAGAGCTACCTCAGCTGCAGCATGTTCTGCCTGCCTTAGAGTAGAGGAAAAGTTAGGACTTTCAAAAGTCTCTCCATTGAAGTTGACAGTCGCTTTGAATCGAGGAGCATGATCCGGTCCTTCTCGAATGCATGAATAAGATGGTAAGTTGAAGCAGCTCCTCTGAGCTAACTCCTGCAACTGGTTCTTGTACATACCTATACGTGTTAAACATATATTAACAAGAAAAGCATATAAAATTTACCCACTTTTCAGTGGGGAGAGAAAAGAATCCAGGGAAAGAAAGAGATACATCCTTTACATTTCTCAAGGCTTCACAAATGACCTCTGAAACCATATGTAAAATTTACTAACATTGCGAAATAAGATAATTACATTGTTGAAATTTATAAAAGAAATGGAAAGAAGTGAATCAACAGTTTTATAAAAAACAAAAAAAAGGAAAAAGGTCAAAAAGATGTATGCTTCTAGTATTGCTTTTCAATGTATCCTTTTAAGAAAACCATTACATCAGTAACTAACTAAACTTGTAAAGGAAAGCAGTCATATCAATATCCATTTGATCCAAGATCTCTAATTGAATTGTTCATTCACTGAACATTCTAGATATTATGCCTTGAATAGGACTTGAACCTCTACGATCTCTAGCACGAGATTTTAAGTCTCACGAGTCTACCATTTCACCACCAATATCACTTTGATCCACCAATATCACTTTGATCCAATCTTTTGCTTTGAATTTTGACACAAGGTTTGCCACTCTGGGGAAGAAAATTATTGCATAAGAAACATTAGCAAAAATTGTCCCGATGTACGTTTAATAATTTCATATGTATTTTCAGGTAAAAAAAAAGGGCAGAACAGCCAGAAATTTCTTGAGTTTCAATCTCCTGTATTTTCTCATAAACCGTATTGAGCAACATTAATTAATGCATAAACCAAGAAACAATTTTTTTTCTCTTTCAACAAAGATTAACCATCAGCTCTATGATAAATTGCCAGTAAAAATCAAGCAACCTCGATACAAGATCGATGCTAGCTACTTCTCTGTTCCAAAGTCTTCTCAGCAACTAGACAGCCAAAATTCAACAAAGATCACAAAGAATATCCAAAACCCACCTCGATCACGCCAATCACAAACCCAATACACCCTAAAAATAAATAATCTAGCTTCTTTACTAGTTATGGAAATAAATTAACTGAAAATCCATCAGCAAATAAAGACAATGAACAAAAATGGAGTAAACCCAGAAAAGCAAAAACAGTTAACTGACCTACAAAAGACGGGGGCTTCGTGTTTTTGCTGGCAATTTTCCCGAGAAAAAAGTCGGGAAAGTTAAGTGAAAGATAGGTAATATAAGTGAAGTGGATGTATTGGTAATAGTAAAGTACGATTTTATTTTTTTTATTTATTTATTTTAACGGCAGGTTGAATAAATGCTGACAGAACCTTCATGTATGAAAAAAAAAAAGGGTACATCATACAGTTCCAATATTTAGGAAAAATGATCAAACATATCTTCAATTTTTTAATAAGACAGAGTAATTTTTTTATTTTAATATTTTTTAAATAAAATAATTAAAAATTAAGTTTAAAGTTTTTAATAAAAATATAATGTTTACTAGATAAAAATATTAAAATATTTTTTAATATTTAAAATAATTTTAAAGATACAAATTATTATACTTATTTTAATAATATATTTATTATAAACATTTTAAATAAATCATTGGATTAAATAGATTTTAAAGTTAATAAAATATCTCACGTATTAATAATATTATAAAATTGTTATTTTATATAATATTCAAAATAATCTAAACTTTTATATATTTATTTTAATATTATAAAATCTACTTAATATAATAAAATAATTACAATAGATTGTAAAATATTAAAACATAAATTTAAAATTTGAAATTATTTTATAGAATATATTACAATTTAAGGTCTACAAAAAATTTAAAAATATAAATTTATAAAATGCAGCCTAAAAATATTGCTCTAATTCTTCTTAAGAAGGCTCGAATTCAAAACATTAACGTGAAGAAGGAGACGACACTCTTATTACTTGAATTAAACTTTCACCTCAAGCAAAAATAATTTTAGATTTCTCTAATTCTTTCAGAATTGTGTCCCAATGCCGTTGTTGTAATGCTTAAGAAATTGACATCAACTGCAATATTAAATGACTGTAGTTGATTAGTCTCTTGGTTTAGGTAGGTTGTTTAATTAGAAGCGAGAAAAAAAAAAAAAAAAAAAACCCTAATACTAGATGCAGTAATTAACTAGAGTTTTGAAGCTAGGCATAAGCACTTAACAATACCGTATACGTAATAATTGATTTTTATATCATTATTAATGTGATAATCATTTAACAATAATAAATGAATAATATGTCATGCACTAAATAATTTGAGATATAAGTTTTATATTTAAACTTTTAATAAACTTGAAATTACTCTTAAAATTAATCGTGGTTTTATTTGGTTTGGGCTTTTCATATTATCATCAGTTGCTATCGGTATGCTTTCTGGTCCAAGACACAAACTCGAACCTCTTGGGCCACCTGATTTCGCCCACAATATTCTTCCCATACAAATTCAAAAATCGTCCAGAGCTTTAAAGAATAGTGATATTTGACTTTCAAATTTATTTCATTAGCCCTAATTTTCTATTAATACCATTTATTTACATAATTAACCTTAATTAAAAACTTTATTGATTTTTTTTCCTTTTTTCTCCTATTTCCTTTCCTTTCTCTTTGCTTTCTAATATTATAAGTCCACCTCACCCACAGTCTATCAACAAAAACCAACCATTGGCCACCACCAAAGAATAAGGCCAATCCAACGATTCGGTCATCTCAAGATCTAGCACAATAAAATTTTTCTTGGAATTTGATGCAATGTAGAAGCCATACTAGATATCATTCTAACATACATTCTTAAAAATTTAAGAAAATAGAACTCTCATAAGGGATAAAATATCTCAATTGAGAAATTATGAATATTATTGATGAAAAACTTATATAAAGAAACAAGTATAACAAGGCTATTTATATTAATTAAAATTATCTTATTTGTATTAGACTTATGATTCCTTATAAGAAAATGAATATTAATTAAATAAAAAATATTAATCAAATAGTAATTTTACTAATAAAAGGAATTAAATTAGAAATAAGAGTTTAAATTTATAATCCTACTATATGATTCTGTTTCCTACATCGAAATTTTAATTTGCATGAAACATCAAGAGAGTAGTCTCTAATTTGATCTGTAGCACCATGTATAACAGAAACTAAGTAATATCGTATACGTAATAATCTTCTCTTTATAAAGGATACCAGTTGAATAATTCAAAGAAATCGTGATAAACATGGTGATGCTTGAGAGAGAACATAAAATTAAAAGAATATTGGTTTATTTTTAACCAAGGTAATTTAGAAAATAAATAGGATTAATAAAAAAAAAAAGCAGAAGTTAATAAGAGAAATTGAGAGGGTCAAATATCATTATTGTTTTCAAATTGGATGGTGATATTTTCACCCTATAATTTTTGTAAATCCATCACAACTTCAGAAAATTATTACATCAAGTTAACAATATTTTTAAAAAATTCAAATAAAGAAATGTAGAAAACATTTGGAGAATTGATCAATTAAGCTCATCTTCTTCTTCTTATTATTTTTTTTATATTTTATTTGACCATTAGATTGCTTTAACATAGATTTAACATGATTATTTTACTCTCATAGGGTAAAAGAACCAAAATACTAAAATTTGCTTTAACTTCAACAAACAAAAAATTTATTGTTCCTAAATGATGTATGATTATTAATATTCATATAAACTAGCAAAATGTATTTATGGCATGTGGATTATTGAAAATTGGTGAATTTACTTTAAAAAGATATTAGATTATAAAATATAAAATTGAATGCTTACACTATTAGATACAACCGTACATGTTAGTTGGAGCCATTTCATCATTTCATATTATAAGGATAAAATAATTAAATTAAAACTTATCTTAAAGAAACCTAAATTGTCAAAGATTATTAAAAGACCTAAGTCAAAATAGAAAAAAATTATATTATAAGAATGATTTAATTAATTAATTGTGTAAATATATTGTCAATTTGCAATTTTATAAACTAATGTGAACTTATTGTAATTATCTTGTGGAGGTGGGATGAGTTTACAATAATAGTGGAGTGGAAATATCCGCACCCTTTCAAATTAGTGATTATTTATTTATTTATTAATGACTGTTAATTGTTAATTGTTAATTGTTAATTACGATTGGTGATTGTACACTCAAGTTTAGGCATTTTTTATTTTGGCCTCCTTAATTTTGTTATTTCTTCATTCAGGCTCCTATTGACCTGAAATATTGATCTCCTTCTTGGATCAATAATATGCAGATTTGCAGAGGAGATCATGAATCGTATACCTAATTAGATGTATATAAGTTAATGAGTAAATTAAGATAGAGTTATAAATTTTTGTAAAAAAATATTTTGTATAAATTAATGTTATATAATTTAATTTATTGGATTTGTTTATCTATAATATAACCGCCCAGCCAAAAATACATAACGGATATTAAAGTAATGTTTGGCGCCTAAAATTTGTTATTATTGCGATGACTTAAATCAAGATTCCCTTTTCAAAAGAAAAAAAAAAAATCAAGATTCCAAGATCCGGAAAGCTCTGAACTGTCTAAGAATACTGGTACTAGTTTTAATCTAGACCATGAAAATGCGAATAAAATTTTTCTTTCTTGTTTCCTCTGTTCACTTCATTTTCCTGCCAAAAAGGAAAATTTCTATTTTCTTTTACCCCATAAGGAAAAAACCGAAACAAAAGTTTAAAAAATCGATGTCTAAGAAAAGTTTCCACAAATCTGCAATCAGGAGAGGTTGGGTATCCGCCGGAAAATGCAATAATTTAATAAGCAAATTGAATAACCTTAGCTGGGTCACTAATTTTGTTAACATATTTTTATATGAAATTATCCATTGCATACCCTTAATTTACTCTATTATCAACTATACTATAATACTTTTGCGGTGTATTAGTTATTCATTTTAAATTGACAAAATATATATATCGTCCATTAAATTGTTATTTACCATTAAATGTGGTGACGTAAAAAGTAATTTAGTTTTTTCATGTAGAAATAATGGATACCATTGATAATTTAAGGGTATACAAGTAATAATATGTCAATTTAATGGTATAAAAGTGATAATTTTTCTTTAATTTAATTTGAGTTTCATGGACAAAATCGTCAATTTATTACAATTATGTTAACTTTCAAACGACAGCTAACGATTTATTGAACATTACACACGTTATATCAACTTAGAATGAATGACTGATACACATTACAAGTGTTGTAGTATGTTTGATAAAAATATATTTTAAGGATATATGAATGATAATTTTTTTATTTTTAATTTATACATATTACTGTATATATAAGTTATGTATTATTATTATTATTAATTAGTCAAATTAATAATTGATTAGTACTAATTGTTAAACATATACAAAAGGAAAATTGTCAATTTCCCCTCTATTATATTCAATATATACCATTTATTCCCCTGTTATTTTTTAATAGCTAATAACCTCCTTAACCACATAAGCTTACAATACTACTCTTATTTTCAAATACACTTTTATTCATATTTATTATAAATTACATAAATCACATGAATAAAAATTAAGATTAAAAACAAGAAATATATATTTTGATGTAAAAAAAAATTAATAATAAAATATTTTTCTTGAACTTTTTATTTTATAAATATTTTTTATGATAAATATATAAAAATATTGTTATAAAATGATAAAAATATAAAAAATTATTATAAGAAACTTGAATGATAAATAAAAAATTAATTGTAAAATAAATAATAAATTTTTTCGTGTGCTTTTTACATTTAATTTTAAAATATTTATTATAAAAAAATATTTATAAAATAAAAAAGTACAAGAAAAATATTTTATATTAATTTTTTGTTCAATATAAAACATATATTTATTGTTTTTAATACTTAATTTTTATTTTAATTTATATTCATGTGATTTATTTAATTTATAATAAATAAAATTGTTTTTGAAAATAAGGATAATATTAGTAACTTATGCAGTTAAGAGGGTTATTAGCTATTAAAAAAAGAGTAAGAGGTAAATTGTACATATTGAATATAATAGGGAGAAAATTGGTAATCTCCTTATAAAAAACAGTCAACTTTGCTTGCATATTTCAAATGGACAAAGATTTTCTCCTAATTTTTTTTTTTTTACTCTCCTTGTTTTTCAATAATTAGTTAAGTGCGTGATAATCATGCCAATTTTTTTAATGACTATATGCATTTGACTAATTATTGAAAAATAATAAGGACTATGAGGAAAAAATAATTAAAAAAATCCTAGTCCATTTGAAAGAACTCACCAACAAAAGTTTCAAGAGAGAGAAATTAAATTAAGAGAGATGTCACAACAGAGCCTGGAAGAAATGATGCTGGATTATTTGCCGTTGTGGCCGCCGTGCTGGTTCATCAGCATAGGATTGGGACTTCCTTTTATGCTGATAGGCTGCCTTACATATTCTCTAAATAACGATTTTTTTTCGGTTCTTATCTAATAATGCACGTATCAAAAGATTATCTCTAGGACGCCGAATGCAATTCCTATATTTGGCCGAAGGAATTGTTAATAATATTAATAATATTCAGCTTGTACGAGTGATTTTCGAACAGATTTATTTAATTTTCTACTCAAAGTTTCAATCTTGTGATAACTTTTAACATACACTATCAATTATCAAGGCTCAACAATATTATTTAAAATAAGTCTGCCCTCTGACGGTTACAACATAGCTATACATGAAAAAAGTATCTAAAATCTATCTCTTATTAATACTTGAAGTAACTTGGACCTCTAAAAGATTTACTCCGAGCTTTGTCCCTGCAAAATATTAAAGTTAATTAAATAATCAAAATTGAATTATATATGTAGGGATCGACTTGAGACTTGTCTTTAATAATATGTTAAAAAAATTGTTTGACCTACAAATTATGAGGGCAAATAAAGTCTCAATAATAGTATAAAATACAAGTGTTAGCTATAGTATATATTTAATCCAATTAAAATTGATTTGTATTGTTAAAATTATTATTTAAAAATTATATTTACTATATACTATTAATTTTTATTTCATAGTTACAATTTTTTTTCAAGAATTGCAGACAAAAGTTATAGCACTGAGTCTTACACGCAATTCTGCCAATTTGGTGTGTGCACCTGGCCTGCCTGATTACTGCATAAGGTTGATTAGTGAATATTTATTTCCTTGGAGTTGGAGAGACACCTTTCTTATGATCCATTATATAGAATGTTTCTAGCTTAATCACATTGAAGTAAGCGGACCCCAAGCTTCCAAGGAACCGAGTTATACCTTTTGACTAATATCCAATTTTTTTCCTTGTCCTTTATTTATTTATTTTGGAATTGTTTTAGCTCATCAAATAATCTACTTTCTTTATGCTGATGAGATAATCAATTTAAATATTTAGTAAATTTTGATGTTGAGATTGTTACGAATTTAATAAAATTTGTTTCATTATACAATGAAACAAATGAATGTTCGATCACCTAATAATTTTGTTTAAAACTTTAAATAATAAAATTTTTCAATTCCAACATGAAGTAGTACAATTAAATTAATAAAGTTTTTTCTTTACCATCCACACTGAATTATATGATGAGGAGAGATATATGATGTTGTGTCAAATAGATCGCTATTTAGAAGCAAAAAAATTTAGAAGCCAACAATCTAGAAGATTGTTGAAGAAGAAGGTAGTATAGTTTGACAAGGAAGAAGAAGCCGCGTAAAGAGCTGAAAAATATGAAGAAAATGGCTACTGGCAAGTAATGCAATTGACAAAATGAAAAGAAAAAAAAATTATTTTATTTATGATTTTAGCTATAAATAGAGGAATGACCGCCCCCATATGATATCTCATCTTTTCATAAAAAGTTCTCTTCTTTGTTTTGGAATATAGAAAGAGTTTTGTGAGAGATAAGAGTTATGGTACTCTTGTATGCCTAGGATTTGAAAGGTTTGGTATATTAGGGTTCTGGAAAGTGAGCCAAAATATTTAATACTTATAATTCTCATATCATTAGTAAAATATTTTTCTTCTGTATTCGTCCGTGGACGTAGGCTAAAAGCCGAACCACGTAATTTTTGGTGTCCTGGTTTGTACTTGTTTTTTATTTTCTTCAAATTTCATTTTAGCTATACTCCTACTTCACCCATAAATTTCCTAATAAAGGTATCAGAGCATTGGTTGTATTTTCTGAAATCAAATTACTATTCACGTCACAGTTACTATTGACGTATATGGTACTGTTCCAGTATATGATTACTGTTCACATATATGGTATTATTCACGTGAAACGGTGGGAGTCGATCATAATGGCAAAAAAATACGAAATTGAGAAGTTCAACGAGAATAATTTTTCGTTGTGGAAAATGAAAATGAATGCTATTTTGAAGAAAAATAATTGCTTAGCAGTAATTGGAGAAAAATTCATGAAGATAACTGATGATGCCAAGTGGAATGATATGGACGACAATGCAATCGCTGATCTACACTTAGCACTTACAGATGAGGTATTATCCAATGTGGAGTAGAAAAAGACAGCGAAGGACATATGAGATACTCTTTCAAAATTATACAAGGCCAAGTTGCTACACAATAAGATCTTATTGAAAATGAGACTCTATGTTCTTCGAATGATGGCATCTACGACTGTGACCGACCATATTAACACCTTAAAGACTTTATTTTTGTAACTCACAATGTTAGGTCACAAAATAAAGGAAAATGAATGTGCAGAGTTTCTACTTCAAAGTCTACCAAATTCGTATAATAAACTCATCATCAATCTGAAAAATAATAACCCAGTAGACAGTCTAGTTTTTGACAATGTTACAACATCTATATTAAATGAGGAAAGCAGATGCAAGAACAAGGAAGATAGACATGCAAGTTCGCAGCAAGCAGAAGTGCTATTAGTCGTTAGAGGGAGATCAATAGAATGTGGCCCCAGTGAGAGTTACAATTATAGTAGATCAAATTCAGAAGTAAGAAAAATGTCAAATGGTATAATTGTGGCAAGAAAGAGCATGTCAAAAATGATTATTAGAGTACTCAGAAGAGTAAAGATAGTAAAATAATTGAGTGTGTGATGTATTATTAATCAGTCCACATCTCCAAGGGCGTGGTCGGGTTGGCCACCATGCTTGTTGTAGAGCCGTGACAATCCGGGTTCGATTCTTAGGGGTGGGAAAGGGGTTAAAAATTATATTTGGGCTTGCCCGCCCCCCTTTCCTTTTTTTTTTAAAAAAAAAAGATATGAAGATTCTTTCTAAGTGAAAACTATTTCCAGGACTGAAATCGGTAAGTTTACTATTTTACAAACATTATGTTACAAGTAAACAATATAGATTAAAGTTTAGTTAATCTAACGCTAGAAGTAAAAATATCATAGACGTAGATTATTCTGATGTTTGATGATTAGTACTAGCAAGTGTATATTTTATAAAGGTTTAAATTATTATTTTTTTACTTAAAGTATTAATTAATGTGTACATAACTTACATTTTATCTTAATGTTCCTCATATGTAATTTTATGTAAATTATATTTTATTATGTTAATTTTTATCTTAATTGTTATATTTTGTTATTGGAAGTATATTTTGAGAATGAAGAGAGATTAGAACTGAAAAATGAGAGAAAAAAAAAAGAACTACTTTGTAATAATAAATAAATAATATATATTAAAAAACAAAAAAAATAAAAGAAGAAGAGATAAAGAGATTAAGTGCACGGCACTCAATCTCTCTCAATTATATATAATATATAATATTATAATAATATAATAATACAATATATAATAATATAATATAATAATATAAGATTATAATAATAAAATAATAAATAGTTCTTTTTTTTCCTATAAAAAGAGAAGCATCGTAGAGGAAGGAGCGTGCGCAGAGAAGAAGGGAAAGAAATGAAAAGAAAGAGAGGAAAAAGAGAAGAGAAAAGAGAGAAAGAAAAAGAGGAGAAAGAAAAGGGTCTCATAAAAAGAGAAGCATCGCAGAGGAAGGAGCGCGCACAGAGAAGAAGGGAAAGAAAAGAAAAGAAAGAGAGGAAAAAGAGAAGAGAAAGGAGAGAAAGAAAAAGAGGAGAATGAAAAGAGTGAATCTGAGTTTTCAAATTTTTTTCTTTTATTGTTTCAAGTTCTTAAAATTCTCTTGTAATATATTTTAGAAGTTTGTCAAATAAAATGAGTGTTTTTCTTTTCAATATGAGTGGCTAATTTATTAAAATAGGGCAAATGGTGAAACTCAATGATTTAAATTATAAAATTAATATATCTCTCAAGTAAGTTCAAAGTTTATTTTATTTAATATTTAATATTTTTATTTGCTGAATATTTTTATGTCATATTAATTTATAAACTTAAAATCTTATTGGATTTATATGATATTTTGACATTATGTCGACATTCCAATTTAGTTGTGGCACATCATGTACTACATTCTCATATTCATCCATAAAATTGGTTATTTAAGAATTAAATGACATAATATTTAATTAGTAAATAAAATATAAAATATAAATATAAGAGAATATTATGAACATAATTTAAATTCCAAGAGTGAATCTCGTAGCCTTAATACATTTTAGACATGTAATATATTTTTCTACTATCAATTTTTATTTAATAATAGACTACTAAATTTAAAATTCCTTGTGGTTCGACCCCGGACTCACCGGGTTATATTATAACTAGACACTCTTATACTTGGGAGTAAGTCAAACACTTTTAAGTCGTGTCAAGTTTTTAGTCCTGTTTAAAAATTACTAAGGCTGCGGGATTCACTTTTGGAATTTTAATTATGTTCATAATATTCTCTTATATTTATATTTTATATTTTATTTACTAATTAAATATTATGTCATTTAATTCTTAACAAACCAATTTTATGGATGAATATGAGAATGGAGTACATGATGTGCCACAACTAAATTGGAGTATTGACATACTATTAAAATATCATATAAATCCAATAAGATTTTAAGTTTATAAATTAATATGACATAAAAATATTCAGCAAATAAAAATACAAAATATTAAATATTAAATAAAATAAACTTTGAACTTACTTGAGAGAGATTAATTTCATAATTTAAATCTTTAAGTTTCACCCTTTGCCCTAGTTTAATAAATTAGCCACTTATATTGAAAAGAAAAACACTCATTTTATTTGACAAACTTCTAAAATATATTACAAGAAAATTTTAAGAACTTGAAACATTCGTAATCACCGAATTTATCCCAAGTAGGTGCGAAGTACTTCGTGACTTTCATTAATGATTATTTTAGGAGATGTTGAGTGTATTTAATAAAAAAATAAGTCAGATGTATTTCAAGTATTTAAGGAATACAAAGAGCGAGTTGAACTTAAATCCGAGAAGATGATCAAGTGTTTAAGGACAAATAGTGGTGGAGAATATACGGACGGCGAATTTCTTGCATTTTATAAGTAAGAAGGTATTCGGAGGCAATTCACAGTGGTATACACTCCTCAACAGAATGGAGTAGTGGAGCAGATAAACAGAACTCTTACAGAGAGAATAAGAGTTATGTTAAGGATTGCTGGTCTACCTAACTCATTCTGAACAGAAGCAACCAAAACAATATGTTATATTATTAATCGGTCTCCATCAATAGCTATTGAGTTAAAGACACCAATAGAGATGTGGACCGGGAAGCTAGTTGATTGCTCTCATCTACATGTATTTTGATTTCCTTGTATGTGATGTATAATACTCAAGAAAGAACAAAGCTGGATCTAAAATCTAGAAGGTGTATTTTCTTGGGATATGCTGATGAAGTAAAAGGATATCGTTTGTACGGTCTCACTACTCACAAAATTGTCATCAGCAGAGATGTTATATTAATAGAAGATTAATTACAAAGGAGAGATAGGGATAATAACATCGTAAAAGAAAAGTCAGAGACTATGCCCATATATATGGAAAATAATCCAGAAAATCCAGATTATTCTGAAGCAATACCAGAGCACAAGGAATAAGAACTAGTTGAGTCTGAGGCTCCAAAAGTTCGTCGGTCAACTCGAGAGAGATAACCACCAACTTGACATTCATAGTATGTTACAGAGATCAATATTGTACGTTGTCTTATAATAGAGGATAGAGAGCCATCAACTTCTCATGAAACTTTAAACAATATGCTGCCTTGTGGATGACAACAATGCAGGAAGAAATTAAAACTTTACACAAAAATAAAACTTAGGAACTTGTGCCACTACCATATGGAAGAAAAGCAATGGGAAAAAAATGTGTCTACAAGATCAAACGTGATGGCAATGATTAAGTGAAGTGGTATCGTGGAAGATTGGTAATAAAAGGATATGCTCAGAAAGAATGTATTAATTTCAATGAGATATTTTCTCTAGTAGTTTGGCTCACAATAGTCAGAGTAGTCTTGGCCATTTGTGCTACATTTGATCTTCATCTAGAGCAGTTAGTTGAAGTATCAAGTAGCAAAATACATGCTGATTGATGGGGTATTATATCGACGAGAGTATACTCTACCACTGTTATATTGTTTGAATGAGGTGGAAGCATATAATGTGCTCAGAAAGATACATGAAGGGATTTGTAGAAGCTATTCAAGTACAAGGTCTTTAGCTTTTAAAGTCCTGAGACAATGGTATTTTTGGCTTATGATACATAAAATGTACATGAAAAAGCCATAAGTTGCAAGAGTTGTGAGAGATTCGTCAACTTCCTGGCACAACCACTAAAAAAATCTTACAGTAATAAATTTGCTATGGCCATTTACCCAATGGAAAATTGATCTGATCTAACCTTTACCGAAGGTGCAAGCATCCGCAACTCACGCAGTGGTTGTGATTGATTACTTTATGATATAGATTGAAGTGGAGGCTCTGAGCAAGATAACAGAGAGCAAAACAATTGACTTTATCTGGAGAATTATGATAAACAGATATGGAATCCTTTATACTCTTATAATTGATAAGGGAAAGTAGTTTGATGATAACAAGTTCAGGGATTTCTGTAAAAATATAGGTATAGAGTTAAAGTTTTGTTCACTGGCACATCTACAGGTAAACAAGCATGTAGAAACTGTAAATAAAACCATAAAGAACTTCCAAAAATCAGGTTAGGACAACAGAAGGAGGCACGGGTCGATGAATTACCTGGTGAGTTATGGGCTTATAGAACCATTCAAGACATGACAAAACTTGAAACTTGCTAAAACATGTACGAACAGATTCAAGTTCTTAAAAAAAAAATCTTGAAATAAAAGCTAAGGATATAAATTTTATTCAATTAAGCCAAGATCAAGGTTAACAAAATTCCTACGTAGAAAGCTATAATGAAAACTAGGAAGCTTGGGTAAACTAGTCAGCAGCTTGATTGGTCATCTGAGTAGTCTAGTCATCGTCGGATGTAGTTTGAGAAACCCTTTTATCAGAGGGAGCAACTTCTTCAGGCCCTCTAAGAATAGCTTCTACACCAGAGGTTGGTTCTTTCTGCTGCTAGCCTCTGGCATCCTGCTCATTTATATAAGCATCCACACCAATTTTAAGCTTAGACATATCCAGCTTATGGTATTCTTTTCCCAATACTGACATGATGCACTTATAACAGAATGTCAGCCCATTATTATATTCATTAGTAAGTTGTTTCCCCAAAGCTTCAAGTCTACCTTGAAGGTGCGATATCTGAGCTTCTATGGTCTTCTCGAACGAGAATCTCTGAACAATAATATCTTTCCTGACATTCATAAGTTCATCTTTTATTATGGACAACTCCTTCTCGGGCTAAAATACATTTGAGTCAATATGGCAGCTTTCTCCTCAAATGCGGAGATATCGATTTAAAGCTTTGCTGATTGTTCATTTTCCTGCTCCAGATCCTTCCTCAAGCTCTGATTTTTAACTTTAAGTCTTTTGTCATAGTTAGAGACTCTTAATTTTAAAGCTGTAGAAGCAGCAACAAGTTGGCACATAGAACGCTGGAAGGAGTTAGCTAGTTCATTAAGGTTATACACATCTAACTCAGTAATAAAATCTTCTTGTACATGCTTTGTGAACTCATTGATATAAGGAGCAGCATAATCAACTTGCTCCTTAGGACGTGCCGACCGAGTCCTACTACTAATAGGAACAAGGACAGTAGAGTTTTTCGAAGAAGTTTTATCAATCACATTCCCAACCTCTGAATGAGGAGCAAGAATCTTGATAGGGGAAGCGGTTTGGTCAACCTTGACTTCTTCGATAGTGCAGAGGAGCTGGTCGGAGTATCAACGGTGTTGGAACGCTCTTTTAACCTGGCCAAAATGCTGCTGCTCATCTTTTCCTCTTCAGGCACTGAACCAAACTTGACCAGGTTGCTTAGAGTTAGTAATTTCTTGCACGGGCTGACATTGCTAGGGTAGTATCCACATGCAATTTCAGCTCCTTCTTAATTTTATAAAACACGTTCTAGGAATCTAAAAAAGCAAAAAAATATTAGTAAGAATGGATGAAGGAAAGAGCCAAATTAAAAAATATTATGAGCAGCAAATAACCTAAAGTACAAAAGCGAGAAGGGATTTGAGTATCTTTACCAGATGTAGAGGCTGTTCGCCCCCGACAAAAAAAAACTTACTTTTTCAATTGCTACTAGAGGTGGAAAGACCGATAATGGGCTTCCTGTCTTTTGAGCTAGAGATGAAATAATATCATCTCGCATATTTTGGACTATCTTTCAATTGGTATAAGTTCTTTATCTAATCTACTATTTGTTCACTATGTTACACCATTTCCATATAATAAATAAACCAGATAAAACCCTCCACCCATTAGGATTTAACTGGCCTGGTGCTAAGTGTAGTTAAGATAATATTCAGGTGAAATAATGTTGCAGAGGTAAACTAACACCTAGTTTAAAGCTCGAGGTAGAGGGTAGCGTAACCTTTGGGAGGGCGACTAGGGGAATTATTCTTGCTAAGAACCAGGAGATCAATACTATTTGGAATATTATATATCTCCCTAAGTTTATCTAAATCTTTCTATGAGGTCTCACTTCTCGTACTGTCAATGGCATATGACTCAGCTTATGTCCTGTGACCAACCTTCTGTCTTTTACCTGGTCTAGATTCTTCAAGGACTTCGCCCTCGGCAACATCATCAACAATACTAATAATTTGACTAGGACTTTGGTTTCCTATTATATTCTCTTCATTAGACTTGGCATCGTTAGAAGAAAATAATTCATCAGAGGACATTCTTATGGGTTTTTGAATTGCAAACATTTTTCTAAGAATCGATAACTTCCCTATGATCTACTTTTATTAGGTTACAAAAATTCAAATCACGGTTCACAAGTACAGAAATCAAAGAACCCAAACAAAAGATAACAAGGACGAGAATTAGTAGGTTTAGGGATTTTTTGCTGGAAACTAGAGTTAGCATTGAAGCATTGCGAGGGAGTGAGATAAGAGAAAAAATGAATTTGAGGGTTTATAGAAAAAAGCAAAAGAGTTATCTTAAAGGACTGCACATTACATAAAATAACACGTTTGTTCAGGGAACCGCCTCTTCAAATTCAAAAGAGCGGCCGAGATCAATCCACGTCACTCACATTTAAGACAAAATGACTGAAGAGACGGATCACAAAAATGTAAGGTAAAATAAAATGGCACTTTAAATCTTCTCGAATCGGTAATTTCTAATATTATCTTGTTTCACTCTTAATACTAGAAATTGGGAGACTAATGTTTGGGAAATAAAGAGTACACCTACTCGACATCAAGCTAACCGAAAACATAAACACTAATCAACAATGTAAAGGCACGTATGCTCGAGATTAAGCTAACCAAGAGTAAAAACATTCATTACCAGTCTAGTGAGCTCTCATCGAGTTATAGGAGGCACTTAAAGCAGATATAAGTCAGTCCTCAAGTAGAACTCAAACATGGCTGCCTGAGCACGTAGCGAGAATCAGTTAAATAACTCTTTTTAAGAAAGGGGGTATAATCCCCGCACATGATTAACTCTGATGATGATAACCCAATAACTACTTTGAAACAGACGAGCTAATGAGAAGTTAAGAATGCACGTTATGAGAATAGCGGTCATGTGAGGAACAACAAACGCAGGAATATAAAATCGAAATAAATACCCTAGAAAAAAAATAAAAATGGTTAGATCTTTACTACACAAAGAATCAGAAAAAAAGTCTTCAGAGAGAGAAAAAAGGAGTAAAACCTTAATTTTTCCTTTTAAAAAAATTTTTAAAAATAAAATCCGATTATTGACTTGAGCGTCGGAAAATTTTTACAAAAAAAAAATCTAACGATTTTTAATAGCATTCTGTGAGCGTAGCTTGGAAAAAGCCACTTGTTTTCTGAATCGAAGAAATTCAGTGTTGGTAATAAAATTTGTTTGACGGAAAAGCAACTAAATTTGAGTATCAATAGGATCTTTGGACAATTTCAAATTATAAAGAAATTTTCGAGGCAATATTTTGTTCTCCGATGAAAAATGTTTAATCCACATAGAAGAACTATTTTGTGATCAATGTTTTGTTGAATATTCTTGTTCTTGTAACAGAACCGTACCCCAAAATCCATTGGAGACAATGGATTCTATAAATTGAAATTTTTTCAATTGAACAGTTTAGAGTGCTGGTGCGTAATAGCTAGCATTTGTATGGTTTTTCAGAATTTTTTATTTATTCACAAATGCTCTGCGAGTGCTCTGCACTCGGATGTGCGTTTGAAAGTGTAAAGTGCGTGAAAGCGAGTGTACTGAAGAAGCTTTGAAAAAGAGAGGGGTAGTTTAGTCTTTAAACGGAGAAGTGAATGGTATTTTGAGTGCAAAAATGTTTAGAGTGGTGGGTAAAAGATAACCAAATGGCTTGGTGGAAGAACTTGACAGAATTATTATCATGGGTCCTAGTAAAAACACAAAACTGAACACTTGTCCAGTTTGGGGGCAGCGACTCACCGTAGCACTCCTCTATAATGTTAAGTTCATTTATTGAAACTGGAAAGGCATACATTCTTTCTTTTTTTTTTTAAATGTTTAGGCATTATTAAATGTGCATTTATTTCTCTGCTCTCTTACTTTTAAATTGTTCACGCGTGATTAAAAGCTGTACGCTGATTTGTTAATTGGAATTAATTTGTCTTTATAGTTTGACTTACTCGACAGAGAGTCCATCGCCTCGTATTGCTGCACTTAAATTATTAATAACAAGTTTATAACGATCGAAATCAGATCTATCATTACGTTGGCCTGAATAAAATTTTACTTGTTCTGTATCAGTCTCTTATTTCTGATGTTTTGCAAGCCATTGTTGTTAGTTAGTTATTTCTAGCCGCCAAACCGTTCGCATTTTTGATCCAT
This sequence comes from Murraya koenigii, assembly GCA_025617385.1. Taxonomy (NCBI): domain Eukaryota; kingdom Viridiplantae; phylum Streptophyta; class Magnoliopsida; order Sapindales; family Rutaceae; genus Murraya; species Murraya koenigii. The sequence goes on from CM046812.1 coordinate 28,754,611, forward strand.
TCTATCAGTTATTTGCATTTGTTTTAGAAAACCCTTCGCTTGTTTTCAACATCTAAGTAACCCTTTTTCTTGCTAGACGGACTGAAGATGGTGGAAACAATTATTACTGTTGCTTTAGAAGTTGCAAAGTGCTTAGCTCCTCCGACAGAACGGCAAATTAGCTATTTGCGTAACTACAAGAGCAACTCGGAGAATCTCAGGACTGAAATTGAGAAGCTGAAGCATGATAGTGGGAGCATACAGCACGCGGCCGATGAGGCTAAAAGACAAGGGGAAGAGATTGAAGAGAATGTTGAGAAGTGGCTTGAAAGCGTGAACAAGGTCATTGTTGAGACAGAGAAATTTGTTGGCGGCGATGAAGCTATTGCAAACAAGCGATGTTTCAAGGGATTGTGTCCAAATTTGAAGACCCGCCTTCAGTTTAGTAAGGAAGCAGTGAGGCAGCTGGAGGCTATTGTCAAGCTCCGTGAAGCTGGGAGATTTGATAGAATTTCATATCGTTCCATTCCGGAGGATATATTGCTTATCTCTAACAAAGACTATGAAGCCTTTGAATCAAGAATGTCCACTTTAAAGAATATACTTGGGGCATTAAACAATCCTGATGTTAACATGCTTGGGATTTATGGAATGGGTGGCATTGGCAAGACTACTCTAGCTAAGGAAGTTGCCAGGAAAGCCGAGATTGACAAACTCTTTGATAAGGTGGTCTTTGCCGAAGTGTCCCCAAGTCCAGATATCAGAAAGATTCAAGGAGAAATCGCTGATAAATTAGATCTGACATTTCTCGAGGAAAGTGAATCGGGAAGAGCCAGAAGACTTTGTGATCGATTGAAGAAAGAGAAGAAGATCCTTCTAGTGTTGGATAATATTTGGGAAAATCTTGATTTGCAGGCTGTGGGAATACCTCATGGAGATGATCACAAGGGATGTAAAATATTGTTAACTGCAAGAAGCGAAGATACATTGTCAAGAAAGATGGATTGTCAACAAAATTTCTCAGTTGGTATTTTAAAAGAAAAAGAAGCTTGGAATCTATTCAAGAAGATGGCAGGTGATTATATTGAAGGCAATGAATTCAAATCAGTAGCAGCTAATGTGGCAAAGGAATGTGCAGGTTTGCCTGTTTCCATTGTAACGGTAGCAAGGGCATTAAGAAACAAGAGATTATTTGAATGGAAGGACGCTTTGGAACAACTAAGAAGGCCTTCCTCAATGAACTTTAAAGATATACAGCCAACTGCATACAAAGCTATAGAGTTGAGTTACAATAAATTGGAAGGGGAGGAGCTCAAGAACATCTTTTTGCTAATAGGATATACCTACATGGCATCCATTGATAACCTTTTAATGTATGGCATGGGATTGGGCTTATTTCAAGGTATCAATAAGATGGAAGAAGCACGAGCTCGAGTAAGTACATTGGTCTATAAACTCAAAGCTTCTTGTTTGTTGCTAGATGAAGACCTTTCTATGCATGATGTTGTTCGTGATGTTGCCATATCAATTGCATCTAGAGAACAAAATGTGTTTATGGTGATAAATGATCAGTTGGTTGATCTATGGGAATGGTCAGATGGGAGTAGCGTAAAGCTCTACACTTCAATTGTCTTACATGATGTCAAAACTGATGATGTACTTCCTGAAATATTGGAATGTCCTCAACTGAAACTTCTTTATATACATGCTGCTGAACAATCTTCATTATTAACAATTCCGGACAATCTTTTCACAAGGTTGATACAAATCAGAGTTTTGGACTTGACTTACATGCATTTATCGTCACTGCCAGCTTCGTCACTTGGACTCCTATCAAACCTTCGAACAATGTGTTTGAATTACTGCAAACTGCAAGATATAAGTATTATAGGAGACTTGAAGAAACTAGAAATCCTTAGCTTATTCGGTTCGGATATTAAGCAGTTGCCTTTACAAGTAGGTCAATTGACTCGGTTAAAGTTGCTTGATTTGAGAAATTGTATCTTCCTTGAAGTTATTCCACCAAACGTTTTATCAAAGTTTTCCCGGTTAGAAGAACTTTATATAGGTGGCGAGAGCTTTAATAAATGGGAGGTGGAAGTGGAAGGGGTCAAGAATGCAAGCCTTGATGAGTTGAAGCACTTGCATAATTTGACCTCTTTAGAATTACAAATCAAAGATGTCAACACTCTACCGAGAGGCTTGTTCTTCGAGAAGTTGGAAACGTACAAAATACTTATTGGAGATAATTGGTATTGGCAGGATATACATACATCTTCGAAGAGTTGCAGTGAATTGAGACTCAAGCTGAATACCAACATTTACTTGAAGGATGGGCTGATCGTGCAACTGCAGGGAATTGAAGAGCTTTATTTATTTGGATTGCAAGAGCAAGATATCAAGAATTTTGTTGATGAATTAGTCAAAGTGGGTGCTTCACAACTGAAGCATCTATTTGTCCAAGGTTGTACAGCCCCCAATCCTACAGATTCAAAGGTATGATCTTCCTAAAGTTTAAGCTTACCAAATTCATCTTTCATTAGTATTTTATTTCGAGTTTGAATCATACATCCTCAAACTGTGCTAAAAATTGAATTTAGTTACCATTAAGTTAAATTTTAAAAAATAAATAAATAAACCCTTAATAAACATTTAGATCCAAAGTCCAAATCTTTTCCATAAACCAACATTACAGCCTCAAAGTCAAATAACCTTTTACTCAAAATATATCAGTAATTAATTCCAAAATAACTAAACAAAGTCTTTTACTAGAAACGATTATGTATTGAACTCTGTCAACTACTTGACAATAGAGTCTTTTCCATATTAACCCATTTTAATTCATTCTTTTTGCAGCTCACAACCTTATGCTTCATACTAGAAACGTTGTCTATGTCAGAACATAGGCGGGACGACTTGACAACTGATATGTTGTCGAATGAAATCATTATGGAGGATGATGTCAGTGTCTTTAATACACTCTTCAATTATAAGGTTGGTTATTAAAACGTATTAATGATCATATTGATTATTTATTATTTTGTTTGTTCTTCTTTGTTATTCTCATTTGCTAGGAAATTAATATTGGCAAGAGCTAATCATATTCTAAAATTACTCTGATTTTTTCATCCCAAATATTGAAGAAGAGCGTCAAATACATTCTCATTGGTTAATTTATGATCAAGCAGGTTGCAATACCACAGTTGGAGACTTTGTATCTGTCCTCAATAGACGTTGAGAGGATTTGGCAAAATCAAGTCGTAGCCATATCTTGTGGTATTCAGAGTTTAACGCATTTGACCATATATAATTGTAGAAATTTAAGATGTCTACTTTTATCTTGTATAGTTAGCAGTTTTGTTCGACTCCAACACCTTGAGATACGCAAGTGCCCTGTCTTGGAAGAGTTAATAGTCATGGACCAAGAAGAAAGCAAGAATAATATTGTAATATTCCCTCGATTACAATATCTATATATGGAAGATCTTGAAAAGCTCAGAAGCTTTTGCACAGGAGATTTGCTTATTGAATTTCAATCCTTGAAAGAGTTGAGGATAATCAGATGTCCTGTATTCATGGTGAAACATAAAAGCACCACTCATGACTTGGCAGAAAAGGTACGTACAAGATTTTTGTAATTAATTGTTCAATTCTTATGTACTTGAAAATATTTTAGGATGATAGCGAGTTTTATAATCATTGCGTGCCTCTGCCTTCATCACAATGGTTCTTTGCTAACAAAATGTTCAGTTGGCAGCAACTTTCTTACCCATATAATTAAATACCAGTTAGGCACAATTCTAATAAAAATTCAAAATCTGCTGGATAAGAGTTAAGGACAAAGAGAATAGAAAAAAAATGGTATGTACTGTATATACCAGGAGAAAAAAATTAAAGCAACTCTTTACTTTGTGAAATCGTTATTAAAAAAATATATATCAACTCCATCTTGCTTTTTATCTTGTTTTGACTGATTGATCACCCAGGTATTCCCCAATTTGAAAGATTTAAGAGTTGATGCAAAGCACATAGCAACAAAATGTCAGTTTCCAAGAGACTTCCTTTGCAAACTTAATTGTCTTGAAGTGGAGTTTGATGAGTCGAATACTATTTCATCACTTGATTTCCTTCAGAGATTTCACACCATAAAAGTTCTCCAAATAGGAGGAGAAGTACTCATTGGGGTATCAAATGAAATGATTGAAAATGGGATGAAGGCATTAATGAGAGGAGTAAACAACTGTTGTGATCTAAAGCACATGTTGAGACAGGAGTCCACCAATTTGGAAAATTTGGCTATTCTAAATGTAAGGTGGTGTCACAATTTGATTAATCTGGCGTCATCTCCTGCACCATTTCGAAATCTAACAACTTTGACGGTACAAAGTTGCAATGGATTGATTAATGTATTCACATCCTCAACGGCTAAGAGTCTGGTGCGACTAAGAAAAATGAGCATTGGTGAATGCGAGATGATAAAAGAAATAGTGGCAGATAATGATGCAGAAAAAGATGAAATTGTTTTTAGTGAATTGAAGGAGTTGGAGCTTTTTCTCTTAGAAAGTCTGACAAGCTTCTGCTCTGGCAATTGCGCCTTCAAATTCCCATCTTTCGAAAGATTAGTGGTGGCAATTTGCCCCAATATTAAGATTTTCTGTCAGGGAGAATCAAGCACACCCAAGTTACACAAAATACTGAGAGACAAGCACACTGCAAAGTATTGGACCTGGAAGGGTGATCTTAATACAACCATACGAGAGCGAGAAAATGCAGAGGTATATGTGTTCATTTACAAGGACAACGATTTAATTTGACCCTAAAAGTTACTAATTTATTTTGAATCCGATCAGTTTATTCATAACAAAATCTTTGTTATTGGTAAAAATTAGGAAGAGGACAAAGAAGAGAATGATACGTCCACTGAGGAGGACGAGGAGGAGGAGGATGCAGAAGGCAGTGGTAGGTCTATTTTGGGAACTGGAAAGTTTTGAATTTTTGCAATGGCTCGCTGAATATAATTTATTTATGCTCAAGTTTGTGCTAAATCTGATTAGTGCATCTGTTAACCAATCCAGTCTCTACTTCTGATTCTTCCAAAAATATTTATATAACTACTTTGAATGTATGATAATGCATAGGATTAATTAATAGATAAGGGAGACATAGCAAAACATGAAATTGCTTGCTTATAGATAGAATTGAAGGAGTAGTCTGTTGATTAAATAATGTTTTTGGATCTTTGTTTACAGAAAGTCCAAACATATAAGAAGATCCAGGCCAACCTCGTGTGTAATTTGTGAGACCTTACATGCATGCAGCTTGCGTTCCTTCTACAAAAGTCAGATGCATGGTGAGAGGGCTCTCTGTTTCTATATGTTGACTGTTCTGTTTTTTTGGCTTTACCAGATTGCCAAATCCAGTTTCAGCTTTGTGTTTCTTCATCCATGTTGTTGCAGAGCACTGAATTTATTTCCTTCTTAGCATGGTGTCCCAATTCCCAGACCTGCTGTATTCAATTCGTAGGTATCTGAAAAGCTGTGTGAATCATGCCTATGTGTTGTGCCTTGCATTTATTATTGACTTTTGAAAGAAATAGCACAAGCTCTATACAATATTTTGAATATAATTAAGTATTGTTGTTACCAAGTAGCTAGCATACCTTAGTTTTTACAATCCTCAGTACGGTACGATTCATCCATTTAAATGAAATTGATCAGTAATGAGTAATTTTACAACTTACGAAAATCGATATGACTGTATTTTAATCATTCCTTTTCTATCTTTCTTTCTTTTCTTTTTTTTTTTTGTTGTTATCATTACTATATAAGCATATTATTAGTGGACTCAGAAGATTTGATCTGATGAACACATTAATGTAGACATTTATGATTATTAATTAGTATCCAATTAAATAGTTTATTAATTAGTAGTTGGCCGACATGTAAACATAAATAATTTTATTATAAGAAAATATGCACGTGGCACTCGGTCTACGATGAAGCAAATATTTATATTGGTACATAAATCCCACAAATCTATCTAATCTATAATTGTCTTGAATCTATTATATGTGAGAGAGAGAGAGAGCAGAACCTTATGGCATTAAGCATTAGCTGTTTGTTTCAATTCTAAGTTATAACAATGATTATAGAACAGAACCATATGGCCGTTGTCAGTTAGGGATGCAAGCCAGTTGGTGCGGCTGTTGGTTCATGTCTTGCTGCGGCTTTTTGCCTTTCTGTGTAAGTAATTAAAACTGCTATTATTCAGCAACTATATACATATAATCCTTCTCACATGCACACGTTCACATTTTTTTTCTCGTCCTAAGTGAAGGTTTACAACTTTTTATATTTCTCTACCTGAAGGCAAGTTCATATCAAAGAATGATTGATATTTAGCACTTGTAGGGTCAAATTTAAAATGTGTAAACCTTCACTTAGGACGAGAAAAAAAATTCTTATAATTAATCTTCGACGTATGTAAATTGCAGAAAATATAAATTTTAATTTAAAAAAAAATCAGTAAATTTTTATATTCATAATTTCTAACTTTTATGTATTTTTTCGTTTTGCCAGTGTGCTTATGGTCCCCAGTTAGTGCGTGCAGTAATTGAGGATGTGCACTGGGATGATGTGTTGTAAGGATTTTCCCCTAATCAAATGGGGTGTTGGATACTATGATCCTCCGTTAGATATGTCGTTTTGGTGATTCTACGATTCTTTACCATGAGTAGATCTTTCCTTATTGTTGTTTGGTGCACAGCACTATCTTGTATTAAGTTGTATTATATAATAAGCTTTATTACATTGCATTGCACCATATCATGTTTAATGTAATATATGGATTGTATTTTATATTATTATATTAAATTAATATTATTCAAATATTTGAATATTTTAATATTTATATAATCATTTATATTAAATTTATTATGAAAATAAAATTAATTACTGTCAACTGCCACAAGCTGCCACTTGAAGCCACATTTTAGTATTAGTTGAGGTCGTATTTGATATTGTAAGAATCCTCGTCTCCAGAGCAAAATAATAGTAAAAATATGAAAGGTCATTTTATGATGTCGTAATTAAAGTTAAAATATTAATATTATAATTAAATATAAATTATGTAAATAAAATATAAAATTTATAAATTAATATTAATTATGAAATTAAATATAAATTTAGGAAATTAAACATAAGATTCATAAATGAAATATAAAATGAATAAATTAATATAAGACTAGTGAATTAATGTACTATTAGTAAATAAAACAAAAATTTATAAATATAATATAAAACTTGTAAATCAACATTAAGTGCAAAATAAAACATAAATTTTAGAACTTAAACATAAGATTTGTAAATGAAAAATAAAACAAGTAAATTAATATAAAACTAGTAAATTGATGTATTACTAGTTAATAAAACAAAATTTGTAAATATAACTTAAAACTAGTAAATTAAAATTAACTGTAAAATAAAACATAAATTTTGAAAATAAAACAAGTGACTTGTAAATAGAAGGTAAAATAAGTAAATTACTATAAAACTAGTAAATTAATATATAAATAATAAATAAATAAAAACTTACAAATATAAAATAAAATTAATAAATCAACATTAAGTGCAAAATAAAATATAAATTTTGGAAATTGAATATAAGACTTGTAAATGTAAATTAATATATTACTAGTAAACAAAATAAAAACTTACAAATATAACATAAAACTATTATATCAATACTAAATGTAAAATAAACATAAATTTTAGAAATAGATCATAAGACTTGTAAAAGAAAGGTAAAACAAGTAAATTATTGTAAACTAGTAAATTAATGTATTATTGGTAAATAAAATAAAAAATTACAAATATAACATAAAATAAGTAAATCAATATTAAATGCAAAATAAAATATAAATTTTGTAAATTATGCCTAAAATTTATGAATAAAATGTAAAATAAATTAATTAATATAAGAGATACTACCAAAAAAAAGTTCATAATTCTAAAATAAAAAATCATCATAATATTTATTACTTAATATATTTATTAATTTTTTATTTAAGTTGAATAATGCCGGTTTTGCATTTATGTAATACATGTGATGTTTTATTAAAGAAGAAATTTATTTTCAATATCGGATTTTAGAAAAAAATATTATTTTAATATCTTTCATAATTGTTATAAGATGAGATTATTTTATATCTTTTTATGCTTCCTCAACTCTAAATGGCCTCTACGTACAAGTAAAAAGTTTAAAACTACATAAAGTATACATAATACTTAAAATAAGATCTAATTTTATTAATATATCATAAATATGTCTAGTAATATAAGATTTTTTTTTCTTGATCCATGTCAAGATAAATAATTGCACTTAATTAACTTGTGTAATAAATAGATATTATTTTATAAAATAAAAAAATTATAAAAATGTCCTAGAATAAATATAGAATTTATGGTTAAGCCAATTTAATAAAATTTATTCCAATTTTTTTAGTATAATTTTTTATTTAATTAATGAGTAATTGTTTTTTATTTAATTAAAGAAAATATTTTTATAAATGAATAAAATAATTTTCATCAAAATTCTATAGAAACAATGTTAATTTTTTAAAAAGTTAATATTCTTTTATGAATTCACTGATTTTATTTTATATTATTAGTTCTCTGTGTAATTTACAATATTTATGATTATTATGATATTATGCCATAATTTTCATCACAACATTATATAATTTTTCAAATTGTAATCAACAAATAAAGTTTTCATTTGCCGTAGCATTATTATGTTCAAAGTTTCGATTTCCAAAACTTTAGTTCTACAATAAAGAAAAGCACTATTGTGGATGATAGTTGTATAGTTATATAGTTTTGAAGATGAGGACTCTAAGAATATCAAATTTAATGTGAAAGGACATAAGAATATATTCATTGGAACTAAGAGTGTTATTTAGATTGTGAAATAATTTAAAAAATTATATACCAATTTGCCATTCAATAAATAAACAATGGAATCCATGTACGGTTAAATATGATTTCGCATTGCACTAATTTTGAAAAAGAGCATGACGCTTATGAATGAAGTCCTCTCATGAGCCCTCATGCAGAAGGTGCAAAGTATGGGCCCAGATTGAGTCTATGGACCAGTTTAAAGCCCGTATTCTGCATATTGATCACGAAGAGCTGGGCTTTAAATCGATTCACTGTTAACTGTTTTGAATGGGATCCAAATCCTTACCCAGGCCACCATCTAACGGTTATTAATTAATTTCCATTATTATAATCCCAACTCTACAACTACACAAGTTACAATATTTTTTATTATTGTCATCATTGCTAGCTCATCAAACAGCAATTCTTATCACCAAATTCACCAATTTTACACAGAATGGTTAAAGAAAATTGCAATTTGTTACTTACATTTATTCCCAAATTTATAAGGGACACAATTTAAAAATATTTGATTTACTTTTAAGTATAAGAGTGTTTAGTTTTAATATAACTCAGTAAGTTTAAGGTCAAACTATAAGGAATTTTAAATTCAGTAGTCTATTATTAAATAAAATATAATAGTAGAAAAATAAATTACCTGTCTAAAAAATATTAAAGTTATGAAAGTGAATAAATGGTTTTTTGCCTAGAAATCTACAGTATTTGGCTGGTGACCAAATTTAGTCTAAAGGTATATTTTTGGTTTATGAACAATAACTACATATATTTTAAGATTCAGAGTTTAAGTTTCATTAAAAGAAAGAACTTCACTTTTAAGTAAAATGTACTCTTTGGACATGGGTTCATGTTGCTATTGGCCTTATGGGGGTTAATGACCACCCTTAGAACTTCTGAAGAATGAAGTTAAACAACTTAATGTTCATTATCTGATTATCAATTGACTTTATGAGAATACTTAAATTTAAGAAAGAGTCTCATGATTTTATTTATAATTTATTTATTTCTTATCATTAAAATCCCATTTACTATGATAACCTTTACTTCAAAACTAAGTAGTTAAACATGGTGAAGTATTTTAATGATGATAACCTGCTGGGAACAAATGCCCTTGATCCTATAGCTGCCATAGGGTAATGAGAATACGAAATTGTACGGAATGAATAATATTATCAAAATTGATAACTAGTACAAAGCAACGTCATGCATGGAATTTTAGTCTATTAAAACATTTGGAAAATCAATGAATATAAAAAGACTTGCTTGAGTTTCTTAATCACCTTCGTTGCACACGAGAAACAAAAACAAAAGCAAGATACAAGTTTTAGATATGACTTTAACTTTGATCTAAACATAATATATGTTTATAATAATTAACCTACACATATTTCGAATTGTTTTTACGTTTTAAATATTAATACGATCATGGTCACCGACTTGACATCATAGTCATTCCCTTCTTATATTTTATATGCATATTAATTTTCTTGTTTTGTTTTAATACAAAGAAAAACATAAACTCATTCCATCTAATACACTTAATTGTACAATTACAACAATTAGTTTGTGGTAGAGACAAAATTCATTATAATAAATATCCTGGCCTCTTTCAGAGATCATCCTCTACCATTAAATTTGATTACAATTAATAATGTAACCTGATCGATGGTGATTGGTGCCTCATATCTTTTACATAAAAATTTTACTCGGTTAATTACTCGGATTAATTAGTATAGTATTCGAATAAATGAATAATTAAATAGTTAATTAATTAATAGGAATCGTCCGACATATATAAACAGTAAAAGCTGCACCAACAAGAAATGAGCTCGTGGCACTCGGTCCACGATGAAACAAAAATATTTATAATTGACTTGAACATGGAGCTTACTTCCCACGCATCTATTATATAAATACACAGAACAGAACCATATGCATACACATCTAATTAAATTGTATATAATCATTAAATAGATCTAATTAAGTTATACCATAATAACAATGATTTCAGACTCAGAAACAGAGTCGTCGTCGTCCTCGCCACATCAGTCGACGGAGGATGTAGCACGGTGGTCGCCACCGAGCTGTTGCTATTCTTGCATGGAAGCTTCTTGTAGGTTGTTTTGTGGTCTATGCGCTTTAATGTAAGTATTAATTATACTAATATATACAGAGTAATTTTGATTAAATTTTTTCTTTATCATATACACATGCTTCTTATTTTATTTCATTGTATTTTTCAGTGTGCTTTTGGTAGCCCGTTGGTGCGGCTGGGTTGAGGACGTGTATTTTGATTAATAATTGGGTGTCGGATACTTAATTGGATCCTCTTTGCTGCCAAATCGTTTTGGTGCTTCTTGGTTTTTGTAATTTAAAAGTACAATGAGTAGATCTTTTCCGTTGTAATCGTTATCTCCCATTTGCGAACTTGTCACAATTTGGTTTTAAGTTTTAACTAGTGTTTCTGCATAGATATCGAAATTGGCCTAAATGAATTGCACATGCTATGAAAAGCCAAAGCACAACATTTGCATATGCAACGAAATCATGAATCCCAAAGCAGCAAAGTTATGACATGTATTTGCGGACTGCGATTATTATCTGTTACGGGATTCCAAGACAGTGCCGTATAGTCATCTAAACGGAAATAATATGAAATCTATTGGGAGTTTGAGTAGAATTGAGTCCCCACCATACCCTCACTAAAGAATGATTTATTAACTGAACATTCATTTGATAATCGGGATTTGTCACTAGAGTTATTGGGCAGGAGTATACTTGATCAGCTGTCTTGTTCCAAGTAGGGTTGTCAATACAAATCTCGAATCCTACTTCGAATACAAAATAGTGATAAAAAATGTGTCTCAAATTTCATCCCAAATCTCGATTCTCAAATATCTCGGATAAAGTGAATTTATTGTCATATGCTGCAGATTTTTCATAAATGACTTGTTATACTATAACCGACATATCATATATCTTTTTTTTTTTTAGCAAACCAACTTATTATATGCTTTTAAAAATTTAGATTTCAAGACATTCGGAATTTAATTGAGATTTTTAAATGTTATGAACAGTGAATTATGATAAAATTAGGTCACCACTCCATATCCAAATAGTAAACTAGGACAAAGTTTGTATTGAATCCCGATTGAGATTCGGGAAATTCTGCCAACGTTAGTTCCAAGTCCAACAATTGTTATTATCATATCTAATTTTTGAGAAATGCAACCACATTAATTTATTATTTATTTTATTTCACTTGAAGTCATTCTGAATCCAAAAATGTTAAACATAGAATGACTGTTGAGTAATTAAACAAATGACTGTTTAAATATATAAATTTTATCTTTCTCGTATGTGCAGGGTTTGAACCTCAAATCAATATTATCCACCTTGCATATCAAAAGTACCATATACAATTATGTTACTGCTAGCAGTTGCAATGGACAATTTATGTTCTATAATAATCTGTAAAATACAGTTTTTGCCACTAATAACGAGCTTGTCAAATGGCAAATAATAATAATAACAACAATAATCTCAGCAGACAACATTTTCCTGTATAATATAATCAAAGTTAGAATTTGATAAGTCAAGGAGGAATTTTCCAACTTATTAAATCGGTATAGAAAAAGAATTTCCAAGAAGCTCGCTTTCTAATACAATCAAAGTTAGAATTTGATGCACAATTGATAAGGCAATGAGGAATTTTCCAACCTATTAAATCGGCATAGAAAAAGAATTTCCAAGAAGCTCTCTCCACACGCTTTCTTGAAAACAATATATCACTATACATGCATACGCAACAACGTATCTAAGCTAGGTCAAAAATCAGTTTTGTGAAGCTTTATTATCCTTCAAAAAAGAAAACTAGATGAGTCATTTAATCCCAAAAACAGAGGACTCTGCAGAGATAGAAGAAGAAATACAAACTTTGCATTCAAATGCAAATAAAGAAAAGAAGAAAGAGGGGTGTAATTTCGAAGCTCTGGCTGCTGGATCATGCAACATGTATGAGAGATCTCATCTTATTAGAGTATTGATATCTTAACCAAATAATTTATTACAGTGGCAAACAAAAACTAACATAAGACCCGTGCAGGGTTATAGTCTTAACTGAATTTACACTAAAATTCTGCACGAGTTTCCAATTAGTCTAATTTATTTTTTTTGTCACACCTGTGTCAGGGTTCTTTATCATTTTTCATCTTATTACAATTATTATATCTTGATTTTTTACTGGTTAAATTCTTTCAATTATTTACTGACTGGTTGGTTTTGCATTGAACCACAGCTTTATTGGCCTCTGTAGCTTATTGTTCGTATGGCCGGAGATCTTTATACGATCAGTTTTCAGGCCTCAGCGTGGACATCAACCTTCTAGAACCTGATTAATTATGTCATACTAGGATTCTTCCGTATGATCTAAGTTTTCGTCTGGTGAATAAATATGGACATGTGACTAATCGTTAATATAAGAACAGATGTTGATCTCACACTCACACGACTAATATGCACGTGTTAATTTTTTTTTTTTTTGAAACGATGTGTTTAGTGCAATTAGACCTTATTTGATTGTAATGAATTAATTATATTATATTATGCTGTGTTTACATTCCCTGAATTGTGATGATGATGATGATGAAGATTGAGAAATGAAATTGACAGGAGGAAGAAGAAGATATTTGTGATGATGGTGATGTTGATGAAGAAGATGAAATCGACTTTGGAGAAGCAACGAATAAATTGCAGAACAGGGAAAAGAAAGAAAAGAAGAAAGAAGAAGGGGGAGGGAAAAAAAAGAGATAAAAAAATAATAAAAAAAGAGGAAAAATATTATTATTATAACTATTACTATTACTAACAATAATTTTTTTAAAAATAATAAGCATAATCATATAATAAATAATAAAATAATGGTAATAATAAATCAAGGATATTTATAATTAATTATTTTTATTAATATTATAATTATTAACCTTTATTATTATTAATTTTAATATTTTTTTAAAAATATTATTAAATTTTATAGTTTTAATTAATTTCATTGTTTAATAATAATAATAATAATAATAATAACTTTTATAATTAATTAAGAGTATTTTAGTAACTTAAAATAATTCAACTTATTCCGATTCTAATTCTAATATAAAGTAAACACATCAATAAGATTTCAGTCTATTCTGATTTTTATTTTTCATTCTCATTTTAATTCATTCTGATTTCAGTCTATTTTGATTATTGACAAATAAACACAACATTAGAATATATTAAATAGTATATTAACTTATATTTGTTGCAAGTATGGAATGTAATGTGTATTTTAATTTTTATATTATTATATTATATTAAATTATAATTTTTTAAATTTAATAATAAAAAATAAATTAATCACTGTCAGCTACTATTGAACACCACTGACCACCACCAGAAATTTTTAAACATTGTTAATTTAACTCATATTTAGTATTATTGGAATTCTATTATCAAGTTCTACACAATGGTATTAAAATCACTGGAAACAGAATCAAAACTTTAATTATAGATCTACGATGAATAAGAACTCTGTTTCTAGTGATTTTGGTACTGTTGTGTATAGCTCATGACAAGATTTCTATCGATACTAATTTTAATGTTAAAAGATACCGAAAAATAATAATGATCAGCAGTGGTCAAGTTGTTAGTTATTATTAATATTTATATTTAATAAATAAATTAAAGAATTGAATTAAACACAAAAAAAAAAAAGAGGTAAATGTGACAAGGTCCGCATAAACCCAGGGGGTGGGCGGGTCTTTTCAAGCCACCCAAAACTGATTAATTTACGCATACGCTCACCTTCATTAACTGCACCAAACATGGTGCTGAAAATTTCGTACAACCCATACCCTCTGAAACCCGCGCGTGCCAAACATGCCCTAAAGGTCCTAATCGGATCATTTTCATCGTGTTTACGATGCCATTTTGTACGTATTATATTTTGTTATCATGAAACAAAATGAATGTATTAAGTCAGCAAAATGCACTAACATGTACTTGTTTTTCAATTTTTTTTTTCTTTCTTTTAAGGTTTTTTTTTAAATATTTTTAAATTATTACTTATTTAGTCTTTATATTTTAAAAAATATCTCAATAACACCCCATTGCATTACTCTTATTTTTCTTTACTTTTACAACAATACTCTTGCAACAATCTTTATATTAATTTTTATTTACCAAATTAATATCAAATTAATCCTGAAAGTGAAATGATAACAAAAAATTATATTATTTATTTTTTAAAATAATAACAAAAATTTTTATATTATTTTTTATTTATTTTTAGGATTAATTTGATAGATTAATATTTTTTTCTTTTTATTAGTGTTCTCAAGATTTTTTAGAGATTGTTAAAAAATCTTTTAACAATAGAGTAAATAAAGCAATTCAATTTTTTAGCCAATATCTTCTTCAAGACTATTATTAACCCAAAAAAAACTTTTTGAAAATTTCTTGGTGAAATCCCAAGTTTTGCTGTATTTATCACTATAATACTTAGTAATTTAAAATGAATAAATGTTGCAGAGTTTTCAGTCGATATAAAACGACATACCAATTATCATATTATGACCTGTTTATTACCCAAAAAAAAGACACATTTGCTATTATGTTAAATTACAGAGGGCATTGTCCAAGTTCTCAAAATAAATTTAATTTAGGATAAATTCAAGTGGTTATCCCATCGCATACGCTCAACATTTATAACAGTGGATACGATGACATCTGAGACAACGGGGATTAAGGTGGAAATGTAATTGAGACAATGTAATTTGGTGAGTTGTTGGGAATTTATTTTGTTTCTTTCACACAACTTATTGACTTACAAATAATAGTATCTGAATTTGAAAACAGCGCAGCAAATAGATAGTATAAGCATTCTTGTAACAAAATTTCTGAAATTACTTGCCGTGATGAAGGGTTTTAGCATTATTTTAATTGATAGGAATGTGTTGTTTGTCATGACCTAACTCAGTATCTCAAATATGACAAGATATTATCTGTTTAGAGCTTTAATAAAATCTGCACAATTTTATTTCTGAGGCATTTATACACTCTAAAATACATCTCCAACAACACTCAAACTACTAAAATAACACCTAACAATTCCAGTAGCCACAACATAACACAATGGCTATGTATAATTTATAATAAAGTAAAAGAATTATTCTTAAGCAACCAAAACTCATATTTTAATTTTATAAAGAAATATTTTATCTTCAAAACACTTCCAAAATCAAACACATATACGTTTCCTATGTTAACATCAACAATTGAAAAAAAAAATTAGTTACCGAAACTAAAGATTGTAGGAAAAAATTGCTAAAATTCTTTGAGAAAAACTTACGCTTTAAGGGACCGACGAAAATAAAAATTTGCAACGGGTGGCTTTAGTTCCTTAAATAGAGAAGTTATATATAGTTACAAAAGGAGAACTTAGGAACGTTTTCAGAAATTAGGTAATTTTCCCAATGGGTTCGTAGTACAGTGAGAAAGTCCTTACACTCATATTATTGAGAGTAAGGGTTTAAGACACTATAAAAATATTTATGAGAGTTAGTTTCAATTCTCTCTCAATTATTAAATAATTGAGTGGAGTGTGGAGTCAGTCTTCTCTCTCATGAAAGATGAGTACAGTAGACAGCTCTCGAATAGAGAGCGTTAAAAATCTGACGGAGTGTGGAGTCAGTCTTCTCTCTCATGAAAGATGAGTAAAGTCGACAGTTCTCGAATATTAGAGAGGGTTAAAAATCTGGACAGAGATTCAGAGGACCATGAGGGGTCTCATGGCGTGCCAGTTGTAGAAACTAATTATAAATAGAATAATAATGTAATATCTATAACAATCTTACAAGTCAATATTAAAAAAAAAATTGGGCAATAATTTTAATGGCTCGCCAGTTGTAGAAACTAATTATAAATAGAATAATAATGTAATATCTATAACAGTCTTACAAGTCAATATTTAAAAAAACTTGGACAATAATTTTGAACAAACAATATATGATTTTAGAACAATTTATACATCTTTTTTTTTTTTAAGAAACCAATAGTTTGTCAAATTAATCATTAACTAAAAATTTTGTACTTTTCAAAGTATATTGATGTATTAATATTATTATCATTATTATTACTATTTAATTGAAAGTACATTCACTTAGGTTCATCACTATTTCGATAGCTAGATCACTGAAAAAAAACAAATATTTTCATTCTATACATAATGTTGTCTTATTATTATTATTATTATTATTATTATTTTAAAAAGGATCATTTGGCATTTTCTTCTTTATGTGTCATATCTTTAAAAGGAAAAATTAACGAGAAATTCTATTAACTATGTCAATTGACACCATTCAATAAGAAAAATCCTGCCAATGATACTTGAGAAAAATAAAATACCTATCTCAATTATTACTTTTTTTTTTCAATTTTGTCATAGAGAAATGTTTCACTTAATTTATAAAATTACATACACTAACATACAAAATTTAAAAAGTTAAATATATAATATAGAATGAAATTGGTCAAGGGAGTAGGTGAAGATGAATAATAACGGGATTATTTTGTCTAATGATGGGAAAGTCCAACGACGCTCTCACGCTAATGCCTAATTGTCTAATGTATAAATTTTGGGTTATGTCTCGTCAATTAATTATTTTTAATTTATTTTTTATTTTTAAATCTCAAGTTATTATATTTTTATTCAAAAAAATAAGGAAAAAGGGTGATTAATGAAAATATTTTTGCTCCTTAATAAAAGGGAAAAGATACCTACACCCTTAAAGTTTGAGAAAATGGTCACCAAAAGTACTAAATTTTTAAAAATTGACACCAAGATTCCTTTTTGACTATAATACCATTTATCTTTATTATCACAAAACATTGACCCTAATATTTTCTAATAAATACAAAAATAACATTAAAATGAATGTAATAATATATACATTTTAAAATAATTTTAATATTTTACAATCTATTAGATATATTTTATACTATTAAAGTAAATTTTTTAATAAATAGAATCATAATATTAAAATAAATGTATTAAAATTTAAATTATTTTGAATATTATATAAATTAATAATTTTAACATTATTAGCATGTGAATTTTTTTAATTATAAAATGTATTTAATGCAAATATTTATTTAAAAACTCTACAATAAATAAAAATATATTGTTAAAATAAATATAATAATTTACATACTTAAATTTATTAAAATATTTTAATATTGTTAATTTACTGCATATATTACATTATCTATACAACATTTGTATTTATTAAAAATTTTAAAATCAATGTTTCTTGAGATAGTAAAGGTAAAGGGTATTATGATCAAAAAAAATTTTAATGTCTCTTTTAAAAAACTTAGGAGTGTTGGTGATCATTTTCTCAAACTTTAGGTGTATAAATGTTTAATAATATCTTACAAATGATTATTCAAGAATATTATCCTAGATAACATACAAATTTGGAGGTCAACTCCAATTTTTAGTGGAGTACATTTGGAATTAAATAATCGAGCAAGTTTAATTACGGACCTAATTATTGTAGCCATCGTTATATGTACCCATATAATTAGTTCATTTAATTAACTACACCACTATTAAATTAATAAACAAGATAACTAACTATTTTGGTTAAAAAATTTAAATATATTATTTGGCGGGAGACTCTATTTAATGTGTTTGTGTATAAGAGGTCTTGTGTTATTTTACAAGATGACCCCTATAACAAGCACATGCAATGCGTTACTTGAAGCTTTATCTTGTTTTTAAAAGTCTAGGATTTCCACTAAAAGGAAATATAAAATGATTGTTTCTCCAAATAAATTTTTTCGCTCTAGATTTGAGAGAAAATATTATTATACTACTAGTTGTTTATAATAGTTATAAAGACGCCTATATATCAAACATATATTAAACTTGGCTCATAACCTAGAAGAACGTTGGTAACAGATTGTGATTTGGGAGTTTAAATTACTTCTGCAAAAAAACAAAGATATAATTTATAGATTATAGTTGTTTTATGTATTGTATGAGAATTGCAATCCAAATATTTATGCTACAAAAGCGTTTTTAACCAGCATTCTTCCCTTGTGCTCAAGATATAAAACGTTCAAGTGAAAACTGCAATCATTTTCTATGATCACATGCTTATTAAGCAATGGAAAAAAAAAAAGCGCAAAGAAATACTTGTAGCACAAGGAAATTCAAATCGGAGCGTAAAGAAAAAGTCTGTGATCTATAAATTTACATCAAAACTTGCATACTAAGAAAGTGAGAATCGAAGTATTCGTTACTTTTCAATTTGAAGGAAGGAAGCAATACTCTATTCTACACAACAAAGAGCTGTGTACAGAATGACATATATGCTCCTAGGTACTTCATAATTATTTAAAAGTTCTGTGACAGCCGCAAAGAACAATGACAACAAAAATCATAAACAGTTTGGCACATATATATACATTCCAACATATCCATATAAAACAAAGAGAAGGGGCATACTTCTTATGTAAAACTATTTGTAGACCATATAGAACCCATTTTTTTTCAAGCAATTTTTTTCATGCTAAGGCAGTTCAAGAAATCGAAATCGATATCCTCTGACAGAAGATTAAAAATGGTTATCAAACTAATAATTTATGAGTTTTATTCTCATCCAAATAAAGTTTATCATTCAGCTAGGATAAAAAGAATAAACAAGGTTCATTCAAAGACCAAAAAAAAAAAACCATGGCTCAAGAGATATTATTTATCATCAAAAGAATGGGACGATGAAGTCAGTTCTCATCAAATAATTAGATCGAAAATTCACAAGTTAAGATATTTATATTCAAAAGATAGAAGATGTTAACACAATGATTCTTCAAAGTCCAACCTCCAAACGATCATGCTTCAACACTGATTATTTGTATTAGATATTCCTTTAAATTCATGTGATTTTCTCTAAAATGGTAAACATACCCCTACCCTCGCATCTTCATTTTTATTAATCTAAATTAGAACTTTTATAATAACTAGCTATCAAATTCCACTTGAAACAACCAAAATAAAATAACTGTAGCTAGATGAGAGCAATGTTCTCTAAGCCAACAAATAAAATGTTGCAAAAGTGCGAATTGAGCAATTATCAATATTATGTTGACTGCAAATTCTAGAGAAATGTAAATATGGTGATAAACACATGTAAAAAAAATAGGACATAATAATTTACGTGGTTTGGCGTAAAACCTATATTTACAGGCAAAGAATGAGAGATAATTTCACTAATAAATAAAAATTTATAAAATTAGACAAATTCTCTAAACCCGAAACCCCAATTGAATTCTCACTAAAACAAGCAAGTAAAAGTACTCTCAAATATCTCAAATTGCTTCATTTGTAATTTCTCTCAAAACATGAGATGCCTTCAAATGAACAAATGGCTTGGTATTTATAGTCAAATATCATGCATGCATTTAATCTTTGTCCCCAAAAGTCTTTAAAAACTAGCAAATTTGAAGTCATACATGTTTTAACAATGCATGTTGCCACCAAATTTGACACGGGAAACATGATATTTCAACAATTCTTCACCTCAATGAAGATTTATACAAATCTAAGCTGACTATCAACAAACCATCCTTCAATCTCCGCCATCTTTGACTATTTTAAAACTTATAGGATATTGATCAAGTTTAGACAATGTTAAAAGTTGATCGATCTCACCACTTTGGTTAACATATCTGTAGGATTATCTGTAGTCTTAATTTTATAAAGAAGAATCTTTCCTTCCTCAACAATTTCTCACACAAAGTGAAATCATATATCGATCTACTTCAGTATGTGCATGATAAACTTGGTTCTTTGCTAATTGAATAATACTTTAATTGTTACAACACACATTAACATATTCCTAGATCAATACCAAGTTTTCAAGCAAGCCTTATAACCAAATAGTCTTTTTAATAGCCTTTATAATTGTCATTTACTCAGGCCTCTGTGGTCGATAGTACAACTATTGACTGTAGTGTAGACTTGTAACTAATTGACCCTTTAGCAAAAGTAAATACATATCCGATGAATAACCGTTATTTGCCTAAATTATTAGCATATCAAAATCAACGTACCTAATCATATTTTGACCAAGTGCATCATCTTGCTCAAATAGTAAGTCAACATCTATTTTACGACTTGCCAATGTCTTTTACTAGGATTATGCATATACTTGTTCACTATAAATTGTTTGGTTTTTGCAATGGCTGTAGGTGGGGCTGTCGAGTTAAAGAGGATGAAGATAGAAAGGCAGTGATCAAGTTCATTGTCAAGTCTTCCTGAAGCTATCATATTCCCAATCACGGATCGTCTTCACTACGTTGATCGGTTACGTTTTCGAGCTGTATGCAAGAGTTGGCGACAGGCAAACATTCGGGGTATCAAATCAGCTGATACATTGCCATGGAAGATTGCTTGATTCTCGCTCTTGTTGGCCTTATGACCTTGATCACAATAAAAAATACACTATTGAAACCAGTATTACGCGTTCAGGAATCTTCACTAATTCAAGGGTTCTTGCTTGGAAATATGGTTGGGTCCTTTTCGCCAAACGAGAAAATGATGAAGAAGAATATCCTACCTGACTAATGCAGCACTCTTCTTGTATACTCCTTTCACTAACAGATTATTCGCCTACCGAATTTTATACTAAAATTTGATAACAAAGCAACATTTTCAATGCCTCCAGATTCTCCGGATTGTGAGATTTTTGTAATGAGATTAGATGGCAAGAAACTCTTAATCAGAATGTGCAGACCCGGAGAGACAACATGGTCCAAGCTGGCCAATTTTAAATTCGACACCGAGGACTCCTCTTAAAAGTATGGATCGGCACACAATATAGAATACGTAGATGGCGTGCTATACATTTCTTTCGAACAAATATCTGTTGTTGCCTACAACCCTAAACTGGATGATTCCAAAATATATCCATATCCTTCCAATAAAGCAGAAGATATTGTCTATGAATACTTATTTGAATCCAATGGAAATTAATTTGCTACCATATCATGACGAATTAGACGATCTTGTTTTCAGGTTGGATCGATCACATATGAAGAGGATCAGAATCCATACTTTGGATAATAGATCCTTATTCTTGCTTTTGCATTTGTCTATGCATGCTCTTTTTATTTGTTTTGTAGTTTCTGGGTTTCTGTTGAGCACTTAAACAGTCTGGAGTAGTCTTACATATCTCATACAGTTCGGGTATTAACATTTTAAAAATGGCATGCATCTCAAACTCCTCATCACTCTAAAACAACATAGGCTTGTGATGTTTCTGCTGAAAAGCAATGAGGCAGAGACAAAAACCCGGTAGAAGTATATAAAGAGAAAAAGTTTCAAGAAAACTCAATATAAAGAGCCACAAATCTATATTATCTTTTCAAAACCTGTAACTAGCAATTAAGTCAGTGTAAGTCTGGTTGCCTAGCTGAGGAAAATCCTGATTGTCTAGTTGAGGAAAATCCACTATACAAGATTTAACTGTCAAAATTTGACACCACAAGTGATTGATGCCGACACAGGAAATATTATATTACATCCAAAACCTCTACAGCCTTTCCAATCTTATCATTGTTTTCTGACAAAACTTTATAATTTCTTCACCCTCCATTTCCTTTGGTTTTTCTATTGGTGAATTTCTTAATTACATCTTTATAAATTTTTTTGTACTGATCTTTATTGTTTATTGCTCTCGTTCGGGGTTTTAAAAAACTCTGTACCAAAATGACTAAGTGCTTTTCAAGGGATGCACGTTATTTATCTTGTCAAAATGAGAAATTTTTTCATCCGCAGAATTTTGCCAATTCAGATGTTTATTCACCTCCTTCTCCACATACTTCGTCAATTCAGATGTCTTGGAAAGCACAGCCAATGTTACTTCTTCTTTGTTTCCAATGGCCTGATTTACAGAAAATTTATCACAACGGAAAAGGACAAAACAATGACAAAGACATAGACTTGTGATATGTCTGCTGGAAAGCAATGAAAAGTCCGTGGAAAATAATGAAACTAAAGCTCAATTTCAAGAAAACTCAATATAAAGACCCACAAATCCAAGTGGGCGTAGCAAACTAACAATCAAGCCAGTGTAAGCTTAGAAAGTTCACGAACATGGGTGATATACGTGATTAATCCAGATTGAGGAAAACACAACACAGACTGCTCTCAATAATCATTTCCCTGTGACCAGCAATTTTATATTTACTTTGTAAGAATATCATAGCTTCAATAGTTATTGGTGCAATGAGAAAAGTATCGATTAATTCTAGCCGAACATATTGATTACATTGAAAATCCTGAAGTACAAGAACAAATACCATTCAAAGTTGGAAAGCAACAAATCACGTTCAATATATCTCAAAAATATTGTAAACAACTCACAAGTACGAATAAAATCGAATTCCAAATTAGAATTTTTTTTTTCTCACGTCTTCAAAAGTTGTATAGCCATATTCAATGTTATAGACTTATAGCCACTGTAACAAAATCATCAAAATTAAAAGATAGGAGCTAAAAATATGAATATATGGAAGAGGATATTGATATGTCCATAATGAAAATCAATTTTAAATCACAAAGAGCCTCAGAGAACTTGCTGTAAGAACTAAGATGCACCAAAAAACTTTTAAGATTGCTTGTGAAGAGATAAGCATGCCACATTCCACTCATGAAGCAAGTGCAAGCATGCAAAGCTTATCTGTTTTTACTAAACTGAGCATATGCGTTCGCATCACTATACAATATTCTATACAACTCCTCCTGAAAAGAAAAAAAATCTTATCCCTAATGGCTGTCAAAAACAATTCTTCACATAATGCTTTAAGCGTCAACATCTAAGCCAAACATTTAAAATATTTTTTATTACATTAAACATTAAACATTTAAACTTGAGAAATATAATTTTATTAATATGGTCGGATTTTCATAAAATCAACATTAATATGCAAGTTTCATCTTGATTCTTATTCTTATATAAGACAATGTGATTTAATATTTTCAATTAATATATATATTATACCTTGTCAATTTCTTCCCCCATGTAGTTCTACCAAGTTATTAATTTCTTCCAACATTTCAAAATCAATTTTAGTAGAATCGTTTAGATCAAAGATTGAAAAGAAAGAAAATGAATTGCATGAAAACAATAGTGAGAAACAGAACAAATTACAAGTTCTATAAAGAACAAATTATTTTAGATTTGTTTTTCATTCATACTAAATGTTTTCGGACATAAAGTGAAACTTGCATGAGGGGTGACTTTTTCCCACAAATTTTATGCTTTACAACCTGCAAATTTGTAATATATGACTAAACAAATAGTTTGTGAAAAAAGACAAAAAAGACACTATTTTTTATTAACACTTCAATTAATTTTAAAACAGTTTATACATAATCATTTCTTACAAGTTGTACTGATTAATAACCGAGTAATGCTAACGAAACACACTGTTGCGAGAAATTGGATAAGAAGCTTTTGTTATATGACACCAAAAAAATAATAATAATAAATCAAATAAAATGAACTATGAACCATGGTTCAATTATTGAGAAAATGTGAAATTCCTCGATGAGTCGATGTTGCTTGAATAGTTAAAAACCCTTTAAAACCGGCTTGCAAGTAAGAAAATGTCAATTTTAACCATTTTACTATTTTACCTATATTCTTACTTATCAATGGTGGATTTTATGACATCAAAGGTGAAATGGTCTTAATAAGTTATAAGACCATTTAGCCAAACTACAAAGCATCGTTGTCCAATTATATAACAAGTAAAGCCTGTAACAAATTTGCCTAAATCAAAATAATGGCAAGGAAAGAGGAAACAAAATTAAAACATGCCATGCATGCCTTGAATTAGGATGATTATGTGCTTTGACTGTAGTGCTCAACAGTATAATATTCAACCGAACTATATTCATTGAGGCATAATTATCTTAAAATGGGTCTATAGTTCTATGCATGGGTGGATCCAATTAAGACCTAAGAGAAGCTTCGGCCCTTAATGAGTTTTTAAAGAGGAGGCCTTTGACAACCACTTAAAATTCTTCATAACACTCTTTTTTTCATTAAAATTATTTAAATAACCAAACATAAATTAATTTATTTCTTATTTTGAATGGAATTTCAATTAAACACTTAAATAAATTATTATTTTAAAAAATATTGTTTTAAAAAAATTAGAAGAGTTTAGTTGTATGAAAATAAAAATAATTGAAGATTTTAGGTTTTGTCTGTATTTTTAAAATAAAAAATGAAAAGCAATACTCTATTTAGGGTGAAATTTTATGGGAATTTGATTAATTTTAATATACAAATTTGTATCTTATAAATTAAACGAGATATTTTAAGAAATGAAATTAAAAAATGGTGTTATAAGAATTTTAGAGGGGTATTAAAAGCTGCAATCACTTTTCAATTGTTTTAAGTTCGGCTCGTTTTTAATTTTAAGCCCTTCTAAAATTAGGCCCGATTGTTCTTGAAATTTATTAAAAAGATGAATTAAGCTTTTGACACCCGTGTCAAAAGTCTTCATTAACACCCCCATCTCTTTTTAAATCTAACAACACCGCAATTATTCCTAAATTGCCATTGCAAGTATATTTCTTCATTAAATAGATTTTAGGTCAAATCATCCCAAATCATCGTCTCATAAAAATAGATTTTAGGTCTTCAAATTTTCGACTCTACAAGACGCTTATCTTTTGTATTTATCTTTTGTAGTTTGGTTCTTCGTTATTGCATCTTTGCTCTCTTGCGTATTTTGAATTTCAATTTATCTCATCTTGAGGTAGAGAATTTAAATTCATTCTGCTTATTGTTCATTAAAAATTATTTTTTCAAAAATTTAATTGTTTATTTAGGCAGCATTCCAGAAAGAATATTCTAGTGCAAAAATATGTATAATAGCATGTTTATTTGAAATTGCTGAATTACTGTTACAGTTTTCCTTTATTTGGGAGTTTTTATTTTCTTTACATGCTCGTTGACAAATTATCGTTTAATTTATAATATTTAAATTAGAGTGATGATATTTAACTCCCTTATTATATCTCACCATTTTTCAGTTAACCCTATTAAAAATTTCAAACTAATTTTTATCTCTTAACATACCCCACCTAATCCCAAACTTATCCTTATTATAATTTTTATCCTTTTTTCAAGCACTAACCATATAAACCTCATAAAATATATTCTAAAAAGGGAAAAAAAATCTCATAATCACTGTAATTTCTCTCTTTCCTTTTAAAAATTTTATTCATCATTGCCATAACCATAAAAAAATGATTTGATACTTCTTCTTCATCCTCTATTGAGTATTGTAAATTAATTTCTTCCATTATTACAAAAATAGAGCATAAAATATTTGAGAAGAGATAAGAATTTAAAAACTTACAAAAAAATTAAGGTTTAAGAAATTAGATTAGTTAAATTAAATATTAATAGAAATTATTATATGGGTGCACTTAAAAGTTATTTGTCCTTTTAAGTCATTCATATAAGGATAAAATAGGTATTAATATAAAAATAATTAGTAAAAGTTGGTAAAATATAATGAGCAGTTAAATATCATAACTCTTTAAATTATTTTAACTAATCACGAAGAAGTATTGTAGTTATAATTAGGGACGGGCATGAGTTGATTTTGATTGAGTTTTAAGTAAATTAAGCCATAAAAGTTTGGGCCTAACTCAAACCAATCCAAATATTTTCAACCCAATCCAAACCAATTCATTTGGGTTTTGTTTGAATTTTATTATCAAAATAATAATAAAATTTTGATAAATTTAATTATATCAAAATTATAGCAATTATTAATTATTGTCAATTATTAAATGAATATTAAAATATGAAAAAAAATAAAAGATAAAAAATTATAAATAATAAATTTTACAATAGCTTCATCCTTAAATTAAAGAATAATATAAGATAAAAAATAATAAATAATAAATTTTACAATAGCTCCATCCTTAAATTAAAGGATCATAAAAAATTAAAATAAAGTTTAATCACAAAATCATTATTTCAATAAATAAGTAAATTGATTATGATTGTCCTCAGCTGAGGAGTCTTAGACTCCTTATTTTTTGAACTAAGTTGTTGATCTAAGGATGAAGCTAGATTATAAATAATAAATTTTACAATAACTTCACGAAAATTATTATTTTTTGAACTAAGCCTCTGGAGCAATATTTTGTTACGAACTTCATCTACTGAAAAAAGCATGCGATGAAATTTTCATCTATTTTGTTTGTTTTGTCTTCATCTACTTAAATATTTTGTTTTGATTTGTCTTCATCTATTGAAAAAGACATCCAATTTTTATTTATTTTGTTAGGAATTGACCCATGGTAAATCATACCAAAAGCATAATAAAATGATTTCCTATATAAAACCCAATTCTAACTCATATTTTTGATTTACCAAACTCAAACCTTTTAATTTAGTTTAGGTTTAGGCCCATGAGCTGCGGGTTTATGCCCACCTCTAGTATATATACTATGTAGTAGCATTTATATACTATGTAGTAGCATGGAGAAGACAAGGATGTATCTTAATTGATTTGGCTTCATTTAGTGACATTCATGTACTAAGTAATAGTTTTTGTTTTGATTTTTCAATGACTTTTTACAATATTGATAATAAGATTGTTATAGATCTTCGGATTTTAATATTTTAATTTTCATTAATGGATTAATTTAGTGAATAAGTAATTAGTTAAGTAATAACCTTTAAATTAAGTTGCTGAATTTAAATTAAGCAGAGAGAGATTGTGACTTATTATAACCCTTATTTTTTTTTAATTTATAAAAAATATTTTTAAACATTTTCTTAATTAATTAAAATATTCTTTAATAATTTATTTTTTCAACTAGTTAATATTTTTTAATCCTTTTAGCAAATGTGGCGGTCGAGATTTACGATGCTAAAACGCTTCAGTACTATCCGAACCTAGGTGTTCTTTAAAAGGTAATTAAAAAAGAGTGCACACATATCATAACTGATGAACAAGCATATAGACAACAATATTTCATCATTTTTTTATAATTATATTGCAACATGGGCAGTACAAAAGAAAAATTTATTTCATTAATTTCCTCATAGCTACTGAGGAAACAAACCCTTATTCCCGGTAAATTTTTCAACTTTCAACTTTGAACAGTTGTTGCGTAAGGAGGAGGGCATGCAGTACACTGACAGAAGGGGGCGTTGCACTTGTATTTGCAATCAGGGCATACCAATTTGCAATCATCGTCCTTTCGGCATTCAATACTATCTGGTTTGGCATCATTCGTCATTTCCCTTGCTTCTATTCCATGCCCTAAATCTGTACATATATTACATAAGCATATGGGCATCAATATTCTGATAAACAAAAAATTAAAGATAAAATACCGACAAGAATAACGTGTAACCCCGACCAGTATTCAGCATTATCCAATTGAGTATATATTGTAAACATTTTATCAGCGTTTTAAGGTTCAGTTGGGATAATTGCACTGTCACAATGTAGTTGCTCCACCTTCGATATTCTAAAAGACAGCACAGTTGCCTCAAACACACCTTTAGTTTGTATATCATTTTTATTTACATACATGCTGTTTGCTTCAGGAATTTGGAAACTAAAAGCAATATGGTATTAATTAAATTAACACACCCGAATCACAAAAGAAAATGTAAGCAAATTAATTAGAGATTCTTACATGAAGCAACAACAATTAGGGCCACCAAGACAGTTAACTTGAGCCAAGATTTCTCCATTGTCTCGAGAGGAAAAATTGACTGTGAATTTTAAAGTGATTGTAAAATGTGCTTTATGCAGTGAAGCTTAGGAAATAGTGGGCTTAATTTATAGGAGTAGACACAAACAGTATCAAGTATGAGCAAATCTGTTCTTAACAAAAATGGTCTATTAGAATTCCAATCGCCGTCAATTTTTTTTTTCCATATAAAAATTTGGTGATGTTATTTCAGATTGCATTCAAATTCAAAACCAATTTGAAGAAAAAACATTGAGAGCATGGATACGTTGCATTTTTTTGATGTGTAGTTAGTTTCCATTTATTTACTTGCGGATTATTTTGTTAAGATAGATATATAAACACGGCTTGACTTGCTAGTTATAATTCAAAATTCATCCAAAAGATATGGTGGATTTATTTGGAGATTACCTTCCAAATTCGCAACCAATATGAAAAAACATAGAACACATGCGTCCGTTTAAATTCCCTCTACTTTATTACCTTTTTATATTTTCCACTAGAATTACTGAGTTATATATACTACATTTCTCAGGAAATATCCCCATATTTTCATCCAAGTGATAGGTGGCACTCACCCATTGATGATCAATTTCTTGACCAGTAAAATATTTGTTTATCTCTATTTAATAATCTAACACATCACTACTAGAAAAAGGGAAATTAATGATAGAAATTTTATGACATAAATCATTGTGTCACAAGTATATCACGAAAACATGACATATTCACGATTTTTATCCTACTAACATTTATAGATGATGGATATATGTCATGCATGTAATTTACTTCGTTAACGAACGTGACAAATATCTCTCATGGAGTAAAATGGAATCGTTCTCTATTATTGATTTATATAATTTTAAATAATTTTATCTATACACATGTCAACTTCTGATTGAATATTTTATCAGGCTTAGAAAAAACTCTAAATTAAAATTTTGCTAAGTGTTAATCTTTTCTCTACTCTGATTGCATCAACACTAACGTTCCTCATCCTCACATTTGCTGAAACGATCATCTAGCAAAAATTAACAAGCCAAAATCTATCCTGTGACTACTCAATGAACAAAAATTTAAGAGACAAGCTCTACTGTCATTTTTACATTCAAATCTTGTTGTGCGGAAGCGCAGGTTGAGTAGATTACCAATTGATGGTAACTGTAACTTTTGGAGAAACGTAAATGTGATGTAAATAATTTCAAAGAAAATTGACACAATAATTTACGTGGTTCGGCATAAAGCCTACATCCACGGGCAAAGACTGGAAGATAATTTTACTAACAAATAAGAATTTACAAATTGGGAAAAACTCACAAAAACCCAATACCCCAATATACCCAAATGAATTCTTCTAGCACTCAAGTGGAAGCTCTCTCAATTCTCTCAATTGATTCACTTGCAATTGCTCTCAATTATGAGATGCCTTAACAAATGAAGAATATTAACTATTTATAGGAATGCATGGTAGTACTATTTCACAAAACCTTTAAAATTGTCAAAGTTTGGTTGGTGATTACCTAATTTTTAGCCAAACTTTGAACAATTTGGTTTTGAAAAATTTTGGCCAAACTTTGAACATGTGTTTTGATTTAATTTTTCAACAATTCTCCACCTCGGTGAAGATTTATCCAAATCTAAGCCGACTACTAACGAACCATCATTCCCAAAGTGGCTGCATCTTTGTGACTGCCTACGTACCCAAAATTTGTGATTAAGCCAACCGTAGTTCAAAATATTACTGAACTTCCTTGTATAAAATGATCCTCCAATCTCTACCTTTCTCACTGTTTTAAACTTTCAGGATATTGATCAAGTTTAGACAATGCTCAAACTTGATCGTTGTCACCACCTTGGTCAACATATCTGCGAGATTCTCTGCAGTCTTGATTTTCTGAAGAAGAATCTTCCCCTCATTAATAATTTCCCGCAAAAAGTGAAATCGTACGTCAATATGCTTCGTACTCGCATGATAAACTTGATTCTTTGCTAAGTGAATAGCACTTTAACTGTCACAATACAAGTTAACATGCTCCTGGATCAATCCCAAGCAAAGCCTTGTAACCAAACAGCCTCTTTAATAGCCTCTGTAATTGCCATATACTCGGCCTCTGTGGTTGACAGTGCAACTGTAGACTGTAGTGTAGACTTCCAACTAATTGGCCCTCTAGCAAGAGTAAATACATATCCGGTGGTTGATCGTCGCTTGTCTATATCACCGGCATAATCAGAATCAACGTACCCAATCACACCTTGACCAAGTGTGTCTTTTCGTTTAAACAGTAAACCAACATCAACGATTTTTTGAATGTACTGTAGAATCCATTTCACAGCTTGCCAATGTCTTTTACCAGAATTATGCATATATCTACTCTCTATACTAACTGCTTGTGAAATGTCAGGCCTTGTACACACCATTGCATACATCAAGCTACCAACTGTATTTGAATAAGGAACTTGCAACATGTATTTTTGTTCCTCGTCTGTTGAAGGAGATAGTTGTGCAGAAAGCTTGAAATGAGAAGCCAATGAGGTACTTACAGGTTTTTTTTGATCATTCATGCCAAACTGTTGTAATACCTTCTTTAAATATTGCTTCTGAGACAAGCTAACTTTACCCCGAGCTCTATCTCTGCATATCTCCATGCCAAGAATCTTCTTAGCTTCGCCTAGATCTTTCATCTCAAATTCTTGATTGAGTTGAGTTTTCAACTTCTCAATCTCATCTTTGTTCTTAGATACTATTAGCATATCATCGACATACAAGAGCAAATATATAAAAGATCCTTCTTGTAGCTTGCGAAAATACACACAATGATCAAATTTATTTCTTATGTACCTTTACCCTTTCATAAACCGATCAAATCGCTTGTACCACTGCCTTGGAGATTCTTTCAATCCATAAAGCGACTTTGTCAGTTTGCAAACCCAATTTTCTTTTCCACCAACTTTAAATCTATCTGGCTGAGTCATGTAGATTTCCTCTTCCAAATCACCATGCAAGAACGCAGTTTTCACATCAAGTTGAACTAGCTCAAGATCATATTGCGCAACAATGGCTAGCAAAATCCGAATAGACGAATGTTTCACAACCGGAGAAAATATCTCATTGTAGTATATTCCTTCTTTCTGAGCGTAACCCTTCGCTACCAATCTAGCCTTGTATCGAATTTTATCCTTATGAAGAAATCCATCCTTTTTTGCATATACCCATTTGCACCCAATTGCCTTTTTGTCTTCTGGCGGTGTAACTAACTCCCAAGTTCCATTTTTTTGAAGAGACTGCATTTCTTCATCGATTGCTTGCTTCCACTGTACATTTTCAGGGCTACTTACTACTTCTTTGTAAGTGGAAGGAACATCACCATCTATAATTGGAAGTGCATAGGCCGCCATATCAACCAAGCGAGCAGGTCTACGAATCTTTCTTCGTGGCCTTCTATATGCAATTGAATCTTGTTGTTCTAAAGGTTTCTGAGTCAGAACCTCTTCTTCATCTTCGGTTGATTGAGAATCATCTACCTCTTCAACACTAGCTGGATCATCTTTAACATTTTCAAGCTCTACCTGCTGCAGAGTACTACTGGTGTTGCCATCCTTTTGTTACATATATACTATGTAGTAGCATGGAGAAGACGATGATGTATCTTAATTGATTTGGCTTCATTTAGTGACATTCATGTACAAAGTAATAGTTTTTAATTTGATTTTTCTACGACTTTTAACAATATTGATAATAAAATTGTTATAGATCTTCGGATTTTAATATTTTAATTTTCATTATTGGATTAATTTAGTGAATAAATAATTAGTTAAGTAATAACCTTTAAATTAAGTTGCTGAATTTAAATTAAGCAGAGAGAGATTGTGACTTATTATAACCCTTATTTTTTTTTAATTTATAAAAAATTCTTTTTCAACATTTTCTTAATTAATTAAAATATTCTTTAAGAATTTATTTTTTCAACTAGTTAATATTTTTTAATCCTTTTAGCAAATGTGGCGGTCGAGATTTACGATGCTAAAACGCTTCAGTACTATCCGAACCTAGGTGTTCTTTAAAAGGTAATTAAAAAGAGTGCACACATATCATAACTGATGAACAAGCATATAGACAACAATATTTCCTCACTTTTTTATAATTATATTGCAACATGGGCAGTACAAAAGAAAAATTTATTTCATTAATTTCCTCATAGCTACTGAGGAAACAAACTCTTATTCCCGGTAAATTTTTCAACTTTCAACTTTGAACAGTTGTTGCGTAAGGAGGAGGGCATGCAGTACACTGACAGAAGGGGGCGTTGCACTTGTATTTGCAATCAGGGCATACCAATTTGCAATCATCGTCCTTTCGGCATTCAATACTATCTGGTTTGGCATCATTCGTCATTTCCCTTGCTTCTATTCCATGCCCTAAATCTGTACATATATTACATAAGCATATGGGCATCAATATTCTGATAAACAAAAAAATTAAAGATAAAATACCGACAAGAATAACGTGTAACCCCGACCAGTATTCAGCATTATCCAATTGAGTATATATTGTAAACATTTTATCAGCGTTTTAAGGTTCAGTTGGGATAATTGCACTGTCACAATGTAGTTGCTCCACCTTCGATATTCTAAAAGACAGCACAGTTGCCTCAAACACACCTTTAGTTTGTATATCATTTTTATTTACATACATGCTGTTTGCTTCAGGAATTTGGAAACTAAAAGCAATATGGTATTAATTAAATTAACACACCCGAATCACAAAAGAAAATGTAAGCAAATTAATTAGAGATTCTTACATGAAGCAACAACAATTAGGGCCACCAAGACAGTTAACTTGAGCCAAGATTTCTCCATTGTCTCGAGAGGAAAAATTGACTGTGAATTTTAAAGTGATTGTAAAATGTGCTTTATGCAGTGAAGCTTAGGAAATAGTGGGCTTAATTTATAGGAGTAGACACAAACAGTATCAAGTATGAGCAAATCTGTTCTTAACAAAAATGGTCTATTAGAATTCCAATCGCCGTCAATTTTTTTTTTCCATATAAAAATTTGGTGATGTTATTTCAGATTGCATTCAAATTCAAAACCAATTTGAAGAAAAAACATTGAGAGCATGGATACGTTGCATTTTTTTGATGTGTAGTTAGTTTCCATTTATTTACTTGCGGATTATTTTGTTAAGATAGATATATAAACACGGCTTGACTTGCTAGTTATAATTCAAAATTCATCCAAAAGATATGGTGGATTTATTTGGAGATTACCTTCCAAATTCGCAACCAATATGAAAAAACATAGAACACATGCGTCCGTTTAAATTCCCTCTACTTTATTACCTTTTTATATTTTCCACTAGAATTACTGAGTTATATATACTACATTTCTCAGGAAATATCCCCATATTTTCATCCAAGTGATAGGTGGCACTCACCCATTGATGATCAATTTCTTGACCAGTAAAATATTTGTTTATCTCTATTTAATAATCTAACACATCACTACTACTAGAAAAAAGGAAATTAATGATAGAAATTTTATGACATAAATCATTGTGTCACAAGTATATCACGAAAACATGACATATTCGCGATTTTTATCCTACTAACATTTATAGATGATGGATATATGTCATGCATGTAATTTACTAACGAACATGACAAATATCTCTCATGGAGTGAAATGGAATCGTTCTCTATTATTGATTTATATAATTTTAAATAATTTTATCTATACACATGTCAACTTCTGATTGAATATTTTATCAGGCTTAGAAAAAACTCTAAATTAAAATTTTACTAAGTGTTAATCTTTTCTCTAGCTACTCTGATTGCGTCAACACTAACGTTCCCCGTCCTCACATTTGCTGAAACGATCATCTACCAAAAATTAACAAGCCAAAATCTATCCTGTGACTACTCAATGAACAAAAATTTAAGAGACAAGCTCTACTGTCATTTTTACATTCAAATCTCGGCAGCGGTAGCATGCAAACACCGGCATCATCTTGCGTTGTTCTTCTCCTCTCCAGAGGCAAATGATAAAAATGAAAGTACTAGAAAATGCTTTCATATGTTATATTTTTACATCGTGAAATACAAAGAATTATATACAAAATTCCAGTTGATCTCCAAAGATTAATAAAGGAAAGCAATTGAGAGGAAAATCTACAGTGCATCAAGGCAGTTAATCATATCTCCAACATTCCCCCCTCAAGATCACAAGTGAAGGTCTTGAACACCCATCTTGGAAAGCATTCGATGGAAAGGATCAGCTGCAAGAGTTTTAGCAAAAATGTCTGCTAGTTGTTATTGTGAGTGAACAAAGGCTGTGCGAACAATACCTCTCTGAATTTTTTCTCGAACTAAGTGGCAATCAATTTCAATATGCTTAGTTCGTTCATGGAATGTGGTATTGGCAGCAATGCGTAAGGTAGCTTTATTGTCACAATAAAGAAATGCAGGTTGAGAATAATTAACTCCAAGGTCTCTGAGCAAATATAGTAGGCAACTAATCCTCCAACAAGTTGCTCCCATTGCTCTATATATCGCCTCGGCAGAGGAGCGAGATACGGTTGATTGCTTCTTAGATTCCCATTATATAGGTGAATGACCAAGAAGACACAGGGTATGTTTGGGATTCCAAATAGTTAGATTCCAAATATATGAGTCGCTCAAAGATAATGAATTGTCCCTCGGAAATGTTGAATATTGACCATTGACATTTCCTTGGAAATCAATGTTTCGTCGAAAATCAATAATGAATTAAAAACATTAATATTAAGTTTTTTTTCTTTTTATTCGTTATATCAATTAATTTGGTACTAAAACTATAGAATCAAAATGTGATAAATTACAGCAATTATTATAAAATATCGTAAGTTCATTAAATGAAAATAATAATCCAATACATCTAACAAAAGTTAAATGTAGTTCATTGATGGTTCAGGTTCATATAAAATGATTCCTTATCTTCAGGTTCTCTAACGTCAACAGCTAAGATTTCACATTCTTACTTTTTAAATATTCTAGGTATTTGGCTCATCACTTTCAATTTGTTCCTCATCTTCATCCTCTACTCTAGTGTCCTGCATTATTTTTTCGAAACCCATATTATAGAAGTTCGCCATGCTATAATATTAACTGTTTGGGTAATACCGAGCAAACCCTGATACCGAGCAGGCCCCCTCGAGGTCAACCCAGCCAGAACAGAAGACTTGATCGTGGGCACGAAGATGCCATCGCTAGGTATCAAATCTGGTCAAGGTCAAGTGCTCCAAGCCTGGTCGAGCTCTGACCCTCTTTTCTTGCTCGAGGTCTTCAAACCTCCGAACAGGATCCAGATACATCGTCAAAAACATGGAGGGAAGAAAAATTCGAGCAGAGTCGGCTTAAAACAAGATAACCCTTCCTCCCGAAAACTTAACACGATAATCAATACCTAGCAGACAGCCCATGCCGTAGGGCTTCGTCACTGTTACCGATGGCCGACGCACGCCCCCACGATGTCATCATTTCATATACGTGTGCACGGCACCATCATTAGGCCACGAGAACCCATACCTGCCTGACATTCCACATGCCTAGGGCGTACCGCGGCAACCCCAGCTGTTAGAGGGGTCCATGTACCATTAATGCGAAGGGCGGCTGTCCCAGCAAAGAAGGGTGGGAAAACAGGAGGATAAATATCAGCCGAGGGACAAGGTTAAGGGGTTCTTCTTTTTCTTTTTCTTCTGTAATCTTTGGGACTTTCTTTATCACTTCTACCCTTAAATCGCCCTTATTTTTTTGGTCTCTCAAACCAAGAGGGATACCAAAAGAATCAACTCGATTACTGACTTGGGCGTCGGAGGGTTTTCACTGGAAAAACACCCGGCGACCCCTGACATTATTCTTCATGAGTGCAAGCCGAAGGAAACCACTGTTCCAGTAAACGGAGGAAGACGAGGATTAGCGAGGAATCCTGCTCGAGCATCTAGCGAGCAGAAGTTCACAGCTTTACTTTGGAGCGAACAGAAAATAGCATTAACATTTTGGCGCTGTCTGTGGGGACCAGTTCAAAAAGCCTAACTTCCCGATACGTTCAAAAAAGACAACACAACAATGAGAGGAAATAGCAAGAGATGAGTAAGCCCAGAGGAGTCAGTGACTTTAAGGGAGGCGGCCAATGAGGCCCGAGATAGGGAGATCCAAGAGAGGATGGATCGGATGGAGAGACAAATGGAGACGCTGACGTCCATTCTGCAAGAACTCAAGGACGGACATAGGAGAGCAAGCAATGAGGTCCCAGAGTGCAACCGCGGGAATGCCCCCGCTTGGGAGCATGGGGGAGATGAAGCCCAGAGGTAAAAAGCACCAAATGTTGCCGGAAGGGAGGAGACGAACCTGGATGAAAGAGAATCCCGCCAACACCTGCAAAACACAGCACCTACCTCCCGCGAGGAGGAATTGGAGGGAGAAGTGCGCAGGTTGGCGCAGGTTGGCCCAGGTTGTAGAGGGCCTCCGGGGAAACGGGAAAACCCCAAGTTGGAGGATAATGCTAGACAGTGAGTCCCCACTCTCAGTGGAAATCATGGTCATCACAATCCCCTAGGATTTTCGCTTCCCAGATTTGAGGTTCTCGGGAAGAGTGATCCGCTAGTGCACATAGAACTATTTAACAACGTGACTGGAGTACAGGGCCTGACAGCTGCCTAACGGTGTAGGGCCTTCCCACTTACTCTGGAAGGGAGGGTGAGAGAATGGTACCGCAAACTACAGCGGGGAAGCATTCTGAGCTTTGAACATATTTTCAAGGAATTCGCAAAGCAGTTCCGGGGTGTGGTGGCCCCCAGAAGATGACATGATGGAGTTGGCGGAGATAAAGCAAAGGGATGGGGTGTCCTTCCGGGAGTTTGTCAAAAGATACCACTGGTCGGTCCTGGATCATGGGGCATTCAATTACCCCAGGCGCTGAGGGGGCTGAAGGATGGGATCAAGATGGGAAGGCCATAGTATAACTTGCGAAGCCCCTCGATCCATTCGTATTCTGATGCATATGAGCAAGTGAAGATGGATATGGTTATTGAGAAGTGAGCAGGGCAGTGGAGCAAAACGAAAAGAAAATAGAGGGCCTGCTGGGGGAACACCCACTTTCAAAGTAATGAGGGAACGGTTGCTCCCTATAACCCCTATCAGAGGGCTCCCCAGCCACGAGTGGCTCCCGCTCCACCTCGCGGGTCCCCTAATCGGGACTACATTGAATATCAGCAGTACGGCAGCAACCCGCCCAGCAATCTATCCTCAAGCCAGCCCGTGCAAAAAAACAACAGAGTTGATCGCCCCTTACCCCCACACCCGGGAAGCTTCTCCCGGGATAAGGCGGTACAGGTAGTTGAACAAAGCCCCACCTACAGACAGTGCACCCCATTGAAGATGCCGCTCAAGGAAATGTTCCAAGTAGTGGAGGAACGAGGGCTGCTGAGCCCCCCGACACCAATGTCTAAACCGGCCAGCAGGAGAGACAGGGGGCGGTTTTGCCGATTCCACAGTGAGCATGGCCACTCGACGTCGCACTGCCGGGATATTAAGAACCAGGTGGAATACTTGGTTAGAAACCGATACTTAAACGAATTTATTGAAGGGGGTCATCCGGTAGTCGAGTAGCAGCGAGCGGAAGATGACTGAGCCTGTGGCATGGACCTTGAACCACCTGCTACGACAGTGATAGCAGGGGGACCCACGATGGCAGGGAATTCGAATAGGGCCAGAAATAACTATTACAGATACCCCTCGGTTGGTCGGGAAGTCCTACTCGGCGTGCCTGCTGTAAAGAGAACTAAGGTGCGGTAAGTACCCATCATATGGACGGAGGAGGACGAGGAGGGGGTGCTCTACCCCCACGAGTATGCCTTGGTTGTGAAAGTGAATGTTGCCAATAAGGAGATCGACTGAATACTGGTGGATTCGGGAAGTTCAGTGGACATTCTCTTCAAGTCTAAGCTCGATGATTTGGGAATAGTGGATGTAAGCCTCGAGCAGACGAGCACCTTCCTGAAAAGGTTTGGGGGAGGAAGGTTAACCCCTCTAGGAATCGTCAAACTGGCTATTACTATAGGTTCGAGGCCTTTTGAGAAGAACATGATGCTAAACTTTGTGGTGGTAGATGAACTCAGCCCCTACCAAGAAATACTGGGAAGGCCCTTCATGAGGATTAGCCAGTCAGTGTTATCCACCTATTACTTGGCCTTGAGGTATCGCATGAATGGGGCCGTGGGAGTTGTCAAGGGAAATCAGAGGGTCGCGAGGAGCTGCTATGCTGTGGCAGTAAAGGAAACAATGCAAGTAACATCATTGGACTCAAGGGAAGAGTCAAAGAATGGAAGACAGGAGCCCGCTGAAGAGTTGGAGGAAATCGGGATAAGACCAGACGACCATGAAAAGAAGGTTCAGATTAGCTTGGGCATTTGCGGACTGCTGAGGGAAAGTCTAGTCAAGTGTTTATGAGCACACTCTGACATGTTCGCCTGGACACATGAGGATATGCCCGGGATCGACCAGAAAGTGGCATGCCATAGGTTGGTAATAAGAAAGGACGCGAAGCCGATGAGGTAGAAGAGGAGATGCGTCAACCATGAGAGGTATGAGGTCTTGAACTGTGAGGTAGAGAAACTACTGAAGACAGGATTCATAAGGGAAGTCACCTACCCTAAATGGATCTCGAATGTGGTGTTGGTAAAGAAGACAAGTGGGAAGTGGAGAATGTGCGTGGACTTCACATATGTGAATAAAGTTTGTCCGAAAGACAGCTTCCAATTGCCAAAGATAGACCAAATCGTGGATTTCACAGCAGGACACGGCCTGTTTAGCTTCATGGATGCCTTTTCGGGCTATAACCAAATTCCTATGCACCGGGCGGATGAGGACTGCACGGCCTTCATCACCAACCAAAGTCTATTTTGTTACGAGCTCATGCCCTTTAGCCTGAAAAACGTGGGGGCAACCTACCAGAGACTAGTGAACAAGATTTTCAAGCTACTGATTGGCCATACGATGGAAGTTTATGTGGACGATATGATCACCAAGTCCAAGGACGCGGAGGAACATGTGAAGCACTTAGAGGATACCTTCGCGCTCTTAAAGAAATATCGGATGAAGCTTAATCCAGAGAAGTGTGCCTTTGGCGTTGGTTTGGGAAAATTCTTGGGTTTCATGGTCAATTACAGAGGAATTGAGGCCAATCCAGAGAATATAAGAGCAGTAATAGAGATGAGGTCCCCGCGCACTCTCAAGGAGATACAAAGCCTCACTGAAAAACTGGCATCCCTCAACAGGTTCATCTCCCGAGCAACAGATAAGTGTCACGTCTTCTTCCAGGAAATGAGAAAAAGGAGAAAGACAAGTGGATGCTGGAATGTGAAGTGGCGTTCCAACAGCTGAAGGAATATTTGCTGAAAACCCCGCTGCTGTCAACACCGCGAGCAGGAGAAGTTCTATATTTATATTTGGCGGTGTCATAATAGGCAACGAGCTCAGTTTTAGAAATGGAAGACTCGGGGGTGCATTACCCCGTATACTACACGAGCAGAGCTTTGCTGGGGGCAGAGACTCTGTATCCGCTAATGGAGAGGTGGGCGTTGGCCCTAATAACAGCAGCCCAAAAGTTGAGACCTTACTTCCAAGCACACTCGGTGACAGTTTTGACAAACCAGCTGTTCAGGTAAATCTTAAACAAGCTGGAGACTTCTGGCAGGCTAGTGAAATGGTCGATAGAGCTCAGTGAGTTTCACATCAGCTACCAACCCCGAACAACAATACGAGCACAGTCCTTAGCAGACTTCGTGGTCGAATGTACGGAGAAGAACGAAGAAGTAGACAACGAACACCCAGCAGGCCCCTCTGCCCCGGGCAACGCATGGGCAGTCTTAGCGAATGGGTCATACGGGGATCAGGGAGCAGGAGCAGGAGCAGGAGCAGAGGTTGTGCTTCTCAGTCCTGAAGGGGTTGAGGTACAGTACGCCGTAAAGCTCGAATTTGAAGCTACCAACAACCAGGCCGAATACGAGGCCGTAATAGTAGGACTGAGACTCGCCCTGGTAGTAATGACGGAAGAGGTAAAGCTTCAGACAAACTCTCAGCTGATGGCAAACCACCTTAATGAAAGCTTCCAAGTAAAAGGCGAGAAGATGGAGGCTTACCTTCGAAAAATAAGGCAGTTGATAAAGAAATTCCGAATGGTCGAGGTAGAACAGATCGCAAGGGGGAAGAACTTTCAAGCTGACATGATAGCGCGAATGGCCGCTATATCTGACCCCAAAATGCCGAAGTCTATCCCGTTGGAGATCAAAACCTGCTCAAGTATCGAGCAGGAGGATGAGGTAATGAGCTTAACATCGAGCAGCACCTAGATGGACCCAATTATCTCTTATCTCAAGGAAGGAGCGTTACCTACCGATAAGAAGCAGGCAAGAAAGCTAAAGTGTCAAGCAGCCAGGTATACGCTGATCGATAGGGTATAATACAGGCAATGATACACTTTCCCACTACTGCGGTGTCTAGACAAAGAGGAAGATGACTATATCCTTCGGGAAATACACGAAGGGATTTGTGGGAACCACTTCAGTGCGAGATCTCTGGCTTTTAAGGCCTTAAGGCAGGGGTATTTTTGGCCCCGGATGCACCAAGATGCGCAAGAAAGGACCAAGAACTGCAAGACTTGTCAAAGCTTTGCCAACTACATGGCCCAGCCACCCGAGAACCTCACAGTGATGAACTCATCATGGCCGTTTGCTCAATGGGGGATCGACTTAATCGGGCCGCTACCAAAAGGGAGAGCGTCTGCAACACACGTTGTGGTGACAATTGATTATTTCACCAAATGGGTCGAAGTGGAAGCTTTGAGCAGTATTACAGAAAGCAGAACCACTGACTCATTTGGAAAAATATGATTTACAGGTACGGGATCCCCCACACACTGGTTACAGATAATGGGAGGCAGTTTGACAACCACAAGTTCAGGGACTTCTGCAGGAACATGGGAATAAAACTAAAGTTTTGCTCGCCATCACCCCCGCAGACCAACGTACAAGTGGAAGCCGCGAACAAGACTATAAAGCGCCTCCTGAAGACCAGACTTGGCGAGCAGAAGGGAGCTTGAGTTGACGAACTACCTGGCGTCTTATGGGCTTATAGGACCACCCCATTTTCCTTGGCATTTGAGCATGAAGCAGTGATCCCTGCTGAAATAGGGATGGGGACACATCGAACGAAACACTTCAACGAGGAGCAAAACGATGAGCAGATGTGTGCAAATTTAGACCTGTTGGAAGGAAAAAGGGAAAGGTCCGCGGCAAAGATAGCGGAGTACCAACAGAGGGTGGCCCGCTATTACAACTGGAACGTACACATCCGTCAATTTCAGGTGGAGGATTGGGTGCTTAGAAGGGTGAATCAGAATACCAAGGACCCCAGGTAAGGGGTATTGGGCCCGAACTGGGAAGGCCCGTATAGGGCCTCTTAAATAGCCGGTCCGGGAGCGTACAGGTTAACCTACCAGGATGGACGAGAAGTCAAGAGGCCATGGAACGCGCAGCATTTAACGAGGTATTTTCAGTAAGTTTCCTTATAGCGTGAGCTGTGATATTTAGTTTCTATTTAGCTTTTTCAAAAATAGAAGGGTGTGAAACCTTGTACATGAATAAATGCGAGACAAACACTTCGAATAATAAGTCAATATGAGCAAGTTGGAGCTTATAGAAATGCAAAGGCTAGAAGTCTCAAAGCCTAGTTTAAGGCGAGACGGTACCAAGCGTGAGCCAAAAAAAGCTTGAGCAGAATAAGCTCGCAAAGGAACACAAAGGCCAGAAGTCTCAAAGCCTAATTTAAGGCGAGACGGTGCCAAGCGTGAGTCAAAAACAGGCTCGAGCAGAATAAGCTCACAAAGGAACGCAAAGGCCAGAAATCTCAAAGCTTAGTTTAAGGTGAGACGGTGCCAAGCGTGAGCCAAAAGCAGGCTCGAGCAGAATAAGCTCGCAAAGGAATGCAAAGGTCAGAAGTCTCTAAGCCTAGATTAAGGCGAGACAGTGCCAAGCATGAGCTAAAAGAAGGCTCGAGCAAAATGAGCTCGCGAAGAAACGCAAAGGCCAGAAGTCTCAAAGCCCAGCTTAAAGCGAGACGGTGCCAAATGTGAAGTTCCTAATGTGAACCAATTGAAGGCTCGAGCAAAATAAGCTCGAAGAAGAAAAGCAAGGGCATAAGGCCTGTTAAAGATTACATAGAAAAGGCCTAAAGTCTACCTCACAGAAAATTACAAAGCAAAAAATACAAACACAGAGGCAAGTTAACAAATATATGTTTTTCATTTATTCGTCAAAGAGTAAAAGGGCAAAAAAAAAAGACTATTTAAGCGGCTTGAGCTTTTAGGCTAGGGCCTTCGAGGACGGAGCACCTTCAGTGATGGCAGCAGCAGCGGCGGAGGTCTCAGCGGTGGGAAGAGCAGCTTCTCCTGACCCTGCAGGATCCTGAGTTGGAGGGTCCTTTGGCTCCTGGTTTTGGGCATCCTGCTCGCGCATGTACGTATCCATACCCGCCTCGAGCTTGGACATATCCAAGTCGGGATATTCCTTGCCCATAACGAACATGAGGCATTCATAGCTGAAGGTCATTCCATTGTTGTATTCCACCGCGAGCTGGCCTTCTAGGGAGTCCACCTTGTCCTGAAGACAGAAAGCCTCTACCTCCAGGGTCCTCTCAAAGGCAAACCTCTGCACGTCAAGGTTCTTTCGAGCGTTCACCAGCTCATCTCGGACCACAGACAACTCCTTCTCAAGTTAGAGTGCTTTGGACTCGGATAGAGCTGCATTCTCCTCGAAGGTGGAGATCCCAGTGCAAAGCTTAGCTGCCTCCTCATCCTTTTGCTCGAGCCTCTGTCTCAAGCTCTGATTATCAGCCGTAGTCTTCCTCTCAGAGTCCAAGACCTTGGTCTTAAAGGAGGTGGCAACAGCCGTAATATGGGAAGAGAGGCGGTGGAACATGTTAGCCAGCTCGCTAGCACTAGAAGCCTCCAACTCCTCCAAGAATTTCTCCTCCATGTGCCTGGAAAAATCCCTGACATAGGGGTCGGCAACGTCAGGCTGCTACTACTCTTAAGAACATCCTGCTCGAGACTAGACTGGAACGATAGTTCTTGAGCCCCTTCGGGTCG
Source organism: Murraya koenigii (assembly GCA_025617385.1). NCBI lineage: Eukaryota > Viridiplantae > Streptophyta > Magnoliopsida > Sapindales > Rutaceae > Murraya > Murraya koenigii. Next base: position 28,798,570 of record CM046812.1, read on the forward strand.
CCCCTTCTGCTGACCGCTCGCCCTCTCGACGCTTTGGACAGTTCTTTTTGTTTTTTGTTATTTTAAATGTTTATTATTTTTTAAAAGCTTTACCATATCCTTCCTGCGTTTAGCCATAGGAACTGAACCAGTTGTATGAGCAGTGTTCTTCAAAGACCGATTGCCCTTGTTTATCTCACTTTTCTTCTACACATCGACATTCAATAAACAAACAAACTATTAGAACATGCTTTGATTCTAATTAAAAAGAAAAAAGAAAGCAGTTAAACTTTAGGATTTCTACATATTACCTTCCAGTGCTCATCCATCCATTTATCAACCATTTGTCTCCACATTGTAGGAGCTACACAATCTGGATTATGAGCATAGCGCTCTCCAGGAGATTCATACTTTTTAAAAATACTGTTTCTCAATTATCATATATTTCTACTTCTATATTTTTTTCTTTTAGGTACACCTTTAGCTTTCCCACGACCATTCTTTTTCTTTCTATCTGAAAATAATTAAAAAAAAAATTCTAGTTGTTTTAGTCATAATCAATTCACGTATATGTCATCTTATTATAATAAGATTAGTGAAATTGATTTAAATAAGTAATACCTCCAGTCATTTTTAAAGTCTCCGTGGTAGAAACGCAAGCTTCACCATTTTGATGCTCCGTAGGAAGAACCATATCTGATGCAATATTGAGAGATCAAGAAGTTGTTGTAGTGTCATTATTATTATTATTATTATTATTACTAAACATACGCTGAGATAAGATATTGGAATCAATCACTTTTCCATTGTTTTTCTTCCCCATAATAGGCAATTATTTGCAATTTTAATACATTGGCCATTAGCAAATGTTTACAGGAAACAATAATAATATTAAACAATAAGATTAACATTAGATAACACGAACATAAAATAAAAAACTAATAATATAATAGAAAAATGTTAAAAAAATTAAATAACTAGTGTTTCCAACTTTTGAACTTACTTATATATACTAAACAAAAAAATCAATCAATAGCCATTTTATCAACCGTATTTTGACTCCAATCTATATCCCCAGTATCTTGGTTCAAAATAGAAGGCACATTAATATGTTGAATCTCTTCTTCTTGATATGGATCTCCTTCACCCATGGGAACCTCATAAAGGTTTCGAGGCTTAGTCTCAATTGCAGTACCCCATGTAGGATCTTTTATCCCTCTGACATAGTAAACTTGTAATGCTTGGGATGCTAAGATAAATGGCTCTTGAGTGTTTAGCTTTCTTGACATATTAAGAATAATTCTACTATGACGATCTCTCTTATAGCCAATCTTTTCTCGAACTGTATCAAACCAATCACAATTGAACAATACTACTTTATTCCCTTCAATATAAGAAAGTTCAATAATTTCTTTCAACACTCCAGAATAAGACACTATAACACTTTGATCATCACTTCTCACCATAACTCCATAGTTTTGAGTTTTCTAGTTTCATCATGTTGTATTGTGTGAAATCTAAATCCACTTGTATTATAGCTAGAACAAAATGTCGCTCTTCCGAGGGCCTTGTGCTAATGAAAGCATATGCTTGCTAGTTTGCCCTTCATTATAAAGATTTAAGATCTACAAATAAAATGACAGAATTCATGAAATATCATAAATACAAATTATAGTGAAATTCATAAATTTTTAGTTATTATATTTAAAATAATCCTTACCTTGTCTCTGAACCAGCTAATAAATTCTTGTCTATGTACCTCTTCTACATTTCTAATACCTAAATTTAACAACATATTTTTGTGTTCCCTGTACAGAAATAAAATTTTTTTAGAAAATTTAAAATATATGATACTATGAATACTATTAATATTAATCTAAGACATAAACTTACTTAATAAACGAGAGACATCCTTCGTAATTTTGAAGGACATAAAGTGATGCAGCATTATGTAGAGAACGACTTAATTCCCTTGCATGAATGTTTCCATATGATAGCCCAGGTGTGGAAAAAATGGGTAATGTATCTATTGAGAGTTGGCCACCATCATAATTTCTCTCTTGTCTATTAAATTTAGTTTCCACATTATGAAGGTAGCGAGAGCAAAAAGTTAAACACTCATCAGCTAAGTAACCTTCTGCAATGGATCCTTCAGGATGAGCCTTGTTGCGAACATATGCCTTTAGTTTATGTGAAAACCTAGCATATATAGATATAATAATGTAAACTTATTTTATAAATAAATTAACTTAAAAAATAAATTAGAAACTAAAAATAAATTGTTATATTACCTTTCTATTGGGTACATCCACCTATATTGTACTGGACTAGCAACCTTTGCTTCCCAAGCTAAGTGAATCGACAAATGTATCATTATATCAAAAAAGGCAAGAGGGAAAATCCTTTCTAACTTGCAAAGAGTTAAAGCAATTTGACTGTCAAGTCGATCTAAATCATCCGCTTTTAATATTTTAGCATATAACTCTTTGAAAAATGTGCTAAGCCCAATCAATGGATCAGATACTTTTCTAGGCAAAATATCATAAACTGCCAATGGTAATAAACTCTCTAAAAATGCATGACAATCATGTGTCTTCATGCCTGAAATTTTACCATCTTTCACATTAACACATCGTGACAAATTAGCACAATAGCCATCTGGGACTTTTAAATATGACAACCACTGTAATACATTTGTCTTTTGCTCAGGTCTAACACTGTAACATGCAGTGGGTAGCACTGTTTTCCCATCCACCTCTTTTGGGTTAAGTTATACCCTTATTTTCATCTCTTTAAAATCCAAACGAGCATGTAAAGAGTCTTTGGTTTTTCCTTCAATGTTCAAGATAGTGCCAAACACATTGTCAAACACATTTTTCTCAATATGCATAACATCTAAACAATGATGCAACACAATGTTTTCCAATATGGCAACTGAAAAAAAATATTGTGTTTCTTCCAATTATGATTCTTCCCAAAACCAGCAATGACTTGTTTTTTTACAGCCTTTCCAAATGTTATAGGTCTCAAACCTTTAAGTTCATTTAAGACTTCTTCACCTATTTGACGTCTCAGGTACATCTCTCTTATCATTCTTTCTGTCAAATTGCATTGTTTGATCTCGCCATGGATGATCTTCAGGTAAAAATCGTCGATGACCCATGTAACACATTTTAGAACCATTTTTCAGCCTACAATATGTAGTCTCATTACAACAGCATGGACATGCCAATTTTCCTTTTGTACTCCAACTAGACAAATTAGCATATGCTGGAAAGTCATTAACAGTCCACATAATTGCAGCTTTCATTTAAAATTTCTGGTTTTTTGAGACATCATATGTTTTTACTCCACTTTCCCATAACATTTTCAACTCATCAATTAACGGCCTCAAATATACATCAATATCATTACCTGGGCCTTTTGGTCCTGGGATAAGTAAAGTAATAAATATATAGGGTTCTTTCATACACATCCAAGGAGGAAGATTATAAGGAAATAAAAGGACAGGCCAAGTACTATACCCAATATTTATGTTTCCGAAGGGATTAAACCCATCAGTAGCCAACCCCAACCTTACATTTCGAGGATCTAATGTAAAAGACTCATGTATTTGATCAAAGGTCTTCCAAGCCTCACAATCTGCTGGATGTCTTAACAAATCATCTTTCACATGATTATCAAAGTGTCATCTCATGTCTGCAGTGGTTTTAAATGACATAAATAACCTTTGAAGTCTTGGTGTAATAGGAAAGTAACGTAAGATCTTCCAATGAACATTTTTGGTAGATCCATTGGCAATATTTCCTTTAGTTTTCCACCTTCAAACTCCAAAACTGGACATTGAGATGCTTGTACATGCTCCTTGTAATAAATGACACAATCATTTTTACATGCATCAATTTTCTCATAATGAAGGCCAAGGTCTTTGATAATTTTTTTTGCATTGTAATTGGAAGTAGACATTTTTTCACACATTCGAAATGCATCATTTAATAACTCCAACAACATATTGAAAGATTTATTACTCCAATTGTTGATGCATTTAATGTGCATTAACTTAACCATAAAAGATAGGTTGGAGTACTTCTCACAATCCGGATACAAAGGTTGTTCAACCTCTTTCACCAATTCATAGAACTTCAGTCCCTCTTCATTAGGATCTTTAGAAAAGCCTTCTTCTATCATATCATACATCTCATTTTGTTGAAGGTTCTCAAGATTATCATTCTCATCATCTTAATCCTTATCATTATCAGTATCACTATCCCCATTCTCTCCATGACAATACCAAGTGGTGTAGTCACGCCTTATCCCTTCCTCTAAAAGATGTTTGTGTACTTCACTTCGAACTCTTCTATACCTATTACTACATTTCACACATGGGCATAAAATTTTCATATCATCTTCTTGGATATGACGATAAGCAAAATCAAGAAAAGACTGTACTCCATTATAATATGCCATTGTTGACCTTGGTAATTGCATCCAAGATTTATCCGGTGGCATGTTGCTAAAAATCATTAAAAATAAATATAAGAAAATTAATTTGCTACTGAATAAACAACTATTTATAGCTAATTTCAAATAGAATTACCTTATAAGCTACTGAATAAACAAATAAAGAAAGGAAAATAAAGTCATAGTATAGGATGTCCTAGAAATTAATCACATAGTATGGACTCCAAATAATATAAACATAAGAATATGCAAAAAATTAGAGAATGTTGTATTACAGTGATCTTTCAAGAGCTACGAGGAGTAATGAGAAAAATGGAGTTGTTGCACGCCTTGGTCACCAATCTGGATACTCAAAACTTCAACTTGCTGTAAATTAATTTAAAGAATATTAAAATTTAATACCAATATTATTCCTGTATATCTTTTCAACTTCAAAATTAATTTGCAAAGAGTGGTTGTATGATTGTAAACTTTTAGCAAGAATGGACAAAATTAAGAGGAACCACAATCTGTAATGCAAAATAAAATGGTACTGCAAATCCCTACAAACCAACAAAATTCTCAAATACTAAATAATAATAGAATTAATATTATTAAAATTTTGAAATTGAAATAGAACAAATATGTAATACGTATACTGATTTTCCTCATATTTTGGTGAGTGGCATCATTACCACTTTAAATCTTCTTTCACAACCAGAAGCAATGAAAAAATAAAGTAATATAATGAGCTATTATCATTTCATTCCTTAAAATATATGTACGTAAATAAAACAATCAGAATTTAAAGCTGGAGTGACATGAATTATTGTTTAATTAAAATCTAAATAAAGTGAAAAGACATTAAAATAACATGAAAAATTAGGGTTCTATTTTATATTTATAAATTTTAAAACAAATAATTAAGCAAAACTAGATTTTGATTTTTTTTTCAGCATTATCTCTTAAACAAAAATATAAAAAAAAAATTCCCTTCAGTGTTATCTCTATAACAAAAGGGAAGAACTAAAATAAACAAGAACTTTCTTTCATAATAGGAAGTCTAACCCAGTGCCCCACAAAATTACAAGGAAAAACCAAAACCCAACCATTGCCGAAGCAAGTTTGATTTCAAAAATTCTTTATAATTAGAATTTATTTTGTTATATTCTTGAATTCAAAAATAAAAAATCCTCTGTTTTTACTAAATAATATATATATATAAAGCAAGCAAAATTAAAAGTCATAAAACTCACATTGGAATTAATCGTGCTGAGATGATATGAATTTGTTGAAGAAAGATGCTACGTTCCTCTCAAGGTTTCTAAAATTGGTTCTGTCTATCAGAGAGCAAGCAAAAGAAAAAAAAAAAGCTTTATGTCTTTTCCTTTTACTGATGAAAATGTCTTTTACTTTTGCTTTTTGAGCTACTGAGGGACACTTTTATCTTTTCTAATAAAATTTTTCCTGGGCAATAAAATATATGTATAATTTATACTTGTAAAAATTTATTTCCGAGGGAATATGGATTCGTTGCTCTAAAATTTGGCGCTTTCAATTCCCGCGATAAATTATTCACTATACCGATAGATTATATACTCTTTAGCAATTAATATTTTTCCCTATACTAACATGTGGATTTTTCTAACATTACCTACAAACGATTAAAATCTCTCAGAAATACATTTGTTACCTAGGGATTCTTAGTTCCCTTGGAAATTAATGGTGGGAAATTCCCAATTTTATTGTAGTAGTATTTGGACAACTTGCCCAATCCGAGTCACAACATGCTTGTAAATGGAGTGCATTAGATAATGAGAGGAGTATGCCTTGCCCTAGACTTCCTTTTAAATAATGTAATATTTTGATGGCAGTAAGGTAATAGGGTTGACATGGTTCACTAAGGAATTGACTGAGAGTTTGAATGCAATAGGCTATGTCTGGTCTGGTGACTGTAAGATAGAGTAATTTTCCAATTAATGACTAATAAGAGGATGCATTGGAGATAAGTTCACCATCTGAATTAGTCAACTTCAAATTTTCTTGCATGGGAGCTTTGGATGGACATGACCCAAGAAGACCAAAATCCTCAAGTAATTCGAGAACATATTTTCGTTGACTCAGATAAATCTCACTCTTATAATGAGCAACTTCAATGCCAAGGAAGAGCTTTAAGTTTCCAAGGTCCCTCACTTTGAAATTGCTCTGTAACCTCTCCTTGAGCTTTTTTATTTCAATAGCATCATCACCTACGATGATGATATCGTTTACATACACAAGAATCATAGTGAAAGAATTATTCACTACTTTAGTGAACAAAGAATAGTCCACCTTTGATTGATGATATCCATCATCTAGCAACTTACTAGAAAGTTTTGCAAACCATTGGCGGGAGGCTTATTTAAGGCCATACAAGGACTTTCAAAGCTTGCAGACTACATCTCGATTTTCTGATTCTTTGTAACTAGGAGGGAGTTGCATATAGACTTCTTCATTTAACTCTCCATGCAAAAAAGCATTACTAATATCAAGTTGGTGGAGACTCCAATTTTTCACTACTGTAACGGCCAATAAACAACGCATGGTAGTTAGCTTTGCTACTGGGGTAAAAGATTCTTGGTAGTCAAGTCTCTCTTTGTTGATCATATTCTTTGGCCACTACGCGAGCTTTATAGCATTCAATGGTCCCATCTGCTTTTATATTCGATTTTATACACCTATTTACAACCAATAGCCTCTTTCTTTGGTAGTAGAGCTATAAGGTTCCAAGTCTGATTATCCTCCAAAGCTTTCATTTCTTTTGACATTGCATGCCTCCAATTTTCATCAAGCATTGCCTATTTAAAACTCTTTGGTTCTGTGTTGGATGAAATTGATGCTAAAAAAGATCGATAATAATAAGAAAATTTATCATAGGAAAGATAATGATGTAAAGAATGATGTAGAGAGTTACTTATAGGACATGAAAATGATGTTGGAGATGATAAATCGCATAAAGCCAACTTGCAGTGATCGTCAAATCAGTGTTGATGGGTCATCAACAATCTAGCCATTTTCTTGACACACACTTTCATTAATTACAGTGATAGATGTTGTACTAGCATCATTAGAATTTTGTTCAACAAGAGGATGAGGGAAAACAATTTTATTAGAGGGTGAAGAAACCTTTTGAAGGAAAGGAAAAACGTTTTCATGAAATTCTTTAATTATTTAAGTCATACAATTTATAACCTGTTTGAGCATATAGATAACCAAGAAAAATACAATGAACGGCTCTAGCATCAAATTTTGTCTTTGAAGTATTTGTATTGGTAGCATAACACAAACACCGAAAGACCTAAAAATGTGAGTAAAAATCAATTGATTCCAAAAGCATTTTATAGGGTGTTTTACCATAAAGAAGAGTAGTCAATGTCCGATTTATAAAACAAGCAGCAATCAATAAAAATCTAACATGTTAAATTCCCAACCCATTATCAAAATGTATAATTTTAATTTTCTTATTGAATTAGGTTTTAACATAAGAATAAAAAGATTGTATGAGTAAGCGAGTCTCACTCTTTAAATGAGTCTCACTCTTACACTTTATAAGAAAATCCCAAGTACATTTTTTATAGTCATCAACAATAGTAAGAGTAATGAGAACCAGATAAAGAAGCAACATGATATTTTCCCCATATGTCAAAATGGATTAAATTAAAAGACTCTAGAGAATTTGTATTACTTAAAGCAAAAGGAAGACGAGTTTGTTTAGCTAGTGGACAGACTTCACAAACTTGATTTGGAGTAGAGACACTTAAATAAGAAATATAATTGGAAAATAACTAAAGCCATTGATGGCTTGGATGTCCCAAACTTGGCGCCATAAATTAGAAGAATATATGGACTTTAGACATTTTAGATGAGTGACTGGGAATTGAAATAAGAAAAGGCCATCATGTGATTTACCTGCTCCAATTGCCTTCTTTGAGGACCAATCATGTATAAGACAAGAATTGGATAAGAAAGTTACAATGCAGTTTGCATCATGAGTGAGTTTTTCAACTGAAATTAAATAATTGGAAGCTAGGAAACATGAAGAGCATTATTCAAAATAATATTTGGTGTCAATTGAATTGTACCAATATGAGTGATTGGGGCATTTACCCCATTAGGCAGTTTAACTGTCATTAAACAGTAAGATGTGATGTGTGAGAGAATTGAGGGAGAGCTAATCATATGATCAGTAGCTCTAGAATCAATAATCTAAGAAGTGGAATGTGGTAAATGAACAACATTAAGGGCAATATGTAACATCCTAGACAAATCCCACATCGGCAAAGTACGAGAAATATGTTTGGTTTATAAAGAGTAATCCACCTCAATTAATAAGATGCATTTTTGCGTGCATGGGTTTCTTAAAAACAAAATTGTGTGAGTGGACAATATTTTGTCAAGTCTGGATTGGGCCATGACATACATTGTCTACTTTGGTCTTAACGAGCCCATACACCCCAAAATGCATATTGCCAATTAAGGTGGATGATCTCTTATAAACCTAGCATTTCTCCGTGTTTTGCAGATGTGGAATTTGTCTAGGATGTTACGTGACTGAAGTTTGCCCCACCATGGCTCTACTCCCGTGAGGTGTAATTTTCCCCATTGAACTAAATGCAAAGCTGTATATTTACTAAATTAAGAAATAAAAAAAGGAAAATAGATAAAATTGGAGAACATAATGTTCTATAATTGAGAAGAAAATCTGCAGTGCATCAAGGCAGTTAATCATATTCTCCAACACCAAATGCCAAGCCAGACATGTTATGGTTACCTTAGTTAGTATGGTTTTAGTTTATAATATTTATTGATAAGAATGGTAGGAGAGTGCCCAGTTGTATTTTTAGCTTCATTTATGGACCTGTATCATGTTCGTGAATCATGAGTATTTATACTAGTGGCACAGCAACTATCGTAAGAGGTGTTAATTAAATATTTTGTATTTGTGATGATAAGGTTTAAGTGTTTTAGGCTTTTTTAAAAATTAGACTCAATTTCAATTTTTTTTTAATTCGCATAATTATTCTTCTTTTATAGTTTGTTAGCGCAATTATTCCCCTATTATAATTCTAAATTTAATGATAATTAATTCTCCTCACTTTTTATTGTATATGCAATGAAGTTTATTACGGATAGTTCCTACAAATGATCGGACTAATGACGTATACAATACTTAAATTTTCTATGTAGATGCTAAAGAGTTGATTCTCATCCTTCAGAGACTAAAAGTGTAATACAACTATCTGTTGACAAAAAACAACCCTAAGATGATCATCTTATGGCTATTGAGAAGAATCAATCCAGATGGTTCTATTTTCAATCTCCGAAGGCGAAAAGATTGAGAAAATCATTCATTCATAATCACTAATGTAGAATTCCTTGAAAAATTAAGAAATAGTAATCCTTTTTGAAAATCCAATGGATTTAATTTTATACGTACGCTAGAAAAGTAATCAAAAAAGAGAGAAAATGGGTTCTTCTTTATTTTTATCACTTAGCAAGGAGATGAAAGTCTCACGCACGGTTTTGATTGAGAGAAAAAAGTGAGAAATCCTCTTTTTAACATAGAAAATCAGTCTCAATTTATGTGGGCACATATTAGGGATGGAATGGGGTGGGGTGGGGTTGGGGTAGCCTATCACATTCCCCACCAAATTAAAAAATTGTGTTCTCATTCCCTACTTTATTCTCCAATAAATTTAGTAGGTTGGGATGAGGAATCTCTATGTGATGAATGATTTCCTCATCTCCACCTCCCGTCCCCTCCCTCCCCCCCCCCCAATACTTATTTTATACTATATATAAATATATAATTTTAATAAATTAAATAATTAAATAAAAACCATCATCATATTATAAAGTATTTAAATTATTTAAAAAAACTTTAAAATTTTGAAACAATATTTTAAAATGATATTAAAATTATGAAATATTTGAAGAAAGCGGCATTTTAAAAGAAAAAAACATAACAATATTTTAGAATTGAATTAAAATTATATTGTAAGGTTTTCTTTTAATTATAGCCTATTTATTACTTGGTAAACCTAAATTGAAAATTTATTAATCAACGACATTATAATTGATAAAAACAAATGTTATTAAATAAAAATTAAAAAAATTTACATATAATAGGGATTAGGGTGCGGAATACAAAACTAAATCCTACCCATTAAGAATTTGATGGTTATTTTCTACATATTCCCTATCTAATTTTCTAAAAATTATTCAAAATTTACCTAATTTAATGTAAAACCCCAAATTTGTAAAGAATTTTGCTATCCCTAACACATATGTACTACACTTACACTCAACTAGTACTCCAATTGTGTTCAATTTACTTTACCATTAATAGATTTGGTCACACTTAGTTAAGATTACATTATTCATTCACAGCCAATGTGTTGAAAAAAAAAAATCGAAGACATACATTGCATATTTCTTTAATTTAGTTACGTCTTTCCTTGCCATTATTTTGATTTAGGTAAATTTGTTACTGAACATGCTTTACTAGTTATATAGAATTGAGGTAAACATAGCGACACCTCGTAGTTTGATAAATTAGTCATAAAAAAATCTTTGATTACATGGTCATATAACTCATTTTAGGACAATTATAGCCTTTAACTATAGTGACTCAGTTGTATGATAGTTAGTCAACCCAACTATAATCAACAAAGCACAATTGTCGAAAAAAGTTATATATGATTAGGTGGATCCAATTAAGACCCAAACGGAGCTTCAGCCCTCGTTAGACTTTGAAATTGTTTTAACTGATCACGAACAAGTATTGTAGTTATAACACTTAATTTTCCTCACTTTTATTACATATCTACTATGTAGTGGCATGGAGATTGGAGAATACGAAGGACATCTCCTAATTGATTTGGCTTCATCCAGTGACACTCATGTACTAAGTAAGCGTTTTTCATTTAGACTTCTATGTGATGTTTAATTTTTCACAATATTAATATTGAGAGTGTTATAAATCTTCGGATTTTAATATTTTAATTTTATTATTAGTTTAATTTAGTGAATAAATAATTAGTTAATTAAAAACTTTTATATTAAGTTGATGAATTCAAATTAAATAGATAAGAGATTGTGATTCATTACAACTCTTTTTTTTTTCTTTTTTAATTTATAAATAGTCTTTTTAACCATTTTGTTAACTAATTACAATATTTTTAAAGAATTTATAGTTTTTTTATTTATAAAATATTTTACACCATTGATCAAAATCTAAAGGTGTATTAATGCCGTAATTGTAGTAAGTAATCGTTGATTGAACTATCCCACCATTATGAACATTATGATCACATATAATATGTTGTTTTTACACCGACTTTATAAATCAACGATCAACTTTCACTTTTCAAGATTCCTCCATATGTCCACTGTGGAGACGTTGATGATCTTATGTGATCTAGTTACCAGCAACTGAATATCGTTTACAAGATCAAATTTATATTTTATACAGTGCAGGGACATTATAAGATTTACAATTTTTTAATCCTTTTAGCAAATATGGAGGTCGAGAATTACGATTTAAAAACGCTTGATTACTATCCGAACGTAGCAGTTCTTTAGAAAGTAATTAAAAAAGAGCACACACATATCATAACTGATAACCAAGTAAATATAGAATATTAGAATAATATTTCCTCACTTTTTATTGTTATATTGTAACATGGACGATACAAAAGAAAGATCTATTTCATTAATTTCCTCAGAGCTACTGAGAAAACAAACTCTTATTCCAAGCAAATTTTGTCAACTTTCAATTATGAACAGTTGTTTCGTGAGGAGGAGGGCACGTACACACACAGACGTGGACGTTGCACTTGTGTGTGCATCCAGGGCATACCAATTCGCAATCAGCGTTATTTTGGCATTGAATACTATCTGGCTTGGCCTCATTCGTCATTTCCGTTGCTTCTATTCCTTGCCCTAAACCTGTACATATATTACATAAACATATCAGCATCAATATTCAAATGAATAAAAAATTAAAATATAAAATACTACAAAAATAACATGTAACCCCGACTACGATTCAAAATTACCCGACTGAATATATATATATATATATATATTTTAAACATTTTTTCAATGTTTTAGGATTCGTTTAGAGCAGTTGCGCTGCCACAACACAGCTGCTCCACCACCTATATTTTAGGAGAAGGCTCAACAGCCTCAAATGCACCCTTAGTCTCTTTATGATTTTTGTTTACATACACATTGTTAGCTTCGGGAATTTGGAAACTAAAAGCAACATGATGTTAAATTAACACACCTAAATCACAAAAGAAACGCAAGCAAATTAGAGATTCTTACATGAAACACTGACAGTTAGAGCCAACAAGAAAGTTAACTTGAGCAAAGATTTCTCCATTGTCTTGAGAGGTAAAATTAACTATGGATTTTAATGTGATTGTAAAATGTGTTGTATGCAGTGAAGTTTAGAACACAGAGGGCTCAATTTATAGGAGTAGACTCAAACAAAATCAATTATGAGCAAATCTGTTCTTAACAAAAAGGGTCAATCAGTATTCCTATTGAGTTCTCTTTTTTTTCTTCTCCAAATAAAGATTTGGTGGTGTTATTTGAGATTACATTCAAATTCAAATCCAATTTGAAGAAAAAACATTGAAAGCATGGATATGTTGCATTTCTTTGATGTAGTTTGTTTCCCTTTTTTTTTTTCCTTGCTTAGTTTCCTTTTTTTTTTTTTTACTTGCGGATTCTTTTGATTAGATTGATTGATTGCCATATAAACACGAATTTGCTAGTTCTAATTCAAAATTCATCAAAAAAGATATGGAGGATATGGTCAATTTATTGCAGATTACATTCCAAATTCGCAGCCAATATGAAAAGACATAGAACACATGCGTCCGTTTAAATTCTCTCAACTTCATTTCTTTTTTATATTTTCCTTTTTTTTTTTTGTAAATAACCACTTTTTTTTTTTTAAATGACCGCTGTAGCGGTTCGAACCCTTGCTCTCAACATTGTGAGTACAATGACTCTCTCACTAAACTATAAACCCATTGGTTATATTTTCCATTAGAATTACTGAATTATATACTAAATTTCTCAAGTTTTATCCTTATATTTTCATCCAAATGTAAGGTGGCAGTTACCCATGATGATCAATTTCTTGGCCAGTAAAATTATTTGTTTATCTATTTAATCATCTAATATAGACGACTGCCACCTCACTTTGTATGATGAGACACTACTTGTGATAGTAAAGTGTAATATCACTCTTTGAATCTGAGTAATGATAGACATCCAAAAACTTACTGCCAAATTTCATTGCAAATATGTTTTAAATTTATCAACTAGTATTCCAGCAGTATTGTGCAGTTTAGGTTACCACTAATGCATTGGGAGACATACATTGCATATTTCTTAAATTTAGTTTCCTCTTTCCTTGCCAAGTTTTTGGTTTAGGCAGACTTGTAACTTAACGGTTAACAGGCTTTACTACTATAATTCCAAATTCATCCAGTTTTGTTTATGTTCTCTCATTGTATATGTATGTATGTTAGAATAGCCTATGCCTATCCATTCATTATTATTCGATGAGAAACTAATGTATTTTATGGATTAAAAAGATGAATTTGTCAGTGCTGAAACTATAACCAATAATTATTGCATAAGAGGTAATTAAATTATAACTACACATTCTTATAAATGTACACATGCTAAAAGATTAGTAACAAATTAGGACAATTCAGCAATAGATTTATTTTCAAAATTCTAAAATTTCAAGGGCTTTTGCTTGCACATTTTTGTGCATCTACATTTTACGGTCTCAATTATGATTTTTTTTTTTTTTTTTTGCAATTTCATGAGAAAAAACAAGAATTGATCACTAAGGCTACACTTCCCACAGTAGTCCCTTTGCTCATTGCCTCATTCACCAAGTTACAAGATCAATCGTAAAAACACCATTTAATTTCTCCCTTCCTCAGAATTTTCCTATTCTTTCCAGGAATTAGTCAACTCGTTTATGTCCATAATCACCATTCTCTCATAAAAATTTTTTAAACTAACAGTGTTTTAGATCGTTAAATCAACATCAATACAATTTTAATAATTATACAATAATCTTTGATAAACTAATACTCCATGAACATCCAAGTCATTACTAATATTTTACTCAACAAACGAATTGAAACAATATCGTAAAAAAAGGGAAAAAAAAATACAACTAGCAAACAAAGAAGCAATTTTATATTGATCGTCTCTTTATTAATTATTCAAAATCATATTACGTAATTGAAGAAAAAGAGATCAAATTAATTAACCATTATGTTTAGAAAAAGGACAAAAGTAGGCGCAACGACAAGATTGATCTGGATAAATTTCAGGGCCGTAGCAATATCCATGGATGTCATCTTTGGAATATCCAGGGAATTCATTTTCACAATCTTTTTGACATAGTTGAACAGGGCAGCCACCGGCGTACAAACCCAGATCAGACTTGCATAATTTTCTAGGTGGACTGGCTTCACAATCATGGTAGCATTTACAACCCTAATCCGTTTTTATGTTTTGATTCGCACTTTGTCTCGCAATTGCCTTCACTACAATTTGGCCCAAAATCTTCAATACATATTCTCCCTTTAACTACTGGCAGCAATGTGGTGCCTGCTATGAGAACAAGGAAGATTAGTGCAGAGGAGGTCTTGTTGTTGCACATATTGAAAAATTGAATATTGTTTCTTGTTTTCATTGATTCTCAATGTACATGTGTGTGTGTATGTTGAGAGAGAAATAGCATGATATATACCTTCCTTTTATATTTAGTTTATAAGGAAAGAAATCATGCGTGGGTTTGGAAAGCTAATCAATTTGTGTTGATCCTTTATCGATTAGTCTTTTCGTGGTTGTTATGTAATTGATATTCCTAATAAAGCTACTTGAAACGATTGTCAAGTAATTGATGTTCTTAATAAAACTACTTGAAAATGACTAAATCCCTAAGGACGATGTTGATATTAAGTGTACGCTATCCTATATTTCTTTAATCAACAACATTATATTTATTTAGTTGGAATAGCGTTAATGGATAGGATTGAAATTAATGAATTTGTATTCAATGTTTAAACTAGAATTTGTAATTATAATAATGTTTAAATCCTTACATCATCATCAATATACTTTTATTAATTATACAATAATCTTCAATAAATTAATACTCCATGAGCACCTAATACATACTAAATTTTTATTCATGAGTAAATAAATTAAAACATTGTTGTAAAAAAAAAAAATTACCAATAAGCAACACATAGAAGCACATTATTTTAGAGTAAACCATCTAGCTAGCTAGCTTTGATCATCTTATTCTGGTCCAGGATACAGGAAAGCTATTAAACTATGAATAGTTGGATCATGAAACTACACAGTTTAATAATTTTCTCAGATTTTAACAAAATCTACAATCCTGGAGTTAATCATTTTGTTTATAATTAACAAAAATAGGCACAACGACAAGATTGATCAGGATAAATGTCAGGGCCATAGCAGTATGCGTGCACATTGTCGATAGATCCAGGGAATTTATTTCCACAGTCTTTTTGACATTGTTGAACAGTGCAGCCACCAGGATACAAGCCCAGATCTTCCTTGCATAATTTTCTATGGGAATTGGCTGCACAATCATAGTAACATTTACAGCTATCAGCAACATCACAATCCCCTAATCCATTTTGATGTTTTGTTTCGCACTTTCTCTCGCAACTACCTTCACTGCAAGGCGTCCCAAAATCTTCAACGCATATTTTCCCTTCAATTACCGGCAGCAATGTGGTGCCTGCTATAAGAAGTAGAAAGATTAATGCGGAGGAGTCCTTGTTATTGTACATGTCGAAAAACTTGAGTATTGTTTCTTGTGTTTATTGATATTTCTGAATATATGTGTGTGAGACAGCATATGATACCTTGCTTTTATAGTTTTATATTTACAATATAAGGAAAGAAATCATTTTGTGTTGATCCTTTCTCGAATAGGCATTGTGTGGTCAAGTAATTGACCTTTTTGATTGGGCATGCAGATTTATTTGTAACTAATTTGAATTAGTCTTTTTCTTCTGACCCTTCACAAAAATCGGAATTAACCTCTCTCTTTTTATTTTGAATTAAAACAAATTTATAAATTTGTTGATATATGAATCAGAAAGCCCTGTCAAAAGCTGGCCCGAGCCCTAGATTAACATAATTAAAATTCAGTTCGAAAATGTCGCGCTAAATGTATCACTGTTGAAATCTAGTTCAAAAGCATGTATGTTCCTAAAGAAATTGAATAATTACTCTCACAATACACATAGGAAACTCGAACCACAACATCAATAATGAGTCATGAGTGCCCCTGGTTATTTTGCCACAAAAATTGATATATATTTTAAGTTCATAAAAATCGATATTAATATTAGGCAACAACAAATACTATAACAATATAGGTGCAATAAAGGGAAAATAAAAATAAAAATGAAGTCACTTATTTTTGTCTATTGAAAAGTAAATAATCCCACTTGATTCTCGTTTCTTTTATTTCTTGTCAATTTACTAAAAAAATATAAGAAGGGATAAACAAACAATGTGATTACAAAGGGATGACGGAAACATTGACAAAAAGATCAATTTATATATACAAAAATAATCATTCTATGATGTCGTGATTAAATTTATAATATTAAAATCATAATAAAACATAAATTATATAATGAAACATAAAATTTTTAAATTTAACATAAAACTTGTAAATAAAAAGTAAAACGTGTAAATTAATATAAAATTAGTAAATTAATATATTATTAATAAATAAATAAAAACTTACAAATATAACATAAAACTTGTAAATCAACATTAAGTGCAAAAAAAATTAGAAATTAAATATAAGATTTATAAATAGAAGATAAAACTAGTAAATTAATATAAAAGTAGTAAATTGATATATTACTAGTAAACAAAACAAAAACTTATAAATATAATTTAAAACTAGTAAATCAACATTAGCTGAAAAATAAAGCATAAATTTTGGAAATGAAACAAAAGATATGTAAATAAAAGGTAAAATAAGTAAATTACTATAAATTTAGAAAATTGATGTATTACTAGTAAATAAAATAAAAACTTATAAATATAATTTAAAACTAGTAAATCAACATTAGATGTAAAATAAAACATAAATTTTGAAAATGAAACAAAAGATATGTAAATAAAAGGTAAAATAAGTAAATTACTATAAAATTAGAAAATTGATGTATTACTGGTAAATAAGATAAAAACTTACAAATATAATATAACATAAGACTTGTAAATAAAAAATAAAATAAGAAAACTAATATAAAATTAGTAAATTAATTTATTATTGGTAAACAAAACAAAAGCTTGCAAATATAATATAAAAATAGTAGATCAACACTAAGTATAAAATAAAATACAAATTTTAGAAATAGAATATAAAACTTGTAAAAAGAAGGTAAAACAAGTAAATTACTATAAAATTGATAAATTAATGTATTATTAGTAAGTAAAATGAAAACTTACAAATATAACATAAAATAAGTAAATCAACATTAAATACAAAATAAAATATAAACTTTGTAGATTATACCTAAACTTATAAATAAAAGGTAAAATAAATAAATTAATATAAAAATTACTGCACAAAAAAATTTATAATTGTAAAATAAAAATTCATTATAATATTTTTTATTTAAATTGAATTATGCTAGTTTTGTGTTTATGTGATACATGTAATATTTTATTAAAAATAAAATTTATTCTCAAAATCTAGTTTTGAAAAAAATATATTTTGATATCTTTTATATCTATTGTAAGATGATGTTATTTTGCATCTTTCTACACTTTTTAATAACAATCTTAAATGGTCTCTAAATATGAGTAAAAAATTTAAAACTGCATAAAGTATGTATAAGATTTAAAATGAGATATAATTTTTTTGATATATCATATATGTGTCTAGTGATATAAGAATATTTTTTTAATTTATTTTCGCTTGATCTACATCGAGATAAATAATTGAGATTAATTAATTTGTAGTAATAAATATATATTATTATAGAAAATGAGAAAAAAAAATATACAAATGTCTTAGAATAAATATTGAATTTATGATTAAACTAATTCAATAAAACGTATTCTACTTTTTTTTAGTATAATATTTTGTTTGATTAATGATTAATTTTTTTCTTTGTTTAATTAAAGAAAATATCTTTTGTAAATGAATAAAATACTTTTCACTAAAATTATATAGAAATAATGTTAATTTTTTAGATAATTAATAATCATGTATGAATTTACTTATTTTACTTTACATTTACTAGTTCTATGTGTAATTTATAATATTTATATCTAATTATGGTATTGATGCCGTAATGATTATAGAATTTTACATACAAAAATAGAATTCTAAAATTCACTTTGATCACCTCCATTCACAAACCAATAATATCAAAAATAAAAATAAAAAAGTCTTCTTAACTTTTTGGAAAACAATTTAAAGCTTTGTTTGGTATCGAGGTTTAGTAATTTTTAAGGTACAGCTGTTGTGTAAAAAAAAATATAATTATAAAATAAAAGTTAATAATGTATAGTAAATATAATTTTGAAATAATAATTTTGAGAAAAATAATAAAAATTTTATAATTTTTTCATCGTACAAGTAATAAATTAAATCAATAAAATTTTTGAACCATAACAATTAATATTGACCATATATTTTAGCATTATAACTCTTACACTAAGGCTATTGAACCTTAACATTTATAAGGCCTAACTCAAAATTAATATGAATTAAAAAAAAAAAAAAAAAGAAAAGGAAAAAGAAAAAAATCTAAGTGGCACAGCCGGAGTACCGTATACTCCATAGCCATCAATTTCCACTAAAAATAAAAAACAAAACAAAAAAAAAATTCCACTAGCAACAAAAATATGAAAATATATCGAAATTTATAGGGCATCTCGTTCTCTCATTCGTTTTCTTTTCATCAGCCAATTAAATGTTTTAAACACGTGCGTCATGGTAAAGGAATCTATCTCCATTAAGAAAATGTGAAATGTGGTCCATTTAATTAAAGTTGTTAAGAAACTAATTTCCCAAGAAAAAGTTATTAAGAAGTAATATGTGGTCCATTCTAAACCCATTAACGAATACATTGAGTAGAGTTCAATCAGTATCATGATATCATCCACTTGTACAAACTCGACCCAAAAACGGGGAAAGCGAAAAAAAAGAAAAACACGGGTCAATTGCGTAAACCATCTTTTTAACAATTTAGAAACTCTATCAAGTAAGATTAATCGACACCATTTAAATAAATATCTAATGCCGCAAGTCAATCTCGAGAGGATATTATTAAAAAAAATGAAAAATCACAAGTTAATATGATGTATTATTTATAATATTTTCATAAATATAATACAATAATGATGGAGGTGGGAACCTTATCTTGATGATCATTTTCTAATTTGCCAATTAATGTTTAATACAAACAAGTCTTATTAGAAGTAAAAATATATATATATGAGTAAACAAATGAATAATTAAATTCGGATAGAATTTGTTTAGCTGTAAATCCACATCATTTATTTATAAATAAAATATTTTTTTTAAGAAAATAAAGCTTTATTAGTGGTCAAAAGATATAATTTAATTATGTGTTTGTTCATATAAAAATAAACAATCTTAAGGCGTAAGTATGTAATCATCAATGTGAACTTTAACTTGGATTCAAAATTAAGATTTTTACATTAATAAACTTTTAATAATTAAAATCAAATTTACTATTTGTTATTGATGCAATACAATTAATTTCTTATACCATGAGTAAATAAATGAATAATTCTATTCTGATAGAATTCATTTAACTTTAAATTCACAACATTTATTTATAGGTTGTGACTACATTATATTTTAAAATAATATTAAAGATCCCAATAATTAAATTTTAATTTGAGTTCTATATGATGTGACACTCATTTAATAAATAATAAAATATTAATTTTATTAATTATAAAATTAACTTTTTAATTGATAAATATTATAATTTTGATTAAAGTTAAAACTCAACTGATATAATTTTAATCACCAAATCTTAACTTGATTATTAATTATTATATATCATTTATCTATTAAATAATAAATTTTATAATATATAAAATTAATATTCTATTGTCTACTAGATAAATATTATATTATTTAGAATATTGTTAACTTACATAATTATATAAAGTATATAACTTTTTTATAATCATGAAAATCCAACGGCGATGAAAATAAAGAGTTTAAAATATATATATTTACACAGATATTAAATTTTCATCAAACGGTTATAAAAAAATTATATATCTTACATAATTCAAAGAATTATATAATTTAAATTTTGTAAGTTAACTATTATTTATTATCTGAGGTTTAAATAAGATTTAATTATTAATAATTATTTATTATCTGTGGTTCAAATTGAAACTCAATTATTTATATTCTCAATTATTCGAGAAACCCGTCCTTTCTGACGTATTATTTGATCCTGAATCAAAAATGCAAAATTTTCAGGATTTTAATTTAGCAAAATCTTCTTTTTGGGATAATCACGAGCTCGTCACAGCGTAATCATCGCATCGGATTGTGCGCTGCATTGTTCCTTTTGCAAAAGTCGATTTCATGGCACGTGCCCCAACTGGAATCACTCTATCCATGTGAACTTGACCAGTATTTGAACCAAAATCGCATTCACGACGTGGCAGCACGTGAACCTGATGATCTATCCACCTAAAATATTTCAATTTTATAAAATAATTTTACACTAAATCGACTTTCAATTAAATTATTAAAACTGTTTTTAAATTTGGGACTATGTTTATGTTTGGGTCAAGATTGATTAATTGAAAAATCGACGAGAATAAGATTTTATTATTTTTATAATATTATAAAAATTTTAAATTTGAGAATATGTTTGGGTCAATATTGATTAATAGAAATATAGACAAGATATTATTATATATATATATATATATATATTATAAAATTTGGTAAAACACTTCGAATACCCCATCCTAAATATTCGTATTTTGTTTTTTAAATATAAATTGTTCCTAAATTAGTAGACGACCAATCAACATCAAATTAGCTGTTTTTTCTGTCATTAAGAAACCAAATGGGCCAGACCCAGATCCAGATGTGGATCCATCAGAATTCCAAGTATGGCCCATGAGTTGTGTCACCCAAGTTCGAGTTCCTTAGCTTTATCAAAATGTCAATACACGTCATATAAAATGTAATTGTGCAAATAAAAGTGGGCTTTTTATTTTCTGAAATCAATAAAAGTAGGCATTAAAATTTTGAAGGAATCTTGTGCAATTTTGACCAATTTGGTAGAATGATTGAAGTTAATGTGGGCATATCCAAGGCTTAAAAACTCTTATAATTAATTATAAACAGTTAATATTGATTAATATTTTTAAAAAAATATTAATTACATATCAAGTTATTGATTGATGATTAAAAAGACTATAAATTATTTATAAAAAATTTTTTGAATCCCAATAATAGTTGGAACTCAAATCAAGACACCCAGACTTCTTATCCAAGTCCGTTGGCTTGGTTAACGCTTCTTATACATTAACATCATGATGAATTTAATTATTGCTACTGTCCTAGTTTGAATTTCAAAAAAACAAAAAAAAAATAGTGCTAGTTTGGTTTGTTTCTCAAGTTAAAAATTGTTTTCTAAATGCTAAAGTTATCAAGTTAAAAATAGTATCTTACCATCAAATATAAAGAAAAACAATAAAATAAATAACAAAATTTAATAATTTGACGGTATACAAATTATGGAATATGATATATTAGCTAATGTATTCATAGCTAATTTTGTTAAAGTTGAAAGGAAAAAAAAAAGCCTTTTACATTTATCCAGAGAATATCTTATCATAACCCTTCAAAAAAATATTTTAAAGATAATTATATCATTTTGATTTGAATTTTATGCACAAATAATGATATATGTATTGTAAATAGCATAAATTTTAGTACAAAATCATAAAAGACAAAAAAAAATTATTTTCTTATAGTGAATTTTTTTATCTTATACTAATTATTTAATTATTTAATAATTATGGACTATTTTTATATTACTTGTACATATTATTTTATTATTTTATTTTAAATTTACAAGTAAGTTTCCTTACATGCACTATCTTTAACTACCGCCAAATAGAAAATCGCCGTTTGAAGTAGTTCCCTCTACGTAACCCTACATCCAACTCCACGCTAAGACAAACCCACCACATAACCCCATCCGTCCATCTACTCTCTAGTAATCAAATCCAACGGTTCAGATTCATCATCCTCATTGTCCTTTCCCACCTCCATCACATCCTCTCAAACCCTTGGCCCGTTGCCCGCACCGCACGCCTCTTCTTTCAATTTCTCTTTCTTTCCAGAATTTTCACCTCATACCAAATTCCCAAACTTAAAAATTAAAAAAAAAAATTAATAATATTCGCCCTTTTCTTTTTTAAATTTTGTTCTGTTATATTAAAAATTAAAGCCTGGAGAGCTGAATTTATTTTATTATAATTTCAGCTCTCTCTCTCGCTGACTCTCTGTTTCTGCGTTTCAATCATTTGGATTTTTTTTTTTTTTTTGGCAAATGAGAAGTGTTACGGTAAGTAATTGTTGGCTTTACGAGAAATTCGATAAGAAAATTCAAAGGAATAATTTTCTCGGCAACCAAAAGCAACTTTTTTTTTTCATGTTTTATTCATGTATTCTCTTCTCAATTTCAATCTTTCGAGCTTTTTTTCAGTCGCAAGAACTTTTAATTGATTGAATTTCACAATTATATCGGAATATTTTAGTTGAATTTAAATAAAAGGAATTTTTTGTTCTAGGTTACCAGAAATAACATCTACATATTTATTCGTCAATTTTCTTTTCAATTTTATCATTCCTCCTGTGCAGAAAAAAAAAAGGATTCATTTTTGTTTTTATTGTCGTTCTGTTTTGTTGTTACTGCTTGGAAGCTTCGTTTTAAATTGACGTGTTAAGTTTAATGTACCAAATTATATAATTACTGTATTTTTTTTTTATCAGAAATGAGTAATTTTTATTTGTTTGTTTGTTTGTCTTAATGCAGGTTTGTGAACTGACTGGCTTGTTTGGAGAGAATCAGAGTTTTAGAGTTGTGAAAAGGAAGTAAAATTAAGCTGTATTACAAATAGTTCTTATTGTTTGCTGATCAATTGATTGATAAATGGATCAAGCAATAAGTTCTGTTGTAAGGAAATTGCAAACGTTGGACACATCTGATCACAACTCGGTGGTTTCCATAAACCTGTTTGTGGCGCTTCTTTGTGCTTCTATTGTGATTGGTCACCTTCTTGAAGAAAGCCGGTGGATGAATGAGTCCATTACAGCTCTAATGATTGTTAGTTCTCTAAGCTTTACGTGTTTTTCTGGATAATTTGTTATAAAATGAAGAAAGTGACAAAGTTGGTTTCATTTTAATCAAGTCTCGTTGCTGTCAATAGGGAGTAAGTTAAGATCGAATAGTACATTAATTGATGTAGGTCAGTGGCAAGCTGTAAGTACATGCTTTTGCTGAGCGCTTGTGGTAGGCTGCTTAAACCAGTGGATGCTTTTAGACACTAATGATTAAGTCCAAGATAGATAGGTGGTTCATATATTTGATCGATATTTTACTTAATTTGAGTTGATGGCAACGTGTGTATGTATACATTTTGGTCTATTTTTAAATTTTCTTATAAGTGAAAAAAGAAAAGAGAAAAGCTAGCTATTTTGACTGAATCTAATACACGAGTGGATGATTTTGAGACCCAAAATTTATAGTAAGTACGGTGATTGATGGGTTGGTTAATATATTTGATTTAGGATATCAATTAATGTGGGTTTATGGCTGGTTATGATTGAGTGTAGTATATAGCATTAAGATTAAACAAGTGGAGTTTTTGAGGTCATATCTAGGATTTTTGAGTTTTTATTTTATTAAAATTTTCTATTCTTGATTTTTTGCATTAATGATGTGGGGTTTGGTGGCAGGGTGTTTGTTCCGGTGTTGTCATTTTGCTGACAACTGGGGGAAAAAGCTCACATCTGTTTGTCTTCAGTGAAGATCTGTTCTTTATATATGTGTTGCCTCCCATTATATTTAATGCAGGGTGAGTTTATTTTGTTATTGATCACTGTTGGAATTTTGAATGATTGTTTTTGGTTCATTTTCATGATTTAATTCTAATTTATGATTGTCATGTCTTTTTTGATGTGCCAGGTTTCAAGTGAAGAAGAAGCAATTTTTCCGTAACTTCATTACTATCATGCTTTTTGGTGCAATTGGGACATTAGTAAGCTGTACCATCATATCACTAGGTACATTCTTCAGAACTTCTTCTCTGTCGACCTAACTTAATAATGTACGCTGCATCTTGAGTTGAATGAAGGCAGAAGATACTGTTATAATTGTGGATTAGTTCATGAATGTCATTTTAATGAATGATGGGAGTGCCTCTAACTCTTGCTTTAACTAGAAGAAAAAGCTATTTATTGTTTGTTGGCCATATAGAGTGCTCTCAGCTGGCTGTCATATATTGCAACCTTATAATCCTCTTAGAATGGTTCTCTTAGCAGTTGCCTTAGATTTTCTACCTGTCCACAATAAAATTCTGAATCTCTGTGGAATTCTTCTATAATTTTGATGCCTAGACTCGAATTTAGTGGGAAATTGTTGATATATTCCGTATTATTTGCATTCTGGTAAGTTTAATTTCATTTCTCATACTAGTACATTTCTATTTGAATTTCATTTGTGTAAGCGTGTTTTCATGACCCTGATTCTCATGGAAACAGAAGAACTCATATATAATGTTTCATTTTAGCAATCAATGAAGTTGGATACATTCTAACAATGCATTTAAGGTTTTAGGGCCATGTAAAGGATAATGAAATATCTGCACCTTCTGAGGATAGAAGATGCATAATTTTGATCCATTTGTATGCTTGTTTTATCTAGATTTATTGCTTCTAAACAATTCTGATTAGAATATATGTACAAAAGGCATTCAGATTTCTCATAGGTTCACTCTTCCTTGTGCACATGCTTGTTAATGGGAAGAGAAATGCTGGATTAAAATTTTTATGATGTTTAAATTTCTCTTGCTGTCAGTAACACCTCATTTGAGTTGGATTATAGCTACAAAAGCAATGATTGATTGGTGCTCACTGTGATTGTTGCTGGACACAGGTGTTATTCAGTTCTTTAAAAAATTGGATATTGGTACTCTGGATATAGGGGATTATTTAGGTATTATCTTTATATCTCTTCTCTTTTTAGGATTACTTTATATTCTATGAGGTGTCTTAGTGTTTTGATCTTTTATTTTCAGCAATTGGTGCAATATTTGCTGCGACAGATTCTGTTTGCACATTGCAGGCAAGTCCCTCGTCAAAGTTGCAGTAGCATTTTAAATTTCAAATAACTGACTCAAAAAGACGTACAATATTGACTTGTTTGTTTAATTTGCAGGTGCTTAATCAGGACGACACACCTTTGCTCTACAGTCTGGTATTTGGAGAGGGTGTTGTTAATGATGCTACATCTGTGGTGCTTTTCAATGCAATCCAGAGCTTTGACCTTACTCATATAAATACTACATCAGCATTTCAGTTTATTGGAAACTTCCTTTATTTATTTCTCGCAAGCACAGTGCTGGGGGTGGTTGTAAGTCCCTCTCTTATTTGTTTGAATATGTGTGAATAATGTCCTTAGTGCTCCAGGTGTGTAACCTCGTGGTTTTTCTCACAGGCTGGACTGCTCAGTGCTTATATTATTAAAAAGCTGTATTTTGGCAGGTATATGGTCGTTTTTAGGTTTTTTTTGGCCCTAATGAGTAGTTTTCAAATTTTTGTAATCTGCTAATTTTCTCAAATTTTAAACTGATATCATTTCTTTTTCTTGTGAATAAGCAATACTTTATTATAATACTATGGTTTTTTTTTTTTTGGGTTAATAACAAATATTTTACTCAATTCTTTTGAGAGTTGTTATGCATCTTAGACTAGAAGTACATATGGTAAGTCTATTTACGTATCTGATATGGTCCAGGCACTCAACAGATCGTGAGGTTGCTATCCTGGTGCTCATGGCATACCTTTCATATATGCTGGCTGAAGTAAGATTCTCGTTAACTCCATTTGAAATTTCCTGAAAAGCTCTTCTTTGATCTCTCTATAACATGAAAATATTGATGTTTGATAACATATCCTGCAGTTGTTCAATTTGAGTAGCATTCTCACAGTATTTTTCTGTGGGATTGTGATGTCCCATTATACCTGGCACAATGTGACTGAGAGTTCAAGAGTTACTACCAAGTATGTTTTATCATTTAAATGATCTTAGGCTGTCTGAGTGCCATGGTTGTATACATTTTTACCAAAGCACTAATTGAATTGGTATGTGCATTGTTTGTCGCTTACATGTTGTAATCAATACAGGCACACTTTTGCAACGTTATCATTTGTTGCTGAGATTTTTATCTTCCTATATGTTGGTATGGATGCCCTGGACATTGAGAAGTGGAGATTTGTAAGGGGCAGGTGCGGTGACAAAATTCTTGAGAACTCCAATGAATTGAAAATATTCCACAAAAGTTCTGCATGACTGCCTTGTTACAGAAGTCATCTATTATTTGTTTACATGGGACTCAAATTTCATTTTTGCAGCCCTGGAACATCGGTTGCAGTGAGTGCGGTGCTGATGGGCCTGATTATGGCTGGAAGAGCAGCTTTTGTTTTTCCCTTATCCTTTTTATCCAACTTAGCTAAGAAATCTCCTACGGAGAAAATTAGCATAAAGCAGCAAGTATGTTTTCTGTTTATGTGATGTCATAAGTTTCTTCTTCTTTATAAATATACCAATTTGCATAATCATACTCACAATTTCAGGTTATCATATGGTGGGCTGGTCTCATGAGAGGTGCTGTATCTATGGCACTTGCTTACAAACAGGTAAAATGTCGGAAGTTCAGTTTTTTGTTAATTCAATATTTTGAATCTCAAATTCTACTATTTTTTTTTCAACATTTATAATCTTTCAAATTGTAGTAATTAGCTGAATTGTGTAGATTTTATTTAATAAACTTGGGGGTGATGCAGTTTACTAGATCAGGGCACACTCAATTGCGGGAAAACGCTATTATGATCACCAGCACCATATCTGTTGTTCTTTTCAGCACAGTGGTAAGATATTTTGACTTGTGATAGATTCCTTAGAATCAAACTGGTTGCCCAGAATCAGCAGTTATATTATTTTTCAAAATTTCGTTTTTCTCTACACTGAGCTGCACGAGGATGTACTTAGTGATTACCATGTGGGCTTTGCAATTGCACTTCAGATCTCTTTGTACAATATCTTCTGTACACAAAATTTTCAAGTTTTTTGGTAATGATAGTTATCCTGCATTTTGGTCATGTTTAGGTGTTCGGTTTGATGACTAAACCTCTGATAAGATTGCTTCTGCCTCATCCAAAACACACGACAAACCATATACAATCAGATCCCAATACTCCAAAATCTCTATCGCAGCCACTCCTTGAGGAGGGCCAACAGGACTCTTACACTGACCTTGGTGGCCATACTGTTCCCCGTCCTGGCAGCTTGCGTGCTCTTCTGACGACCCCTACGCACACGGTTCACTACTACTGGCGCAAGTTTGATGACAGCTTCATGCGCCCTGTCTTCGGTGGTCGGGGTTTTGCACCCTTTGTTCCTGGCTCGCCAACGGAACGAAGTGTCCATGGAGGAGAGTGAGAGAAGGAAAACTGTACCATAATTGTAAGTAAATGTGTAGTGCTTTAAAGTCAAGCAAGTGCATGGCTGAAAACCTTTTCTATTACTTTTTGTGAGGTTTTAGCATGGAGGTTAGCTGTTTGCACGAGTGCAGTGTTACATATTTTGTAAATCATCTTTGTTGATGTGTATCTTGTAAGTGGCTAATTTTCATTTTATTTTCTTGAACATGAAAACTGTAGGTGTGTTGAATTCTATGTAATTTGAGAGTATAATTCTATGTAACGTTTGTATCCAATGGCATATGACGATTCTGTTGGGACGCGTCATAATTTTACTATGCTTGTGTTGCGTATAATGGAAGTTAATGGGTTTTTGGGCGATTCTTGATTGACGTCCAATAAACAGAATTTTTTTTTTTTTTGGCTTCATAAATGGGTTAATTGCACTAAGACTGTAATCACTTTATTCTTCGGGTATACGAATTCCATGAAATTGCCTTGACCTTCTACAGTGCAGTGCAGTTGTCTCAAACGCACTCTTAGTAGATAAACTATAAACATCTCTAGAATTTTAAAATTTTTATCGAAATTATGCTTCACTAATTCATTGTTATTTTCTCTGCACCTGCATCAACTATTTTCTTTTTTTTTTTATCACCTCCTGAGCTATTAAGGGTGTGTTTGGTTGAGATATAAAAGTTTTGGGATTGAATTATTTTTACAAAATTTGATTTTTATCCAATGTTTGGTGTAAATAAAATAAGTTAAAGGCAATACATCTTGATCTGACACTTTTTTATCCTGGGCCCATACTTTTAAAAATATATATGCTAGTAGATGTATATCTATTAATGCATACTAATGTCAAATAATTAAACTGAAATTAATTATATTTAAGTAAATTAGTAATATGTCACCTATCTTATAAATTTATAAATGGCATGTCATACAATAGTTCTTACTCTCGAGGAACAACGGCTTGACAACATGTCTTCTGTTTGCTGAACTCAGGAACGACATGCAAGTTCCATAAACCGCAGAAAATGTGCCCTTGGGAAGACGAGAATTTAATGAACATGAAAATTACCTGTTCATTATTTTAATAGAAAAAGGAAATTCAATATAAAAGTACGGAAGAACATATGTAGTTGGAAAACAACCAATTACTAAAATATAATTTGAACTTCCATTATTTTAAGGAATAAAAAAATTCGCGGTGGACAGAAAAATTCAGTGTATTAGCAGAAAATAAACTAATATACAGAACTATACATGGGCGAACAAGGCCTGTAAGAAAACGACTAGGGGGGGGTAAACTGATGGCTGGAACTTGGAAGATATGCCATAGTTGCCACCTAAAGGGGCAGGCCTATCACAATAACGTGATGCATGAAAGCTTGTATTTGAAGCAATGCCTGTACTAGGGGAGGATGCTTGCCCGTTATTATAGTACATAGATGTCCTCAGCTGGTCCCCTAAAGCACTGGCTATAGATGTGTGGCTTGTACCAAATCCAAATTGACCAGCACTCATGTGTGGTTGGATTGTTGCAGAGCCTGCCAATTCATAGGGTCTGGCTAACAAGATTGTATACGATGAGTTAATGGGAGTGGAGCCAGCATGATTGTAGTTCCCAAAAGGTGAGGTTAAATGTTGCTTGACTGTTGAAAGATGAGATAACAAGAGTGCTGCCTGACCTGGAGATTGTTGCATGTGAGCATTGGAGGTTGCACCGGCATAAGTGCATGCGACAGATTGTGATGGAGCAACTGTTCTAGCCAAATGGGTTGAATTTTGAGTGCCCTGACCCACAAACGAGCTGGTTGGTTGATGATGAGTTGTTTGTTTTGAGTACATTGGAGGCGGGTTTAAATGCTGTGCAGCCATTGAAAGATGAGAAAACAAGTGTGCTGCCTGACCTGGATATTGTTTTATGTGAGTGTCAGAGGTAGCACCAGCACAAGTTTATTGGATAGCTTGTGATGGAGCTTCTGTTCTAGCTAACAGGGTTGAATTTTGAGTGTCTTGACCCTCAAAAGAGCTTGTTGGTTGATGATGAGTTTTTTGTTTAGAGTAAATTGGAGGTGAGATTTTTGCAGAAGCATTCAGATCAGCTGTTGGTCCATGCCTAATCCTCTTTGGCTGATTCTGTTCAGCATTAGGGGCAGGAGAAGTACGCTTATTTCCATTATTCTGCTGTGGCTGAGCATTGGAACCAGTGGTTTTTGTATCAGCTTTGGAACCAGTGGTCTCTGTATCAGCTTTACTCTCTTCTCTGCTTCTTCATTTGCTAAATCTGGTTTCTAAGCATCTTGGATGAGTATTCGGAACCAAGCTGGTAATTTTCTATAAATCTTATTATTCCTCTCAGAGCAGCTGTTTCGCTCTTTGTGGCATCATTCTGTAAGAATCAGATATATGGAACAGATGAAAATTACTAAATTATTCCTTTTAAGAGTCTAGAAAAAAACAAAGTGACAACATGACATAAGACAGAAGTACCTGCGCTTCAAAAGAGTTTTTCCCCTTTTTGCGGATTTCTTTTACAACCTTCTTGGCATACTTTGCATGGCCTTTCAGAAGGGGCACTGGAGGGAACTGATCAACCAATTCAAATTCATATACAAATCTAACACCTTCAAGTCACCTATTCTTTGCAATGAGTTCTTGGATATAGTCTGTCATAAGGGCAAAACATAACTGCAGCTGGTATCAGACTAATTCAAAGGATTACAAAAGACAATACCAGATGATAGTAAACTTCTGCCTCATAACTTCAAAACTAAAGACAATGACATCAATCCATCTCCTATTATATATTTTGACAATGACATCAATCCATCTCCTATTATATATTTTCTAAATCTATTACCCGACACAAATTTTGTCTTAATCTCCTAAGCATAATATACAGTAGAAATCACAATAATAATAACTCCTAAGATAAATACAAGCCAAAATAAGCTGAAAGTTATTAAGAAGATTAACACAGTGACAGCCTACAGTCACACAGTATCCAAACTGTTAGTAACATAACATCTCACTGTCAGAGCATCAGCACCCAACACAAATGGCGTGAGGCCCTACAGCAGTTGACATCTTTCAATGTGAACAGACTTCAGAAATAACAGAGAACAAATAACATACAATTTGAGCATTTATATCAGTAACAAGCAACTAACATGACCAATCCAACTTAGAAAGTTGCAATTTCAGGTTTCATCCATTAACTTATCCCCATTAACTAGAAGGAGAAACAATGACAAAGTATGCAATTGCCTAAGCTCAAGTAAAGGGGGTTAAATCCACTCTGAAGGTGGACGGTTCCTCTCTCACCATAAGGCCTACATGAAATAAAAGAGACACAATTATCCCAAACATACTTGTTTTGCCACCAAAACTTCTGTAGTGTCACCTTAAACATAAATCCAAAATTTTTGTTCCAAAACAACCACTCTACAGGAATATAATGTGTACAATGATACCCACCAAATTACCAATTGATCCCTAGCAATTGACAAAATCAACACAGAAACCCACAAACTTCCAATTGCTTCTGCCTATCTGATGTAAGTTTAATATCCTACATGTATACGAATGAATGTTTAAGAAACATATTAGCCAAGAGGTAATAGTAGAATCTGTGACACTGCAATACACCAAAGTGACTAATAACACAATGTCTGATAGGTAATGAAGAGTAGAGTCTACATTCCATATCGATAAGAAGTTCCTCCAAAATATAAGCAATTAAGTTTTATCATTACACAAGAAAGCTTGTGGAAACATCAGGATTCAGGCTTTCACCTATCAAAATACTATTCCTTATATATATGAATCCCAAATATATCACAATATTTGAACTCCTCTGGAACTAGAAAATGAAGTAAAGAAGGGCAGGCAGTGCAGGCATCTGGAAAAGAAACAAACTCCTACAAAACTTTAACTTTAGCTCATCTAACGGAACTTCCAACAAAGACTAATGCCAAATTCAATACAAAAGTTCGCCATGAACTTTAGAAGTACCAAAGTCCCCCAGCAACTGACACTGCTTCAAAACCAATATAAAAATTCCTTATATATATGAAGCAAGATTTCCACCAGAATAAAACTTTATCACAGAACACATGATAAGAAAAAAACAGCTGAAAAAATACTAATAAAACCTTACCAGCAGCCATATCAGCAAAACCAAGAGCTCTAAACAATTCAAGCGCCTGTTTACGCGACGAAACAAGATTGAAAAGCTTCAAAATTTCATCAAAACCAAATTCACCTACCAACTCAAAATCAATCAAAAGCAGAAAAAACCCCAAAACCTCCAAAGAATTCTTCATCTCCAACTTCCCTCTCCACTCAAAAGCCAATCTCTTGGCCTCCTCCTCCATTTCTTCTGCCACTTCATCGACATCCTCCCTCACCCTCCCATATTCCTCCAACACCACCACACAACTCCACCTTATTCCAGTATCTGCCAACGAATAAAACTCCTTCAATGCTTCAAGAACAAGCTTCGCCGGCTCATCAACAGCCTCAAAGAGCTTAAATAAATAATCTTGCAACAATCCGTGATCCTGTACATGCTCCTTTACGTACAAAATCAATTCTGTTCCGTTTCTTACAAAAATTTCATTGGTTTTGCTTGTTTTGTTTTCTGGGTTCTTGTTTAGGGGCAAAATTGAGTCTTTGCTTGGTGGGTGTGTGTCGTTCTGGATGGTTTTGGTGGCGGGGCTTTGTTGAAGTTTTGATTCGATTTCAGAGTGAATGAAGCGGAGATGATCTTCGAGGTCTTGCCATTGGAGGTGAAATTTGGCAAATTTACAGGCGTGGGATTTGAGCAGCTTGAAGGATTTACGGAGTTTTGGTTTCTGGGTTGATTCCAGAATCTGATCAAAGGAAGGAAGAGGAGAAGAAAACATTTATTTTGATTGATTTATGAGCGGGAATTGAATGAGAAACGAAAAGCTTGATTGATACTGTGGAGTCCGAGATCAGCGCGTTAGTTTGAAGCCAATGAGCATGAGAGAACAAGAAGAAGAGGACAGTTTCTTTAAATATTTTAATTTTAAATTTACTCGTTCAAAAAAACCTCATATCCCTAAATAAGTAATATTTGGATTTTTTTTAATTTTTCCATGAAGTTTATGGTTGCGGTGTGATCCAGTTTAATTAATACAAAGATTTATTATTGTAGGTCTCCTTTCAAAATAAACTAATAAAAATAAATATTCATATAAATCATTTTATACATACACAAATTTTATAATTTTATATTTTCATTAAACTAATGTAATTAATATATGTATAACATATTAGTTTGTATAAAAAAAATTTATACTGCTACCATCACTCATAATTAATTAATGAAAATTATAAAAATAAATCTAAAAAAAACATAATTAATTAATAAAAATTATAAAAGTAAATCTTTTAATAATGTGAATCCCCTTACTATGATGTAATTTGTTTCGGTATCAGTAACATAAGAAATAAATTAGAAGAAATAAACAAGAAAATAAGAAATAAATAAGAAAATAGTAAAATAGAAGAACAATTGTACGTATTACAGGCACAAAATAGAGATGGGAAAGGAATACATGAAGGGTGTGTTTGTTATAAAGGATTATGGGATATTAAAATACCTTTCACATTCTCATAATTTCATGCCCATGTTTGGAAGTAATTTTATCTTTGTATTAAGCTGTGCTAATGCGACAAACTACCGCATTAGCTAAACACGAATGTGATTCATGTTTAGCTAATTAGCTTGGCGGCCTCATTTTTTTTTTTTTACTTTTTACTTTTTACTTTTACTTTTTTTTTTAATTTAATTTTATAATAATAATAATAATATAAATTTTTAATTTAATATAATAGTTTTATTTTTACATTATAATTATTAAAATAAATTAATAAATATATAATTTATTATTCAATACTATTAATAAATATTTTTTATTTTTATATTATAATTTATTAATAAATTTATAATTTAATATAACTAAGATAAAATTTATATAATTTAATTTTATATTATAATTTAATAAATTTACAATTTATTAATAAATTCATATTTAAATTTTATAATTTAAATATGAATAATATTAATTTAAAATTAATAATAATGTAAAATATTAATACAATTTAAATATATTAAAATAAAATAAAATATTAATATAATATAATATATAATTTAAATTAATTATAAAAAATTAATATAATATAATGTAGCAAAAAAATTATATAATATTAATATAATATACAAGTATTAAAATAATATAATACAATATGATACAATACAGTGTGTCAAATGCACCTAAATGGTATATTTGGTACTCTCATTAAAATTATGTATTAATACAATAACATGTTTGACAGATTTTTTAAGCATGTATAAGATACTGTGCTTATATTTTTTTTAATTTTACTTTTCATTTTTTTTCTTTTGGTTTCTAATAATAAATATAACTTTTTAATATAATATAATATAATATTCTTTTTTTATTTTTACATTACAATTATTAATATAAATTAATAAATATATAAATTATTATTTAGTAATATTATACTATACTTTTATTTTTACATTATAATTTATTAATAAATTTATATTTTAATATAACTAAGAATAAATATTTAAATATGAATAATTTGAATAAAATTAATTTAAATTAATAATAATATAAAATATTAATACAATTTAATTATATTAATATAATATATAATTTAAATTATTGACAAAAAAAATTAACATAGTACAGTGTAACACCAAATATTATATAATATTGTTATAATACAGTGTTAATGCAGTATAATATAATACAATACACCAGCATTAAAATAATATAATACTGTATAATATAATACAGTGTGCCAAACGCACTCAAAGAGAGTGTTTATTATATGAAATTATGGGATATTAAAATACTATTTACATTCTCATAATCTCATGCCCATGTATGGGAGAAAATGAACATGGATAGTGGCCTTGCTAATGCGCTGCAGTCTGCATCTAGGTTTGTCAAAAATATCCGTCCGGATCGGATCCGACCCGTACTCGATCAATCTAGTCCGGACAAAACCCATACCGTATGTTAAAAAAAAAGGGTCTGCGTATTGAATTTCAATACCCGGATATTTCAGGCACGAGTCCAGGCGAGGATTAAAACTCAAAATCCGGATTGTGCCCAGTTTCTTTAAAAAAAAAAAAAAGAGAGAAAAATATAAAATGCCTAAATCGTTAACCTTAATCTCCAATTCCGACTCGACTCCGGCTCCAAGCACAATCGTGAGGCACAAGCGGCGATCCGGCTCCAGCCAGATAGCGCTCGCGAGGACTGCGATGGCGCGACGCCATTCTCCAACTCCAACTCCAAGTAAAATCGCAGGTTGCAACCGGCACTCCAGGCTCAAAGCTCCAACTCTCGATTCTGCTGCAACACTCCAAGTGCAATCCTCAGCTGCAACCTCACGATCACGTAGCCGGAAGCACGAACTCCCTTAGCAATCACCCCACGGTAGCTACTCAACTCAGCTCAGCTCAACTTTTAATTATTTTTCTAGCTTTTTGAAAAAAATGATGAAATTAATCTAAGTATTACTATTATTATTATTTTGTTCCGTTTCTATTTGTGTTTGTGTTTGTGTTTGTGTTTCTGGTTCTGTATGTTTCTATTGCTGTTTCTCTGTGTTTCTGTTGTTGTTTCTATGTATTTCTGTTTCTGTGTTTCTATTTCTGTTTCTATTTATGTGTTATGTATATGTTTCTGTTGTATATGTGTGTTTACGTAATTACATTTTTACGTGTTTACGTAATTATGTTTACGTTTACATTTTTCGTGTTTCTTTTACGTAATTCTTTTTTTTTCTATGTTTCGGTTTCTGTCACTCTGTGTTATGTATATGTTTCTGTTTCTGTGTGTTTTTGTTTCTGTTTCTATGTGTTTTTGTTTCTGTGTTATGTGTTATGTATATGTTTTCGTTTTTGTCATTCTTTGTTATGTTTCTGTTTCTATTTCTGTGTTATGTATATGTTTCTGTTGTTGTTTTTGTGTTATGTATATGTTTCTGTTTAGTGTTTTCGTTTCTATTTGTTTCTGTTTCTCTGTGTTATGTGTATGTTTGTGTTATGTATATGTTTTTGTTTCTGTTTATGTGTTACATAATCTTTATAATTATATAATTTGTGTGATTGTTTATAATTATTTATTGTTGTTTTTGTAATAAACAGCGATGATGATGTCCGACAATGTAGAAATCAATTCATCAAATGTTTCAAATTTAATATGAATATCGATTACAATGTGAAATCAATTCATCAAATGTTCAAGTCATCATAATGTTGATGATAATGAGGTTCAAGTTAAGAAAATTTCGTTGTCAACCACAAATGATAAGAAGCGATAGATAGAGGTGACAAGCAGTGTAACAAAGAAGAAAGTCTCTAAAGCTTGAGAGTACTTTACAAAAATAAAAGTTAATGGTGAGCAAAAGGCAAAATGTATGCACTGTAAAGCAATTTTAGAGGCCAAATATCAATCGGGGACTACGGCTTTGAATAGACATGTGGCATCTTGTTTCAACAGGCATCAACCGAAAATAGATGAAGCACTTAAGGAAAGTCTCAAAATAATTAAAAGAGAAGATGGAAATTGTGACATTGGCTATGACAGCTTCGATCAAAATATTTTGCGGAGTTTGATTGCAAGAATAGTGATAATGCATGAGCTTCCACTTAGATTTGTGGAATATAAAGGCTTTAGAGAGATGATGGCGCATGCTAACCCTGTGATTAAGCCAATAAGCAGAAACACTTTGAAGAATGAGATTTTGAAGTTGTATCAAATTGAGAAAGTTAAGACCTTGCATTTATTGGAGAAAAATCATGGTAGAGTGGCTAGTACTACGGATTTATGGATAGCTAGTCATCAGAAAAAATGATATATGATTGTCACAGCACACTTTATTGATAACTCTTGGAAATTGCACAGTCGAATTTTAAGGTAATCTGTTTATGACTTTTTATCTGCTTAATATATTTTTAATTTTTGTATTACTTATATTTAATTTTTTTTCAAGGTTAAAGTTTATAATATTTTAAGTTTGTATATTTGATATGGACACTTGAATACTTGATAGGTTTATCTATGTTCCGAGCCCCCATATTGCTGATGCTCTTTCTAATGAGTTAGTTCAATGTTTGATGGATTGGAATGTGGATAGAAAACTATCTTCAATAACATTGGATAATTGTACTACTAATGATGTGATTGTGGAGAGATTGCTGTTAAGGTTTGATACTGGTACCTTAATTTCTAATGGAAAATTTTTTCATATGAGATGTACTGCTCATATATTGAACTTGGTTATGCCAGATGGGTTGAAAGTTATAAAAAATGGGGTTGGAAAGATTAGGGAGAGCGTGAGTTTCTTGACACAAACACCTAAAAGAATTGAAACTTTTGAACTAGCTACTAGACAATTGCAAATTAATTGTAAAAAAAATTGAAGTTAGATTATCCAACTCGTTAGAACTCTACTTATGCCATGCTTGAAGTAGCATTGATGTATAGAAGTGTTTTTTATCGATTGCAACAACGTGAACCTCAATATAAGTTGTGGCCAAGTGATAGTGAGTGTGATTTGGCAGCCACAATGGTTGAGCATTTGAAATCATTTTACATGTTAACGGAGATGTTTTTAGGTACAAAATACCACACTACTAATTTGTTCTTTCCGTTGATATGTAAAATGAAAATTTCAATTAATTGGTGGCGCACTTTTAATAATCTTGATATTAGCATAATGGCTGATAAAATGGATGAAAAATATTGGAATGAAATTCATCCGATATTAGTTGTGGCTGTTGTACTTGATCCAAGATATAAGATGTTGTTAATTGATTTTTATTTCCCAAAGATTTATGGTGATAAAGCATATGAGCATATTGAGCATGCACGTAAGCTTTGTTATGATTTAGTGAAGGAATATGAATTGAAGGCTATGATTTTGAGTGGTGGGCAGGATGTTGGATCAGAAACTGTTCATTCGAATCCAGAATAAGTTATGGGATGTAGATGAGTTTGAAACATTTCGAAGTCAAAATAAGCGAGTTAAGGTGACTAAGTTGGAGTTAGATAGATATTTAGATGAAGAATTGTTAGATGCTACTCCAAACTTTGATATTTTAGCTTTTTGAAAGATACATACAAGCCAATATCCTATTTTGGGTGAGTTGGCCAAGGATATCTTAGTCATTCCCATATCCATTGTTGCCTCTGAGTCGGCTTTTAGTACTGGAGGTAGATTTTTGAGTTCACATCGTAACAAATTTCATCATGACACTTTAGAATCTTTAATGTGTGCTCAAAATTGGATTTGGGCTTCTACTTTTCGAGGTATAAAGTAATTTAAATTATATTATAGTAGTATTTGTTTGCTTAAAATACTTTTCAATTTTAATGTGTTATTTTTGTTGTTAGGCGGAGCTTCGGAAGATGAGATTTTTGCTGGGAATGAGGTAATTTCAGATGATAATGATGTGGTACAATCATCTAGCAGTATGCCATAAAGTTGTTAACTTGTTATTTGCTTATTTTACATTAGAGTATTTTAGACTCTTTTATGAATTATTATTTTTGTTATATATTTTGAGATTTTCATATGTTATGTTGGTAGTTGGTATTATGGTTATGAACTTATGATATGTTGAAATTTGGATGTTATATTTATTTAAATTTATTTAGTGATTATTATGTTGTTGGATATAGATTGAATGAATTTATGTAGTAAATAGTATATTGAAATAACTTTTATGTGATAGTTAATTAAAATTTGTTAAGTTGATTGAAATAATTTAATTGAGATATTGAAATAATTTAACGACAGTGCTTGTGTAGAGAACTATGTTGCATGTTGGCACATGCGGGCTGGAAGCCTGGATTGAAAACCCGAGCTCGGGAGGTGCCAGACTTGACCCGGCTCGCATGGGTAAAATCCAAGCTTCAATCCGGATCCGGGTAGTAGTTGTATTTATCCGGGCCGAGCCTGGGTAGCCATAAACACAGCCCGGATCCGGACTTTTGCCAAGCCTATCTGCATCTATTAAATCCGACAGCGTGTCGAGTTTAGCATATGCAGACTATTGCCGCATTAGCCCCTCTTTTTTTTTTAATTTATCTTTTATCTTTTTAAATAATAATAAATAAATAAATATTAATGTTTAATATAATATAATATTAATTTTTATTTTCTTTTCATGGTTTAAGTATAATTTTTATTTATATTTTAATTGTTATTATTTAAAAAATATAAATAAATAATATATTATTTAATTATATTATATAATTAATATATAAACTTAATTAATATTTAATAAGTTAATATAAATAATAATAATTACAAATTATTATTTAAATATGAATAGCTTGCCCTTTTTTTTTACTTTATAATAATAATGAGTAATAATAGAGTTACAACTACTTTATACAAATAAATGTATATAAACTGATATGACATGAAAAAATTTATTTATATAAAACTATTATGAATCCACATAATTTTAAAAAATTATTATTATTATTTTTTAACCAATCTATTCATACGTTTGTACATCTATCATTATTGAATAATAATAATAAATAAATAAATATAACTTTTTAATATTATATATATTTTTTATTTTTACATTATAATTTATTAATAAATTTATAATTTAATATAACTAAGAATAAATATTTAAATATAAATAATATTAATTCAAAATTAATAATAATATAAAATATTAATACAATTTAATTATATTAAAATAAAATAAAATATTAATATAATATAATTTAAATTGATTATAAAAAATTAATATAATACAATATAACATCAAATATTATACGATATTATTATAATACAATACAAGATAATATAATATATTAATATTAAAATAATATAATATAACATAATAAAATACAATATACCAAACCCACCCGAAAATAAAGCAAACATCGCATTAATATTGCCAAGACATTTTGTTATACTCACAAATCAGACATTAACTTCAAAGAAATCGAAGAATACACCATAAACAAAAGCAATTATTTCATATCCATTCTCAAAGGGAAAAGCTTCCTCCATCAGTTTGACATAGTCCTTATCATTCCATTTTCTTTGTAAAATTCTGCATATACAGAAACACCAGGTAATAAACTGAAGCCCCACTATACTCCTTTTTCACGTTCACAGTGTGATTAGGGAAATGCATATACTCTACATTTTTCTAACTATTATCAAACAAACTTTGTTAATCAGTCTAGAAAATCTCTTCTTCTAAAAGTGTTCCTTTTCTTCTTCACAATATCAGACGGCCGAGGACAAAACTGATAAGTGCCACCATACACACAAACAGGAGAGGAAATCCAACATGAACATTTTTTACAACTGATTTACTCCTCAACATGTCCTGAAAGACCAAAAAAAAAAAAAAGATGCACGCGAAGACATTAACAAGAGCATCACAATAAGGAATTTATAATTATTTTATGATTTGCATCAGAGTAAAATGAATTTAGACATGAAGGA
Source organism: Murraya koenigii (assembly GCA_025617385.1). Classification (NCBI taxonomy): domain Eukaryota; kingdom Viridiplantae; phylum Streptophyta; class Magnoliopsida; order Sapindales; family Rutaceae; genus Murraya; species Murraya koenigii. The sequence continues at coordinate 28,839,440 of CM046812.1, forward strand.
ATATACAATCAGCAAGGCGAAGAATTTTAATCAAACAATCAATGTTAAATGCCTAGAATGAATCATCTAGTCACTCGAGATAGAAAAATCCTAAAAATATCTATCTTAATTCTTACTATCATGGTGTTCTGAAAAAATGAGTATGAATTTTCAGATCTTCAGCTGAAACCATAGTAGTGGGGATAAAACATTTAGCACTTGGGAAGAAATGTATCTTGAACTTACTAGTTCTCCTTTTAAGATCTTTTTCTCTTGGATACTCAATCTATTCTCCTCTGTGAGCTTTGAGATTGTAACTTCAGCCTGCAAAGGAAATCCATAAAACTTGATTACCATCAAAGGGTTATTTCAAAGGAAAGCTATAACCTCTCAAAAATTATGTTATACCCAGAAGGAAGTACATCCAGTGTCACAAATGATCTAAAAAATGCAGCATGATTTCTTAAATGCAAACTTTCTTTTCCAATCTAACTAAGAACAAACGGAGTCCTTTCAAATACCAATGAAACCCAGTAGAAACCTCTCCCATTAAAATTATGGCTAGAGTTTTCAGTCATAGGGATATGACTATGAAAAAGGCAGTTAATACTTCTCGTTTGAAGCCAGTTCTACTGATTTTGACCAGTTCTACTGATTTTGAAAAACTACGGAAAGCATCTGAACAAAAATATAGGATTGACAAGAGATGGCTTAAATGGCATCAGGATTTACAGTTGCCCCGAAAGAAATCATCTGTTCAGGCAACTTGACAGAAACAACAAATTCACACTGTAAATAGTTTGGAAAAATACTGGAAATAAACTGACCTCACTTAATTTTGATTGAAGTTCATTTAGTTTTGACTTCATCTCCTCAATATCTTTAACTAACTCCAGCTCCTCAGCAGCCTTCATTGCTTTATACTCAAGTTCCTTCATTAGTTTCAACTCTGCATCCTTTTTTGGCTGTAACTCTTCACCATTAACAACCTCCTTCGATAGATTCAACTCTATGACTTTTTCTGCCTTTAACTCCACACTGTTAGCTTCATCCTTCCTTGGCTTCAACTCAGGTTCCTCTGTTGGTGTCAACTCCTCAATACTAATGACATCCTTCCTAAGCTCCAACTCAGCATCCTTTGTTGATGTTAACTCCTCACTGCTAATGATATCCTCCCTAGGCTTCAACTCTGAATCTTTTGATGACTTCAACTCCTCACTGTCTGCAGCATCCTTCTTAGGATTCAAATCTGCATTTACTGTTGGTGTTAACTCCTGGCTGTCAACAGTATCTTTCCTAAGCTTCACCTCTGTATCTTTAGCTGACTTTAATACCTCACCACTAAAGAAATCCTCCCTTGGCTTCAACTCTTCAACCTTGTCAGGCTTTAATTTCTCGCCATTCACCAATTTGGATCCCTCCACATTCTTAGAAACCTAATAGACAAGGAAAGAGCCGCATAAATAGAATTGTATAGGTTTGTTTGGAGTAATAAGGTCCAATAGATTATAAGAAAAGAACAAAAGTTGGTAATATGCATTACGGTTATGACTTTTAGACTCAAAGTTCTAACTTATTGAACTGGGAAAAAAAGTTAGGTAAATCAAGACAAGACTTTTACTGCTCAAATTGTGATTTCTGGTGCCCCATTAATGAGACTAAAGAACTGTTAAGAAAATTGAATTTGAAAATACATGTAACTTAGTTTAAAAAGTATATTCAAATTTGAGTAATGGGTGATAATGCTAGAGAGTTAGCAGATACGATTTCTCAAGGAGGAAAGATTCTCTAACCATGTGAGGAGGGGTGAGGATTTCAAATTTACTGAATACTGGATCTTTCAGTAACGAGGCTTCATAAACTGGACCCTGCTTCAGTACTCCATTAATTGGTGATAATACTGGAGAATTAGGGGGGCTAATAAGGATCACTCTCAGCTTGTTCTCTTGAATATACCTGCCATCATCTTTGGCAAACTGGCATATAAAGCAATCAGCAACCAAAACATGATAATCAAGTTCAACACCACTACAAGAAATTACCATGCTAGCCGTAATATCCTCATCAGTTGTCCCAACAGGCACCACTGTGCTTTGGATTAAGAACTTGTCTTTGCAAACCATGTCAGGTGGAGCTACAGCTTGAGCTTGCATTGTAACTGAATCAACAATACAGGCATCAGGAAATAACAACAATATTAATTATCGAAAAGACAATAGTATAGTCAGAAAGTACAGTTAAGAAGAGAACAACATCTGAGAGTATCAGCCAATGCCATCGGTAAGTTGCATAATTATCCTCCAGCAATGAGTCCTAAATTAGGTTATCCTTCATTTTCAAAGTTAAATACCTAATCAACTCATGATAAGTCAACAGCAATCACTGTCTTCTTACAGAGAAACCAATGCCCCAAAGAAATTAATATCCACCAATTGACTGATTCACAATGAGCATCTATTATGATACATTTTCTACAATCAAGATTCCCAACTTTAACACACAACATTTGCCTCACCCATCCTCCTCATTTCTTCCCTCTGAAAATGACCTCACCAAAATAGAGATGCTTCATGTCCAGCATATGATATTTAATGACTTGCATCGGTGTAAAACATTATAAATCCTTGAAACAACGTGATGACCACGGTGGACTAGAAGTTAAGCATTCAAGATTAACAACCAGTGATAGCTTTGATAACACCCAGAAGAAATAATAACAGGGTTTTGGTTGTGCACATACATACACAGAGAGAAAAAACAAACTAAACAGAAAATGACGAAGGAATACCAGCAAAGTCACAAGTAGATTTTGGCAGAATAATGCCCACATTTGGTCGCACACAGTACTTCTTAGGAGAAGTAGTTTTAACCTGTCAATATCATTCCTGAATATATCACCATCTGTGCATTCTGTGAAATCAATTGAAATTACGACGACATTGTTAAAAGTTGAAAAACAAGCATATTATGATTCACACCTTAAAAGCAACATAATGGTGGGTGTTATTGGTCAGTCGAACTGAGCATGAACTCTGCTTTTTCAATTCAACTGCACAGAAAAGAAAAAAAAAAAAAAAAGGTACCAAGATAAATCAGTCCATTATTTTAGCATATAATCAACTAGCATAAATAAATAATAAAGGAAAGGCAAATAATTATTTATACCCATAAGAATATTCTATTCAGCATTCATTAACAATCATATAAAATAATAATAATAAAAAGCATATTCACCTAAGGAAATCTACAGCTCTGTTTCATTACAAATCATCAAGAGAAAATTAAAAACAATGAAAAGAGAACTAAACAGTATAATTTCATTTTACAGGTACTGTAAATATTCATAAAGAAGAATGAACAAGTTTTACAATCACGATTGCAGAATCAATGACCCACTCCAGAAATTGTGACTAACACAAACTATCATATAGACTTACATATGAATTTCAGTTCCCTGGGTTGAATTTCCAAGAGTTGCTTATTCATCATGTTTGTTTGTTCCTCTACTTTCAAAGAATCTTATAGGCTTAACATCCGGCGCTATAGCCAATTACAGATCCAAATCACTTCCCCTGCGTAATCAAATAAATTAGCACTTTAGCACACAATCCAAAACATTATATCCAATTCAAAGGCTGCATAATGCAAAATAGATATAAAAAAATGCAAAATAGAAATAAAAAAAAGCAATACATAAGCTGAATTAATTTTCAAAAATTGAACTCAGACTCCTAATTCTATTTTTGACTCGTTTTGACTCAATAATGATCATGAAAAATTTAAAAAAAAAAAAAAAAAAAGAGTTCCCGAGCAAACAGAACTCAAAATTCCCGAAACTTCGTAAATCAGAAAGAAGCTTCACCGAACTCAGAAAACGTGTCAAGTTCACTCAAGGTGAACTGCAAACTCAATCGTATACGTTAAAAATGATCGACGAAACAACGACGAAGCAGGAATCACAGAACCGGAATTTTAAAAAAATTTATACAACAGTCAACGAAATGGAACAGGTCAACAAAAATAAAAAAAATCATAATAAAAAACTTAATACCAACACGTTCTCAACTCAGATCGTTCGGTCAACGAAACAGCAATGAAAAATAGTCAACTAAATCGAATTCCGACTCACTTTTCAGCTCGGATCATTAGAGTACTAGTCAAATAAAAAAAAATAAAAAAGAAAACGCAAACAAAAACTGAAACGACGTCGTTTCCAATTTTGCAGTCTCGAGTGTAATCACTCAGGCGGAAGAAGCTCCTCTGTTTTTAGTACTCAAATATCCAAGCAAACGAACTGAACAAGAGCGCAGATTCTAACTCGTTTCTTTCAAATATATTTATTACTAAACAAATAAATAAACAACACGAAAACGACAACGTTAGGATCTCGAAATCGCTAGAAACTATGAACTATGTGCGTGATCGTGTTCAGATTAATTAAATCATTGAATTATTTGAAAATAAAAGAGTGAGTAAGAATTCAGATTAATTAAATCATTGAATTATTTGAAAATAAAAGAGTGAGTAAGAATGAAGCAAAAACGACAGCGTTTAACGAACGATGAAAGGATAGATAGCTTAAGCTCACCGGTTTTTGTCTAAGAATGCGAAAGAGATAGAAAGAGAGAGAGCAAGAGAGAGAGAGAGAATCGAGCGAGTGATGAGTTCACGGTGAAGAAGAGAATATAATAATATATATACACAGATATATAATGTCTTGGAAGTGTCGTATTTAGATGATAACGTCGTCGTTTTAGAGAGAGAGAGAGAGAGAGAGAACGAAGTGCAGTGTTGCAGCAGATTCCACTGTTGATGGGAAGTGAAAGACAAGTTTTGACAGGCGTTTGTTGTACCCGCCGTTTCACTCGTGTGCCTCGCCTTTTGTTTGCTTCGGCTCACTCAATGTTAATTATAATTATATTTTTCTCCTCAAAACTGAAATTTTCAAAAAATAGTTTGTGGGGGAAAATATAATTTAGTCAAAATTTTAGATTTAAGAACAAAATATTAAATATTTATTTAATTATTATGAAGTGATATTTATCAATTGATTAATGAGATAATATAATTAATTCACTTAAATTTTATAAAAATTTATTAATTTATTAATTAATATTAAATTATTTGATTAATTATTTAAAATAAAAAATTTAAAATATATAATATTACTATACTATTAATCCCCAATTAAAATGACAATGGAGCCAGTGGTGTCTTAAAGATTAAGATTGTATGCAAAAATAGTACTATATAATTTACCTAATGCAACCAATTTTTCTCAAAATGAATTATTTTCTTCCATCTGAAGAAAGGTTATCAATTATCACTTCACACAACTTCCAAATGGACCAAATCTATTATTTATTAATATACCAAATCACACTATCTCTCCTTTTTGGTAATATGATTTTTTTTTTGCTTTTAGAAATTTTAAACACTTAAAATCATATTTGATATTACTTAAGAATTTGATCGATTATAATCTTCAAGTAGCTTTCATTTATTGATCATTCTAATCTAGATGAGCTAAAAATTCTATTTTTTATGATTTTTTTATGCCTTCTTTACATGACCTTTAGTAATGGAGTGGTAGAATAGTTTTAAAAAAAATGCAAACTTGTGTTTAAAAACATTGTTGAAAGAAGGAGCATTTTTTTTGTGTCAAAAACATTTGTTAAATGAGAGAACATTTTTACTTTTCCTAAATTCATTTATCAATTACAAATTTGTGTTGAAAAACATTTGTTGTTGGGAGTTATATGGAAGGCTTTGCTGTCTGCTACAACTGCTTGCTTTGTTTGAGAAGTTGAAAGAGCAATCCATGCAAGACTTTTGAATTAGTTTTGATTTGTGTGTCCCACTAAAATCAATATTGTATAAGATCAACTTTGGATCTCTTGATAACCTTTGCCTTTTCCACTTTGTACCGTTGTGTAAACCTTATTCAAAAGTAATTATTGTAAAGTCACTTTTCAATAGAAGAATGTAATCACTACTCCATGAATATGTATCACTTTCCCCATTGCTCCTTTTCATGTATTTGGCCTTTCGGTTTATTATTATTATTGTTATTTAAATTTAATTACTTATAGTCATGCATATGAACCAATATAAAAATAATTTTTCTCAAAATATAAAATTTGGGTGACGTTCTTTTTAGTGAATTATATAAAAAAAATCACTAGATTGGCAAATAAAAATGAACTAAAATTTTTTCCAATTACGTGTGTTCATGTCGGTGAAGAATCTCATTATCTTCACAATCATATAAAATATGTAACAACTTTTACAATCAATAATCTTATATGCATGTTATTGCCATGCAAGAAAAGTCTTACCAATTATTTTTATAATTATACATATATCTACATATGATCATTGTAATTATTATATTATTATTTTGATCGACCGCCGATATTTTGGTTAGGTTTTGATTTTCTAACGACCGAAATATCATAATACTAGTAATAATTTTTTAAAATCAACTTTAACACAATGACTAATGAGGAGAGAAATTAATATGTTAGAGCAAGAACATTCTACAACTTTTATAATTAGAAATAATTATTCATCAAAACTCAAAGTCCCACCTAAAAGATAAAAAATACATTAAAAGAAAACAAAGAGAATGGAAGCAAGAAAGTGAAATAAAACCAACTCAATTAGTTGGGAACTTTGAAAAGGGCATTAAGCAATCAAATATGGGCTGTTGTATGTGGAAGTCATTTAATCTGTATCTTTCTTCCATCTGTTTCTCTTTGGACCATTCAAAAAATGGCTAAATTACATCCCATTGATTAGTGGCAATAGGCAAGCAAATTGAACTTTTAATCTTGTTACACGTGGCATCGAGCTTTTCATTTTTGTGTAAAATGACAAGGCAGGCAACTATTTCATTTATCTAGGTTTGGTTTTTTAAGGCGCACATATTATGCATTATTAGCTTATCAACATATGCCTTAAATCTCAACAACTTTCCAATTTTGGAGCATTTTACAATATTTACAGAGTCTAATAACAAGATCCGTCTCACGGTTATGAATTTGCTTCTGTTTCATTCCCAATCAGCATCGAAAAATCCAGCATCTTTCATCTCAGAGTAATATACATTCTCCAAATGCAAATCTTCCTCCTAAATCACCAAAAATTAAAAGTTCTAAGTCATAGCTATACATTAACATATCATCATGTTATTTCCCAAAGGAATTGAGATAAAGAGAATAATATCTTACAATCAATGAATGATGTTAATTACCTGGAAAAAGTCTGCCAAGAACGTTACATATATAAGAGGAAGATAGAAGGCATGGTAACAAACAATTGTGATACCATACAGCCTGTAAAATGATATCATCAGCATATTAGGAACTGAGAAGAACTGGAGGATGACATATTTAAATAGGTCATATCGGGAAACTTTTACTTTAATAAGCGATCCAGACTTACCAGTATCCAAAACTAGCTCCATTAAGCACACAAGCAAACAGAGCTAGGGCATTCAAGATAAACATAATACTTATATATTTGTAGAATGCTGGTCTTGCTGCAAAAATGGAAAGCAGACACTAAAATTATAACATGCAATTTTTTACTTGTTACAAAAGCATATATTTGACATACCAGGTAACCTTTCTCTCCACTTGGAGTGGTACATGAACAAAATGATTCCATACACTGCTGTTAGCACCAGCCTATGTACAACCCACAAGCCCCATTTAACATGATGCGATTGCCCATTGCTGTCAATGAACAGAGGGATCCCGAATACAAAAAGATAAACTGCCTGAAAAAGAAATAAAGAGAATGAAAGACCTTCCCCATTTACCATACTGTGTGAACGCCAAATAGGATAAAGAACTATATTATGATAAACCAAAGAAAGAAGAGATGGAACTAACATGATACAACTCTGCAAAGCATTCTCAAAAGCATATTGATAAATATACATGTTTTCCCAGCAGTTCAGATGAAGTCAATCAATATAGAGTTGGAACCTCAGACAGAAGCTTTTTAGATTGGATGGGAATGGATGAAGATATACTAAGTTGTCCTATGTCAAACCTGGGACCTTAGTTCTTCCCAAAATTTGGGCTACTTTTTAATTGCAGAGTATGAAATATTCACATTTCTCCAGTTTCACGCTATTATCCTATGCTCAACAATAGGTACAGCTTTAGAAAAAGGGGGAAGAGTGAAAGACATACCTTGAGAATTATATCCAGCCCAACAACGAGTCCTGAGATTCCAAAGGTGCTTGTTAAGGCTTCCGGCCCACTTGCATAATTCCCTTGGAATAAAAAGGCCAACAAGCTTACTTCCAAAAAAAGCATGCCGGATTTTGTAAACAAAGATAAAATATTCCATGTAACTTCCTTCCCAGGAGTGCACTCCCATACCTGTATTAGCAATGAAAATTTAATTTGTTCTTAATCAGTAGGTCCAGAGAAGTCCAGAAAGAAGCTCACACAATAAACTTACCACAGGCAATCACATTAAACATCCTCTGATAATCTAAGACCAGTGTAGCATTGCTCTTAAATGAAAACAATTGTCGTATCATAAACATCAAAGCTTTAGCATTCTAACTTAATTTTAGACCATCACATGGAAGTGAGTGTTGGCTTAGTCAACATCAACTTCCAAAGAAAGAGAATTAGCAAAGACAATTATTACCAATTAAGTGTAGAGGCACACACATTTGATACCAAATGAATTAACTATCCCGCACACACATTTGATACCAAATGAATTAACTATCCCTCAAACAGACTTCAGATTAATTGGACCAGCTGAGAGCCAAATGAGTCACACAAGCCACATACAAAATAGACAATACTCCTACCGAATGAGATTACAAAAACATAAATCATTTAGAATTCTAAAGAGTAACATCATTCCAATCTCCCGTAATAAAAGAAATATTGCTTCATTTACTGCTACCAACACATTTAAAAAAAAAAAAATACTTGCAATAATATTACAGAATTTAAAAGCTTTGATTGAAACCCACAAACCTGAAGGCAGCACCAAGCAAGATTGAGCAAGCTAACAAGCCAAAGACAACCATAATAAGCAGTCATGATATGTGATCGTCCATTGGATAGCTTCGAGAAGCTCTTTTTAGCTTGAAACGAAAGGTAGAGCACGAAACAAAGCGAAGACACGATCAAAACGATATTGTGGAAGAACCCATGACATTCAACAAGCCACTTATAGAATCCCCGCCCAAAAAAGGAACCGCCTTTGACAATTGAAGTGGAATTGAAATTAGGGTTTTGCGAAAATGGAATTAAAGGAAATGGGGATTGGGCAATTTGTTCAAGAACTCGCATCTTGTGGGTAGTGCATGCAGATTAAAGAAATAAGAGAAGACCCTAACCCTAAACTTAGATTTCAATTATTATTTTTTTTTTTGGGGGATGGGGAAGAGGAGGATTTAGAATGCCTGAATGGTAAAGCCTCGTAGACTTGGCTTTGTTTCGGTTGAAGCCTTTGAATTTCAGAGTCCTCGAAGGTGCTTATCTCCTGCGATTAAAGTGACTTTATAAAAATTGAAAACGATCTAAATTATAATTCATTTAATTTTCAATAAAGTCCTTAGTGTTTGCTTGAAAATTAATCTAAACCAATGGTTTGCAGAATTCACCATTTAAGTTCCCTTCCTTACCATATAAAAAAAAAAATTAATAGTTAAATGGATGCTAGTTCTCATTTGCATCTTACTCTAAACCCTTTTTTTTATTGAGAAATTATATCAATTGAGTTAATTGACACCCGCTAGTTATTTTTATTAAAAAAATTGTTTAAATACACAAATATGTAATTTAATATTTTTATATGAACACAACACTTTTAACATCCCATGTGTAAAAAATGCTACCCTCCTTTTTTTTTTTTTTTGACTTAAAGCTCATTTACACTCAAATACTCAACTAATATTTTAAGAGTCATATTTTATCCAATAAACTCATCTTTTGAGAGTAGTGATGTACTGGTAGCTCCTCGTCTTAGACATATATATTCGTGTTATTATTTTTAGAGCAAACATGTTTTAGAAATATTGAATTTGGAGACATTGTTGACTCGAGGCATTACTCAAAAATTAAAATGGGTTGATAAAAGGTTAATAAAAGTAAAGTTTAACAAAACCACATGTAAAATGAAGTTTCTCCAAGTTTCAAATTGTCCTGCTAACATATTGAATGAAAAGTTATTAAACCCCTAGTCATGGGGTGAATTAAATAATTTTTTTATTTGAATTCAATACTAAACTTATTTATATTTAACTTTTTTATAATTTTCTGTCAGTATTTATAATAATACAATTAAAATTTAATTAATTTTATATTATTATCTAATAACTATTAATTATATTTTTTTAAAAGACTAATAAAATAATCAATTCCGCACTAAATCCAAATTCAGAAGCTTCGGGAAGATAGTGATTTTAGCTGCCCCAGCTAAAACAAATTCGAGAGAAACAAAGGTACTACACGAAATTTCACCATGTCTATGAAAATTTTATGTATAGACCTCATTTTTATATAATTATATTACAACAAACTACATTTTTTTAATTTCTCCACTATGGCCCCCCTGTAGCTTCCCCAATTTTTTTTTTTTTTATATAATGTTACAATATTTTCTAGGAAATTTGCAAAACCAGCTAAAAAAATTTGGTAATTTTAAAAATTAACCACCCTAACTTTTTCAATCATATCTAGTTAATTATAAAATTTTTAAATAAAAATATCCTTAGATATATGAGTTAGTTTACTAAAATATGTGACAGGCACTTGTCGTTTATTGAGATTGTGCGATAGGTGTCTATTGCATAAGAAAATATACTAAAAATTTGTATATAACAGGTGTTTGTCGCATAAAATCACAATAACACACTTATTAGGATTTCATACGGCAAGCACCTATCTCCAGATAGGCAGGTACTTATTGTACTAAAAAATAAATTTAATTTTATTCTTTTTTGTGTACAAAAAATGCCTATCATACTAACATGTTTTAATCCGTCTTATTACAAGCTTCGAAAATATACACTTAAAGTGAATATATGTAGCATAAGTTATGACATTTGGAAAGTATTCAACACATAAAATGTAATTATGTACAATGGGCACCTATCTCCTGAGAGACAAACACCTGTCACACGAAATCACAGTAACACACACTGTGATTTCATATGACAGGCACTTATCTACTAGAAGACAAACGTCTGTCATATATTTTAGTATTTTTTTTTACTAACTAAAAGACTGTCGTTTTGAGGACAGAATTAGAAAAATAATTTTTTTCCAAAGCAATGTTACTTTGACAAAAATGTTGTAAATTATTATTTAAAAAAAATTAACATAAATTGGCAATTCATATAATGATTTGTTATTTTTCTTTATTTTATGTAATAAAAGTATAACAAAAAAATATATTAAAAGCATATTAAATGACACATTTGATAATCTAATTAAATTAATATTTGAAATTTTTAACATTATTAATAAAAATCAAATATACATAATTCATAAATAGAAATCAAACATAATTAATAAAAAAAAAAGTGTGATCGCGTGCGATAATGCATAATGGCACCTATTGTACGCTGTCGTGCCTGCGATATAGTAAAATTAACGATTATTATACAAACTGGGTGGATGGCCTATCCGCCCTTAAGTGGTATTACCAGCCATTCAGGAGGAGCATATCACTAATATAGGCAGAACTAGCACTATCAACATTTTAATTGAGCAAAAACAAAACAAATAAAATTTAAGAAGTATTTTATCAAATATCTCACATACCATTTATTAAATCTAAAATTTATTAAACAATATTCAATATTTATGAATAATCAATCATAATATTTATCTATAATCATCTATACACTCATCTATCATTAATCAATCTTAGAAAAATAAAAAAAAAATGAAATGGCAATTTTAAAATTATGGAGATAAAACCGTCACCTTGTAGTTAGAAATTATAATTACTTGCCACAAGAGATGAATGCACTCTCTAAATCCTATCTAATTACCATCAATGATTGCTGGAAAATCGAAGATCAAGCTGTTGTAGCACGCGCCTGAGTTATGTTTCGTGAGTTTGGAGTTTGGAGAGATAAGGGTATTTTGCTCTATAAATTGTGCAATGAATTAGTTATGATATAAAAACTTACGGGTTATTTGTAAAAATCACTAAAAATTTTGGGCTTTATTGTAATTTCCATGTCTATTTAAATAGAGTTTTTCCTTTCTCTTTTCTCTTCTGCCGTTTTGAATCCCTAACACACGTCAGCGTTCCATCTGTTTCTTTTCTCTCCTCATGGATTTTCTTCAAGCCGAAAGAGATCCAAAGAAAATCTAACCTCCTCGCGCGCGACGGCGGTGATTCTTGGCTTCCGTGCTTGGAATCCGTTGCTTGCTAACCCATCTCGCCTATTCTCTACATATCTCGGCGATTCCCGGCGACCTTTGGCGATTTCCGGTGACGCTCTGCGACTTCCAGCGACATTTAGACGATTTCTTGGCGGAATTTGGGCTGTTCTTTGGCGATTTCTTGGAGGTGCCTCCTTTGGCGGTTTCTAGTTGGTGATCTTGGTTTCCTGTCCACCACGGCGATTTCTATACCCAAAAATTGGTGACTCCCGCGGCTCCCATTTGGTGATTTCACCTTCTCTGTGAATCTCAGTTTGTTGCACACCAACAGAAAGATTTGATATTGTATAATATGGATCCGCGTTGCACTGGAGAGATGATGAAGCATTTGGAGAAACAGAATGAGCTTCTTACTGAGGTCCACCGATCAATGTCTCATGAATTGCATAAACTTCAGGTTGAGGAGGAGATGCTTATGCGTAAATTTTACGAGCTTATGACTGCACACGGTCTAACTAAAAAGAACGAAAAAAGTGCCGATGCTTCAGATGACGGCGAAGCTAGAAACTCTGCTTCTTTGCTGTGTTTACCGAGCAACGATCAACAGTGAGAATGTGAAATCTTTCATTCTTATCTCATTTTAAATCTCTGTTAAAGTAATCATTCTAATAAAATTGAATGCATAGTAGAAATTTTATTTTCTTAGAGCTTTTGATAGAATAGAATACTAATAATGTAGTTCTGGAAAGTGAGCAATTGAGAGAAGACCTGTGAGTTTGATTTTTGGCTTAAAAAAACATAGATTTAAGAATTTTTAGTTTACTCGTTATTGAGCTTTTATTAAAAATTATAAGATTAATTTAATAAGCATGCTACCAAATGAATGATAGAAAAATTATCAAATAAATAAATAATATTTTAAATAAATTTCAATCTTCACTTATAAAATTTAAAATTTAAGTTTTTATTAGGAAAAGTAAAATAAATTATGATCCTTTAATTTTTAAAAAAATCTATTAAAAAAATAAAAATAAATAAATAAAATTTAAAAAGATTTTATGTGATTAAAAATCAAACGTTTCTGATCGGCGTAGCAAAGACTGTTGGCAATCAAATCTGTGATATCGCGAGAAGTATCAGACCATGAACATAACCGCCTTTTGCGGGCCATTATAAGCAAATTGAAAATCCGACTGTGTATATGTACCAGTTTCATTGTTTTATATTTATGTTTATTCTCAATACAAGTCTGAAACGAGAATTGATTATCCCTGATGAATCCTGCTAATTAAGGGTAGGATTTCACTATAATATTATGGATAAGTAATGTATTGATAAAAAACTCTTGAGAAAAATTCAAGTGAGTGATTTGATGGTTAAAAAATACAAAATAAAATTAATTTCATGCACTATTGATAAATGACATATGATACAATATTTTCCAACATTTTAATATATTAGGCTTTGCTTGGTATAGGCTTTGCTTGGTATAGTATTTTTAATAGAGCTTATTCAAGTAGAGTTAATAATTGTAAACAAAAAAACTTTTGTTGTTTGCTTGTTAATGAGTTTTTGTTAAAAATTATAAAATTACTTTAATAGAAATGTTTTTTGAAGTTATATTTTGAAATGAATGAAAGAAAAATTGTCAAATAAGTTTATGATATTTTTAATATTTTAATATTTAAAAAAGTTTCAATCTCTACCTGCAAAACCTAAAATTTCAACTTTTACTAGTAAAAATAAAATATCTTAATTACTTTTTAAAAAAATTTTATTAAAAAAATAATAATAAAAAAAGATCTTATGTAATTAAACAAACACATATAGCCATTAAATAAATTATACTAAACAAGCACTGGATCATTTTCAACGAGGATTTGAAGTTTTTCTTAATCTAATTTCCTAATTTTCACAATGGCAACTATATATTTTAATGGTCCAGATTTATTGACCTTTTTTTTTTTTAATATTTATCATACATGCCATTGTCTAATATCAACAAATTCTCTCTAATCTAAGCTTACGGGCATACATTGTTTTGGTTGAGGAAGTTGAATCCAGATATCCTCCTTGAAGCAATAAAAATCCCAAGTGCAATCATCGTAAATCGCTGAACGTGATGAGTGCTTTTCAGGTGACACCGAAATCCAACGACAAGAACAAGAACAGTCAAAATAACAGTTGCCATGAAACCCATATACTCTCCTTGCTAATTCACTAACCGTCTACTGAAATTAGTCTTGATGATGACGATCTACTCAATAACAAGGCTTTATCATCCAACCTCCTATCCTCAAGCTCAAACCACTCTAGTTCTGATTGATCAAATCTGTAGACATGCCAGCGACAATGATCTTGGCAATTATAATGCCCAAAAGGATGAATCATCATTGACATCAAAAGATCATTACCATCACACCAACACAAACTTTTCATATAACGCTTTCCGGTCTATTTCAATATGTGGGTATGGAAGTAATTTCAACTCGCTTGATGCAACAGTGAAGGTACCTATACTTCTCGGATGTAAAAGGCAGTAGAAGACTCCATCCTTATATTTTATATCCTCTGAATGTATAAAATCACCATCAATCCAAAGCTTGGTCCATGTTTTATCTCCAGGTTTACACATGCGGATATAGTCAGCCTAGCTACCGAAAATCAGACCCAAATTAATGGGTCATAAGTTGAATGAACTACAAGTTTTAACAGTCTCTTTTACAATTTGGACAAAAACACCAATCTCCTAATAAAAATAGCCAAAAACTCCACCAACCCCACTAATACTGTGCATACTGATGCACTTTTAAAAAAGTTAATTGTTGTGACGTGCTTAAAAGTTAGTTCAAAAGTTAATTAAAAATTGACTTAATCATATATTTAACCTCTTTTGTTTTATTTATTGAGCCCCAATTTTCAATTTAACCCATCTATTTCCACAAATACACTTGTTAAAATTTTATTTATTTATTTATTTATTTTGTCTCTCATCAGCTCTCACTTTATCTCTCAATAAGACATTGCCTTCCAATATTACTGATCGTAGCAACAAGAAGATTTTCTTCTATAGAATGATTTCTTCATCGATTGTCTGTTACTCCTAATACAATGGCATATGAGAATATATATCTCTTTAATTTGTTTGGTGCTTTTAATAATGCTTTATGGTAGGTGATGTCATTCGTTAGCTACCACTGTACGATGTTGTACTCTACAGAAAATTTTTTACATTCGTATTTGTTGGCCCATTTTTGAAGAGAACAAGTTAAAATCAGAAACAATGACGGGAATACGAAGCTAGTTGATGCAATTGTTGGCATTATTATGACAGCTGAAATGACGTTGAAGAAACATCCAAATTTGAATGGGATTGCATACCAATGTGGCTGGATAATTTTTCATTGAGGTTGCTCGATTTGAGAGTGTGTGCAGAACAAAAAATAAGAAAAGAAATATAATTAGGGTAATTCTAAAAATAGAGAGATTAATTAAAAATGAGGGCTAATGAGATTAATAAAGGGGTCAAATTATGAGTGATCTAATTAACTAAAAAAGAAAATTAAGAGCATAATTTAGCCCTCGCCTAATTGCCATGCAGCCAAAGCAAAAGGCAGAATATGGATCATAAGCAGTAGTAGTAGTAGTAGGGGGTAGGTCTGGGCCATACTGTATATGACAAGCACTGCTCTAAACTTTTGGTTTGTCAGCTAGAACCATCTAACAGAAGCTGAAGTACGCTTATGTCTACTTGAAGGCACAGAGCTCTGAGACCATGATGATGGTATAAATGCCCCGGTCAGCAATTTGGATGCCGCAGCTGCATTGATTTTCCTTCTCTTGGCTTCTAGCTCCAGTCGTTTCGTATTCGATACTGAGGACCCCAAAAAGATTGAAGCAGCGTTGATCAAAGCTCGCTTGTCCTTTCTATTTTTCTCAAACTTGTTGGAAGAAAAAAACTTGACTCCTGCTGCAGCGGCAGCATCTTCTCTACTCGCCGGAAGAAGCCGTAAGCCAAGCCCCAATTTTCTTGAAGCTGCCTCCTCTTCCGCGACTCTCTTCTTTTCAGGTCTAAGTTTGGCCCTGAGAGCCCTGTTTAGGGCATAGTCTTCCGAATATCTGGCATCAGATTTTCTCTTCATGATCACTAGTCCTGGCTCAGCTTCTTTCTTCTTCCGCAAATCTTCTTTCTCGTGCTCAAGGCGATAAAACGAATCCGAATAAAGCTTAGCCCTTTCTTCATCAGTAAGCACTTCAATAGTCTGTACATCATCAAGGTCAAACTCCTCGATCTTTCGCCGAGCCCCACTAATGATTACATAGTCACAGTTCTTCGGATCTGTTTGGATAACAATCTGGTGCTTGCAGCAGGGAGACTTCATCGTAAAGCTCCATATCTTTGTAGAGTAATAATTTCCCACTTGCTTTTTTTCAGCATTGAAACGGACGCCCTTTGCTATCATAGAATCATTGCATCCTCCGCACCATATTTTGAAAGGCATTTCGAACCTTACGATCAAAATGCCCTCATCTAATTTTCTTGCTCTTTCCCTCAAAGCATGCTGACCGTGGAACTTGTTCAATGAACCCTGATTTGGAGTCCATTCTGGAGGATAGTAAAAGTTATCTGCTCTAGCAGCAGCCAGCGAAGACATTCTTTTTCTTCTAGTTTTCAAGATCAAGATCCCCTTTCGGTTTGCTTTCGATATATTGTTATATCTTATATGTATTGTGTATATGTGTGTGCGTGTGCACATATATATATATATATATATATATATGTGTGTGTGTGTGTGTATGCGTGCGTGTACTTATTCCTAATACAAGTTGGAAACAGTAATTGATAATCACTGACTTCTTCTAAGGGTAGGATTTCGCTGTAGTATAATGGAAATATTGTTGGTTAAGTAATGCTATTGAAAGAGGTATCCTGATCTTAGATCAAGAGAAGATTATAATTCTTTATAATATTATACATACATTATATTTTGTATCATATATATATATATATATATATATATATATAATGAATTCCATGGTGAATTTAACAATCACTTTTAATTATTATATCATGATGTGCTGTTACCTGGTAATCTGTTAATCTGTTAACGAGTAAAGAAGACACACGCACCAAAAAAAAAAAAAATTATAAAATTGATACAAAACCCTTGATGAAGCGGGACTTGAAGATGCTTGTTGTTTGACGCCGATGGCTAAGTTGTCGAAGAATTTGACGAGAACATTAATTGGTTTCTCACTATACTTCAAACTCAATAATTGATCTGAATCCACCAATAATATTTGGTGACTCGGAATTTGATGACCACCGATATTTGATGACTCAAAATTTGATGAATTTGTTTATATTGTGAAGCAAGACAAGGTAATAATTAATACAATCCCATATTGTTCGCTCGATTCGAATGAAGATTAATATTGCTGTGCATATTTTTCAAGAAGTAGAAAATTTTGAGAAGAACTCATATATCATCAATTGTTTTATCAAGACGTGAATGTTCTCCTCCCCCATCTGATTCAGAAAAAAAGGAAAAGAAAATCATTATGTTGACATAGCAATCATGATTTGGTTAATAATCTAATTAGAAGATCACTCATCTTGTGGTGGGCTTACTGCTTGGATACTTTGAGCCTTTTTTAAGCTGAATCCAAATTTTCTTCAGGTTCCTTTCAATGCAATCATCGTAATCACAAATCTTGATGAGTAATCACCTTTCATATTTTCCATTGAGGAAATATTAAAGGAACCTATCCACAAATTCCACCCTCCCCACCTTTCTCAATGTATCTATCATTATTTGTAGCATACAAAAACCCGGTCCAGAGCTTATCTTCCGACCTACATATCTTGGTTCAGTACTTTCCGGAACCAACCGAAATTGTAAATATCACACAATTTGAAGAAATTGGAGTGGTTAAGAAGGTTGCTTCACTATTCGGGAAGTTCAATGAACTTGTTAGTGAAAGGCGTGTACAAAGAATAGGGAAGAAGCAGATCTAACATTGTCCTCTTCGCTTGAGAAAAAAACCTAATCATGTTTCGAATCAAGTGGCGTTGCATTAATCAATTTTCTTTCTGTTTGGTTTTAATGCTATAGTTTTGAAATATACAGCCGAAGTGATACTTGAATATAAAGTATTTCATACGTGATATGCTGTATATACTAGTTGATTGGAAAATATCTCACATTAGCAAAAAGGAATAATACACTAAAAATGAATCACAACTTTTAATTTAAGTTCGGTCCCTTGTGAATGAAATTTGGTTTTCTTGGTGCATCTGTCATCCTCCAGATGTGGGGGGAGGTTCTTCGAAAGTTCAGCGGAAAACTCCATTTTCCCCGTAAATTTAAGTTAAGCAACTGAAATAGAATTTGCACAAATCGATTTCAGACGTTATCTTGATATAATGCTATAACGATATAAGAAACTGTCTTGTAAGTTTCTATTTCTTTTCTCAATTAGCTAAATGAATGAAACTGGCTCTTATTAAGATGATATTTGGTAGTATAGATGATAATTTATAAAGCAAAAGCTCAAGATATGATTTTTTTTCTTTTTTTTTTCTTGTTCTAAATTAAAATTTCTACAAGTCTATGGGTGTTTGTCCCCATTTCAACCCATGTATTGATGATTATTGATGATCATAATAGGTATCATAGTAATTATATGGTTAGAAAGGGTATTAGGGAACTATACGCAGGCATACAACAATGAATTAGGCCTTTAATATGCCGACCCTTCAAGGAGGTTTTGGGGATGAGGGAAAATTGCTTACCGATCCAGACTCAAAAAAATTTCAAACCGACTGGATCGGTTTTGGATTATCCGTTTGGAAGGATTTAGAAACGGATAATAATAGTAAAAACAGATAACAACTCAAATTTTGGTTTATCCGTACCGTCAGACACAACCAAGTCATAATGTTACCATCAGACTTACTCACATCAGAGAGCATAATTTTGGGCCGATGCTGCGTTAAGCGCCAAGCAAAACATTTGATGGAGAACCGAAGAAACAATAGAATAATCTGTTCACGTACACCACACATTTTCAGCCAGTCCATAATGAGCATCAATCCAAAAATCTTTCCAGGTTATATCTCCCGGTCTACATATACCTTTCATATTCCACTACCCTTATTGCAAATATCACTCACTCAGTTGGGATGAAAGGATGTCAATATTTTATTGTCTTCATTGGTCCGAAATTGCGTCCTATTTTATGATTAGAATACTATTCTGTTGAGGTAGAAACTTTTGACTTAAATTCCTTGTCTACTTGAGAAGGTGGAGATTTCTCGTCTTCACCTTGGCAAGATTTATCATATCTAGATCGAAATAATATGCTGAACCTTAATTGATCAAATCAAGAATATAAATACTCATAAACTTTGATAAAAACACCACGTGGCACACTCGACTTATATTTTATTATAATTTAGTGTTTTCATTTAACTAATTATATTTTACTTTATTACATTAATTTATATAAAATAATTTGTTTGTAGCTGCAGCAATACCAATTCTATATAGGATAATATCATAAAATTAAGAAAAATAAAAAAAAATTAAAGAGCGTGCGTAAACTTAAAAACAAAATAAAGTAAAATAAGAAAATTACTGCCTAGAATTGAGGAGGTAGAATCCAAGTTTGCAGCCACTTTTCTTCTCCCCATCATAATCAAATCATTAATCTACAAATTAAGAATTAATTCAAATTTATTGATCTTCTCTCAGGGGGCTGAATCCAAATGCTGATCAAATCCTTCTCCGCCCAATCTTCATAATCCGGAACTCTTGGGGCAACTTTTGATGAGTCACTTTCAACAGGCTTCCGGATAAATTCACTGCGTAGATCACGGATGCTAGATGGGCCACCAAACCAATGTATTGTGTTTGCATATGCACTCCCCTTTTCCGCAGGAACCGACAAGCATGAAGCACCCATGAACAAAGCTCGATCATCCAAGCTTTCAATTTCAAACCAATCCATTTGCGACCAGTTAAGTGTGAAAACACGATATCTAAAACTATTAACATCTTTACCAGTCAAGTGAGTATTAGCAAATATAATCGACGGTGGATATGGGAGTTCTTCCCAATTTCGGGATGCAACGTTAAAGGCACCAATAGCCTCTAGAGAAAAGAGGGAAAAGTAAAGGAATCCATCCACGTACACCACATTTTTAATACATCGACAATCACCTGGAAACCGGATCTGAGTACAGGTTGTATCTCCATGTCTACAAATGCTAATACATTCTTTATCTCCGGTACCTATTGCAAAAACCCCACAATCTGGAGAAACTGGAGACGTTGAGTAGGTTGCTTTGGCGATCCCATGCTTGCGCAATACAGGAAGGTTAATGATCTGATCAGTATAGGGTGAGTAGAAGAAGAGTGAAGAACGTTTTCATCTTCTGGAAATACGTTTTTCTTTCCCTCGAATAGCACCCAAGTATGTTTTGAATCAAGTGGCTTTGCACCTAAAAATGCTCTACTGTTTCTGTCACTATTGAAAACAGTGTATTTTTGTTTGTGACAAGGGTCGTAGAGATAACATGAGTGTGAGTTATAACCCATCAACCATGGAAATTTATCCCTGTATTGGCTGTTTGCTGCTCGCCAACTCTTGCAAACCGCCTGGAAAAGAATTTGATAAACAACATCAAGACGGCCCACGATTAAATTTATGATATCAAGAGAAAGATCAGACCATGATCGCCTTTCAAGCTTCTGCTTCTTCTCCTTGATGCCACCAGCTGTTGCACAACAAAATTGATTCTCCGGAAGTAACCTTCTTAGTGCTATAGGAAGGATTTAGGTTTTTTTATGGGAAGGCCCAAGGGCTTGACCCGTTTTCGAATCCTTCCAGGCCGAAAAAATTAAAATTTGGGCTTTGCTCAGGTCCGGTATATAACAGATATGAAATCAAGTACATACGGCATCACACAACAAGCAATAATTGGCTTCCCCTGTAGATAAGCTATTATTATTCTGATCATTGTCTTAACTACTCACACGTCGAATCTGGGTAGTCTTGCTCACTAACGAAGTCTTGCCTATTTGTTGAGCATTTGTTTAGTCTAAGCCACAAAGACTTCGTTTTGGCATGTGAAGGACACATTATTTTGAGTAGAGCTACTAACTCGAAAAAAAAATACTTACAAACAGCTTATATGTTGTATTTAAATTTTATATATAATTAAATTATATTAAAAAATAATGTTACGAGTCCCAACTAGTACCCCAACTATACGAAATCAAACATTTCACATAGGCTACAAGCAGCATAAACAACAAATGATTGGATGGGGTAAAAGAGATGGGAAAAGGATGAATTTTGGTTTTTTTATGTACTGCTATGTATTTTAAATTTTTTATCTAAAAATATATCTTAAATGATGTGACATTGATTAATTAATTGATGAAATAATATAATTAATTCACTTACATTTTTTACATAATTATCAACCATTATATGAATGATATTATTTTATAGAAATTTGAGATAAAAAATTTAGAATTTTTATTATTATTACTTTTAAATAGCATGTGTTGTGGCTATTGTTGTGCTTTATAAAGTGTGTACAAGTAGACACAATAAGTAATATAACGATGAGTATTCAGATCGTCTCCACAAAGATTGATGTATTGAGACTTTCTACAGCAATCTTGATAGTACAATTTTAATGAAATAATAGAACAAAAATAAATAATGTGATTAAGAACTTAATTAAATTACGAATGAAATAAAAAAATACAATAAATGAAAGATAATGTCAAACACAAAGATATACTCAATGTGAAAATGGTAGTTAGATTATAAATTCACTTAGTAGTTATTGACTACTCTTCACTTGAGGTTCAGTTGCTACAGCATCGGCTATAACATTAGGCAAAATCACTCATGCATCCTCAGCTATCGCTTGTTAGATATTTTATATCTATATGTAACATAATAGTGACCAGTTGTTAAACTAATATTTAGATATAACATTATCATTCTAGGTTCCATTTACCCTACAAGGTAAATTCATATGTTTAGATCTTCACTAATCTTAAATTAAGCATGGCTCTATTCAAATTAAGATTAACTCAACTTAGGAAACTCAATCTAAAATAATATATTGTCTTGACTTGCTCCAATAAGTCAGACCTTTTTTAAGTTCTTTCATAGCTTGTATCGATTACATGGGATGGTCAACCGAAATAGAGATTTGCAATAAATAAAATCAAGATAAAATGCTACAGTAAATCCTAAGTAAGACACATATATATGAGTCAAACAACCATTAAGTTTATTTAAAATCCAACAACTTTAAAGTTTAGCTCATGATGAACTTTAAAATAGTAATAATATAAAAGTTTATCATCGAATACATCATCAAAGAGAGATTAAAGCAAATAAAGACAAAAATAAAGTTGAGACACAACAATAATTAAAGTGTCACGCTTTAATATTTAAGTATCCTTCATTCTTCACGTAACTCTATTATTGCAGCTTTAAAAATCTCCCTTGAGTCTTGTTTTTGTGTGTGACGGTATTGGGTAAAAGATTAATGATAATGAAGATAATGTGTTTCCTTAAAATCTGCCTTTTTATAGCTAGGGATTAGGTTAATCCTAAAAGCCAAGGAGGACACTTGTTAACATTTAGTAATCTAAGATCACATTGCATTTTGTGTGTTGCTGACCATTGTTTTGTCTGCTCTTGATAGTAACAGTGCAGTAACGGCTGCAGTAGGCTTTGTTTGATGACGTGTGATAGACTGAACAATTTTTGTCTGTCTGTTTTACTCCTAAATGACTGTAGCAATTCCTTTAGCACTTTCTCAAGTTCAGACTCGATTTTGTTCATGTACAGTCTAATCTTTTATCGTTTTTTGCAAGTCTGTTGCTGCAACATTATCATCATTCTTCTGCAGCATCCTTTATCAAAGCATAAGCTTTTGGGTCACTTATAATTATGCACAAAATTAGAGCATGAAATGATCTTTCACACATCATTTTATTATAACTACAATTAAATACATACACATACAAAATATAATAAAAATATAAAAAAACTTTATCATTTACTCTCTAAGTAATATAGGTTTAGGTCTATAAATATCAATATAACTCTTATTTCATAAAGTTATCAGCATGTATTTTGAAATAAAATAAAATAAATCACATCTAAATTTAAGGAAATCTTGAAAGAGATTTCAAGTTTGTTGATCTTATTTCCACTTGAAATCTCTTTCAAGAAGCTGAAACTAAATTTTTGCCAAGTCGATTTCCTCTCGATCTTCATAATCCCATATTATTGGGGCAACTTTTGACAAGTCACTTTTAACAGGCCTTTGAATAATTCATTGTGTATAGCTCAGCTATTAGAACAGTAATGCTATATATCTAGAAGGCTGAGAGAAAATTGAGAGAAATGGTAGCTTATACTGTCTTTTTGCTTTTCTTATTTTCTCAATCTTATAATAATTTTTTATTATAAAAAAATATTTTTATTATAAAAAAAACATGATGGGGAAACTATAAATTTCCTTGGCATCGTCGTCCTTTTCCAAGCTTCTATAATACAATATTTTCTGGTCTACTAAGAAATAAAAAATTACCAACAATAATTATATCAAACAAATTCACATTTTCTTAAATTTTTCACACTATAAAATATTAATGTTGATGCTGAAAATCTGGTTGCTTCTTTTCGAGCTGATCTCTTAACTTCAGCATCATTATTATATTTTTTACGGGGAAGGGGCTTGCCGATCACCACGGTTGCCTGTAGCCGCTAGCAGACTTTCATCAGTTACTTGAAACCACAGAAGATGATCAGATGCATTGAAAGTTTTTTTATGTGGATCCTCCGACGTTCAAGTCAGTATTTGGATCTCTTATGGGTAACATATGCCACGCACCAAGTGGCTTAATTCCTATCGCCTTCTAGCTGAGAGTTTTCTCAGTTGAATGAACAAGAAAAATGATTTTATTTTCTTAGAGGAGAAGAGTCTCTCATCTCTTGGAAGAGATCCTAAGACTCATGGAAGAGTTCCCTAAAATAATTATAATAATAAAAATAATTATAATTGTTGTAACTTCCATAATTATAATAATTAATGTACTAATGAGCATCATATTAATACATAATAATGATCACTTGACTTCGACATGAAGTTAGGGTAGAGCATACGAAATATAAAACAAAAGGTTCTGTGATCACCTACGAAAATAAGGAAAGTAGTCTAAGATTGAGATGCGATGGTGGATGAGATTGAGATAAATAAGCTTGAGAATTGACCATGGACCTTTTTGTATGCTCGAGATACTTGATTTTTTAAAATGTGAAAAAATAAAGAAAAAATCAAGAGGACCATCTCCAAATCTCGACCGAGGCCTCTGAAAAAAGTAAAATGAATTGTATGGGCATTTTTATTTAGAAAAAAATGAGACTTTAAAATGGGTCCTATATGGGATATTCAAAATTGTATCAACAGGCCTTAAAACCCACGTAAATGGCCTTTAAATTGATTTATCCCTTTTTCTAGGAACGAATCCCTTTTTCTAGGAACGAATCCGTCTCCCCCTCTCCTCTCAAGGACGAGGGTAGGTCTCGCTTTGATTTCACCTCCGTGGAAGGTATGGATAACATTTATCATAATAATTGTCATAATAATTTCCATAATAATTATTATTTATTGTACATATCTGGTCAAAGTAATTAAAATTACCTCTGGTCGAAGTGCTCTACTTAAAGTTACTAGGCAATCACCTTGTCAAGATAATCTGCTCCAGATGATCTGCTCACCTAGTCGAGATAATCTATTGTAGATGATCTACTTACCTGCTCGAGGTAATCTTTTCAGGCTCTCCAGATAACAATCTGGTCGAGTTCACAGATAAACTCTTGGTCGAGATAATGTGCTCGATCTAGCTGGATAACCACGTGATCGAGATGCTCTGGTTGAGCTTATTAAATAACTACTTGTTCAGAGTAATCTGCTCGAAGTCACTCTGATTTGTTTCTCAAATACCAGTCCTCCAGTTTCTAGTGTTGAGAGTTTTAATGAATCAGGACTAGAAACTATATAAAGTTTAAAGTGATTTAGTTCAGACTGCTTAAATTAGTGCATCATAGACAAGACCTTTACATGCCTTATACTATTTTTCTACTTGCGTAATCATATAGAGTAAGTTTTGAGACTTAAAGTCTTTTATTTATTTCAGAATTTATTTAAAATTGATCGTCTATTCGATTTAATCTGATCGAGAGAGATTTAGCAAACTCTGACTTTTGTCTCGCCTCGAGTAGGCTTTGAGTATTTCAAGTTTATTATTTCCCTAAAAATATTTTTGAGATTGATTATTCCCTCGACTGCATTTGGTCGAGCTTGTGCTGGTAAATATTTTTGGCTCTTTATCTTGCCTTGAGTAGGCTTTGAGACTTCTGGCCTTAGCATATTTATAGAGCTTTATCTATTTAAGCCTTATTCTGGCTGAATTTAGCTTTTCATCTCGCCTAAAGTAGGCTTTGAGACTACTGGCTTTGACATATTCTTGGAGCTTTATCTGCTAGAGCTTTATTTTGGCTGAATTTGGCTCTTCATATGGCTTTGAGACTTCTGATCTTGAAATATTCTTGAAGGTTTATCTGCTCGAGCCTTATTCTGGCTGAATTTGGCTCTCCGTCTCGCTTTGACCAGGCTTTGAGATTTTTAGCTTTATCGTGTTTTTAGAGCTTAATTTGCTTAAGTCTTATTCTAGCTAAACTTGGCTCTTTGTCTCACATCGAGCAAGCTTTGAGACTTATAGCCTTAATATATTCTTAGAGCTTGATTTGCTCCAGCCAATTCTAGCTAATCTTGGCTTTTTGTCTCGCCTCGAGTAGACTTTAAGACTTATAGCCTTGACATATTCTTAGAGCTTAATTTGCTCGAGCTTTATTCTGGCTAAACTTGGCTCTTTGTCTCATCTCGAGTAGACTTTGAGACTTATAGCCTTAACATATTCTTATAGCTTGATTTGTTCGAGCCAATTCTGGCTAATCTTGGCTTTTTTGTCTCGTCTCGAGCAGGCTTTAAGACTTATAGCCTTGACATATTCTTAGAGCTTAATTTGCTCGAACCTTATTCTGACTAAACTTGGCTCTTTGTCTCGCCTCGGGCAGGCTTTAAGACTTCTGGCTTTATTGTATTTTTTAAGAGCTTAATTTTGATTAAATGAGTTTTAGCAAACTTTGGCTTTTTGTTTCACCTCGAGCGGGCTTTGAGACTTTAAGCCTTTCTATTTGCTTTTAAGTATTTTCGTCTAGCCAGCACACCTAGGCAAATTTTTTTATTCTTGTCTCACCTCGAGTAGGCTTTGAGATTTCAAGCTTTTTAACCATTTACTAACTTGAGCAATTTTAATTAACTCTTATCAGTTTAAGGGTTTATGCCTTACCTATAGCAAGCTTCAAGGCTTTTAATCTTTCACCGACTGAAGTAATTTTAAGTTGCTCTTATCAATTCAATATTTTATCCTTTTAATCTTTCTACCCACTTTAGAATAGATTCGACAAGAAAAGAAATCAAAGAATGGGTTTTTATTGCTTCCATTTTATTCAAAGTTATGGTTAATCACTCCGTTAGGAAAATACTTTAAAGCTGACACTATGTATAACAATATGCTATTTTATTTTTAATCTCCTATAAGCATTTTGTGCTACAGGACACAATTAAAGTAAGCCTCAAGCTATTTAGCCTGAACAATTTATGCTACCCATTCCATACTTCTAGTATTTTTCACTAGCTATTGAAAATTGTGCCATGTGAATTATAATCATTTGTTTCAATAAAACAAATATAGATATTCTAATATATAATATTTTTCTATGCATAGTAGTAATGTAGCAATAATTAACTACATATATTCATGCACTTTAATTAGTTTAATGCTTATATTAAATAAATTGAAATAAAACCTGAGTTTGGGTTTTATTTTTTAGCTCATTGACAAGATTTTCTCAAACATATGTGCTAATCACTTCTACTTCGGCCATATCTAAATTGGTAGAGACAATGATGACTTTTTGTACCGATCCCTACAGATGGAGCCAAATGTTGATTTTGAAAATCTGGTCACTTCTCCTTTGAGCTGATCTCCTGACTTCAGCATTATCATTATATTTGTTTTTTAGGGAAGCGACATGCCAATCACTATGGTCACTTGTAAGCACTAGTAGATTGTCGTCAATTACCTGAAATTACAGAAGACGGTCAGAGGCACTGGAAGTTTTTCCGACGTGGACCCTCGACGTTCAAGTCAGTAATCGGGTCTCTTATAGGTAAACCTGTGCTACGCACCAAGTGACTTAATTCCTATCACCTTTCAGTTGAGGGTTTCCTCAGTCGAATGATCAAGAAAAATGATTTTATTTTCTTAAAGGAGAAGAGTCTCTCATCTCATGAAAGAGATTCTATGATACATAGAAGAGTTCCCTTAAATAATTATAATAATAAAAATAATCATAATTTTTGTAACCCCCCATAATTATAATAATTAATGTACTAATTAGCACCATAATAAATATAATAATAATGACTTAAACAATAACCATAATAGCATTTATCATAATAATTTTTGATAATAATGACTATAATAATTATCATTTATTATACATATCTGGTCGAGGTAATTATAACATTATTTTTTAAAATTTTTAAATAACATTATAGGATTTAAGAAACCATCACTAGAGAATTCCTTGATTTTAACTTATCTCTGATTCTTTATTTTCATTTTCTTTTCCATATACACAAAATATCTGACTTAAAAATTGGAGAATCTATGTCGGAACCCCCACCTGCATGTCTTAACCATATTTTATGGTTGGCAAGTTTGGAAAGTTGCGGTTAGATTGACGTTAAGCTTGGATTCATACCATTATTCTTCAAAAAAATAAATTTAGCTGTTGAGGTCATTTTTTAGAATCAACATCTTGGCGTCGTCTGTGGGAATCGATGCGAAAAGGCATATGTTTGAAGATTTGATGGGAGAAGGCTATGAGAATGGTAGTAGATGGTGACGATAGAGATAGGAAAACCTTGTGCCAAAAAGCAGAGGAGGTAAATGCCACTGCGAATAAGAGATTAAGAGAAAGAATTGGAAGGCAAATGGTAAGATTTGAGGAAATGATCTAAGGGTAGATTGATGCTCAAGTCAGAGGGAAATAAGTTCGGAATGGTGATCCAGCGAGTAGTAGAGCAAGGGAGAAAGAAGAGCTTAGTAATGAACGACAGGGCGGAATAAGATTACCTTAAATTTAGGTACGATAGGAGAACAAAAGTGTAGGAGAGTATGCAAATAAGTTCAGGGGGTAAATTGATGACCTGGATCATGAAAGAGAAAGGGAAGAGTTGAAAAATCCCCAATGGACGAATGATCTTGAACAAAAAATACTCTAATTTCAAAAAATTGTAGAGGCATTAAAGTCAAGGGTAGATGGTAAGAAAGTAGTAGGAAGATTGCTGCTCGACGATGAATCTCCCTTGACACCTGAAGTGATGGCAGTGTCTATGCCCAAATATATAGTTTTGGCCTTAGAATATGAAAGGAAAATCGACCATAACTATCATGTGGAAAGATTTAATAAGATGACCAAAATTCAAGGCTTGAATGATCTACAAAAGTAAATGTGGGAATCGGTTCATTCGGTTTTAGAATAAATTAAAAAATTTGTTTCGGTTCGGATTGAAAATTTAAAAAAATCAAAAAACATTTATGAAAAATAAAATTCGAACAGTAACCAAAATTTTGGTTCAGTTCAGTTCAGTTTCGGTTCGGTTTCAGTTTTTCGGTTCGGTTTCGATTTGGTTTCGGTTTTTCTATCCGATTTCAGTTTTTCGGTTCGGTTCTTCTGAACAGATGACCTTCGTATAAAGCGATCACGAGATGACCTTCAGTATAAGCAGATCAGTGATGGCGAGGATCGATGTGACCAGACAGCAGCGGCAGACGGTGAAGCAGCGAGCGAAGCAGTGATAAGCACAGAAGTAAGCGATAGCATGACAGCAAGCGAGAAGCGGCGGTGAGGGCAGCAAGCACGATAAGCGATGAGTTGCAGCATGCAAGTTTGGCCTTTTGGGATCTAAGGTTCGGCGGATTGTGCGTAAAATATGTATATATAGGTTATTCAAAATTACAAAAATACCATTAGTTTCGGTTTGGTTCAGAATTTTTAATTTTTAAACTGAAAACCAAACTGAGCTATTCGTTTCGGTTTGGTTTTTATTTATTTAGGTTTTTTTATTATTCGGCTTTTATAAAAACCCGTTTCGGTTCGGTTCTGCCTAGCCCTATGCAAAAGTGTCTTATTTTTCCCTTAACTTTAAAAAAGCAGGCGCGGGAGTGGTTTTGGAGTTTGAAGATGAGGAAGCATAAGAAATTTCAAAGAGATGGGTGAGCTCTTTGTTGTGCATTTAAAAGGTTCTTGCATACCTGAGTAGGATACAAGTAGGTTGAAAAAATTTATCTAAGGGGAGTCTAAATGTTTAAGAACCTTTATGACTATGTATCATGAAAAGTTACTGATCTGGGGGCCTTTGATCACATCCAGATACTTTAGAAAGATTAAAGAAAGGGTTGAGAATTAATCAGTTGAGGAATAGTTTGTATAATAAGGGGAGTGCAACATATGCTGAGGAATATGATCATGGAAAATTGGATATAAAAACTAAAGATACAGAGGAAGAAAAAATAAGAACGGAAGAATAGAGAGTGGGTCTAGTTCGAATAAACGAATTAAGAATGGAAGGAGATAACCTTGGGTATAACTCGAGGAAAAACTCAGATAATAGGCATCATTACTATAAAGGCTTGTTTAATTACAAATGACCATAGAGGTTAGTTCAATATTGGGAAAGAAATCGTGAAAGAAGGGAAGTTGTACTAAGGGGCCAGTGTCGAGAAAAGGAAATAATTATAGAAAAAACCAATAGGATAACCCAAGTAAGAGAGTACAACAAGTTGCCATCGCTTATAGATCATAGATGATCAGGATCAAATCGTGGGGTGAACTTGGTGGAGCAGAGCAGGAGATGTACACCTTTAAATATGAGCAGAGCAAATATATTTGCCGTGATAAAAGATATAGGGCTACTGACCCCACCAAAAGTAATCATGGAAGATCTGAGTAGAAATGATCATTACAAGTATTGTAAATTTCATAAGGTTTCTGGACATGGAACTGCGGATTGTATAGACTTAAAAGAGCAAGTTAAATGGCTAGTGCAAAATCAATGTCTAAAGAAGTATGTGAACAACAAAAGAAGAGATGAGAGAAAATGTGGCGATAATGATCATAAGAGGGCCGACTATAGCAGGGGATTTGAATTGTTCAAGGAGGAATTGTAGTAGATACTTTTTAAAAAGTTATTCGATAAATATTAATACTCTGGTATCGAAAAAGCAGTGCCAATCATGTTCATAGATGAAGATAAGAAGCGATCGCATATCTATATGAAGATATGCATGTAGTAAAGGTTACCTTAGTAAGGCAAAAGTTGAATCGGGCTCTCGTAGATGGAGGTAGCTCGCTCGATGTTTTACTTAAGCAAAATTTGGTTGGTCTAAAAATATGTGACATTAGGCTTGATTCTATTAAAATATCGTTAAAAAGGTTTGAAAGAGCAAAGTTGATTTCCCTCAGGATAATTGATCTACCATTGACAATAGGGTCCAGCCAGCTACAAAAAATAGTGATGATAACGTGGGTGGTGGTTGATGAGCCAAGTCCTTATTAAGTTATTTTGGGTAGACTATTTAATAACATAGCAGGAGCAGTGAGCTCAACCCACATGCAATGCATGAAATTCTGAGTTCAAGATGGGATCGGAGTAATGAGGGGCTAACAAGAGAATCTATGCAGATTATGAGCATCGATCCACGAGCTAAATATAGATTGTGTCAATATCAACCTAATGAAGAGATGAAACAAGTACCAGTGAGTCAGGATGAGCCGTGAGGGGGAACTGATGCTCTGCAAAGCTAAGCAGTCAACCAGAAAGTCGGGTGATAGAGTTTTAAGGGCGATCTGAGAAGGACCATGCAAAGTTCTACATTCATTCGGCAATGGTGCATATAAATTGGGTTACCTAGATGGCAAAGTTTATGGCAAGGCATGAAATGCAGAGCATCTATGGAAATATTATCATTAATTCGACCTCAACACTAATGCTCTCATTCGTGTTTCATTTTTAACTATATTAAAAAAGTTTGTAAGTTTGTTTTTTGCTTTGTCATTTCAATTTGGTTTATGTTCAATTCCTGTAATTTTAGTTATTTTAATATCAATGAGGTTATTCAGAAGTGCAATTTCAAATGTTTTTATCTACACACTTAACCCATTTATGTTGAGATCAGGGTCTACATGGCCTTTGTTGAAGTTCTTCATGAAGAAAATTTTTTCGATTTTGTTGAGATTAAGGTCAATATTTAGGCATTGTTGAGGTCTTCTGTTAATAAATTTTTTTTGATCTTGATAAGATCGAAGTCTACCTTTGCACATTGTTTAGGTCCTCAGTGAATAAAATTTTTTCGAACTTGTTGAGATCGAGGTCTACATTTAGGCCTTACTGAAGTCCAACGTGAATAAATTTTTCCAATCTTATTGAAATCGAGGGCAACGTCTGGACATTGTTGAGGTCCTATATGAATAAATTTATTTCGATCTTATTTGAAATCGAGGTCGACGTTTGAGCCTTATTGAAGTCCACATAAAAAAATTGACTCTGTTTTACTTAGATCAAGGTCATCAAATTTTAATCTTATCGACGTGCAACCTAACTTAATTATTTGATACTTTTATTTATATTATTTGTTTCAATCCTAGTTAGATTGATATTGGCTATTTTACGATCATCTTAGCCTTATTGAGGTCCAATTAATTTTATTTTGCTAGCTTTATTAAGATCTAAGTTAATAAATTGTAGCGACCTTATTAAGGTCAATATGGTAGCCTTAGGTCAGCATTTTCAATATTGTTGAGCTCATCACTTAACTTTGTTAAGGTCTACATTTTAACTTAAGGTCTATGTTAAGTCGACAATATTTTAACTTATTGAGGTCAGCATTTCACCTTGTTGAGCTCAGTACTAGCCTTTTGAGGTCGGCATAGCCTTGTTAACTTACTGCCTTATTAAGGTCGGTATGTTTACTTTCAGGCTTATTTGAGGTCGGTACTAACCTTATTGAGGTCGGTATAGCCTTGTTGACTTGCAACCATGTTGAGATCAATATTTTAGTCTTATTCAAGTCAGCATTTTAGATCTTATTTAAGTTGCATTTTAGACCTTATTCAGGTCGGCATTTCAGACCTTGTTGAGGTTGGCTTTTCCAATATTGTTAAGCTCAACACTTGACATTGGTAAGGTCGGTATTTTGAATATTGCAGTTGATGATTTTGGCTTTGTAGGTCATCGCTTGATCTTAATGCGATCAAGACCGACCATATTTATTTGTCTGATCTTATAAAAATTTTAGTTGACTTACAATTTATAGAATCCAAGTGATGACAAACTCTAGTAAATGAAAAAAGTACCAAATAAATAATGATTACATGAGTACAAAAGCAAGGCTCAATAATATTAGGTATACACAAGTTCAAAGCATAACAAAAGATGAGCACTACAGTAACTTTTCAAATTTTAGACTTTGGAATTCTTTTGGTCTTCAATGTCCCTACCAATTAGAGTAGTAATACCCTCAATCCCAACCTCATCATCCTGAGGCACTTGGTCATGGTTTCCATCTTGACTTACACTCGAAGATTTCTTCTTAGCTTTTTCTATTTTTCAGTTAAGCTGTCAACATCCACTCAAAGTCTATGTCCCAGTTTTTCTCTTAGAATAACTCAATGCATGTTTGAATGACATTAGCTTTTACTTGCCTATTCTTTAACTAAACATATTGGTCAACACCAGATTTAAGTTTCTCCAACTCATGGCCAAGCTCAATAAGAAGACACTGAACAAAGATGAGTAACTTAGATCGTGGCCATTGAAAAGAAATGGCTAGGATTGTGTAGAATGAAGCCATTTGTTCGCACGTGCGGCCATGTATGGTAATTTTCCAGTTTAATTTCAAATTCTTTTTTTCCTTATTTTCCTTTATTCACAAGATCAAGTCTCACGTATTCTCAAATTCTTTTACTACTTTTTTAATGCTTTAACTTTTAATTTATTATTTTAATTACTTTAACCATGTTTAATAACTTTATAACAAAGTTTGATTTACATGAGTGTTGTTATCATTTTTATTACCATTATTTTTGTTGATGTTATCATTTTTATTACCATTATTTTTGTTGATGTCAAAAATCTGGTCACCTTTACCTCAAGTAGATCTCCTGGCTTCAGCATCATTATTATATTTGTTTATTGGGGAAACGGGTTGCCAATCACCAAAAATGCCTTTAACTACTAGCAAATTGTCGACAATCAATTGAAATTAAATAAGATGATCAGAGGCGCCGGAAGTTTTTTTGGTGTGAACCCTCTGATGCTCAAGTTAGTAATTAGATTTCTGTGGGAAAAATTTATATCACCTCTCTTATGGCTTCATTATTATTGCCCCCTAAACTAGCAGCTTTTCTTCTCATTTCTGGAAGAGTCCATAGACGTAAAAGAAAAGACTTGTTTTTTTGGAGAAAGAAAATCCCCCCTCCTTGGAAGAGATCCCCTACCTTAATTATAATTATTCTAATAAATAATCATAATCATTCTAATCCCTATAACCATCATAATTGTTGTACTAATGATCACAATAATGATCAATAATAGCTGTTGTAATAATTATCGTAATAACTTATCAGTAATAATAAATGTAATAATTATCATTTATTATATATATTTGGTCAAGGAAAGTAGGATTAACTTCTAGTAGAAGTATCCTACTAAAGGTTACCGGAGAAACACTTGGTTGAGATGATCTGTTCAAGCTCTCCAGATAACAACCTGGTCGAGATCATAGATGAACTCTTTGTCGAGATGATGTGCTCGAGAGTTCATCAGATAACTATCTAGTCTTAGTAGTCTGTTTAAGGTTACTTTGATTTATTTGCCAAACAATTTTAGTTAAGCTTGACATTATTTTACTTAAGCTTAACCACCCTCAACTGATAGATAATTACTGATAACTACTAAGGAGTTGGCTGAAAGCAAGTTAACCACCTACAACCTGAAGAGTTGGCTCAAATTGAAGTAACCACCCACAACCTAAAACTTATTTATACTAAAGAGGGCATCACATGAAGGGGTTGTAAAAATGAACTAAATACTATAAATTACTTATCTTAAAACTTATTCTATTTTTGAAAGGATCTAAGAAACCATCACTAGAAATTTCCTTCATTTTAACTTATCTTTGATTCCTTATTTTTATTTTCTTTTCCATATACGCAAAATATCTGACTTAATCATCAGAGGACCTATGCCAGAACTCTCACTGGCATGTCCTAACCATGTTTTGTGGTTGGCTAGTGTGGAAAATTGTGGTTAGATTGACGCTAAGCTTGGATTCATGCTGTTATTCCCCAAAAAATAAATTTAGTTGTTGAGGTCATTTTTCGGCATCAACAAGTGATATTGGAAATACCACACAATCTGGAGAAATTAGAGTTATTGATAATGCTTTGTAAATCCTGTACTTGCGCAATGTAGGAAGTTGAATAATCTTAACAATGAAAGGTGTGTAGAAAAAGATTAAAGAACCTTTTTTTCTCTTGGAAAATCATTTTTTTTAATCAAGTGGTGTACCAACAAAAATTGTTATATTTCTAGCACTATTGAAAACAAGGTCTTTGTTTGTGAGTGGGTTGTAGAGATAACATGAGCGTCGGTATTTGCTGCTTATCAACTCTTGCAAACAGCCTAGAATCATATTTGATAGAGATAATAAAGATGGTTGGCGATTAAATTTATGATATTAAGTTAAAGATCATACTATGACGCCTTTCAAGCTTTGCTCTTTACGACACCGATCATCGCAGAACAAATTATTTCTCTAAAAATTGAACTTGTTATATAATGTATTGACTTTTCCTTAGACTAGAATTTCACTGGTAATTGTATTATGTTCATGGAAAAATAGATTGATAGGCATCGGTTTTTTTAAATGATATGCTTATATAGTTGGGATGCAAAATTTGTTTCATAAATATTTATTGTATGGTACTATAAAATTACATCATTAATGACAATATAAAAAGTCAACTATTGCCCGACGCATGGCCTATCAATGTCATTTGATATACAAACCTTATATTTAAACTTTATAAACATAATTTTAATTGTGTTAATTTATTGAAATATGTGCTTGACAAATTGGTTTTTAGTAGAAGGTATAAACTAAAAATTTAATTTGAATTTTTCCCACTAGAATGTAATGTGCATCACTTTTAATAAATATGATATGTTTCAATATATTTATATGATTCAAGTCATTATCAAGTGTTGGAATTGTACATTTTATGGAACTTGAATTTGATATTCATGTAGGTATCAGGCAATGAAGTATAGTATTTATAATTCTAATCATTCAGGATAATCTTAAGTGAAAATAAGAGGTCAATAGATAAATTATCCTTGCAACTGCAATTCATAAAATTGAAATTTGAGATGGAGCAACCTAACTAACGATGCAAAGAATTTTTTTTTCCATATATATTATATTATTAATTTTAGCCTTCAAAATAAACCTTATGATTTATCCCCAGTAATTACTATAATTCGACACTTTTTCTAGATTTATACACTTTGTTTTGACTTCAACCACTAAATATTTTTGTTTGGGTAGTAAAATAGGGCAACTACAACAAGGCCTTGATTGGAGCCTTACTGTTCGCCTCGCTGTTTAACAAACCAGAAGAAAAACAAGCGACCAAGATTCTGACGAGAAGATGGTTAAATTGTGGACAAACCCATTCAAAACCACATTCCCATCCATTCTAAGAATTTAGAGATTACACTACTAAAAAAAATACCCTTTAGTGATACTAAAATAGTGTCACTAATTACTTTTAGTGACACTTATTAATAGTGTCAGTGATCTGGCAGTCAGAAAAATAGTGACACTTGAAAGTGGTGTTAGGAGTTACTATTACTATAATATTACAGATTTTATGACACTATAGTGATAGAAGTTATTAATAATTATTACGTGTCAAAAGTTCGTATCACTATAGTATTACTAATATTGTGACACTCTTGTAACAATATTTACAAACAATTATTACATGTTAATAGAATATAAATAGTAATACTTTAGTGTCAATAATTACTATTACTATAGTATCACGAGTTAGTAATATCAGTAGAAAAATCACCCCAATAGAACTGATATTTTATGATACATTTTTAATATCAATGATTTTTATAGTTTTCATTGTCATTTTAAGTTTTGTCAATCTAATGATATTATTAAAAAAAGAATATTAAAAGTAGGCTAAACTGCTAAAATAAACAATTACATATAAAATTTCTAATAAATTTTAAATAAGTCTGATAAGTCTGAATCAAACATTAATACAAATATAATAGTAAAAAAAATATGTCAAATATAATTTAAAATCAATATAGTGACAGTTTAGAGAAATCAAAACAAATATTTCAAACATAATTTGAAATCAACATAATGACAATGAATTGCAATCATTCAGTTATCCCATAAGCATCTACTCCTCGACCTTTGCCTTTTCCTTCACCTTCCCTACCTACAAGTGCATCATATAGATTTAATTAGCTAACATGCTATACAAATCAATTCTAATATATTCACAAGAAAAAAAATATACTTATAATTTTACCTGATTATTATATGCTACAATTAACTTTGCAACATACGTGGCCCACTCATCGTGAAGTTGCGAAATATCATATATAATATACTCATCATAGCCCTTGAACTTCAAAAATAAAGCTTAATAAGATTTATAGATAAGGGAAACTGTATGAAGTTGGAGACAACATATATGTACGTAACAAGCTTTTAAGTGAAGGGGCCAAACCTATTAAGAACTCCACCTAAAGCACAGGGGATGAGAACATCACACTCATGTGCCAGAAGCTCACTAGGCTCCATGGAGTCTCGTCCATCAAAATCCTTCAAACTCCCAGTTTTGTCTTTATGGGTTAACATTTTGGGAATGTCAATTCCACCTGCATTCTTAACTGCTCTAGTTATGTCACTTACTGCAATAACTTTACCACCTCTCTCATAAATAAACCTTGCAGCCCATGATCCCACATTTCGAAGCCCTAGAAAGTTCATCAATAAGATTTAAAACAATACAACTAATGAATCCTAAACAATGGACTGACAAAAGACATGAATGTTTACCTAGATTACAAATGTCAAATCCCTAATTGCCTGCCCATGTTCAGCAAGTAAAGCTTCTATAGCATAAACGATACCACGCCTGGTTGCAACCTCTCTGCCTAGTGAACCGCCAAGATCCTAAACTCTAAAATAAAACATGAGATAATGCAGGAGACATGTTTTATTTAAGTCAAATTGTAGATATTTATCTCAAATCAACAACATCACAGATTCTGAAATGTGTACTTACAATGGGCTTTCTTGTGACAACAACAGGAGAGTGACCATGAAATTTTGAGTACTCATCAAAAATCCATGCCATAGTCTGTACGTGAATAAAAGAATAGCTATGTTAGCTACATGAAGAAATGATAAAAATGTAAAGAAATGAAACATTAAAGATTATGAGACCTAGGCATTTGTTCCCATATCCGGGGCTGGTATGTCAGTATGGATTCCAATGAGGTCATGTATCTTCTGAGTGAAAACGCAAGTTAGGCGTTCTAGCTCACTATTACTTAATTCTTTTGGGCTGCATCCAATTCCACCCTTTGCTCCACCATATGGTATATCTGCCACAACAGTCTTCCAGGTCATTAGTTGAGCCAGAGCGTTTACTTCACTAGGATCAACCTTTCAAAACAAATTAACATTGCAATTTCAAATGGAGAGCAACAAGTCATATACAATTTTGTTTCCAAACAGATCAAAGATTGGCAAGAAAGAGGCTATATATTTATTTGTAATGACAAAATAAATAAATAAATAAATATTTAAAATTCAAAAGTTGAAGCAGATTCATGAAATGGCAGATGCTTAAATTCCTTAAGGATGGTGAAATTGACTACTATAATAATAGAACTTAAAGGGCTTTTGGAAGAAAATTTGGGAGGTAAAATTCATTCTCAGACACTTTTAACAAAGATTTTAATATATACTTATGATTCAGCTTTATGATCAAAGAACAAAACATATTTCAGGAACACTAAATCGTCCAAATTCAGTAGAATATCCAGAGTTTGAAAGAGAACCACTACTATTCATAACTGAATACAGAGCACTGGATTTTATCACTAAAGGTACCCTCTATTTATAAACCAGTCCTGCCCCAAAGTTCATTGCCTATGTAACACGGTGCTACATATGTTACATTATCGAAATCAAATGCAAATTTAACATTGGCCAGGATCTTCTTATAACAGTCCCTTGCATAAAAGTATTGACAACATAGAATGTTTAAAGCTATTCCATAATAAATCAAACTGCTACCTCAAACGCATGCAGAGATGGCCAAGGTAACCGCTGCGGCATTCAAGGTGGCGCTACCGAAGAAAACAAGAATACTCAGTTGGTAAAAGGCTCTTATTCGTCTAATAACAGATCTTCAAGAACCCTAAACATACTATGAGCGCAAACTAGACTAGCCCCCAGATCTGACACTGGTTAAGAATAAGACGAGGATGCTTAAAACGATCGTATAGCCAAAGACAACAAGAGGCTGATCCGAGGGGAGGAAGAGTAGTAAAAGATCGAGGACCCGAGGAGTTTGAGGAGCTTGAGAAAGAAAGGACTGGTGATGAGAGAGAAAGTAAGGACGACGGCGATCACCTGAGGTAATT
The DNA here is from genome assembly GCA_025617385.1 of Murraya koenigii. Classification (NCBI taxonomy): domain Eukaryota; kingdom Viridiplantae; phylum Streptophyta; class Magnoliopsida; order Sapindales; family Rutaceae; genus Murraya; species Murraya koenigii. Next base: position 28,878,791 of record CM046812.1, read on the forward strand.
GACGCGGATATAGGAGTTGTTCTTGCGGATGCGGAGGGTGGCCTCGAAGAATGACTTGAGTTTGGAGAAGGCGGATCTACAAGCGATGCTGGGAGTTCCGAAGTGATTTTGTTTGACAATATTATGATGAAATCGATGAGAGAGATATCGATTGAGAATTTGAGATTGTGTTAGGGATTTTGCTTTTGCTATTATCTATTTATATTTTTCTTTCTTAATTTTTAATCAAATGCTTATATATTAAATTTATATAGTTTAGTGGTCTGTGGTCGAAACATAAAAATTTTGAATTTTAGGAGTCTTAGGTTCGAGTTACAAGATTTACAAATTATAATTATTTTTTTTAAATCTCTGATACTTTAGTGTTAGTGATTTCTAATTTTTTATTTACTAACACATTAGTATCAATAATTTATGATATCTATTTGTTAAAACCAAAAAATAGTGCATATGTACATAATTACTGATACTTTTTACAAAATGTCAGAAAACGAAGTGTCAGTAAAGGTAATTTTTGTAGTAGTGTTAAACCTTATCCCTAAACTAAAATTATCGAGATTTGGGAGAGAGAGGGAAGTGCAATTCTATCCTAAAGATCCATAATCTCTTAATTCAAGGGAAAGAAGGAGATAGAACCCTATCAAAATCCCACAATGCCGTAATCAATGAGAGGGAGTTTTTATCCTATAAGAACTCTCATGAGTGCTAAAAAAAAAACATCATATCTCATTTTCTACATCATCTTAAGAGGTTTAATTTTGAATTCATTTTTATCCCAGTTGATCTCTATTCTTCATTACGATTCAAAGGAGGATTTTTTCTCACATTTTTCTTTTTTGGTTCATTTTTTACACATAAACCATATACTTTATTATTACACGAAAACTTGTGACATTGACTTGAGCGTCAGAAGGTTAATGTCAGAAGTTTGGCCATTTTTCTAGTCGTAGGTACTTACTAAGGTAGAATCGTGTTTGCTCGCCTATTTCTGCTCGGACTTCTCAATAGAAGCAAAAATCATTTCCCCTTACAAGCCCACATATTGACATTACCAGATTTTAGTATCAACAGTTTCCTTATGATTTTCCTTCCCCGCTAGATTTTCAATTGTAGCTCCCTGAATTGAGAGTAGGTACAAGCTCTTTATAATGTCTAGCTAATTCATACAAGTTTTACTTTTATGATTATTGACCCCTTAAATTGGGAAATATATAAAAATAGCCAAAAAAATTTAGTAAATATCCAAAATAACTAACTAAACTTTTTCTATCATATGTAGCCATATATTTCTTGTATAGACTTAAATACCCTCAGATCTATAAATAAAACCAGCAATTCTCACACATTCTCAACTAACACTTTTCAAAATCCAGCACACTCTAATCCCTAAAACTCTCCCACTAATCATCAACTCATCAACTAGAAAGCAAAAAGTTGAGGTTAATATTTATTTTACACAATGTGTAGTTTTATTTTTCGATTAATCAAAATTTGTGAGTTAATCAAAATCTAAATATTTTTTTAAGTACTAATTTTTTTCTTTTTTAGGCTTAATGGAGTCAATTGTTCTTCAAATGTGTTATGATGGATTATAGAAGGAATTGAAAAACGATCGTTTTGAGTATAAAAATAGAAAAAATAGAGCTTTTTGGTTCCAAAAAACTGTACGTTTGATGTATTTCTTTCAAGAATATATGAAGTTTTGCAAAATAAATCCGAATGATTACAGTATTACATTGAAGACAACTTTATAGTCGAGATGTTCTACCCAACCCGTATATTCAATACCTATGAATATAGTTGATGATGAAATGGTAAGAGTTTTAATACATATGAGCTCTAATTCGGTGAATGAGTGGTGCATCCCTGTTTTTGTTAGCAAATTTTCTAAAATAAGAAATCAAGAGCATGTTGAAGAAGAGCGTAGTTACTGCGTTGAAGAGGTGACTCTGATGACTGCAACAAGGTTACTCTCCTTTCCATTACAATGATAATCGCATTAATGACACGAATAATACAACATCAAATAGCATTAATGTTGATTCATACCATAGCCCAATAGACGATGGAAACGATGATTTTAGGTATACTCCTATTGATGATGATGATAATCATTTGGATAATTCTTACGATTATGGGGATGATGAGGATAAGGATGATGGGGATGATGGAGATGATGGAGGTGATGGTGATGATGAGCATTATGAGGATCCAGTTGGTGATAGGGAATATTTGCCTCACTTTGAGAATTGTCATGATCTACGCCGAAGTCGGCCTCTTATTCCAAGGCCCCATTCGAAAGGCGTACAAGTTGACCCTCTTATAAGTATTGCACCAATTTTGGCTTTAGACTTGGTCGCTCCAGACTTTGTTAGACATATTGGGTGTAATAATATTTATGTGGGCAAGTTGTTCGATTCTAAATATAATTTAATGTTAGAATTGCGCAAAGTTTCCTTGAGGGATAAGTTCGATTTCAAGGTTCTAAGATCCACATCGACACATTTCGAGGCATATTATACTTCAATTTCGTGTAAATGACGTCTTCGGGTAAAAAGAGCATCAAATGAAGAGAATGTACGTTGGGTAGTAATAAGATGTGACGACATACATGCGTGTCGTAATGAGTCGAGGAGCCTTTGTCAAGCATGGAGTAGGGTTATTGGTCATAATATCGCGGAACAATTTATTCAAGAAAAATGGATATATACTCCAAATGACATCATATCAGATATCGAGCAAGAATACAATATTCGCTTATTATACCAACAGGCTTATTGGGCTAGAGAATTTGCTCTTAAGGCGATACGAGGAAGTCCATCAGAATCATATAATTTACTTCCCAAGTACTCTCATGTATTGGAGAAGGAAAATGAGAGTACGATGAATCGCTCCTAAATTGGATGACAATAATAATTTGAGGCATTGTACTTATTTTGTAAATGGCGTATTGGATCACGAGCATCAAACGAGGAATGTTGTTGGTGATGAGATGTCGACATACATGCGTGATCGTAATGAGTCGAGGAGCCTTTATCATTAGAGTAGTGGTCATAATATCGCGGAATAATGTATTCAGAAAATGGATATACTCAAATGACATCATATCGATATCGGAAATAATCAATTCGTATACCAGCTAGCTTATTAGTGAATTTGCTTGAGGGAAGTCCATCGAATCATATAATGTACTTCTCAGGAATGTGTATTGGAATGAAATTTACATAGTAGCTCTAAATTGGATGATATTCATGATTTAGTCATTATTTCCGATCGATGCAATTCTATTCAGAGAGTTGTTATGAAGATATTTCGTAGTGCTACCCACGACATTTGTTTCTACCATGTCAAAGGTAATGTCAAGTCAAAATTTAGGATGTCAAAAGTTCTTTGGGATAAGTTTGAGCCCGCATTTATGAATGCAGTTATGGAATACAGATGTGAAGAGTTTAGAACAAAACATGAGGGATTGTGGGGAATGCATTCTGGGTCAGCTAATTACTTAGAGAATAATGTGGGCACATGTAGTTGGGCACGATCTCAATTCGATGGTAGGACGTACAACATTCTAACCACTAACATTGCGGAAAGTGTGAATTCTTTGATGAGGGAACCTCAAAAATTTCCTATAACTCATTTGGTTGACCATTTCTGAAAAACATTGCAACAGTGGTTTTATGACAGAAAAATAGTAGCAGAATCGATGAGTACTCCTTTAACAAATTGGGCAGATAAAGTAGTATCTGACAGAAAAGATCAAGCTGAAAGAATGAATGTTCGTCTGGTGTCTGAGCATAAATTTCAAGTTTGGGGTGGTGGTGTGAAGGAAGGGTTAGTTGACATAAGTCGTCGAATTTGTAGTTGTAGAGTATTCTAAGTTGATCAACTTGTATGTGCTTATGCAATAGCTGCTTGCCTACATGCTCGAGTAGATTACATAGGTCTCTGTTCTCAGTTTTACTCTAAGGAATCATTATTGAAGGCATATGCAGTGCTAACCAATCCGGTTGGCAATGTCTGTTCTTGGGAAGTTCCACATCACATCTAACAGTTGAAGGTAAACCTACCAATAAAAAAACTGCCTCCGGGTCGTCGGAAAGAGCTTAGAATACCATCTGTTGGTGAGGATGTATCACGGAGAACTGTGATGTGTTCTCGATGCAAGGAACGCGGGCATAACAGAAAAAGATGTAAGAATCCCACTGCGATGAATCCAAATTAGCGGCCTATTATCGTTTTAACGTCTTATGTTTATTATGTATTCAAGGAAATATATATGATGTATTAGGGTATTGCATCTGTATATGTGCAGCGCTGATATAAGGTATTAGGATATTGCTGCTGTTTATTACTAATCAAACGGTAGTATTAATGGATATGTTGTAAATGACAAATAAAACCGTTAGATTATGCAAGTACATTACAAGTAAATTAAGTAAAGATCTACAATAGTTACCTCATCCCTTGCCATCCCATTGACTCTCTCCCCAAGAGTGTGCTAAAAAATTCCTTCGAATGTCGGATGCCACGATTAACTACAATGTTACCATCAAACCATTGGTCGAACTCATGAAACAATGTCGGATCGTTTATTCCTTTAAGTAGATTTATATCCACACTTGCCCTTTGTCGATATTGACATCTGTTCGTTCTATGGCCGGAAGATGCTTAATGTTCGTTCCTCGTTTGTAAGTTTGTAAGTAGGGACTTTTAAGTGCATATGACGTCCTATACTCGCGACTAAATTTACTTATGTTGGGAGGTGCTTTCTTCAAAATTTGCTCACTGTCATCATTTACATCTTCAGATAATAAACACAATGACAGTGGGGTGTGATTATGACAATCTCGAACATCATCAGAGGCCTATTAATAGTAATAACTTATTAAATCACAATACATTTAGAATAATAGTAAAAATAAAAAGGAACTATATAAATTACTTACCATGTAAGGGTTTCTCATCGGAGTATCACTGTAATAATGCTTCGTTGAATTCTCAGTATATTAATTAATAAACCATATTACAGATTTTGCAAACTCTCTTTGTTCTTTTCTAAACTGTCTTTGTTCATTCCGCTCAACCTCAGCATCTGACATTATCTTGGTCATTGTTTCTTTCATGTCAATAATAGAACGATCAATTCTCTCCATTCTACGAATGACATAATCATACTTGAACTTTGATTTCGACTATGGAAAAAATAAAAATAAATCCATTTTATGTATAACATCATTGTTTTAAAAATAATTAAATGTTAAAAATAGCATCTGAAGCATCTAACCTCTCTTGCAGCTTCATATTCATCATTAAGTGGTGGCTGATCGTCCACTCTATATTCGTGATCAACTGGTGTATGATCGTCCATTTCATAATCATGTTCAACATGTGGCTGATCGTCCACTTTATCTTTGTTGAGTGGTATGTTGGGGTGATGCTGCAACATTGATATAACTGATTACTTAAACAATTTGCGGCAATTGAAGATTCAATAATAATATTATAATTAAATTCAATTATTAACTCACATTATGAACCCAACGAGGGATTGATATCTCATAATCCTTTACGCTTCTCCAAAATGACATATCTTTCTCATGTGTAGTCGGATTGAGTGTTTGCTTAACAATTCCCTGGTAATGAAATAATTAAAATTAGCCATCGCGCATATAAAGTAGTACACTTCAGTAAAACTTAATACTTACGACACGTGTATTGTCGTTGTAAAACTTATACACTTCAGAAAAACTTATTTTCAAAGAGGAAACACCTTCCCACTTTAATATGCGAGGAGTCTTCTTTTTTGTTTTGATGGCCCATTTCTGCTACAAAACCATCAATTACTTCAGAAAACCAAGCCTGTAATATGTGAAAATGCAAAGTTAAGAAAAAAAATAAAAATACATTGTATAGAAAAAATTCATATATATTTGAAACGCACCTGCACCCCAGGACAAAAGCCATAAATGTTATACTTCACATCTTTAAGAGTATTACCTTGGAAAGCCTCCATTTTTTGTTCAATGCAGTGTCCAAACTTTTATATACCGTTTTTAGGATAAACGACCCCATGGAAGACTTCTAAAGTACTCAAGATCATCAACATAGTTTAACAATAACGAATTCAGTACACGTTCATCTTTTCTACCATTAAGTACTCTATCCGCAAATTAATATAACGCGATCTTTAGCGCATCAACATCATCCATGTTATTAAAGTTCAAATCTTCATATTTTTTATCAAATCGTTTAAGAGTAGCACTTAGGTTACCTTCAAAGTACAAATCACGCAACCTGTTATTCGCAGGAAATTTGGCTTCTTTGTGTAAGTCGTATGTACCATAGCAAAGTCTCGTAACTAAACACCATTCAACGATTGATAACCATGCTAACTAGCCATTAAATTCAAACCACAGCTGATTTTTATTATCTTTATCACAACACTCTACTTGCCTAAGTAGCGCGTTGTGAAGGATTGCATCACTAAACACGTAGCTATCCATCTTTGCGAAATGGCCAAATATATATTTCCTGAATAATCTTAATTGTTGTTTCGTTAACTTCCTCTTGATAGCTTCCATCACATTCCCAAATTTTGAGGTATTTGTAATACACCCGGGGAAGTGTTTTGTTTCCAGAATCTTCATCGTGCCTGGTTTTGTTGCCATTACGTCTGCAAAAAAATTAAATTTTTAATTATTTAATTCGATAATTAAAAAAATAAAATTAATTCAATTTAAAACAAAAAATTAATTCAATTTAAAACAATCTATAATATCGTGCGACAGTGTCGCGCGCGCGATGGGTTTCTGTCACGTGTGCGCATGCAGGCTACAGGTGCCTATTGCGAGGCGATGGGTGCCTGTCACGTGGGCGATGGGGCCTGGCAGGCAAGCGATGGGCGCCTGGCGCTCGCACGACATGCATGCAACGGGGGCCTGGCCCATGCGGGTGATTTCTACCTGTTGCGAGTGTGATTTCCACTCCTATTGCACCTACACTCCACCTTACAATCACACCATCAACACCTTAATCTTGTATACACCATTAATTATTTAATCTATCCTAAGAGACATTTTATCGAGCACCTAGTGTACCACTCTTTAAACCTAAATTTCACTTAACAATCCCCAATATTTATGGAAAATCAATCTTAACCTCATCTATATGCATCTATACACCGACTTTTCACCAATCAAACTTATCAAAATAGAAAAAAATAAAAATTTACGAAGTGAACATTATCGAAAATTAAGGAGAAAAACAACTCTAAAATACTGCCGGAGATGAGCTCATTCTCAAAAGTCAGCCAAACAGCCGTTGATTGTTACTGAAAAATGTAAAATGGAGCTAGTGATTGTTACCGAAGGGAGGATATTGCCGAGTTTTGGTTTGGGAAAGATAAGGGTATTATGGCAAAAAAGAATGGTAAATGGTTAAGGAAGATAGAAAAAATTTAGTTGGTTATTTTGGATATTTGTAAATTTTTTTGGCTATTTTTGTAAATTTTCCCTTAAATTTCCAATTATGTCTCTATTTTTGTGAAGTTAAACTTGAAGTCAAACCATATTTTTAGTTATCAATAATGGACTTAAATTAATATTTTTTTAAATAAGTTATATTCCTCATGAGCTAAAGATTTTAATGGTGAGTTTACTTTCTGAATTGAGGAATCGGAATTGGCACAACTTAAAAGTATTGATTACTCTCAAGTATAAGAGTATCTAGTTATAATATAGTTCGGTGAGTCCGAGATCAATCCACATGGAAAATATTTAATTTTTTAATTTCTTTTAATTTATCTAAAAAATATATAATTTAAATACACTCTAATTAACTTAAGTAAAACTATGAAAATAAATTAGTTAGGGTTATGGATCCACTCTTAGTAATAAATATAATTTAATAATTTCTTTTTATTTTTCTTTTTCTTTTTTATTGCTCAATTAATTGTAGAAAATATTATTATTTTCTTATTAATTTTATTATGGATAAGTACTTAGTGGTCAGAAATTCAACTTGTTTACAATAAGTCAATATATCATTTTACCATACTTTATAATAAGATATTAAGATTTTATTGTACTAAACTTCATTGCTTGTTTACAACAAATCAAAATTTTAAAATATAAATATAGATAATATTAACAGAAAAAATTTAATTTTATATAATTAAAATAGAATTTGATTGAATCATATTTTTCTATTAAGAGTTTCACATTACCCTAACTTATTATTATTTAGCTAAACATAATTGAAATAAAAATAATATTTGAAGTTAAATTATACATAATTAAAAGAAATAAAATAACTAAAATATAAAATAAAATTAAATTTATTTATGAAATTAATTTTATAAAATATTATAAAAAGAGATGAGAAAAAGAATTATGAAAGAAAAAAGTGAAGAAAGGTGTGTAAAATGAGGTCCTATTTATACTAATTCATACCAATCCATAGCACACATATAAATAAAGGTAATTATTTTATGATCTTACATTTGTTCCATTAATCAATCATAAATGTCTCACTAACCAAACATAAACCTAGCACAATCCACTCAAGCATACCTAACTTATTTCACTAAGAATTTTTACTCCTCATGGTAAACAAGTTTACTTTTCGCCACAAAATATGCGGATTCACCTCAATAGCTTTTCAAATAACTAGAATTTAAATTTGACATCTATTTATCTATTTGGGGTCTCGAATTACGTAAAATTATTATTTTACCTAATAAGCATATTAATACATAATATTAAATATTTAAAATCATAATTAATAATTCATAGTATATTATATAATTACAAATATAAATTATAATATAAGCACAAAATAATATTTTTACCCTTTAATAAACATACAACTTTTAACACCAATTAGGAACTCGTAATTATAATCATTGACAACGATTACTTCACAAAATGAAGGTAGAAATCAGAATCGAAACCGTGGAGCTCATACCAATTTGGGAATGAGGAATGAGAGATTGATTCTCATTTTAGTCCCTGTAAAATTATAAAAATATCCAGAATTTTGTATTATTTACAAATAAGTCCTTTGATAATGATGATGATAATAAAAAATTAAATTAATTATTATTATTATCAAAAATTTATTATTTTTATTATTATCATTAATTTCATTATTATTAATACTAATTTTTAATTTTAATTATTATTATTATTAATGATAAAATTATTATAATCAATTAAATATTAATGTTAATAATAATTATGACAATAGTTAATTAAAATTTTTAATACTTTGTAACAATTTAACTCATTTCGATTCTGATTATAAAGTAAAATAAATACATCAATGACAATATAGCTCATTCCGATTCCGATTATTCTAATTTCAATCCATTATTCTTATTTCAGTTCATTCTGATTTCTATTAAATAAACTAAGCATAAAAATTATAGCAATCTATATTATTTTGAGTTTTAACATAGGTGGTCTGACAAAATACCTGATTCCTGTATAATTATATTATAAAACCTTCAAATTCAATTCGATTGGCTGTGAATATACTTTACATTAATATTAACGATCAGCCAACTCCAATGATAAGAAAGAGTAAGGATTGATGTTACATGTTATGTTTTATTTACTTTTAAACAAAAGCGTTCCATGTTTTACCAAAATGTAACACAATACTCGATTTTAGAATCATCAAAGATTCTAACCGTTAAAACGTTCCCTCCTTCCCCTCCTTTTTGCCTTAACCAACGGATCACCTTCTTTCCAAATATAAATGAAAAAAAAAAAATCATTTTACGAAATCCTCATAAATCAATCGAATCATTTTATTATCATCCTTTCATCACCAATAACAGAACTTACAGATTGAATTGCATTTTTTTTTTAATTTTCTATTCTGAATTTGTTGCTTACTAGCTCTAGCAATGGATAATAATAGAATGTATATACGACAGAAGACCGGCGTATATCCGACAGACCAACCGTCGTCGCCAGCGCACCGTCACACGCGGTCAGGATCAGTGTCCAATGTGAGAAAAGCTCAGACAAAAGCTGCAGCTCAAAGATTGGCTGCTGTCATGGCCCATAAGCCGTCTGACGAGACTGATGACGATGATGATGATCATTCTTATGATTACATAGCCCCTGGTGGGCCCGGCGTTATTGGACTCGCCGGTACTGGTGGTCGTACAATGCGCTCCCGCTCTCCATCGGTAAATATATATATATATAAAATTCTGATGATAATAATACTTTTATTGAGTGCGATTATACCAGCACTAATGCACTGAACCTATTAGAACTCCGCGTGATTAAATAAATTTTTGTTTTTCTTTTAGCAATTCTTCGTATTAAGACTTATCGGTCCGGATTTTAACAAACTAAGAATGTTATTAACCGGAAAATTTGATGAATTGTTTCATTACTTACTTTATACTCATTGTTTTCCGATGTTGTGAAATTTTACCACTTTATGATCCTATGGTGTTTATTCTTGGAAATTGAAAGCACAAAACATGTTTGTTCTTATAAATTGGAACTGTAACTTGCAGAGAAAACCGATAGCTCAAAAGCGGACACAAATGATGCCGAATGAACCAGCTGATGAGGATAATGATGACGGTGACGATGATTACGGTTTGGTGAGTGGTAAGGCAAGCATTGGGCTTGGTGGGGGAAGAGCAATGCAGTCGCGTCTTAATATGGTACCAAGCAGTTATTTTGCTATTTTGCAGTTCATTTAATCTCTTTATGCCATCCTTGAGTATGTTTGGAATTGAGGTTAGGCAGCTGTAGCTTTTAAGCTACAGCACTAAGGTGTTTAGTAAACACTAACTACTGTAGCTTTTAAGCTATATTAATTATGTTAATATAATTTTTCACTTATAAGATGTAAAATTTATTATGTTTTTAATAATTTTATTAAAATTATTATTTAAAAATTATATTTATTACATATTATTAACTTTTATTTTATAATTATAACTTTTTTTCCACAATCGCTGCAGCTTAAAAGTTACAACACCTCAATCTCAAACACCTCAATCTAGAAATTGATTTAGTTTCTTATAGTGCTTTCTGTTATGAAATTCAGGCCAAGGCTCTGCCTCGGAAGACGGTGAACCAACAGGCTGATGCTGATAATTATGAGAGCTATGATTACAGCAAGGCGAGCGCTACAGGGAGTATTGGACACGCTGGTGGAAGATCTGTGCGGTCACCCTCTCCTGCGGTAATTGTCTTTGACTACAAGATTGAATTGGATTCTTGACTTGTCTTGAAATTATTAACCCTGTGATACAGAGGAAACATGAACTTTCTGTTAATTCATATCGAAGAGTGTTGTTGATGTATGTAGTTTATTGTGAACGGCCTTCCTTAGTATTGGAATACTAATAGATTGAATTAACTAGGATATTGTCATACATTTCATGGTTACCATTTGATTCTAAGATCTACATTTCAGAGGATTTGGTCTTAATTCATATATTCTTATATTTGGCATGCATTTGAAGCACAGCCTAAAACTACACCTCAAAGGCCATACCAACCAGCTACTGAAGACAACGACGATGATTATGACTATAGTAGAGCGAGCAGCGGAGGTAGCATTGGACTCACTGGACCTGGGGGAAAATCAAGGCAGTCACCCTCTCCTGTGGTAACTGTTGAGGAATATCAGTTTATATTCTGGACTTACAGATTTGTTAAGCTATAGTTATGAGATTGTTAGGTGATATATTATGATACACTTCAACTCGGCTTCTGTTATTATTAGACCACTAACTTGAATCAATTCACATTTGTGTATATAATGTTCCTTCAATTTAAATGCATGGAATTGGAAATAGAATAACTTATATTGACTTTACAAGATGAAGTGCAGACCAAGAGTACACCTCCTCAAAAGCTAAAGCAGGAGACAGTAAACCGTCCAGCCAATGAGGATAATGATGAGGATTATGATTATGGTTCAGTAACCGGCAGAGGAAGCATAGGACTTGCAGGTGGAAGGTCTGTGCGGACACCTTCTCCTCTGGTAACTATATATGTATACTGATTTAGACTTTCCTTGCAGCCCTTATAAATTCCTTTGCATGCCTTGTTTTGGGTTTCATTCATATAGGTTCCACATTAACTTAGATAGTGATGTGCAGAACAATATGACACCTCAAAAATATAAGCAGGAGACGGGAAACCAACCAGCCAACCAAAACAAAGATGAGAACAATGAAAATAGCAAGGAGAGTGTCACCGGAAGCCTCGGATTTAATTCTGGAAGATCCAGGCGGACACGAACTCCGATGGTAATTTTCTATGAATATCAAGTTAGATTAGCAGCATGCACTAGTTTTGTGAAAAAGTGCTGTAGAAGAAACATAAATTCTAGTAGCAAACAATTTATTAAATACAAATGTCAGCGGATGCAAAGAAAATATAGCTAAACTAATTTTATTGACCAATGGTTATGGTACTGTTATCTTCACTTTGAAGCATTTTAGTGTGTGTTTTTTTATAGTTTAGTTGCATTGCTTCATTTATTATGAGACCAATAGGCTGTAATTCACATATTCTAAAAGATTTTGCACCCACCATCTCCTTTTGAAGTGAACATGGTAGTGCAAATTTTAAACAATTTATATATGATCCTACAGTATGCATGCTTGAAATATCATATTGATGTACATTTTTATACGGGCTTACATAATGAAGCACAGACCATATCTACACCTCAAAGATCTATGGATGAAGAAAATGATGAAAACTACAACTATGGTTTGGTGAGTGGTAAAGCAAGTATTGGGCTAGCTGGTGGAAGAGGCATTCGTTCACCCACTCCAAATGTAAGTGTCTATGACCTTGAATTTGAGGTTCTTGGTGTAAATTATGGTTGAACATACAATTTTGTAGAGTATGCATTCATTCTATTTGACAAGAAAGTCTGTAATATGAGACTCTGGTGCTGCAGATAAATATAGTAGTTGAACCTAAAATGATTTTAGCTTACAATAAAAACTGTTACATCAATATTGAAGTTTGCTGATGTTGTACAACGAGGAAGTATTTTCACTCAATGTTAGTGATCATGAATGTCTCTTGATGTTGTACTGCCTGGAAGTATTTGTAGTCAATGTCAGTGATCATGAATGTCTCTTTCTCTTTACATGAATTCTGTACTTTTTATACATTTTTTATTATGATACTCATGACATTAGAGAATGAAAGGATTCTTGCTATTAGAGTATTAGTTTTAAAGATTTCATTTATTTACTAAATCCTTCATGCTTGAGGATTGATGCTGTGGATGTGAAAGTTCTTACTTTGAGAACCATTATAAAGCACAGATCAGAGCTACAGCCCAAAAGCAGATCAAGGTGACAGCAAATCAACCAACTGAAGAAGAAAATGATGTGGATAACCTTTCATATGGTTCTAGGTATGCAAGTGGCAAGACAAGCATTGGTCATGCTGGTGGACGGGCAATGAGAACACCTTCTCCAATGGTAATTAGCATACCAGCTATTGTGATTTTAGATTTTTTTTTTTTTTTTTATTGGGTGTTTTGTCAAGTCAAGCTAATAATACAAAATAGCAGGTATCCATAGACTATTCAATTTGTCAGTATGGATTTCATCTATTGTTCCATTTATCATGAATTCCTGGACCAGAAAAATAGGTTATTGCTTAAAGTTTCTTGAACTTAAAGTTAGAGCTATGACAGTTTAATGATGTGCACAGCTTTAGGATAATGTAATGTTGAGCAAAAGCTATGATAATGATATTTTCAAGTTGACCAATATTGAAAGATTACATAACCAACTTAGGCAACAGAATACACTTTCAGGTACCAATATCAAGTGTGAGGTTGGTACTTGGCATGCACATGCTGTTGTCTACCTTGGACATTCTAAAATATGGTTTCTATAAACAGAGACTTTATCACAGAATCTGAAGAAATACCTTTTTAAATGCTCATATTTTTTGTGTAGTTTTAAGGATATCATGTTTTTTTTTTTACTAGTCAGTTCGCACCAATCCAGAAGAACTTCCCTCTGCACACTCAACTTCAGGTGCTCGATCATCTTTATCCGTGAACTCTATGGATCAACAATCATCAGCTCCTTCGAATTTAGTTGAACGAACATCTTATTCTAAAGTGGCAGGTCGACCATCTCAATCAGCAGATTCCATCGAGCAACCTTCATCTGCTCGTTCAACATCATCTGTTAACTCAAATTCAAGAGTCAAAACTGTCACTATGCTACCATCTGCTGTACCAATCTCACTAAGGCCTTCATCAGTAACTCCATCAGAGGTTTCTATTGAAAATTGGAGAGATAGAAGGTATCAGCTCTAAACTTATGTATTTTCACCTTTTTGAGTAAATATATCACTTGTATCATTGTACCTTTCTTCATCTCATTTGAATAAGGTTTGAAAATTTTATTTCATTCACTACCATTTATTTATTTTATGTGGGATTTTTACATTGACCTAATCATGGTTTTTACATATCAATGATCAAGAAAGTGAGGTAATTCTCTTATTTCAATTAGAAGCTACTCGTTTGCTTCACCACCAGATATTTTGCCTGAGTAATTGAATTATTGGCAACATCTAATGTTTTCAGAAAAAATAATAGCATCTGTCAAGAATTTGTTTATTCCTCTGCAACTATGTGGCTACTGATATGAATGGTCCATTTCTTAGCTTTTCATTAATTCAAACTTTGAGAGTGATGCTCTTGCCCTGATATTAAGTGTGGAGATTTTCTGTCGAGTGACTTATATCCATCCTTTCCTGCATATTAGCTTGAATGTATTTAATGTTACTCTCATAGCTTTGGGTTCTTAATGCACCTGTATAAATGCATTTGTCAACTTACTTATTTAGTTTCTGTCAACAATCAGATCATCTGTAGATTTTGGAAATGCAAACTTCAGGGAAACTGGCGATCAGCGTTCTGCCTCTGCTCTACAAGATGAGGTATGCCCTTCCAATTTATATTATCTGTGCATCTAAGGTCCATGGTTTGCGGCTCTTCAAAATTCAAATATGAGATGGTAGTCAGTGTACTTAATATCCCGTTGCCCCTCCTTTTTTAGAGTATTTTATTACATTAAATTCTCTCAACATTTTAACTAAAATGGCCTAGCAAGCAAGTCCTAGCAGAGTTTTTATCTTTTTGGGTATTGCACTAATGAAGTGTTAATCTTATGGCAGCTTGATATGCTACAGGAAGAAAATGAAATTCTACATGAAAAGGTGATGGCATTATTTTTTAAAGCTAATTTTAAAGAGAATCAGATGTTTGTCATTTAATTTGTCCTCTATGCTCCTAATAATACCGAGTGAAGTTCCAGCAAACTGCAATAGTTTAAATGCAAACACACAAAACGAGTACCACCATGTGCATAGTTCTGTCACATCACTATTCACTCAAATAAATATGATGTTCTGAGTTTTGAGCAGAAAATGATGTTTTTCCTGTGTAATAATATTGGCATCGTCATTTTATCTTTTGTGGTGGCAACCTATTATGATATTACTGATATGTATCTCCTCAGCTTCAACTTGCAGAGGAGAGGTGTGAGGAAGCGGAAGCAAGATCTCGACAGCTTGAGAAACAGGTAAACTTTTTATTTTTGTATTTAAATTCCTTATTGTTTGACCATGTTAGCAGATATATGCTTCCCCAAGTGATAACAGTCTTGTTAAAAGTGTCATAACTGAGATTTTGATTTTTAAGAGCGACAGCAGTAACAAGTAGTTAATTGGACTATATTGACATTCGCAAGCTCTGTTTAAACATTTTAGTTTTTTTTTTCTTTTCCAGTGTTTTTATCTATTAATTTATATGATTTTCTTAAGGTTGCTTCTTTTGGAGAAGGTATCACACTAGAAGCCCGCCTTTTAAGCAGGCAAGCTTTAAAGTTCATATATGCATATACTGTGTGCTGAAGTATCATTCTCTCATATGCTAATTTTGAGTTTGTTTTACTCTTCAGAAAGGAGGCAGCCCTGCATCAAAGGGAGGTGCGTATTACTATGAGTATTGAGTTTGCAAGATACCACATGCGCATAATAGTCACACAACTTGCTTAAAATTAATACAATCAGCAATAACCCCTTTAAATGTTGCTGTATGCTCAGTGAGTCTATGCTAGTTTTACTGGTCCACTTGCATGCATTTGTGAACAAAACTATGTATGATGTCTAATGCATTTTTATGTGAAGGTCTATGGATTATTTGTATGTTATTTCGAAATTAGCCAGACAACAGTAGCAAGTAATGATCAACATGGTGTGCAAACATGTTTTTACCTTCTTCTTTCTTTCTCAGGCTGCTTTGAAAGTTGCAGCACAGAGTCATGGTGGTAACATTGAAGAGATTGCTGCCCTTCGTACAGAAGCTGAGGTATTCAGAAATTCTATTTTCAATTGTCATACTTTCATCTGAAATTTTTTCCATGCTATGGACATGTCTCATCAATGTGTCTTTTCGAATTTTGTAATATACTTTTCCAATTTTGACTTAGACTGCTAGGGATGAAGCCACAACTGCTCTGGAGACACTGCAACAATGGGAGGATGAAATTAGATCACTTCGAAACAGGACTCAGAGAATGATACTGACTCAGGAAGAGATGGTTTTGAAAATTTCCCCCATCCTAGCATGTTTTTTTTTTTTCCTTTTACTTGGATTTCTCTATTTCTTTTTGCCATAGTTACATGATTTGCAGTTTTTTTTTAGGAGGAAGTTATTTTAAAGAGGTGTTGGCTTGCTCGATATTGGAACTTATGTGTTCAATATGGTAAATAAATTTTTCAAACTTGCAAAATAATAATTTTCCGTGCTTTCCTTTCTTTTATCATTGTTATCTGTATGTATAGGCCATATAATTGGCTTTAACCAATGATGATTAGGCCATGATGAATTCAAGTTCAGTTGAAACTATACCGAACAAATGGCTTATATCAAACTTGAATATAAAAAGCCAAAAAAAAAGTGGATGATCAAATATTAGTTCATATATCTTTGTATTTCAGAATCAATTAAAAAAAAAAATGTGAATGCTCCTTTGAGATTTGAAGGGCGCCTCTATTTCTTGGCAGGTATCCATGCAGAGATTGCTAAAGCAAAGCATGATTACTGGTCAACATTTGCGCCTCTTCCATTTGAAATGGTACTAGCCGCTGGAGAGAGAGCTAAAGAGGAGAACTTATCAGGTGAGAGTTAATATAGATCCATGTATTTACTACTGTTGAACACTTTTTGTCCTTTTCAGCTGCATTTGAAAACTAGATTGAGAATTGATATCAATGCCGACTCTTTGGGAGTAGCAGTGACAAGATTCTGAATGCCTCAACTTTTTTTGACCGTTTTCTTTTTGCTTCCTTGTTGAGCAGAAAGCACTGCTTCAGAAGAAAGGAAAAGAATTCTAAAAGATTTGAAAGAACTTTCTGGAGATGGGAATATTGAGAGTATGCTTTTAGTGGAGAAGGGTCTGCGAGAATTGGCTTCCTTAAAGGTTTCTGTCATATCCTTGCATCTGATAATTCTGCGGACAAAATATTGATGCGATTAAGCATCAAGTAGTTGTCTCTTGGAAATATTTCTAGCGACAATGTGTCTGTGTATATTCTGTTTTTTCTACCACTGCTTATCCAGAATACTGATACCGTCAAATAACCAATGGATAGTTTATGATTCATTTGTTAGCTTATGATTACTTTCAATGAAGGTAGAGGATGCGGTTGCACTTTCAATGGCTCAACAACGGCGCCTAAATCAGCTTAAATCTGGTATGCAAGAGCTATTTATTATAACAAAATAGTTCGCTTATAATTAAGTTGGCATGTTTCTATGCAATTCATGATTGGAATATTCTCTATCAGTGAACATGGACAATTTTAGAATTGCTTTTATATACAGTCAATTGATCATGAGGCTCCTTCATTTGGAGTATTCAAACTGTTTTGCATACATTACTCAATCTGGTTGCTTGAACATTTTAAATTTCTCTTGTGATCATTTCAGTGGATGAAGTGAAGATACCATCTGAGGGACAATTCGAGGCGTTTGGTAAGTTTATAGTTAGTACAAGTCCCAAGATCCTCTTTTTCACCGCTGGCTTGCAGACATCTTTATGATTTTGCATATTTTAATTTGCTGAACCTTACTTGCGGCACAATAAAGCACCATTGTTAGTTTATATATGGTGTAGAAAACTAAATATATATACTTTCATTTTCAGAATTGAGTCAAGAGGAATCCGAAGATACACAGTTTAAGCAGGTAATTGAACAACTTTTGCAGGCATGAAAGCTCTCTATTAAGCCTTTATCTTTTGGAGTCGTTCAAAAATGAACTTCAAATGTAATCACTTCTTGGATGCTTGCTTGATATGCACATGAAGGCCTGGCTTACATATTTTTGGAGAAGAGCTAAAGACCACGGAGTAGAATCAGACATTGCTGATGATCGATTTGAATTCTGGATTGAGCATAGCGGCCGGTCTTCCAGCTCACATGATGCAGTTGATGGTACTCTCCCTTCTCTCGTTCCTCTTTCCTCATACTGCCCGTCATGTCCAACAACATGCCACTTATCTTTCTGGTTCTCAAACAAAATTTCTTTTTGCATTGTTTCATTACTTAGTATATGAATTTCTTTTTCTTTTCTTTTTTTTTTTTCTTGGGCTAAGATGTATGATTTTTCGGATGCCTCAATACATTAGGCGATCATGAGACACATTTCAGGCTTTTAAGAAACCACAGTTTCATGTAACAAGGGCTTTGTTTATGCTTCATGGGTAACATAACATGTCCTTTAATTCATAAACATAGTTGAGCTTTTCTCTGATGTACAGTTGAACGAGGCCTGGCAGAGCTCCGGAAGCTTGGTCTCGAGAGCCAGCTGTGGCAAACATCTCGCAAAGGGCTCGAGGAAGACGTCAAATCACAACTAGAGTATGACTGCTGATAACACAATTGATATTGATTGATATTCAATCTTGATCCTGAAGGGAATCTATTGTGCTCTCAGTTTGTTCAAGTGACAAACATATTTTTTTGACTTGCAAAATTATGTATGGTCTAATGTAGCAGAGTTGAATCAACAACTTTCATTTATGCAAAAAAATCTTGTATAGACCATTGATTCTGGCAATGAACCCTATTCTATTCGTTAATTATTCTTTGCGCTTTTGAATTTTTTAGTCATGAGCATGTGAGAACTTTCACAGTCAAAAAACTTTCATAGTCAAAATAAGGCTTCATTTTTTTTTTACGAGGATCTTTTAAAATGATTTTTATTTGACAAAAAACTTTGATAAAGTGTTTTATCTGTGTGGTGACCAATCTCAAAAGTGTTTGAATCTTCTTCAGCTGCCACCAAAAATTGCATATTCTATGACTAACAGGCAAAAAGAGATCAATATATATATATATATATATATATTGGTTTCTCTCACTTTCCTTTTGGTATGCAATTGAATCTTAATTTGCATAAGATCGTGTGCCGGCTGTGGTGAATGGTGCATAATTTAAGAGAAGTTGAGGTGTAGTTTTTAGTAACCTCTCTTCTGGTTTGAGTTCTTTTTATTTTTTTTTTTAAAAAAAAGGAGAAAGTAAAGTTTTCTATTGATTAAACTGAGAGAGTAACATCAAGATTTGAACTGCAAAAATCTTATGCCGCATGTTTTGGTAATAGCGTATAATTATGATTTAATTATTTTTTAAAATTTACGAACCATGAATATTAAGTTAATTTTGTTCTGAAGAAAATCAAATCATAAAAGAACTCTAGTTTTAGCATTAAGATCTTGCGTTTAAGTCTTACTAATATGCTTATATTAATAACTTGAGTAAATTTCATTTTAAAAAATTAGATCATAAAAAAATTTTAATCTTCAGACCGGATGTTATGTTTGAATCTCACTAATGTGCCTGCATAAAAATAAAAAATAAATAAATAAAAATTGAAAGAAAGAAAGAAGTGAGTGATTACATATTTATGATTCATTAATTAATTAATACTCTATCCAAATGGGCAGCCAATAAATTACTTTCACGTTTCGTGGGCAGGTATAAAGATTCCGAAGACTTCAAATTTTACGAGCATCGTGACTGATCTGAATATTTTGAAAAGCCCATTAAATTAATATAAGCTGATCAGAATCAGATCGCCATTTTCTTGACCATAGTTATTGAATGCATGTCCATGTGAACACGAAGATTCCAATGCTCGCCAATATTTTCATCAAGTTAGTTTGGGATTGTTTCAAATTTGACTCAAATAAAATGTATTAAAATATTTTTAGATGATAGGGAATCTCATTGGGCAGTAAAATGTTACAAAATCCAATCTTATTGCTGTTGTTAGCTGTTTGTTTCTTCACTCTGTAGTAGTATAGGGTAAACTTCTCCATCAAAGTGAATTTCCAAGTTGTGCTCATTGTTACTCAAGTAAAAGGATGGTCCCCATAAATTAATAATTGTTATTCGATGTGCAATTATAACATAATATTTCAAAACAAAAGCATATAACATACTCTATGCAATCTATATATTAAAATTTTGAATTAACTGGTGGGTATTTCTAATAAAAATGCATGAGAAGAAAGTGAACCAAAAACTAAAATAAAAAAGGCGGGTCATTGGCTTAAAATCACATTAAATTTTACTAACACCAAAAAAACAAATTACATTAAAACAATGGTAAAAAGATATTGTAATTTTTTAAAAATTATGAGACAATTATTATTTGATGAGACAATCATGAAAATCTTTTATTTTCGTAAATAATTACACTTATATATATATATATATATATATATATATATATATATATATATATATATATATATATATATATATATATATATATATATATATATATATATATATATATATATACACAGACGCACGCGCACACGTAAACTTGCTTTTTGAACCAACTCTGAGTGGTGACACGATTATGTCTAAATAAAAAGACAGATCTGTGATAATTTTAGAAATTACGGAATTTCGGTTTTTTTCTCCTAAATCAATAAGTATTGACTGAATCAAATTTCATTAAAAAAAAAAAAGAAAAAGTCAATTTTTGGACTCTAATTTTAACTTCAGTTAAGCCCAAGCCCAAACTCTAAAAACCCATTTTGGAGCCCACAAACAAACCGAAGAGTAAAAAATCAAGCAGTCACCAATTAACAGCAAACACGGGGTAGGTGAAGAAGATAAAGCCTAGAACATTCAACATTACAACAACGCTTTCAATATTCCTCAATCACATGCTGTTCACACACACTCACTCCTATAAATTTTGTCAAACTCCATAAATCTCTCTCTAATTACACTCTCTCTCTCTCTACAAGCCCTCCTCATTTTCCTCTCTGTAAGGGGTGTTCTGAGGTACTACTATTCATTTTCATTCGCTTATATCACTTTTGATCTGATCAAAGATCAATATTGGGTTTTTGATGACTTATTTGTGTTGACTTTATGTTGATCACTTTTTTTTTTTCCTGATTTTTTTTGCTTAAAGATAGGAACTTGTCTGTTAGATTTGATTGTCTTGTTGTTTATGCTTCTGGGTGCACCTCTTTATTCACAGATCTCATCTGTTTTTAGCTCAAGATGAGGGGTTAGCTATTGATGATGACTGTAAACTTTTTTCTTATTTTATAAGAAGGAAAAAGAAACTCCTTTTAACCATGTAGTGTTTTTATTGTAAAAATAGGAAGATTTTTATCATTTCTAAAGAAATGGTTATATATGCTATTTCTCACTGTATTAGGGGCTTGTGGTGAAAAATTAAGCTGTGACTTAAACCTTGGCCATTAATTTTTTGGTGGGAGTTAACTGCTACTCAAGATTTGGTGGAGATTTTTTTCATGAGCTTGTAGCTTTTTATTACTGTTTTTATGGTTTCATACTTGTTTGGTGTCTTTGGGTTTGTTATGTAGTGGAGCCATGTTTTGTTCAAGACTATTTTTGGTGAAAAAATCTTTTTTTTTTCTTTTTTCTTTTTGTTTTTCTGTGTGTTTAAAGATCATTCCTTAGCGTACACTCCTGATTAAGGTTGAAATTATAAGTTATAATGTTAACTGGTTCATTTTTTCTTGTTACTTAATCTGTTTTTGCCTTTTTGGCATAAATGTCAGGATTTCTCGTTTATTCTTTGTTATGCTGCTGCTGGCATTGTTTATGTTCGTTGAACGTTTGTGAGTTATACGGTTCACTTAATGTAATATTTTGTATTGCACAGATCACACAGCACAATGGTGAAAGCAGTTGCAGTTCTTGGTGGAACTGAGGGTGTCAAGGGAACTGTTTCCTTTACCCAGGAAGGAGATGGTAATAATTCATCAGTTGGTTCTGGAACTTGTTGCTCTTAAATCATGTCTAAACTATTTTTTTTTTTTGGCTTTATTTTTTCTTTTAGGTCCAACAACGGTGACTGGAAGCCTCTCTGGTCTCAAGCCTGGTCTTCATGGATTCCATGTTCATGCTCTTGGTGACACAACAAATGGTTGCATGTCAACTGGTATATATAGCCCCTTGACTATTGAGTATTTCTATTATGTATATCTAATAAGTTTGGGGAAAGCCGTGGACAGAAAACTCTCTTTGATTTCTTAAAATTTGTTCTCAATTCATCATTTGCTGGTCTTCTTTCAGGACCCCACTTTAACCCTGCTGGAAAAGAACATGGAGCTCCAGAGGATGAGAATCGTCATGCCGGTGATTTAGGAAATGTCAATGTTGGTGATGATGGTATGTATATGTTGTTCATAATATCATGTTGACTAATTAGTTGTTTATGGTGTGCGATATCTGTCAAAGTGATTTGACTCTTTTCTGGGTTATGCATCTGATTCAGGTACTACTACTTTTACAGTTGTTGATAATCAGGTACTCTTTCATCTCCTTTGTCATTTAGGCTTCGTTATGTTTCTATTCATATGTTCATGGACCCAACTCCAATGAAGTCATCACTGTCCTGTTATGTACATTTTGCAGATTCCTCTTTCTGGACCAAATTCCATTATTGGAAGGGCTGTTGTAGTCCACTCAGATCCTGATGATCTTGGCAAGGGTAATATACATTGTTTCAATATGACTTTTTTTCCAAGTTGAATATACTTTGTTTACATTCAAGTAAAGGGAAGTTGAAGGAAATGATCTGATATCCTCATGAAGTATTAAATTCTTTGAATCATGTTGTCTAATTAATGGATAGGTTGAGTAGGCTATAACAATGATATATAAAAATTTGAAGTAAGTTTTGTGCACTGTGAATCGTGTTCACCCTAAGCGATACTTAATTTAGTTGCAGACCCCACTTTTTTTTTTTTTTTACCTCTTGTTTAGTATTTATTTATGAATGTTCATCTCTCTCAGGTGGACACGAGCTCAGCAAAACCACTGGAAATGCTGGTGGCAGACTAGCTTGTGGTAAGTATGCTAACTTAATCATTCTAATTTAAGGGCCCTTTGCTATAATTTTTGCATATTCTTATTTACTTAGTGTTCCACCACTGGCGGTGTTTTGCTTCCAGACTCGTCCATTATTTCATGTGGTTGGATATGTGTTGAGCTGGTGATTAGTGATCATTAATTAATTTTTTTTTCTTGTCTTTTCAGGCATCATTGGGCTCCAAGGATGAAGTGGCTTCTCTTCAGACCATAATAAATACATTTGATATGATGAGCATTCTGGTCCATATATGCTTGAGTGTGACTTGTCGAGATTATGATCTTGAATAAGAGAAAATCTAAAACGTTGTTGTGTATGTTGGATGCTTTTTTTCATAATCTCCATTTTTACATTTTCATTTAAGTTTATCCTCAGTTTTTGCTCGGTGTTTATATTTTCTGGAAGTCTGGATTACCTATAAATCTTAATGCTATGTTTGACATAATAGCTAACGGTGTTGTATCATGATCTGTATGAGGATCATTTGTAGGTGATTACACAATTTTGTGAATTGCATTACTTGGTGGAATCAAAATTGCAATTACATACCTTAAAAAATATTAAATCGCAATTGATGAAGCGGTACTCATAACAAGTTCTTATTGACTATTGCAATCGGTATGGATTTAGATAGGGGGAAACATGTCATTTGAACTTCATATATGCTTTTGAGAATATTTTTTCGAAGTCAAAACTTGAAACAAAACCCAGAGGCACTGTTACAAAAAGGTGTTGAAGCAAAAGTTTAAAGGGTATTATGTTATTAGGCAGTGATAGAATTTTATATGTGAAGCTGGTTTTGAAAAATGAAAGGCAAAACACGCTACCATGTTGAATGCACGAGTAACAGAGAACAAGTGGGAGGATCACGCACTGAAAGTTGAAGTGGTGGTATGCCTTGCAATAGCAATTGACTATGAATAATAAGTTATCTGCATTGCGTAACAACTCATCGTTATAGGTTTGCAAGATTTGTGAGTCAATCGATCTTGGACCCGGAGGTGCTTGTTTAGTTTGAAGGAAAATTTTCGAGTCTGGGTTCAATAATATAGCTAAAATGGTAAAAGTAAGGCCAAGCTTGAAGCTCTTCAAGATTGTCCATAAAAGGCAACTCTTGTTGTGAGGTTGGGAGCTCTGTCAACTACAATATTAGTGACTAATCAAATGCAGTTATATCAAATCAAATGATGTCTCGGAAGGAGGAGAAACGCAAGCGCTAATCGAAAATTTCACATCTAAAATGGAGTAAATTTTTAGATGTGACGAATCCGAGCCCACCCATAAACCATGTAAAGGCTAGTTTATGGGCCGAAGTAGAATAAACACGGAGTGAGGTGAGTGAGTGCCAAAGTTATTTTGTAAAGAATCTCCTTACATTTATCCTCCATCCGGGGGCTGCGGCCAATTTTTTTTCTTTTTTTATATTGGGATCAATTAGTTTTTTTCTTTTATACGTTTTTAAAGAAACTTTAGTTAATACACGAGTCAAAAAAAAAAAAAAACAATTAGGCCTATTTTGGATTGCTTTTGAGAGGAATGTAATTAGGCCTATTTTCCAAATCCACATATGCAAGAAGATAATTTAAGCAAAATGAGTGGAATTAGCATATGTGGTGTTTGGAGGTTAGGATACAGTAATCAAATGTGCACATGCAGTACAATTACAAACAACACAAGTGGGATCCAATGCTATGGACTTGTTCACCCCATACGCTTAGGATTGCCATATAAGCACAGCATTAAGTCCCTTCACCTAAGTCCAATGCATATTAAAGCGAGACGATTGGAAACATCATCTCTCACTTAATTTATTTTTATATGATAATGGAGAAAACAGCTTCACTCAAGTTGGTAGCCTTTTTGGCTGTTTTATTCTGTAAGAATCTTTAATTTCAACTGGAATCATAAGAATTATATATAGTTTGGTAGCCAATTACTTAGTAATGAGACAACTGAATGTTAAATCGTGCCTAGCTGCTGCATGCATGCAGGTTTTGTCAATGCAACCAAATCAACAGGAGTGTGAGTTTATACATTCTCTGATTAATTGCTACTTTTGCACGTTTAATTTAAAGTCTATGCATGCCTTTAACTGATTCTGTATCTTGTTCCTTTGATATTTGTATTGCTCGATCGGATCACGTACGTAGCCCAAAGGTGAAAGCAGTTGCGTATGTTATTAGCAAATGGGGTCCCAAGGGAATTCTCCATTTTAAACAGGAAGGAGATGGTAATTTAATCGTTAATTAATAAGTTGGTTCTGAAACTTGTTGCTCTTTTTCTTTTTCATTTCTAAAATCTAAATTAACTAATCTTGCTGCCTTTTTTTATTTTTTTTTTATCTCCTCTCCTACTGTTCCAGGTCCAACAACTATCAGAGGAAAACTTTATCACCTTTCGCCGGGTGCTCATGGATTTCATATCCACGCCTACGGAGACGTGGCACATTTCTGCCAATCAACTGGTATGGCCTATTGACACATACGTAAGTTGGGGGGAATCAGGGTTTTGGTTTTACATGAGATATAACATAAAATGTGTGAAAAAATAGGGGGACAAATGTTAAATATGGTTGGCAATTGGTAAAATTTCCCTTTATTTTTCTAAATGTTTTAATTTCTTAATCCTTAATGCCGTAGCTCTGCCCTTACTACATGTTCATTATTCCCACATCTGTTTGCAGGCGATCACTTTAACCCATTTCACAAAGATCATGGTGGCCCGGAGGATTGGGTTCGTCACGCCGGTGATTTAGGAAATATCTATGTTGGTTCTGATGGTACGTATGTGCTGCACATTTTATCACATTCACTTTTTCCGGTTATGTATGGTGTGTGACATTTGTCGATGTGGTTCAGGTGAAGTCGTGATCAACATTGTTGACAAGCATAGGCTGGTACGTTTTCACATAATCATTCTCAGGGATTGACGTCGTTATTTTAAATTCGGATTCAATGCTTTACTACATTTTAAATGATTTTTATAAAATTTAATATAACGTTGTAAAATGTTAAATCTACATTTTAATAAGTTTAAAATACCGACGTGTGCACCACAGAGAGACTCATGTACCTATCCTTCTATGTTATGAAGTTGACTACTGATATTCATCGCTTCACTGCTCCAATTTATACATTTGCAGATTCCTCTTGTTGGGCCAAATTCCATTATCGGAAGATCTGTCGTGGTACACGATAAGAATGATGATCTTGGCAAGGGTAAAGAAAGAATTATCAGATCATCATCAAGTTTTGAAAAGAATTCCTTTTTTCCTAAGTAGAGGGTTGAAAAATTAAGCTATCTATAGCAAATTATGGTGTCAAGTTTCGTTTTGGCCGAAGCAAAAATCTATAACTAGTCATGAGCACGTTTTTAATTTCCACCCTTATCTGCATTCTATTTATAAATGTTCTTCTGTTCTGTAGTAGTTGGAAATCGCAACAGCAAAAAAAATGGAAATGCTGGTGACAAAATAGCCTGTGGTAAGTATATGCACACAAGAATAAGTTGTTTGAGGGTTCGTTAATTAATTTCACAAGTTATGTTATCGAACTAGTGATTATTGATCATTAATTTATAATTTATTTGTCTTTACAGGCTCCATTGGTCTCCAAGCCTGAATGGTCTCTCTTTGGAGTCTACATAATAAATACTTTGTTGAATAAAGTTTAGTCCATATGCTTGAGAGTGACTTGATGAGACTGTTATCCGGAATATTTGTGGTGTATTTTGGTTGGATGGTTTTGTTATGATCTCTCATCTATTAATCGAACGAGTAATTAGTGATCATTAATTAAAATATTTTCTTTTCTTGTCTTTGCAGGCATCATTGGTCTGCAAGGATGTGTTGAATTCATTCTACTCCATATATGCTTGAGTGTGACTTGTTGGGACTATGATCTTGAATAATAGAAATCTAAAACTTTGTTGTGCATGTTGGATGGCTTTATTGTAATCACCATCTTTTCATTTTCATTTAGTATGTCCTCAGCTTTTGCTCAGTGTTTATCTTTTTCGGAATCTAGAATACCTATAATCTTAATGCTATGTTTAACATAGTAGCTCACATCGTAGTATCATGATTTGTACGGGGATCATTAATAGGTAATTACACAATTTTGTGAATAGCATTAGTGGAATTAAAATTGCAATTTCATACTTTAAAGATTAAATTTCTACGGTTGGAGAAACTTTTATGTACTTGTAGCAAATGCTCGTTATTATCTAATGCAATCGGTAAAGATTTAGATTGATCGAAGAATGCTATTTGAACTTTATACATGCTTTTGAGAATATTTTTTCTAAGTGTCACTTAAAACAAAACCCAGAAAAATATGTTATAAAATGATGTCGAAGCAAAATTGTAAGAGGTGTTATACTATATTAAATTATGTGGTGTAGTAAAAATTTATGAGTGATTTCTCAATGAGAAATTTCTCAATATATATTGCTCATCTTCTTCTTACTCTAACATGTCAAAGTTGGACACCGCCCATCTAGAAGGACAGTGGTAGTGCTCAACTTTGATATTCTCCCACTGGAGATTTGATTGAGAACCAATCAATCTCCACACCATCCTTTCTGCTTTGCCATTGACATGTTGCTTACGTTTCTGCTAGGCCACAAGATAATCTACTCCATATAAACTTGTTAGTAATTATTGACTTAGTCATAACATCTACTAGGTTCTCCTTGGTATGGATTTTCTATAAATCTACACTTCCATCTTCCACTACTTCTCGAACGAAGTGATATTGAACCCCTATATGTTTTGTCTTGGAATGAAAAGCTGGATTCTTTGCAATGTGCAAAGCACTCTGACTGTCACAAAACACAGGAATTTTTTCTTGTTTGTGCTCGAGCTCCTTAAGTAACCTTTGTATCCAAATAGCTTCCTTGCATGCTTGTGTAGTTGCCATGTATTCTGCCTCTATCGTAGATAAAGCCGCAACAGTCTGCAGTTTTGAAACCCAGCTTACAGCTCCTCCCACAAGTGTAAACACATAGCCAGTAGTGGATTTTCTTTTATTAAGGTCACCTGCGAAATCTGAATCCACGTAGCCCCTGACTGTAAATTAACAGGAAGTGGAGTAGAAATTGGCTTATAATCTTGCATGTTGAAGCGTCGCAAGATTTTCTTCAAGTAATTCTTCTGTGAAAGCCAAATCTTCCTGTTATTTCTGTCTCGGTGAATTTGCATTCCTAGAATCTTGTTTGCTGGTCCCAAGTCCTTCATTTCAAACTCCCTAGCCAATTGTGCCTTTAATTCTTGGACTTGATCTTTATTGGGGCCTGCGACCAACATGTCGTCCACATACAACAGAAAAATGATAAAATCATTAT
The DNA here is from genome assembly GCA_025617385.1 of Murraya koenigii. Taxonomy (NCBI): domain Eukaryota; kingdom Viridiplantae; phylum Streptophyta; class Magnoliopsida; order Sapindales; family Rutaceae; genus Murraya; species Murraya koenigii. The sequence continues at coordinate 28,907,603 of CM046812.1, forward strand.
CCTCAAATCTCTTGTAATAAGCACAATGGTTTGAACCGAGTCTGTTGTATCCAAGGCTCATGATGAAGGAATCAAATCTCTTATACCAACACCTCGGCGCTGTTTGAGACCATATAGAGATTTGTTCAATCTACAAACCAAGTTCTCCGTGCTGTTTCGATGAAAACCTTACGGTTGGAGCATATAAATCTCTTCTTCAAGTTCTCCATGAAGAAATGCAGTTTTCACATCGAACTGTTTTAGATGTAGGTCGAATGTAGCACACATTGCCAAGACTACTCTGACTGTCATGAGTCTAACTACTGGAGAAAATATCTCATTGAAGTCAATACCTTCTTTCTGAGCATATCCCTTTACCACTAATCTTGCACGATACCGCTCCACTTGATTATTGCCATCACGTTTGATCTTGTAGACCCATTTGTTTCCAATGGCTTTTCTTCCATGTGGCAATGGCACAAGTTCCCATATCTTGTTTTTGTGTAGAGCTTCAATTTCTTCCTGCATTGCTGCCGTCCACAAAGTAACATCTGAGCTGTTTAAAGCTTCATGAAAAGTTGATGGCTCTCCATCCTCTGTTAAAAGACAATATGTAACATTGATCTCTGTAACATACTCTGAGTGCCAAGTTGGTGGTCGTCTCTCTCGAGTTGACCGACGAATTTCTAGAGCCTCAGACTCGACTGGTTCTTGTTCCTCGTGCTCTGGTGCTGCTTAAGAAGACTCTGAATCTTCCTGACTATTTTCTACATATACCGGTGTAGTCTTTAACTTTTCTTTCACAATACTATCATCCCCATCTTTCTTTTGCAGTTGATCTTCTACAAAGACAGCATCTCTGCTGATGACAATCTTGTGGGCAGTGGATCCCACAGACGATACCCCTTTACACCATCAGCATACCCCAAAACATACACCTCCTAGATTTTGGATCTAGGTTTGTTCTTTCTTGGGCATTATACATTACATATACAGAACATCCAAATGTATGTAAATGAGAGTAATCAGCTGGCTTACCTGTCCACATCTCTATCGGCGTCTTCAACTCAATAGTTGTTGATGGAGATCGATTTACCATATAACTGGTAGTTTTGGCTACTTCAGCCCAAAATGAGTTAGGTAGACCAGCAGTCCTCAACATAGCTATTATTTTCTCTATAAGAGTTCTGTTCATTCGCTCCGCCACTCCATTTTGTTGAGGAGTGTATGCCGTTGTAAACTGCCTCTGAATACCTTCTTGCTTACAGTATGCAAGAAATGCACCATATGTATACTCTCCACCATTATCTGTTCTTAAGCACTTGATCTTTTTCCCGGATTCAAGTTCAACCCGCGCTTTGAATTCCTTGAATACTGGAAACACATCTAACTTTTTCTTGGTTGGATACACCCAACATCTCTTGGAGTAATCATCAATAAAAATAACGAAATACTTTGCACCTCCTTGGGATAAATCCGGTGATTCCCAAACATCAGAATGAACTAAGTCGAGAATGCATTTACTTATAGCATGAGATCTGCTAAATTTCAAGCTATGCTGCTTACTTGTAACACAATGCTCACAAAATGGTAAACTTACCGATTTGAGTCCCGGAAGCAGCTTTCGCTGAGAGAGAATCTTCAAACCTTGTTTTGACATGTGGCCAAGTCTGAGATGCCACATCATCGCTGACTCTTCTCCATTTGACTCGACACACGCATCAGCTTCCTGTAGTGTTTCTCCTTGAAGCATGAATAATTTCGTACTGATCTTTTCTGCCTTCATTAACACAAGCGCTCCTATGACAATTTTTATCATCCCATTTTCAATATGAATTTTGCACCCAAGACTATCTATTTTTCCTAAAGACAATAGATTTTTCTTCAGGCCTTTGACATATCGTACTTCCTGAATTGTGCGAACTGTACCATTATACATTTTTATTTTGACAGTACCAATACCAGCGATCTCTAAGGCATGGTCATCACCCATGGACACAGATCCTCCTGAGATTGGTTCATATGTGTGGAACCATTCTCTTCGAGAGGTCATGTGCCATGTTGCTCCTGAGTCTATAAGGCAGACGTCAGCTAACCGCTTTCTGCCTTCTGTAATAGCTGCTGCCTCGCTATAGAGAATTTTGTCATCATCCAAAGTACTAGTCACACAACCCTGAGCAGTTGATGACTCAGGTACTTTATGCTCTCTACTCTTCTGATTGCTCCAACACTTTTTCTTTACATGTCTTTTCTTGCCACAATTGTGGCATTTCACATTCTTCTTACTTTTGGATTTTGATCTACCATGATTGTAACTCCCACTGTGGCCACGTTCTGTTGATCTCTCTCTCGTCACTAATAGCGCTTCTGCTTCCTGCGAACTTGCATGTCTATCTTCCTTGGTCTTGTGCCTGCTTTCCTCGTTTAAGATGGAGGCTGCAACATCATCGAAAACTAGACTGTCTGTCGGGTTGTTTTTCGTCAGATTGATAATGAGTTGATCATACGAATCTGGTAGACTTTGAAGTTGAAGCTCCGCACGTTCATTTTCCTCTATTTTGTGACCCAACATTGTGAGTTACGAAAATAGAGTCTTCAAGGTGTTGATATGGTCAGTTATTGATGTAGATTCTGCCATGCCAAGAGTATAGAGTCTCCTCTTTAAAAGGATCTTGTTGTGCAGCGACTTAGCCTCGTACAATTTTGTGAGAGTATCCCATATTTCCTTCACTGTCTTTTACTCTGCCACACTGGATAACACCTCATCTGCAAGTGCTAAGTGTAGATCGATGATTGCATTACCGACTATCTCGTTCCACTTGGCATCATCGATTATTTCCATGGATCTTTTCCAATTCTCTGCCAAACAATTGTTTTTCTCAGAATAGCTTTCATCTTCATTTTCCATAACGAGAAATTATTCCCGTTGAACTTCTCAATCTCGTATTTTGCTGCCATTATTTTCACCACGAACTACTTTTGTAGGATCGGCTCTCACTGTTTCACGTGAACAGTACCGTATACGTGAACAGTAATCCTGATTCCAAAAAATGCAACCAATGCTCTTATACCACTGTTAGGAAATTTATGGGTGAAGTAGAACCACAATAATAATAAATAATATAATAAAATAATATAATAATAAATAAATAATGAATAGTAGCCAAAATGTGACTATAAATTGAGAGCATCTTCCCTCATTTCAATCATCCCAGAAAATTTATTTCCTCTTGTATTAGAGAGAATTTTGAGAGTCAAATAAATACTCTTAGTATTGGGTGTAATTGGGGTATTGGGAAGTGAGAATAATTTTCTCCTAGTTATAGAGAGAGTATAATTATTCTCGTCTATTATTAGAGAGAAGTTATTATTTTTTCAGTATAATAAAATTATTTCCTTTTGTTTTTGCCCGTGAATGTAGGCTATAAGCCGAACCACGTAATTTTTAGTGTCCAAATTTGTGCTTGCTCTTTATTTTTCTTCCAATCTCATTTAGCTGTGATTCTACTTCACCCATAAATTTCTTAACATAGCATGTAGACCCTTCAAAGTAGATCGTTACCTTTGGCCCTTCTTCCTTTTCATATTCAGAGCCCGAAACTCTTTCAACATTATAAAACCTTTCACCAAATAAATCAAGAAAGCAAAAACAAGAAACAAATCAGCAGAAAATTTTAATTCATCTATTTGGAGAAGACCTAACATCCATGTACATAAATCATTAATAAGACCAACTTAACAGTCATGAAAAGCCTTGGATATGACCTGTTAGATTTATTTATCACATATTGTGGACTAGCATAAATCATTTTAACTGTTTTATGCTTTACCGAATTAATACGTGACTAATGTCAAATATTAAGGAGCAATCTTAACAGACTCATGTATTAAGTGATCAAATATTGTGTTAATGAGTTTGATTTTGTCATACCTTATATGGTAGTATATTATGGACAAGTATAACATTTAATTGTATTATTATAGCTCATAATGGAATGGGCAATTTTGTACTAACACATGAGGGGTCCCTGCACTCAGCCACAGTATATAAGTGACTTCAGACCATTGGGAGTTAACTGTTGAAAAATCTGGGGAATGAGTGCAGTGCACCTCTCTCTCTCTTTTCTCTCCCGACTTCACTATTTATATACACAGTACATTCAAGTAATTTCGATCTGAGGTGAAGGCAGCAGCTTTGCAGCACTTGGATCAATTTCTTAGTAATCCATACAAGCTCCATAACGTGTTTTAAGCTTGGATTCTGGCTAATCAAAGTAAATCTCAAATTTTTCCTAAAATATGTGTTTAATTAGAAATGCAAGATTAAGGGCATTCAGTTCATATTTATTACAACAATTGGTATCAGAGCCCATGGTTCTGCATTTTCTATTGAACCATGGCCATTTTTTGTGATCAATCAAGCTTTGACTCACCCATGGAATTTTTCTTTATTTTTGGATTTTTTGATTCCGAGCATATTTGAACAAAAGGTCATTGAATAAAGCATTGGTGATGTTTAAGGAGTAGAAATATAATTTTTTCATGTTTTTTGGTGGCCAAAATCGGGTTGTTCAAGAAAATGTGACTGTAGTTACTGTATCTACTGTAGCTTCATCGCGGGGAAGAAGATGAAGTGCAGTGAAATTATCATTTTGGTCCCTATGGTTTAGTAAATTTATAGTATGGCCCAAATAGTTTTCAAAAAGTTTCGCTTTGGTCCTTGACCGAAAGTCAACATAGGATAATAGCATATGGATTCCTGATATTTTAGATAATTATTTTTTAACCCAAATAATTATCATTGGGATCTTTTATCTATTATAAAATTATGTTATGACTTAACTGTTCTCTAAATATTATTTTAGTCCCTTATATTTTGGATAATTATAATAGAGATTAGAAAGTAATTTAATTTTATTTACAGTTAGAGCCAAATGTTTTGTTATTATAATCAGTGGCTATAGTTCTGAAAATTCTTGATTTAAGTCTAAAATTTTCATAATTTTTAGCAATTTTTTAGAATTTCAATTATAAAAATAATCCATTATTGTTGTATATTATGGGCATGGCATTCATACATTTTACTGAGGTATATAAATATTTTAATTAATTAAATATTTTGGTAAAATCAGCTTATTTGATCTCAATTTTAGTTAATGTATGAAATAATATGCATGGAAAAACTTCAATTTAGAGTGATTGAGTATCTACCTGTCGTATAACCAATCATGATAAATTATTTGGTGTTTTGCAAGTAATTGTCCATTTATAATTATTGATTATGGATTGTGTGGTGGATTATTGTTGCTATAACCAAGATCCATACGGGTGATGATATTGCCCTTTCGGCAAATCATTACTTGGTAGGATGCTTGGGTGGGTAAAGAGATTTGTTGGGTATTTTCTACTGAGTACTTAATTACCCTATCGGTAATAGGTCAATGTTGGTGTTATATTCAACTTGTCTGCTTTATTTTTGGGTTAGAGCACTCCTTTATTGTTAAAGGATGTCTAACATATTGTGTTACTAATGGAGAATTGTAAAATGAGAAATCATTGTTTATGGCATGATTTTATTTTCACATGCCTATTAATACTTATTGTTGATTTCTCAGCTCTAGATATTCTTTCCTTTCTCCAAGTTGCCTCCATTAAGACTTTGACTAGGACAAATTATGAGGACTGGCGTGAATCCGTCATGTTCTATTTATCTACATTGAATAGAGACTTGGCTTTGAGATTTGATGAACCATCCAAGCCCATAGATAAGAGTACTGCTACTGAAAGGACAAAGTGGATGACTTGGGATGAATCCAATAGATACTGTCTGGACACAATGAAATACACCATTGATAGAACGATCATAGATAGCATTCCTGCATGTGACAAGGTTAAAGATTATTTGGCAGCAGTGGAAAGAATTTTTAAGAATGTAGACAAGGTTGAAAATGGTAACTTTCTGAGATTGCTTGCTAATACCCAGTATAATGGTGTTTCTGGGGTGAGAGAGCACATTCTGAAAATGACAAGTTACTATAAAAAGCTAAAAGACATGGATTTCAGTTTGCCTGATGACTACCTGGTATTCCAAATTCTTGAACCTCTTCCACCACAATTCGGCAATCTGAGAAGTCAATACAACACTCAGAGAGACACTTGGAATATCAATGAGTTAACTGCTTATGTAGTTCAAGAAGAGGAATCATTGAAGAAGGGAAAATCCCATACTACTATGATGGCCACTACTCAAGAGAGTGGGAGTGTAAAGAAAAGTTCTTCCAATGGTAGCAATAAGTTTTTTAAGAAGAAGAAGTTTGGAAAGAAAACTTCACATGGCAAATCTTCTACTACTTCTGGTTCCACTTCTGAAGGCTTTAAGGGAAAATGTCATTTCTGTAAGAAATATGGGCATAAGAAAGCTGAATGCGAGAGATTCAAAGCATGGCTGGAAAATAAAGGTATTCATGTAGCTTATGTGGGCTTTGAATCCAATCTTGTTGATGTTCCTTCTAATAATTAGTGGTTGGATATTGGTGCAACCATTAATATAACAAATTCATTACAGGAATTCAAAAGCAGGAGGGAGCCCAATGAAGGAGAGCTGATTGCACATATGGGCAATGAAGTAAAGGCCAAAGTTGAAAGCATAGGAGTTGTCAGACTACACCTAGCGACAAGCCAATTTTTGGATCTATCAGATACAACTTATATTCCTTATATTAGAAGAAACTTGGTATCTGTATCTATTTTGGATAGATGTGGCTATACTTTTCATTTTGGTAATAGAAAAGTTTACTTATTCCGCAATTCAGAGCTAGTTGGTTTTGGCACTCTATATGATAGCTTATATATGATTGATTTATTTCCTTATGCTGCTGAATGTTAGCTCTAATAGTAAAAGGATTGATGAAAATTCCTCTATATTGTGGCATAAATGGTTAGGTCACATTTCCAAACAGATGATGGAAAGACTCATTAAAGATGATATTCTCCATAATCTAGACTTTTCTGATTTTTGACACTTGTGTTGATTGTGTCAAAGGAAAATTTACTGCCAAAACCAGAAAAGAGAGAATTCAGAGAAGTCGGCAGGTTCTGGAGTTGATACATACAGACATCTGTGGATCATTCACTCCTGCTGCTATAGGTGGTTATAAATACTTCATCACATTCATCGATGACTTTTCTCGTTATGGTCATGCTGAGCTTCTTACTGAAAAGGATGAATCCTTATATGTTTTTCAAGTCTTTAAGGCTAATGTTGAGCTCCAAAAGGGTAAAAAGATTAAATCAGTGAGATCAGATAGAGGTGGTGAGTACTATAGGCGATATGATGAAACTGGGCGTAATCCTGGACCTTTTGCTAGATTTCTTTAGGAATGTGGAATAGAAGCTCAATACACAATGCCTAGGACTCATGAACAGAATGGAATTGCAGAATGAAGAAATCGTACCCTTCTTGACATGGTGCGATGCATGTTAAGCAACTCCACTTTACCAGATTTTCTATGGGGTGAAGCCTTGAAAACTGCTGCTTATATTTTGAATTAGGTACCCAGTAAGTCAGTGCCCAAAACTCCTTATCAATTATGGTAAGGAAAGAAACCTAGTTTTCGTCACTTTCATGTCTGGGGATGCAGAGCAGAAGTGAGGCCTTATAATCCACAATCAAGGAAACTTGATCCGAAGACTATTAGTGGTCATTTTATTGGCTATTATATAGGCTCAAGGGTTCTAGGTTTTATTATCCTTCCCATACTTCCAGAATCATTGAGTTTGAACGTGCCATGTATTTTGAGAATAATCAGAATAATGGGAGTACTGAGCCTCACAATCTCACATTAAGAGAAGAACTTGTGGTTTTGTCTGTCCCATTTTATCCAGCTTCTGTAATGGGATTACCACGTATTGATGTTCATTCTCTTGATCCTAAACCTCATCATGCTTTGGAGCCTATGGCTGTAGAGGATGATGTCACTGATGTGCGATTGAGAAGATCTGAGAGGGTCGCAATTTCTTATGATTATATGGTTTACTTGTAGGAACATGATATTGATGGTGATTTATCATCTGACCCTGTTACCTTTCAGGAAGCCATCAGTTGTACAGAATCTTCATCTTGGACACATGCCATGCAAGATGAGATGGCATCCATGTATCACAATGGGGTTTGGGACTTAGTTGAATTGCCAGATGGATGTAGGCCAATTGGTTGCAAATGGATTTTTAAAAACAAAAGAGATGCCAGAGGTCAGGTGGAAAGATACAAGGCCAGACTTGTGGCCAAGGGTTTCAGTCAGAGAGAAGGTATTGATTATACAGAAACCTACTCTCCTGTTTCTACCAAAGACTCATTCCGTATTATCATGGTATTTGTAGCTCATTTTAATTTAGAATTACATCAGATGGATGTGAAGACAACTTTTCTTAATGGAAGCTTGTCTGAAGATGTGTATATGGTGCAACCTGATGGCTTTGTTGAGCTTGGCAAAGAAAACATGGTGTGTAAGCTTAAAATGTCTATTTATGGACTTAAACAAGCTTTCAGACAGTGGTATTTGAAATTTGATGATATTGTCACCTCTTTTGGATTTCAGGAGAACATTGTTGATCAGTGTATATACATGAAGATCAGTGGGAGTAGATACATCATTTTGGTGCTTTATGTGGATGATATATTGCTCGCTGCTAGTGACACTAATTTTTTACTTGAGACAAAACAGATGTTGTCATACAAGTTTGATATGAAGGATCTCGGTGAAGCCCATTATGTATTAGGGATAGAAATTCTTCATGACAGATCTAGAGGAGTTCTAGGATTGTCTTAAAGGACCTATATTGATCGTGTTCTGAAAATGTTTAATCTACAGTCTTGTGCTCCTGGAAAAGCACCAATAACAAAGGGTGACAAACTTTCTAAGTCTCAATGTTCAGATAATGATGTAGATAAAGCTAAAATGCAAACAGTCTCATATGAATCAGTTGTGGATAGCTTGATGTATACTCAAGTTTGTACACGCCCTGACATTGCTTTTGCAGTGGGTGTACTTGGAAGGTACTTGAGCAGTCCTAGTTTTGAACACTGGAAGGCTGCAAAGAAAATGCTCATATATCTACAAGCTACCAAAGACCTTGCATTAACATATCAACAATCTGATTACCTAAATATAGTTGGATATTCTGATGCTGATTTCACAGGATGTCTAGAAGACAAGAAATCCACATCTGGTTATGTCTTTATGATGGCAGGAAGAGCTATATCATGGAAAAGTGTCAAGCAGACACTTATAGCTTATTCAACAATGGAGGCAGAATATATAGCATGTTTTGAAATTATACGTCAAGCTTTATGGATGCAGAATTTTATCACAGGGCTAGATATTTTGTTTGCTGTGCCGAGGCCATTAAAGATATACTGTAATAATTATGCAGCTGTTTCTTTTTCTCATAATATAGGGAGTTCCTCACGCTCCAAGCATATTGATGTTAAATACTTATTTGTGAGAGAGAAAATTACTCTATCTTATGTATCAGTATAGTATATACCTACAGAACTCATGTTAGCTGATCCACTTACTAAAGCTTTAACTCCAAATGTGTTTAGGGATCATGTGACTCATATGAGATTGTTAGAATCTTTTTTATATGTTGAGTCAGTGAGAGTTCTGGTTTGTATTATATGTTTCAACTTAAAGTATTACTCATATTTTGTTATTATGCATGCATATTATTATACAACACTAATATGTCATATATTGTGTACACATTTGGTTTAATAAGGCATTATGTATATCGTGAGGATATTGTGGTCCGAGACATTTGGTTTAGTCTCATTATGGACATTTTGAACTGAAGCATTTTGGCTTGGCTTCAATGTGCTTTCTTGAGACATTTGGTTTCAGTTTCATTATGATTATAAAAGCACAGCTTCCTTGAGACATTTTGGCACTAGTCTCATTATGATAAAATGGAAGCTCGCTTCTTGAGACATTTTGATCTAGTCTCATTATGGTTATATAGAAGCGATGGTCTATGAGACATTTTGGTTTCGTCTCATTTTGCTAGACATGTAGACCTTATGGAAATAGGCATGTTGATCACATTTTCATGCTATTTTTATTATTATACTTGTATACTACTACTTAGTCACGTGTTTATGGGTATCTTGTTGTGTGGAGCATCCTGTCGGTGCACACATGATTTGATACTTGTGACACATTTTGGACTTGTTGATGTTTGGGTGATTGCTCACATTTGACCTTTTACTATAGTTGCATATTGATTAATTCGGTTGTTTTCAAAATATTTTATTTTAAAACTATCATTAGAATGACTTATGCTGTCCAAGTGGGAGATTGTTAGATTATTTATCAAATATTGTGGACTAGCATAAATCATTTTAATTGTTTTATGCTTTACCGAATTAATACGTGACTAATGTCAAATATTAAGGAGCAATCTTAACAGACTCATGTATTAAGTGATCAAATATTGTGTTAATGAGTTTGATTTTGTCATACCCTATATGGTAGTATATTATGGACAAGTATAACATTTAATTGTATTATTATAGCTCATAATGGAATGGGCAATTTTGTACTAACACATGAGGGTCCCCTGACTCGACCACGATATATAAGTGACTTCAGCCCATTGGGAGTTAACTGTTGAAAAATCTAGGGAATGAGTGCAGTGCACCTCTCTCTCTCTCTTTTCTCTCCCGACTTCACTATTCATATACACAGTACATTCAAGCAATTTCGATCTGAGGTGAAGGCGAGACTTTGCAAGCACTTGGATCAATTTCTTAGCAATCCATACAAGCTCCATAACGTGTTTTAAGCTTGGATTCATGGCTAATTAAGGTAAATCTCAAATTTTTTCTAAAATATGTGTTTAATTAGAAATGTAAGATTAAGGGCATTCAGTTCATATTTATTACAACATAACCTTCAGCCAGAACATTGAACATTCCCATTTAGGTAGTAGTAAGCTTCCAATTCAAGAGGAAAATAAGAGGAGAAACAATTATATATATGAAGTTGGTGTTGACAGATAATAGAAGGCAAAGCCAACTCCATATTCTATGTACAAGTAACACAGAACTAGTGGGAGGATCATGGACTGAAAGGCTAAGTTGCCGTTGTTGGGATGCCTTGGAATAGAGGTCATTATATAGCAATTTACTATGAATAACAAATTATCTGCTTTGCGTAACAACTCATTGTTATAGGTTGGCAAGATACCAAACCGGCCTTGTTTGCTTTCACGGAAAATTTGCGGGTCTGGGTTTGGTAATAGCTAAAATGGCAAAAGAAGGCCAAGCTCCTCAAGATTGTCCATACAAGGCAAATCAAGTTGTTGTCTTAGGTTGGTAGCTCTCTCAACTACAACATAAGTGACTAATTAATGCAATTATATCAAATCAAATGATACCGCCAGGGAAGGAGAAACGCAACCGGTAACTGAAATTTTCACATCCAAAATGGAGTCAAGTTTTAGATGTGTCCAACCCGAGCCACCTATTAACCATCTAAAGGCCAGTTTATGGATTTCAAGTACGGATTCGTAAGCTTCTTGTGAGTTTATGAATTTAAAAATTTGAGTGGGGAATTAATATCAACATCCTTTATTGCTTTCTTGCATCATTACGTCGCGTGCCACTTTGTGCTCCACCTTTCCAAACCTTTTTCAGTCACTCGCTCCCGTCCCGTGTAAGCTTCTTGTAAGTTTGTGAATTGACCCAATTCAATTTGGAGAAAAGTTTTATTTAGCAATGCGTAAAGATTGATATTAATGTGAAGCGTATTGTGTTTAAATTTATTTCCTGCTCCATATACTACTATAATTTTAGCCTTGCCAGTTTTTTCTATCCATTGCAAAAATCTCTGAATGCCCGATCAGGTTTTAGGATCCCATTCCCATACCTTTGTTATTGAGTTTTCTGTGCTAATCATGCATAATGATTTCTAATCTTTGTAAACATATTTTTGAAATTATCATTTTTCTTACTATTTATTTATCAAAAAATAATGTAATTCAAATTACAGATAATTTTCTAGAAAATTAGGCTGCCCCCACTGGTAAATATGTTGCTCTGCCACAGCGAAGTACATGTTAATTGAGACCAAAAGCAATTTCAACAATTATTTAGGCAATGAATTACCCGAACATTTCCGAGTATTTAAGACATTATTTTAGAATTTTGTACTTCAATCTTAGCCCACCCTTTACTTGTACAGATGCAAGAAGTTGTTAGCAACCATTACTTGTATAATAAAACTTTCAACCAATCAGTTGTATTTTCCTATCAAACAGTTGTTTCCTGCATATAAATGGCCCGTCACCTGCTTGTCGGGTTACTCTCAATCGTATATCTGTTTCTTTTACAGCCGTCAGGCGACTTTGGACCCCTTAGACAAAGTAGTCCCGGCCTCGTTGCAAATTTGACTTAAATAAAAATTTATTAAACGATGTGGTTATTTATAATTTAAAAATTATTTTGAATACTTATTTTAATAGAATAATTTATTATAAAAAATACCGGTTATTAAAATTATTATTAAAGACAATTTATTATTAGTTAATATAATATAATCATTTTGAACACCTATATAGTATACTTATTATTTAGTTTATAATTATTTTAATTTAAATCTTAAAAATTTTGTTTTCAAGAAAAAAACATATTTGAACAATAAGTAAATCGATATTTTGAAATATTTTAATTACATGGTTTTTGAGACTGTTTGATTTTTCAAACTGTTAAATTAAAATAAAATATTGCCAAGATGTTCAGATATCTGCCTTTTGATTAAAAAAGGAAAAACACAATTGGAGGAGGGAGGAGAAGCGGAAATCTAAGCCAAATAAATTGCTGCATCTAGTCGCAGCATCTCCTAACTTCTTTCTAACATCTTTTCTTTTATTTGTTTTTTTTTTTCAATAGTTATGGCGGGCAAAGAAATGAGTGTAAAAATTAATATTAAATGTATTCTTAGTAAACAAAAATTGATAATTAAAATTATGTTAAAAAATTTGTTTACTTGATTCTATTTGCTGTAAGTATATTCAAAATTTGTAATTTTTAATTTTGTTGTGCATAGTAGTTTTCTTGTTGTTTTCAATAAATTAATTTAAATGATTTAAGTTAAGATATTTCTGACATTCTAATGAGTGTACAATTTAAAATTTAAAATTTAAAATTTAATAGATTAATGTCCAAGTAATAAAATATTCAAAATAATTTTCGTAGCGTAAATAAACCCATCTTTTATTAAAATAGATTGAGACGATAAAATGATTGAAAATCCAATCTTACATTTTTTTAATTTTTAAGCCGAGTCCATTTTCTATCAGTCTTTATCGATTCCTGCTAGTTACCATCTCCATCAAAATAATTATTATAATGCTAACTTCTCCATCAAAGTGAATTATCAAGTTATGCGTGAATTCCCAAGCCATGCTTATTATTGTTACTCAAGTAAAAGGGTGGTCCCGATAAATTAATAATTTTTTATTTAATATATCATTAGGGTCGGGTAAATTCAACCTAACCGAATAAACTTAATTCAACCTCACTTAACTTAATTTAATTTTAATGGGTTGAATGAGTTATTGTGGATTAATTTAATTAATTTTTTTTAAATTCAATTTATAATTAGATTGGATTGGGTTAATTAAGATGAACCCATCTAATCCAACCAACTTATATAAATAATAATATTTATTTATTTTATAAATGATAAACACTCCAGTTGAGATTATAGTTATTAATTGACATGATAACATATAATTGGTAAATTTGTTATCTTATAAGTTTAATTTTAAAAGTAAGGTAGTTTCATTTTGTCTTTATTTTTTAATAAACATTAACAATACATAATTATAAATTACTTTCATTTTATTACAGGACATAATGCTAATTAATTATCTAAAAAGTCTTAATTTAGAATTCAAAAAAGAAATGTTAAAAACTATAAATAAAATCTAAAAGTTTATTGTCAAAATTTTCTTAATTTTAAAATAGTTTATTTTTCAGCTTTCTTTATCGAAAACTAGACCGTAAATGAAATTTTCATGTTATAATATATTTATATTTAATTTTAGTGAGTTTTATTTCAAGTTTTGTATTCCTTTCGTTATTGCCAAAACGATTGATAATTCGTTTTTCAATGTCCCCAATGAAAAAAAAAAAGAGTATATTTTTTGTGTTACTTTATTCTTATTCTTTTCATTAGACTTTATGCTTTCGATTTAATGATCCTGATATGAATCTAGATCATTATTAGCACGATCAGAATTTATGGGAACAAATAAATGGAGCAAACAAAATAAATAAATAGCGGTCGGGAGCTATCGGAGAATTGGACTCTTTTTATTCTTGAGTCTTTCATATCTGAAATTTCTGGAAACCAAAGAGGTTATATCATTTCTGGGTGGATCAGCGAATTATTGGGCCAAGCTAGATTTGAACCAGCGTAGACATAGTGCCAATGAATTTACAGTCCGTCCCCCTTTTTCTGGACCCATCTCACATCAATAACGCGACCCCTTCCACCTATAGGTAGTTTTAGGCAAGTTTCCTTTGAAGTGGATACCTGAATGCCAAATATGGCCCGTAATAATCTATCTTCCGGAGCATACGATGATTCTTTCACCGCCTGAGGCGTTAATTCACCTACTAAAATATCGCCGGTCTCTACCCAAGATCCTAGCATCATAATTTTATTTTTGTCTAAATTGCGGAGTAACCGGGCTTCTAAATGTGGTATTGCATTAGTGATCCTTTCAGGACCTTGACTTGTCACATAAGTCTGAATTTCGTATTTCCGTATGTGAAAAAAAGTATAAATATCTCTATATATCAGATGTTCGCTAATAAGTACCGCATCCTCAAAATTGTAGCCTTCCCATGGCATATAGGCTACTAATATGTTTTTCATAAAAGCGAGTTCGCCGCCAACTGTAGCGACACCATCCGCTAAAACTTGACCCTTTTTAATGCATTTACCCCACCCAACCTGGGATTTTTGATGCATACAAGTATTTTTGTTTGAACGCCTATGCTGAACCTTAGAAAGGGTACAAACCATACCATAAAAAAATGATTTATTTGGATTTGCTTTGAAAACAAAAAATGAAATGCTTGTTATTGTATTCAAAGGAACAATAATAAGAAGGACTATTTCCATTCTTTTTATTGAATCACGAATCAAAGTTTGTATTTGGTGTGTGGATAAAAGTTATTTTGTCGAGCCATAGCGTTCAAAATTTGTCCAACAAAAGAAATTGTTTTGAATTATTAAATTTCGTTATTTAAATGAAATAACTCCTCCTTTCCGAATTGCACCAAGACTCCTGACAAAGGCGTCAACGTTCTAATTTCGAATTTTCATTTCATGATTATTTTTAATTTCTGTCCTATCTTGATTCCATCTGATTCTCTTGTTCGACAAAGGGCCCTTTTTTTACAATAATCGCATTGTAGCGGGTATAGTTTAGTGGTAAAAGTGTGATTCGTTCAATTAATCCCTTTAATAGTTAAGGGGTCCTTCAGTTTAATTGATATTCCAATCAAAAACTTTATTTTTTAAAAGGATTTACTTTTAATCATTTCACTCAAAAATAAAAGATTCGGGAAAAAATATCCGTTCTCGTGATTTGTATCTAAGAGTCAATTCGAAATTGATAATTTGGATTATGAAATTGCGAAACATAATTTTTTTTTATTGGATCAATCCTTCCAATTTTATAAGTATAAGTAAAGGATCCATGGATAAAGATAGAAAAGTCTAGTTCGAATCGTAACTAAATCTTCAATTTTGGTTTTTTATAGGTTAGATTGAAGCAAAATAGCTATTAAATGATCACTCTAGTTTACTAGAGACATCAACATATTCATATTCTATTTTTTTAGTTTAGCTCGGGGGAAACAAAAAACTTTTCTTAAGGATTCTCTCAAATAGAAATAGAGAATGAAGTAACTAGAAAGATTGGGATTCTTATAATCCCACTCTTCTAGAGGGATTATCTATAAAGCGGATTGTTTTGAATTCATTCAGACAAAAAAAGCTGATATAGATGTTATCATTTCGACTCAGTTCCTTGCTTACACTGGGATTTTGAATAGGACCCGTGCTCTCCATGGATTTACTTAATCAACACCTGTATTCTAATTCCCCCCTTACCCTTAGATAACATCGAATTGAACCATCATTTTTTCATAGAGCTCTCTTGTCCCTATTTACATGAAAATACAAGAGATGAATAGTCAATTGAAAGAAATCATTCTTTTTTGTGAGACCCGAGAGTATCGCTTCGCTATATACGACCCTTTTCAATTCGAAATAGCGGCGGCTCTTGTATTGTGTAAAATTCGTATCGAAAAAAAGAAATATTTGTTCTCTCCTATAAATGAACTTTTTTCGTAAAATCTCGTCTACTAATAGAATAAGTTTCTATTCCAACACGGAACGAAACAGACAATATACAGGATGGGAAGAAGAAGTTGTGATACTTGGGATGAAATTGCGGAATAGAAAAGAATACACCAACCCTAAGAGCCCCTGAGATTAATTGTGGATCCAACGCAATAATAGAAAGAGTTGCGTTTGGTCTTATATTTTGTATTTAAGATCTTGGATATCTAGAGAAATATGTAGCTATCCAAAACATCTACAATAGAATCGTTGGGTTCGGCTCAATCCTTTTAGTAAAAGATGGGGCCGAGTTTAATTGAAATTCAACTAATAAACCAAAAAATATTTGTGCCAAAACAATATATGCTAAAAAGAACAAAAGGCATTGTACACGTAATGGATCTTGAAGTACTATTTCTGCATCTGCCTGACCAAACCCGCCTACATTAGGATTACTTGTTAATGGTTGATCAAGTTTGATAGATTGGTCCTCTAAAACATGAAGTTCTGATCCTGGGGGGATAATATCAACCATTTCACGTCCATTCGATGCATCTGTTATGGTTATTGCGTATCCCCCTTTTTCTTTTCATATGATTTTTCTAACTATACCCGCAGTTGTAGCATTATAAACCGTATTGTTACTTTTGTTCCCGTCGGGATAAATCTGACCCCTTCCCCTGTTCCCACCTACGTATATTGGATATTTTAAGAAGTAAGCATCTTTATTAGTCGCGAGGTTCGAGGAAAGAATAGGAAAAGTTATTTCACTATATTTCTGATCAGGAACTGACCCTATCACAAGAATGTTTTTTTTAGTGGGTTGGTAGGTCTGAAAAGACAGCTTGCCTGTCTTTTCTTTCATCTCAAGCGAAATATGGGGGTAATTCAAACCCACATTCAAAGCCCCCTTTTTAATTATTAATTTTTATTTAATCTTCAAAATTTTCAATCTGACCAACCCAACTCAACTCGATGATTTAAGAATTAAGTTGAACATATTTATTGGGTTGCGTTGTTTTGATTTTATCTTAACTCATTAAATAATGGGTTGGATTGAATTTTTACAAACCCTACTCAACGCAGCCAATGCCCACCCCTAATACAATTATAATAAATATATTGCAAAACACAAGTATATAAATTAATAATTTGAATTAATTGGATTAGGCCATGGGTATCTCTAATACAAATTTATGAAAAACTAGTAAACCATAAAAAGAAAAATTTGGGTCATTTGATTAAAATCACATTGAAGTTTTTTGACACAAAAAAAAAAATTCACATTAAAATAAATTTTATCAATGGTAAAAAGTGCCATCTCGTGATTTCACGAAATGGTCACAAAAATTCTTTGTTTGCAAAAATTGTCACACTCACATAACTTTTTTTGTGAAACACAAACCCATATTTTGGACAATCCTTAAGGATTTGCATGATGATATCTTAATACAAAGAGAAATGTATGTGACAATTTTTAAAATTAAGAAATCCTCGACTCTTCGTGACCATTGTATCAAACTGCAAGTTGCTGATATTTTTTTCCCCCAAAATCAAACAAGTATTGAATGAAGTTAAATTTCACCCTCGAAAAAGTTCGGAAAAAAGAAAAGGTTAATTTTTGGACTCTATTTAACTTCATTAAGCCCAAACCCAAACTCCAGAAAACCATTTTAAAGCCCACAAACAGAAAAATGCAAAATATAGTCACCACTCATCAAGAAGGCTTTATCTTCTTCTCCTACCTTAATTTGCTATTAATTGAAGACCTAACTATGTTTGATGTTAACTGATGTTGTCATTAATTGGTAACCTGGTTTGCTGTCATTAATTGGTAAAATTAAAGTCAATGTAATCAATAAATAAAATTAATGAATACACCTTATCCTCTTGTAAATTTGCGGCAATAGAGTTAGTGGCCAAGTCGAAGTTGTGATTTAGAAATTTATTGTGAATGATTTACATGTCTTTTTAATCCTTTTAATTTTTTTTTTTATTGCTATTATGAGAACGTTGAGTTTTGTAAGTTAATTTTCAATTATAAATTGATTAAAATTTGAAATTGGTCTCATAATTTTTTTTTTAAATTGGTCCCTAACTAAAAAAGGTCTTATTAAATGTTTAATTTAAAAGCCCATAATAGTAATGTCCTACTTAGAGTCAGAGAAGGGGCTAAAATAGCTCAATTGAACGGCTGAAGCCGCTTAATTAGGTCTGCCCATGATTTCCCATTATTTTTTTTTATAAATTTTCTACCCCGATTCTTATTTTATAAGAATATAAAAGAAACCCCTTTTTAACCGTGTCGTGCTTTTTTCTGACTAAAAATGGGAAGATTTTTATCACTTCCAATTTCTAATCATTCGCTTGTGGTAAAAAACTAAGCTGCTTAAAGTGTGGCCAGTAATATTGGTTGGTTGGAGACTTGTTAATGTGCTTGCAGCTTTTTAACAATAGTATTATGGTTTCGTACTTGTTTGGTGGGCGACTTTGGCTATGCTTTTGTTCAAGACATTTTTGGGTGAAAAAAAAAACCGTCTTTTTTATTTTTATTTTTTTATGTTTAAAGTTCGTATTTTAGCTTTACACTCCTGATTATGTTGAAAAACCAGTCATAATATAAAGACAAAGATTTTCTTTTAATTTTTTTTTTATTTTAATTCTTTTTTTTAATAATTAACTAAATGTGAGATAATTATATTAATTTTTTTAATGATTATACACACTTGATTAATTATTAAAAAATAAAAAAAAATTAAGAAAAAAATTAAGAGATAATCCTAGTACATAATTTAAATTTAAATGATTCTTTCTTGTATTGTTCAGTTTTCGGAAAAAAATTGTATATTTTTTTCCCTTTTGATGGCGTTGTTTCTATGTTTGTTGGAAGTCTGCGAATTTTATACTATTTTGTATTGCTCAGATCACACAGCACAATGAAAATAGCAGTTGCAGTTCGCTAATGTTGTTGTTTATGGTGTGCGATATTTGTCGAGTCATTAACTCTTTTCTGGTTTATATATCTGATTCAGAAACTGCTACTTTTCAATTTGGTGGGAAGGTAATCTTTCATCTCCTTGTCGTTTAGGCTCTGTTATGATTCTATTTATATATTGATGGACCCAACTTCAATGAACTCAAGGCGTGGTTATAATATGTTGCATAAAGTAGAACGTGGCTATAAATAAAATAAATAAAAGTCATGGCATTCTATGCACTGTTCATAAGACTATTTCTGCCTCTCAAACTAATATTTTGGTGCAGCACACTAACACCACAATTTAGAATAGCAAAAAATTAAATATAAAATATAGTTTTTTATGTGATAGTACTTGAAATATGGAAGAAGTAGAGTTAGAAGAGGAAGTAGAGAGAAAAACCAATACCCAACAACAAAAGAGTTTATTTCAATGGATTCTTATTAATCAATTTTAATGTTTACTAAAAATATTGAAAGGGCGATTTAAAATACTCCTATTTATAAATTAACGGTAGCTATTCCAAATACCTCTTCAAATAGCCATTATTTAATTTAACTCTCTTTTAACTACTTTCAACTTCTTTTGACGTTATTCTGGTAATTATCCCAACTTCTTCCTTTAACCAAAATTTAACGTTATTAAATTATTCAATAATTTTTATTAAAGTTATTTGGTGTGAAAAAACTGAATAACTACAGCATTAGTGACTAATTAATGCTATTATATTAAATCAAAGGATGTCGCCAAAGATGGAGGAACACAAGCTGTAATTGAACTTTTCACATCTAAAATGGAGTAAAGTCTTAGATGTGTCCAACCAGAGCCCAGCACGAACCATCTAAAGGCAAAGTTTATGGGTCGAAGCAGAATAAACACACGCGGGAGTAAGTGATTGAGAAAGGTAGGGTTAATTTATAAAATATAAATTTACTATGAATAACAAATTATCTGCATTGTGTAACAACTCATTGTTATAGGTTGGCAAGTTGCCAAAGCCATTTTTTTTTAAATTCGTGAGTCGATCGACCTTGGAGTTGGAGGGGCTTGTTTGCTTTCATGGAAAATTTGCAAAATGGCAAAAGAAGGCCAAGCTCCTCAAGATTGTCCATACAAGGCAAATCAAGTTGTTGTCTGACGTTGGTAGTTCTCTCAACTACAACATAAGTGACTAATTAATGCAATTATATCAAATTAAATGATGTCGCCTAGGAAGGAAAAACACAGGCGATAATTGAAAATTGCACATCTAAAATGGAATCAATTTTTAGATGTGACCAACCCCACAAAGAAATCACTCTTCTCAGTTCTTTAATGAGATTCCAACTCAAGACTTTTAATCTAAAAAAGAAATTTTCCTACAATTTTAATCCAGCCTTTATCAAAGTAAAATAAACATAGAGTGAATGAGTCTCAAAGTTGTTTTCCCCCTAAACATTTTGTTCTCCCTAAGCAAATATGAGTTTTCTAGTAAAAATTAGAAATCAAAAGAAAATGTAAAAAAATGAAAGTCAAATATGAGTTTTCTAGTAAAAGATAAAAAAAAAAAGACAAGGATTCTCTCATAATTTTTTTTTTTAACTCTCTTTGTATTTCAATGATTAGTTAAATGTGTGATAATTATGTCAATTTTTTCAATAACTATACACACTTGATCAATCATTGAAAAATAAGGAGGGATGGGAGAAAAAAATTAAGCGAAAATCCTAGTCCAAAAAAGTAACCTAAATTTCCTAATACTTCTTGAAAATAACTTCTAAATAAGACTGTTTTGGTCCCAAAACAAGAGAATTAGAAGAAAGTAAGAGAATATCCTCCTTACGTTTATTCTCCATCCAGGGGCGAAACCAAGAACTTTTTCTACACTTGGCTAAACTAAATATTTTTTCAAGTGTGAAACTTATCTCAAACACAAACAAATTTTAATAAAAGTTTAGTTATTGCATAAGAAAATATATAAGTAAAAAATAATTCAAATACAATTAGATATTATTAAAGTTGTGTGCTAAGATTGTTATGACCCAACCCAGACTTGCTTTATCCAAGGCCCGCATGATTTTGTTTTCAAAGCACCCATGCATCCCAAAACGCATGATTTTGTTTTCAAAGCACCCATGCATCCCAAAACGCATCTTGTCAATTAAGGTATAGATCACCCTTTATAAACCCAGCATCTCTTCCGTACTTTGTCGATGTAGGATTTACCTAGGGTGTTACATACACCCGCTTAGGGACTTAGGGTTCTCACTGGGCATCTTGTCAATTAATGTGTAGATCACTTCTTATAAACCCAGTATCTCTCCTGTGCTTTGTCGACATGGGATTCATAAGCATAGAATCCTTGCTGAAGGGGATTTTCCTAAGCAGAGTCCTTGCTGAGGTTAACGTAGAGCTGCTCTGATACTATCAGTCATGTTGACGTGGGCTGGATTAGCCTAGGTAGAGTCCTCGCTGAGGTTAACGCAGCGTTGCTCTGATACTATCAGTCATGACCCAACCCAGACCTGATAATAAATTATTTGTTTGGGTTTTGAGCCTTAACAACGCCCGCACAATTTTCTTTCTAGGGTGCTCATACACCCTGAAACGTCAATTAAGGTATAGATCACTCATTATAAACCCAACATCTCTCTCGTACTTTATCGATGTATAATTTGCCTAGGATGTTATATACACCCTCCTTAGAGACTCAATGTCCTTGCTAAGGTTTGCCTCATCATCATTCAAGAGGACGGGAGAGATGCTGGGTTCATAAAGAGTGATCATTTGCTGGTCTTCTTTCAGGACCCCATTTTAACCCTGCCGGAAAAGAACATGGAGCTCTAGAGGATGAGAATCGTCATGCCAGTGATTTAGGAAATGTCAATGTTGGTGATAATGGTATGTATATGTTGTTCATAATATCATGTTGACTAATTAGTTGTTTATGGTGTGCGATATTTGTCAAAGTCACTAACTCTTTTCTGATTTATGCATCTGATTCAGGTACTGCTACTTTTACAGTTGTTGACAATCAGGTACTCTTTCATCTCCTTGTCATTTAGGCTTTGTTATGTTTCTATTTATATGTTCATGGACCCAACTCCAATGAGCTCATCTCTGAACTGTTATATAAATTTTGTGGATTCCTCTTTCTGGACCAAATTCCATTATTGGAAGGGCTGTTGTAGTCCACTCAGATTCTGATGATCTTGGCAAGGGTAATATACAATGTTTTCAACTCCAAGACACTTTTTTTCCAAGTTGATTAGACTTTGTTTACATTCAAGTAAAGGGAAGTTGAAGGAAATGATCTAATATCCTGATGAAGTACTAAACTCTTTGAATCATGTTGTCTAATTAATGTATAGGTTGAGTAAGCCATAAGAATGATATATAAAAATTTGAAGTCGTGTACTGTGAATCGTGTTCTCCCTAAGCAATACGTGATTTAGTCATAGACAAGAACTTTTTTACTCTTGTTTACAATCTATTTACGAATTTTCATCTACCTCAGAGTAGGTTAAGTAGGCTAACTTAATCATTCGAATTAAGATCCCTCTGCTATAATTGTGTTCTTATTTACTCCAGTTGTCCTCCAATGGTAGTCTTTTGCTTGCAGACTCGGTCCATTACTTCATGTGGTTTAAGATATTTCGAACTAGTGATTAGTAATCATTAATTAATTTCTTTTGTGTATTTGCCGGCATCATTGATCTCCAAGGATGAAGCGTCTTCTCTTTGGACCATAATAAATACATTTGATACGATGTGTTAGTGTGACTAGTCGAGACTATGATCTTGAATAAGAGAAATCTAAGACTTTGTTGTGTATTTTGGTTGGATGATTTTATTATAATCTCCATCTTTACAATTTCATAGAGTTTATCCTCAGTTTTTGTATATAGAAGCTTACATGGTATCATCATTTGTATGAGGGTCACTTAACATCTCATTTTTGTTGTACGCACAGTTTTACTTGTCATGTATATTTTGTAGGTGTGTAGTGAAATTAAAAGTGTATACCTGGAAGATTAAATTCTGCTGTGCAAGGAACTTGTATACTCTCGTGACAAACAAGGCTCTTTATTAGTTCATTCAATTGAAAAAAAAAAAAAATGAAAGAAAATTTTGTTTAAGGACTTGGAGAACTATCGTCTTTTCTTAATGTCGAACATTCAATTTAATGACAATCACATGGCCTATTTCTTCTCTGAAACATTTGAAGTCTGTCTATTCACATCTACCGGGATAATTTTCTTGATTGGCTCTCTTTCCCGGAATGTCTTTCCTCAGACCTGTCCCAACTTCTTCTCATGCCACCTAATGGATTTCCACTTTTGAACTCCACATCTTCTATAGGAGAGATTTTATACTACATTATTGGTATCACATTTAATTAATTCATGTATATCATGTGTATATATTTTAAAAAATTATTATATAATTAGTAGTTACATTTAATTAAAATGGATGTAATATTTCTTATGTACTTTAGAATTTTTCATTTCATTAATTGAGTATTAATTATTGCAGGTGGATCCCTATCTTAAAATGAGAGTGAAGGGAGTCGGATGCTTCTTTTACAAGAGTTTAGATTATGTGTATGGATCTAAATCGAAGTAATCAAAAGTTTATACTAATAAAGTAAATAAGAAGAAATTGAGAGGGTTTAGAATAATAAGATGAAAAGGTATATTTGGTTTATACGAACGTTGTTGGCCGCCGCAGCAAGAAAGATCCACAACACTACGGAGTGCATTAGTGTTCTTATTTTTTATTTTTTTTCCCTTTTTTGTGTTTCTTCTTTCTCCTTTGTGTTGGCTATAACACATGACTTGATTTTTTTTTCCCAATATAATGTTTACGGATTGTTAGGTGGTCTCTTTAAGGCTTATAATTAATTAAGCGTGTGATATGTTTCCTTTGTCACACGCCAGATCATAATGAAAGCTTGTGAAATGCTTCCTCTTAAATGATCGATGATGGATATGTTTCTATTGTCCTCTCCAATGAAACAAGGAGAAATTAACAGAGTTGGTCTGCCGTAAATAAAGTGCGTTATAAAGTGGGATGCATGCACGCCTTATAATACTGAAATGGAATTTTACGCACTTTTTTTTTTACAGCATTGTAATTTTACGAATGATAAAACATTAGACATCGACACCTGAAAATTTTATATATATACATAGAAGAAACCTGAAAACCGTATTAGAAATAAATTTATACTTTCTGATGATCACAGTATCTAATAAAAAACTAAAGAGTTTTAAAAAGAATACAATAATAAAAGCTAATTAAGAGATTGCAGAAACCACCTAAATTAAATCTGTATTTCATAAGACAAGTGATGAATTATTTTCCTATATACATATGGGCAGGGTTTGCTTGACTTAAAAAAATTGGCCGGATTTAAAGCTAGACAATAAACATCAATACAGCATTAATTAAGCACTTGTGCCCATTGGGTATAACTAGAAGAGAGAGAATTAAAAAACATCAATATCTCTCACCGACCTTCACTTCTATTTGATAATGGAGAAAGAAGCTTCACTCAAGTTAACTTTCTTGGTAGCTGTTTTATTCTGTAAGAATCTTGAATTTGTATTTGAATCATAGCAATTATAGTTCGTGAGTCAGTTAGTAATCAGATACAATAGAGTGTTAATTCATGGCTGCTGCATGCATGCAGGTTTTGTCAATGCAACCAAATCAACAGGAGTGTGAGTTTCTGTACATACTGTGATAATCTGCTTAGTTTATATGTTTAATTCAAAGTTCATGCGTCAAACTGATTTTTCTTTTTTCCTTTCACTTGTTCCTTCAATATATATTTGTATTGCTCAGACCACATAGCAAAAAGGTGAATGCAATTGCTGTAATAAATGGCAGAGAGGGGGGTACCAAGGGAAATATCTTCTTTTCTCAGGATGGAGATCATGGTAACTTAATCACTAATTAATTAGTTAGTTCTGAATCTTATTGCTAGTTTTTTTCATGTCTAAACCATTCTTTTTTGTTGATTTGTTTGTTGTCCTGAATCTTATTGTTCTGAATCTTAATCACAAGTTATTATTATTATTTATTTTTTTCATGTCCAGGTCCAACAATTTTAAATGGATTCCTCCATGGACTTCCGCCTGGTCATCATGGATTTCATGTTCACGCCGCCGGTGACACAAGACATGGATGCGAATCAACTGGTATGGCTATACATATAAATTGAGGAGGAATCAGGATTTGTAAACCACTTTTTTTTATTACTAAATACACGTACACACTGAGACTCGAACATAATACCTCAATCATGATAAGGTTGTCCACTAACCATGGAGTTAGGGCTTGATCTCGGGATTTGTAAACCCGTTTATCAGTGTTGGAACCAAGATTTGGTTTGATTTTAATGGGAGCTATAGATATAGGCTATAACATAAAATCTGTTATTTAAAAAAAAAAGTAATTAATTGTAAAAAATACATAGGTAGTGATAAATTTATAATTCTGTCCATTAATTTTGATCATTCCCATGTCTTCATGCAGGGGGCCATTTTAATCCTCATAACAAAGTACATGGTAGCAAAGAAGATGAGAATCGTCATGTTGGTGATTTAGGAAATCTCATTGTTGATGGTCATGGTATGTATTCATGTTGACCTTTTCAGTTATAGTAATATTCATTTTACAACTACTTATTTTATGGAGTGTAATATTTGTTGATGTGGTTCAGGTAATGCTTATTTAAGCAAATTTTCAGACAATAAGGTAATGTTTCTTCTCCTTTGTATTTAGTCATGGAACCGACTCCAATGAAATTCGGCTCCTCACTGTTTTATTTTAATTTATACATTTGCAGATTCGTCTTACTGGACCAGATTCCATTATTGGAAGGGCTATCGTGATACACAAAGATCAAGATGATTTTGGCAGAGGTAAGATGACACACACGCAATTTGATATATTAGTTTGCCATTCAATTCATGTAGTATAGTGAGCTAAGCGCATGCAATACATGCAATAAGATATATCCAATTATCAAGTTGCGTTAAAAGTTTCGGAAACAGACTAGGATTTGGTGCTCAGTTGAGCTTGTTATTAGCACTGAATCAACAATAAAAAAATCGTCCAACATGGATACCACATGGATCCCAATCAATTCTTGACTATAGATTCGGTGCTTAACTTAGTCTAAAATCCTTATCCTTCTAAATGAAAAATAAACAGATTAGTATTCTATTTGCATATCATTTAAAAATGTTCTTCCATGGCAGGTGGCCGACATGACAGCAACACCACAGGACATTCTGGTGAAAGAATAGCGTGCGGTAAGTATAAATTAGAATAAAGCTCCATTTAGTATTATGGTGAAAGCTACAAGTATGTTTGTGAAATGAAAAGTTTTAGTTGTGAATAATTTTGATAAAATAGTAGGATCATATAGATTTTCATCGAATAACAATCAGATAAATTAAATTAATTTTCACGAGTTGAGCTGCTCTTCGAGTACTCTTTCTTTCGCTTGGTTTGAGATGTAATTGTAACGTTCCCGATATTTTCTTTTTGTGCATGGTGATGAATTTTGATTTTAGATAGATCGACGTACGTTTGTGCTTTTGAACTATAGTGATTGTTAATCATTAATTACTAATTTATTTGTCTTTGCAGGCATCATCGGTCTCCTTTCATGAATGGTCTCTGTTAGGACTATATATTAATAAGTGCATTATATGATTTGAATAAAGTTTACTCCATATGCTTGAGAGTGACTTGTGAGACTGTTATCTTGAATAAGCTAAGAAAGCGAAAACTTTGAGGTGTACTTTGGTTGGATGGTCTTCATATAATCTCTCATCATCTCGAGAATTTGGCTACTTCATCTTCTGTTTCATAACCGAGATAACTGACCAATAAGATAGGTGCTTAATCGATTCTATCGTCTCAATTATATCGTTTCGAGGAAAAAGAATTTCATGCCCCTTCGTCGAGTGGCTTTCCAATTTCTTTTTTTAAACTTGTCGTTTGAATTTAAATTCATGAGAGGTAGAATTAAAAAGTCAAATTGAACTTTGGACATCGTGACCTTTTGCTTTTTGTTTTTCTTTTTTCTTTTAAATAAAATTGTGTAAAAATAAAAATTATGAGATTCTATTCTCTTAAATGTTTCATTTGGAGGATAAGCATTTCAAACCCTCAAAAGCTTGATCGAGTGATTTTTCAAGCTTTCTATGGCCAATTAGCTATTCGGAGTGCAATTCAAATCCTAACAAACAGCTTTCTTTGGCTAGCTAGTCGTTCTAAGTGCAATCCAATTGCCGAAAACGTAAGATTGAAAAAATGAATTTCAACTTTGTACCCCCTAACTTTTTTTCAGATAAATAAATAAAATCATATAAAAAAATAACGAGAGTCGGGGTGCGTAAATTAGCATCGAAAGGCTCTATTATTTTGAAGAAAGTCAACCGCACCTCTGCCCAAGGAAAGTAATCTACTCTAAGTGGAGAGTTCCTAGGGCTTTTACAATAGTAATAGAAAATCTTCAAATGAAAGCACAACCCAAAATTTGATAATTCTGTACCTCCTATTGCGTTTAATTTATTTAATTAAAGGATTAATGGAAATTTTGAAGAAATTGTAACCACCAAGGAGTTATTGTACATGTGTAATTTAAATTTAAGAATGTAACTCCAACACTAATTTATTAAATAAAGTTTTGAAACCTTGCAAATTCCATCAAATTCCCCTACAAATTGCGCCATAGCTATGTGTGTGTGTTTTCTAAAACTCCATCGCATAAACACACTAACAATTACAATAATTTATTAATTACTAAATTTATCTCTTAATCAAGAAAATGGAGAAAGCCTCGCTCAAGCTAATTTTCTTGGTAGTAATCCTAATTGCTACTGCTTCATGTAAGAATCTACATCTTTTATACATATAAATACTTTTTTTTTCTGAAGAGTATTTATAGTTGAGAGTGCTTTTCGACGAAACAATCGAAAGTGCTTTTTGTTTAAAAATTGCTTTTCTGCTCCGAAATTGAATCGATCATGTTGCTGACAGTATATATGTAAATGTAATGCACATGTAGGTTTAGGATATGGAACCGAGGCAAGGGAACTGAGAGATTTCCAATGGAGATGCGTAACCTCACACGATTGTAATACAATTCATACTTGTTGGTTTTGGGAAAAAGGCACTTGCGTTGATTATTTTACTTGTCGTTGTGAGTGCGATTGGTTTTGTTGAGTTCCAAAGCCCGAATGCTGAGAAACTTTTCAATAAGATATCACTTTCCCGAAAGCTGCGAGGGATTGCATGGACGCTTCTATGGATTTTGCATGGTGCAGCAATATTAATATAATAAAATGTGGGAGACAAATTATCCATACCATTGCTCAGTTATGGTTATATATTTTATAATATTTCTTTATTAATTTCGTGTGGTTATATGCACTCTTTTATGGTAACCCAAACCCTATCTTTCATTGATTTTTGGCATTGTTAACTAGAATACTTATCACAGACTTTATGCAGCTATCCAAATATCAACAGTAATGGAGCTTTCATCTTCGTAGATTACAAATGTGACTTAAAAATAATAATAATAATTACGGAGACTATGGCTTCCGGTGGTGATTTTAATTTTTTATAATTAATCAAATCAATTTTTTTCAGATTGGCTACAAATTATGGAATACAAATCCACAATAAAATCATCGTATCTTTTGGATGAATTTGGAATTATATATAACTACCAAAGCCATGTTTAGTAATCAATCTGTCTAAATCAAAGAATTGGCAAGACAAAAATGGGTCATGTTGGAAAAAGGAAACTAGCAACAAAGAAATGCTACATATATATATAAATACATGATTTCGATGCTTTTTTTTTTTCTCTCAAATTGGTTATCAATTTAATGTGATTATCTGAAATAACAACACCAAAATATATATATTTAGGAAAAAAATTGAATGCAATTGGAATACCAATTGACCCTTTTTTGCTAAGAACAGATTTGTACATCATATTGATATTATTGATGGTTCCTATCCCTATAAATTGAGCCCTATATGTCCTAAGCTTCATTGCATAAAACACATTTACAATTACACTACAATTAATTTATAGCTGAATTCATCTCTCAAGACAATATGGAGAAAACCTTGCTCAAGTTAACTTTCTTGCTGGTCCTTATCGCTACTGCTTCATGTAAGATTCTCTTTATTCACATATCTGTTGTGATTTAGGCATGCATGTATTACACTCAAATGAAGCGTGTTAATTTTTTTTTTTATTATTTTTTAACGTGATTCTTATTATGTTAAAATAAAGGTCTTTTATTAAAGAGAGAACCACTCGTATGTAAATATACTGTAACGTGCAGGTTTAGTACGTGGAACCGAAGCAAAGGAAATGACCAATGAGGCCATGCCGAATGATATATCATGCACTGTTAGCACTGACTGTCGTAAGTGCCCATGCAAAGTTGGCCGGTGCGTGGACGGGTTCTGTCAGTGTGAACCATGCACTGCTACAGTTGAAACTTGAAAGTTGATCACAAATCTTGGAATAAGAATTCCTTTTCTTAATAGCTCTAAGGAAATGAAATAAACGTGGTATTTTGTATGTTAATTACAATATAATAACAAGTGAGGAAAATTTATTCTACACCTTGTTCAGTTATGATATGTGCATTTTTTTTATTTTGCAATTACTTCATTTAAGAACTTTCATGTCTAGAGAGTAAGCGCTTTTAAATGAAAATCTAGCATCCTTGACGGCCATCTTTGCTAACACGATTAAAACTTGTGAATCATAATAAAGTAGTTAGTTGAAAATAATCTCGTGTGAGTGTGCTTGTACTGTATAAAATATATATTAAATTTGATAGTTACTGATAATTATTTATAGGTGCATTTAACATATTATATTGCATGACACTGTATTAGTTGTATTACATTATAGTGTATTACATTAAGTTAATGCAATACTATGTTTGGTGTAGTATGGACTTTATAATATAAAATAATATAAATTTATATTAATATTAAAAATTTATTAATTTTAAGTTTTATTATTAATTTTAAAATTATTATTAAATAATTATTTTATATGTTAATTTTTATAACACAAAAATACTCTAATAATATACTATTATTAAATAGAGAAAAGATAAAGAAAGAGAGAGAGAGAAAAAAAAGAGTACCGATTAAAAATTAAATTTAAAATAATGCTAGTGAATATTTATGGAGAATGCTCTATATGGTGACAGAGATTGCCTCGAAATATGCCCTAATTAATTAAAGTTCTTAATTGTGCTCGTGTGTACTGCGAAGTTAAAACGTTTTGGCCAGTGCAGATGCGAGCTTCCTCTTCAATTCAACATTCCCTGCAATCCTACTCCATCTCCAGCAGCTCCAGTTGTTAGCCTTATATAGCTAATGTCAAAGTATTGTTTCAGGTTGCATTATAATGCAACTTCTTAATAAAATTACTTGTTCCATGCTTTGTGTTTTGTAGTAACTGTGTTACATACATGCAGCATATGCTGCTTAAGTCATAAGATTAGACTCTAATAAAAGTACACCAATCTTTATTCTTTATTGTTATTCAACTTTAATAATTTATTAAAGTGCTTGATAAGCACCTTTTTTTTTAACATTAAAGCATGAATTTAGATCCCCAGTGCTAATTTGAGTTTTCTTTTTTTCTTATTTTTATATAAAAGACAAATTTGTATCCACATAAACTAGTACATAATCATAATAGCAACAATCGAGAACGAAATATTAGTCCTAAGCCTTATGAATTTTAGTTTTTGAACTCATTATTATTTTTTTAAATAACTACGAAATATTCAACAACTACGAAAATATCAACCGGATGTTTTACATTTTTTTTTTTTAAACATGAAGGGCTAACTGAGTAAATAACTTAAATTATAATAATGACCAAATGAATTTTTATCTGTGAAAAAGCAGAAATGATATACAAGTGTGTGTGTGTGTGTACCACATACCAGAAGCAATAATGAGTAGGTCAGGACAACCAAGAAAGCCAATTTGAGAGAAGTTTTCTCCATTTTTTCCGAATGTGTGTAATGTATATGTGGTTATAATATAAAACAGAGGGGTGTTTTATACGAGGTTGAGCTGGGCTTTTATGTAAGATACAACTGTTATCTTCTACAAAAATTTGGTTCCGAAGTTGTTTATTCCTTATATATAAATGCAGTAACAATGTTTTTGTTTCTTACCATAGATGTGAGAATTTAATTAACACTTTCCTATAAAGGTGGTAATTAATTACCAAAAATAACAAATAAATTTTCAATTTTTTTTGTTACTACTTTGAAACATCAACTAAAGTGGTAAAAAGTGGTAATCCTCTTTTATTTGGCAATTAAAGTATGAGCTTGGAAGCTTGTTTGAGTATAACAATTCACAGGTTAAGAATTAAGATTTAATCACATATATATCTCGTGTATGAACTGTTTATTACAACTTTGTAAAAAAGACCTAAATCCCTCATTATTATAGCGAATTCATCCCACATAATTATTTTTTTTTTTACATCACCTAATGATCAGCTGAAATAAGCTATAATTTAGCAGAGTCCACTAAAATATCAAAAATATTAATTTATTTATTTGAAATGGATAAATCTAAGAGAATATAAAAATTATTTGTTTTAATTTTGTGTATTGATCCCTAACGGCCAATAGGCCCAACTTTCGACGGCATATGATGTGTGCTTGGACTTGTGGGCCTCCATTCAACAATTGGGCCACTCTAAGAACAGGCCCGAAAGTCATAAGCCTTGTTATTCTTAAATTAATAACATCCGAAAGATAAAATAAATGTAAAAATAGTTTTAGTCATTTTTAGAGCAAACAGATCAGGGATACAGCAACAGTGAAAAATGGCGAGGGAAGTATCAGAGAGTTGCGTTGACAGCTTGTTAACAGAAATGGTATCAACGTATAACAATCGTTTTTACGCCAACAAGCCCGAGCTTGCAGCACGTCGGATCGAGGCGATTGGTTATCAGGTCGGTCACCAGCTCTCGGAACGGTACATTCTCTCCCACCTGATCAAAATCTCGATTTCAGTTTCGGATTTTTTTTAATTTTACATTTTAGGGTTTTAATAGTGATTTGAAGATTTGGGTTTTCTTGCATCTGATTACTGAATCTGATTTATTTGTGTTGTTTGGCTGCTGGTAAAGTTAGGGGAAAGAAAAAGAAATAAAAAAAGGGATTTTGTTTGGAAATTTAGAATCAGTAGGTTAATTTTTAGTTAAATATGAAATAGCCCACAAGAAGTAGATGGTGATATAAATCGCTAGCGTTTATTGGCTTTGCTTTTTGAGTACTAGTCATACGCTTTAGCATTTTAAACTGAAGTAGTCGGGCTTTGGTTACTTGATCCAGTGTTCTCCTACTTGTTTAGTTCAGTTGGTTGATAATATGTTGGAAGCAAATGAGTGGGTGTCATGTGAAATCCTTCAATACTTTCAAACTCAAACTCGGATAACTCTTTACATTCTTTGTTTACTGTTTTTGTGCTCTACAGGTATACGATGGAGAGGCCACGCTTTAGTGATCATCTAGAAGCAATAAAGTTCATCTGCAAGGACTTTTGGTCTGAGCTCTTCAAGAAGCAGATAGACAACTTGAAGACGAATCATAGAGTATGTTTAAGAACCCAAAATTGATTTGGTGCCAGAGATCTTAGTTTACTTCTGCTGAGATTGCCTTTATTTGCCTTGTAGGGTACCTTTGTATTGCAAGACAATCGGTTTCGATGGCTTTCGCGTATCTCGACTGATCCATCAGTCGAAAATAATGAATCTCAAGATGCTTCTGCTGCAGCTGAAAGCAAGGCAGCCCAAGCGACCATGCATGTGTATTTCCCTTGTGGAATTATAAGGGGAGCTCTATCAAACTTGGGGATTCCTTGTGCTGTTTCGGCTGATATATCCAATCTTCCTGCGTGTAAGGAACTGCTCTTGAGTTATTAAGTGCTTTCTTTTTATGATATTTAATTATTGTTGCAAGCTGTCTGTCATAAGTACATACCATGTCATATACAAATGGGGGCTAGCTTCTGATTTCCTTGCATGAAGCCAAACATGCTTATTGGTTCCTCCTTTCATGAACTCAAGCATTGGTAAATCAGTTTTTGTTGAAGTTACTAATTAAGCTCCTTTAGAATCTGTAATGTATCGTCTGGTTATCTGGAGCTGGGCATGCCTACCTTCGTTATTCACTATCACAGGTCCTTATCCTCACCCCCCATCCCTGCTCCCTTAAAATATTGAAACATGTTCTGGGTTAGTTTGGCAAGAATCTTTCAAGCAGTTGTGTGTTTAATTTAAGCTCTTCTGGGTTAGTTTCTATTTTCATCTTTGCAAAAGCTTCTTCCAGTTGCGCTATATACGCTGATTAAATTAATTAAAATTTGAATTCCTTGACTTTTTGAATCCCACGAGGCACTCTGATATCCCCACTTTTCCATTAATGTTCTCTTTTCAACCCAACATAATGCTTATGCATTTTTCCCCCTAAAACTCTGGCAATTTCATCTTAAAACTATTTTTCAAGTCATTTTGTCGTGGTTGCTTAATTTCAAGTGGTTGTTTGAAAGAGAATGCTCTACTTTTTTTTTTCTGTATAATTTGCTTTCTATATTTCTCTGACGATTATAAGTCTTACTCTTGATAATGCATTTGAATATATCTGTTTGTTCTGTTTCTACATCCACGAACAGGTTCGTTTGTGGTCCGTATAAAGGCCTGATGAGTATTTTGGCAGACTGTGATTAAGAATGGGGTTGAAGCATGCAGCATTGTTGACAGATCTGTATTGGAAAACTATTAATGCCCTATTGTTGAAAATATCAAAAGTGTACCACATGAGCGCTTGGGAGAACTCCTGTTGCTTTTATAGATTTCAGATCGTGGAGACATACTTTGAAATTGTGATTAGTGATTACTGAAAAGCCATTTTCTTGGTCCTCACTTAATATTATCCGTTGTAAAAATGCAGACTATTCAATGGTTTCATCCCCACCCCACCTCTTCGTCGTCAAATTTTGGGATAGCAGTAATGGATTATTCATTTTCCCTCTTGTTTCTTCATTGTTTCATAAGCTGAGACGCAGTAATGTGTATATTCAAATGTCCTAATTCATTAATACAAGATGACTTTAAAAATTAAGTTCAATGAGGTCCACAGCTACCCCAATGGAGCGTGCCGCATGCGCATTCGTGCACCAAATCAGTCCTCTTTGAAAATCACTGTGTTTGGATTATGTTGTACTTAAATAATGGTCAATTGGTAAATTTTCTTAAGATTTTTCAAAATGTTAGATAAAGTCATGGAAAAGTGAAACGAGCCAATGATCATAAACATTTCTTAGCTTTGAAAAGAAGCAATGTGATCCAAAAAGGAGTTATCAAAGTGTTTGTTAATTGATATTCAACGCTGTTTGGCATCAGAGAAACTGGAGAGAAAATTTGACGGGACATCGTTAACACAGACGCCAAGAGAGTACACAAATGCAGTTGCGTAATTGCTACGCGTATTTTAACATCAGCAGCTAAGCGAGCCGGTGACTAGTGGGCTTGTCTTTTTTCCCGGGAAATATTTATCACCGTAGATAAATATAAATTTATTATAAAAGAATTCAGAAAATTATTTTATTTTTAAATTATTCAGAAAAAAATAGTACTATCAAAATCACAGAATGGCCTATGAGAATGGACTCTCCTGTTTAAAGCAAAGTTCTTTACTTTATGCCCAGAATCATGCCAGCCGTTTTCAACTTTTAAAGGGAATTGCCTGAAAGTAACAGGCCAACCGGCGGTGACAAGGTTTTTGCCCTCTTCAGGGTACGGCCAGTTGGCTCCTCTGCAACTGTTCATATCAGTTTATCTTGCATGCTTTTTACGTGCCTTGAATTTTTCCACCTGGGTTTGTTTTAGTTTCTAAAATGGAGTACTATGGTGAAATCGCTTGCAGAACAAATTCAAGAAGTTGATATGAAGATAAGGTTTTTGGAAGTGAGCATACCATTATGTGTTGAAGATTTGAAGGCAGCATTTTCCTCTCTAAATTAATTTTACATATAAGTTTTGACTACTAAATTAGTTTATGTTAAAATTAAGGGTAAATTTTCCTAAAATTAATTAGGTACAACTCCACTGCTCATTTTGCAATCGCCTGCCTTTTATATTAATATTTCTCTCCAAATTAATTGTACATTTAAATTTTAACAAGCTTGAGCATACCTCATTTTATTTACACCAAACATGATATTGAATAAAAATTTGTAAACATAATCTAATCCCAAACATTTTATCATGCAATCAAACGCTTCGATAAGTCTGATGGTACGTGTGAATGAGCAGGACTTATTTGACAGGATTTTAAAATTATTAATCTTTTTTAATTTCTTAGAGTCTAGAGGGACTGCATTGTTACTTATGCTAGATATAATAAAAGAATATATATATATATATATATATATATATACACCACACGCACACGATGACAGAAGTAGTCAAATTACAAAGTGCTATTCAATTAGCAGAAACTAGTCAATGAAACGTCAATGAGTCCCAAAACTCGCCTCGCCAGCTAACGTGAGCGGCAGGCCGACCATCGGTGACAAGATTCTTTGCCTCTGCAGTGTTTTGGCCATGGCTGGTTAGCTCTTTTGCGACTGTTAATTTTACTTCAGTTTGCTTAATTTATACTAGCATTGCATTTTTTATCACCTGGGTTTGCTCTAGTTTCCCAAGTGGATGAGTGTGTTGAAAAAAAGGAAAAAAAAAACAAAACTCAAGGAGCTGAAACTTTACATAGATGGTTTGATCCTGCACTGTTGCACATGCACAAGCTAATTCAATATTTATTCTATTTATAGGAAAACTTTGATTCAACTGTGAAATCGCTTTAATTACGAATTCAAGAAGTAGATATGAAGACTAGGGCTAATGGGATAAGAGACTGTAATTTGAAGCTTCAGTGTAAGGAAAGGCAGTTGCATTTTCTTGAGAACAGGATCGGAGAAAGTAAAGGTGAGTTAGCTTTGGTGCAAAAAGAGATTGAAGAATGTAACAGTGAGCTTTGGTGTAAAGAAAAAGAATTGGGTTTGGTTCAAAAGAGGATTCGAGGATGTAATGGAGAGCTTCAGTCAAAACAGGGTGAGCTAGCTTTGGTGGAAAAAGAGATCGAAGAATCTAACAGCGAGCTTCAGTGTAAGGAAATAGAATTGAGTTTGGCTCAAAAGAGGGTTGAAGAATGCAATTGTGAGCTTGAGTGCAAGCTACGACAATTGGGATTGGTTCAATCAGAAGAGGATTTGCTGAAAAATTCATTGAAAAATTCGGTTGAGCACTGGTCGCAGAAGCTTAATTTGACGAAGGAAGAACTGAGTTTGCTTCAAAAGTCAATTAGAGAATGTAAAGGTGAGCTTGACTGTCAGGAAAGACAATTAGGAGTTGTTCAGAAGAGGATTGGAGAATGTAATATTGAGCTTCAGACAAAGGAGAATGAACTCAATTTGGTGAAAATTGTGGTTGATTACTGTTTGCAGAAGCTTAATTTGAAGAAGGAAGAACTGAGTTTGCTTCAAAAGTCAAATGGAAAACGTAATGGTCAGCTTGAATGTGGGGAAAGACAATTGGGGTTGGTACAGAAGCTTAATTTGAATGAGGAAGAACTGAGTTTGCTTCAAAAGTCAATTGAGAAATATCATGTGGATCAGAAGCAGTTGGAATTGGAGAGTGGGATTAAAGATTGTAATCAACAAATTGAATTGAAAGAAAAGAAACTGAGACAAATCCAAAGCTTGATTGAGGAGTGTGAGAAAGAGCTTGTAATGAAGGAGAGACATATATCTGATTATGAAGAAAAACTTAAAGCTAAAGAGAAGCTATATGATGAGATTAAGAAGTCTATCTTACAGTGTGAGAAAGAACTTGAATTTGCAAAGAAAGAATTGGAGCAACCTAAAAGTTTGACAGACAAAGAAGACACACAGCCACTGTCTCTTCAATCTATGAACAATGGAAGAAACCTTCAATTGATCTTGAATCAGCATTTGCAGAAGCACGATTTGGTATTCAGTCAAATTTCCCAGACACTGACAAAAGTGTGTGACCCTGCGTTGCTGGTGTTAGATGCAATGCAAGGATTTTACCCTCCTCATTCAGGGGAGGGAGATATGGAGTTTGATGTGAGCATTATAAAGAGGACTTGTATTCTTTTGTTAGAGCAGTTATCAAAAATAGCACCCGATATTAATCCTCAAGTACGTGATGAGGCTCTGAAGGTGGCAGGGGAATGGAAGAAGAAAATGGGAGTTACAGACGAGAATTCTTTGGAGGTGCTGGGGTTTTTGCATCTTTTAGCTGCCTATAGATTGGCACCTGCTTTTGATGGTAATGAACTTGAAAGTCTTCTGGATATTGTTGCTCACTACAGACAAACGGCTAAATTACGCCAAAGCCTTGGATTTGCAGATAAAGTACCTGGTAAGCTCTTTGTTATTAAAATTTAGTTGTATCAGCTGCTATCTGTGCTCGCCATAGTATTAAATTGTTGATTATTTTGTGAGAATGCTGTTCACAATATGTTATATCCAACTTAAAACCCAACATAATGT
This sequence comes from Murraya koenigii, assembly GCA_025617385.1. Taxonomy (NCBI): domain Eukaryota; kingdom Viridiplantae; phylum Streptophyta; class Magnoliopsida; order Sapindales; family Rutaceae; genus Murraya; species Murraya koenigii. The sequence continues at coordinate 28,945,638 of CM046812.1, forward strand.
ATTATTCCCTTGATGTTATATTAGAAGGAAAAATATTATAAATACTTTCCAACAGAAAATATTGGTGCTATCTAAGTATTTTTAATTTTTATAATCAGGGGGGAGAAAAAGTATCTGGAATGTTTCTGGTCCAACAAGGTTCTTAGTAATTAAATGGTGTTGTATTTCAGTTGTCTCATGGAGTGGCATTGGAATGAATCAAGCAGACAACAGTGGAATGAATCACAGTATTGGTCCCTCTGCCTCTAGGGAGCAACTGCAACTTCAAAGTTACAACAAACGTCCTCGGCTAGAACCATCTACTAATTGAGCCCATTCCCCTCAAGTTCCAGCTATGATATCCTGTATAAGAGGCAAACACACTTCCATCATTTACCTCGTAATCACTCAAGGTTCAGAGCAAATTTGGTTGCCGCAAAGTCAAATGTTGCAGGAAAGCAAAACCTTCATATTCCAGCACAGGCAATTTTTGTTGAAGTGATGGTTGCTCTCCATAGATAGTAGTGTTAGATGCTAACTGACATAGTTTACTTTACAGTGGTGTGCCTTTGGTTTGTCTCCTTCTCCTTTAAGTTGTCTCAAGTCTGTTGTTTTGCAATACTGGCCATACATCTAATTTTAGGGTGGGAGGCGTGGGGTGACTTTTTATCTAGTAAGATTATGTTAAATTTACAGTATTTGAAAAAGGGTTTAGTTTATTTAGACAAAAAATAAATTTGAGTTAAAGAATCTAGTATTAGAACAAAGTACTTTAAACAGGTGATACAGTGATTTTCACATGTTTTTATTGAAACTTTGATTTAATAACTTCCATTTTGATTTTTTTTTTTTGAAAAAGAGAGTTTCAAAGTATTCAAATATCATAACGATAATAATTTTAAAAATTATAATAAAGGAAAAAATTTACAATAATATTATATATTCTAAATTTTTTTATTTTAAATAATCATCTTAAATAATATGGTATTTATTAATTAGTTGGTAAAATTAAAGTGAATGAATTATATTATTTTATTAACCAATTGATGAATACCACATTATTTAAGATAGTTATTTAAGATAAAAAATTTGAGATATATAGCATTATTTAAAAATCTATAAAATAATCTCTTAAAAATTTTAAGATGAATTTTACTTGTAATAAATGCCAATGAAAATGCCTATTTTTGTATTCCCAAAAATTTAGAGAAATATCACTCACGCCTTTAAGATTTCTTTAAATAATTACACAGATATTTTTTAACGGTTACACTCTTAATTACAACCACTCAATAACTGACTTTATAAATTTTTATAATAAATATAAATTAAAATAAAAATAATATAATATGTAAAATAAGATAAAATTTATAAATAATTTTAAATATTAAGAAAGTTATTTAACATTATTTATATGTCATATTCTTTTTAATAATATAATATCTATTTGACATATTAATAATATTAAAATAATTATATTTATCATTCACAGTAATTTATTAAATTTATATTATTTTATTCATAATATAATTTTTAATTATGTCTATATTAATATAAACCTTAAAGTTAATTTTTGAATTAGTAGATTTTAGTATTAATAAAATTCATTAAGAGAGACTAATAATAACCTCATCTTAAAAATAATTTATATTATGTATGTTACTTTATTAATTATAGTTATTGTAATATTTTATTTATATATTAATTATAATTATTATAATATTTTATTTATGTTATATAATATTTATTTATTATTATATTTATATTTATTTAGGTTATGGTAATTATTTATAAAATTAAAAGTATCTACTTGACTAAAATTAAAAAAAAAAAATCTATGCAATGATTTAAGGAAACCTTGGCAATGGGAACGTGGTTGGCTTTATACCATAAATTAATTAATCCGTGACTTTGAGACAAGAGTTCTTTGTCACCTTCTCAAAAACTTTCCAGTTACACGAAGGTCTTCTTCCTTGTCTTTTTTTTTTGGTTTTCCTTATGTATTTAGCATTAGTTTAGGACTCCCTTGCCTAGGATTTCCTTTTTCAAACACAACTTTAATAAGATATTAATAAATTGTAATGCCCTGAAGGCTAGTTCTCAAGAAACTAATCAACCTTTCAGGCTTTGACAAGGCACTCTGCAGCGTTTGATTTTGCTTACTTTGTCGTTTATATTGCAATTTTATCATCTGGGTTTGTTTAGTTTCTTAAATGGCGAGCTGTGTTGATACCTCTGATCACGAAGAGTTGAGAGTAGCTGATTTAAAGAAAGAAATTCTACGTAGATCGTTCGATCTTGCACATGAACAACTTGGTATGTTCACTGCTCAATGGAAAGAGAAACTTTTTGATTTAACTATGAAATCACTTGAAAAGCAAAGTAGTAGTAGTAGTAGTAGCATTGATGTTGATATGAAGATTAGGTTGTTATATGAGCGTGCTAAGGAGATTGAAAGTAAGGAGAGCGAGTTAGTTTTGGTTGAAAAAAATATTAAAGATTGCAATTTTGAGCTTGCATTTAGGGAAAAAGAATTGGGTCTGGTTCGAAAGCGGATTGGAGTGTGTAATAGTGAGCTTCAATCGAAAGAGGATGAACTGAATTTGGTGAAAAATTCGGCTGAGAGGTGGCCAAAGGGGCTTAATTTGGAGAAGGAAGAACGGAAGCGGTTGGTATTGTTGGATGGGTTGATTAAAGATCGTTCAGAGCAAATTGGGTTGAAAGAAAGGCAAGTGAGGGAAAGTGAGAAAGAGCTTGTGTTGATGAAGGAACAAAAAGCTTCGATTCAGGCAATGATTGCGGCTTATACAGAAAAGCTTGAAGCTGTGGAGGAGTCATATGATGCTGTTAAGGCAAAACTTGAATCTGAAAAGAAGGAATTGGAGCTGACTGAAACGTCTATGAAAGGCCTCTCGGTGAAGCTTTGTTTATATGAGGACAATTTACAGTCACTCCAGAGTGCTATCAGGCTGCGAGAAAATGAACTTGAATGCAAAGAGAAGGAGCTTGAACTGAAAGAAAGGGAGTTCAGCGGAATACAAAAACGAGTCGAAGAATCCTGTCAGGAGCTTCTATTGAAGGAGAATCAATTGAAATCTGTCCAAGCTTGTACTGAAGACTGCAGCAAGGAGTACCAAGTGAAAGAAAAGGAGCTAATTTCAGTCGGAAAATCAATTGTGAAATGGTCAGAGGAAATTGAACTAAAGAAGAAGCAACTTTCTAAGGAGCAAGAAATAAATGAGCGGCAACTTGATTTGATTCAAACATTGACCACTAGATACATGGGAGGGCGCAAAGAGAAGGAGAAGCATTTGGATTCACTGAAAAAAGATCTAGAAGACCGCGCACAAGATCTTGAAATAAAAGAGAGACAATTTGAGGAACGTGTAGAGGAGTTTGAATTGCGAGAGAGAGAGTTTGATTCTATCCGAAAAGCAGTTGAAGATTCCAGTAAAAATCTGGAGTTGAAACAGAAAAAATTGTCTGACATCATCCTCCAGTTGCATCAGAAGAAATCTGCAGCACCTGAAAATTTGACAAGCAGCGGAAGAAATCTGCAGATTCTATTGAATCAGCATTTGCAGAAACATGATGTGATTTTTTGCAGAGTTTTTGACACAATTAAAAGAGCATCTGACCCTGCATTGTTCGTGTTAGATGCCATGTCAGGATTTTACCCTCCTGATTCAAGGGAGGGAGATGTGGAGTTTGATGTGAGTGTTATTAGGAGGACTTGTATTCTTTTGTTAGAGCAGTTATCAAGTTTGGCTCCGGAGATTAATTCTCAAGTACAAGGTGAGGCTTTGAAGGTGGCAGTTGAGTGGAAGAAGAATATGGGAGATACGGTGAGAGATTCTTTGGTGGTGTTGGGGTTTTTGCATCTTTTAGCTGCCTATAAATTGGCTTCTGCTTTTGATGGCAATGAACTTGCAAGTCTTCTTGATATTGTTGCTAATCATAGACAGACACCTAAATTACGTCTTAGCCTTGGGTTTGCAGACAAAGTACCTGGTATGGATAACAGTATTGGTACTTCGGCTTCCAGGGAGCAACTGCAAATTCAGAATCCTTATAAACGTCCTCGGACAGAAAATTACCTGCTACTACTATAGGCAACCAGACCCCTCAAATTCCATCTGATATCCTGAGTGAGAGTTCTCCAGGTAGGCAATGTGGAACAGCTTTGGGTATGTGGCTGTGGATCATTTACCTCCTCGTAATCAGTAATCACTCCGGGATGACAGCAAACATGGGTGTCGGGAAAAGTCTTTGTTGCTCTCCGTAGATACCAGTGACAGATGCTAACATAGATTTTCCAGCTTCCTATTGAGCAGTGAAAATAATTAATTAGTTTGTTCGTATGCATGATCAAAGCATCTGTGTAAAGTTTCTACTCCTTTCGAGTTTTCTACTCCCTCATCATCCACTTTAGAAACTATCCCCAGGGGATAAAAAGGCAAATGCACCTAAAAATTTTGCAAAATGAACTAAAATGAACATGCCATCATTGATTAATCAGAAAACTCAGTTCCAAGTCAAAGTCTAATTACATTTCTATTACCCTACAAATCGATGAAATGCCTTGCAAAGAAAAACTGCACCAGAGAATTAACTTAAGGAATTTGCATTTCCACCAAAAGCTCATTTCATAGCTTGCCGCACATTAAAATTAACAAATTAAATAAAGTCCAACCAAGTGAGCATATAGTAGAAGAACCATTTTCCTTTACTCATAGCTTCCTCTGGTTTTCCACTCATGCATACAAATAATACCTTTCCCATTAACCATTTCTTTAAATAATTTCAGAGCAATGTATTTTGTTTGTCACAATCCATTAAACCAAGTAATAAAATATAATCACATTTGGCTTACAACCAAATGCATTTACAGTCACTCCAGAGGACAATCAGACTGCGAGAAAATGAACTTTAATGTAAAGAGAAGGAGCTTGAATTGAAATAGAGGGAGTACGCCGGAATTCAAATAAGACTTGAAGAATACTGTCAGGAACTCGAATTAAAGGAGAATCGTTTAAAATCTGTCCAAGCATATATTGAAGACTTCACAAGGAGTTCCAAGTGAAAGAAAAGGAGCTAATTTCAGTTGGAAAATCAATTACGACATGTTCAGAGGATCTTGAACTATAGAAGAAGCAACTTGATTTTATACAAAATTCAGCAGAAAAACTGTCAAAGGAGCATGAATCAAACAAGCTGCAACTTCATTTGATTCAAACTATGACCACTGCATCCCTCCGTGAGCTCAAAGAGGAGACCATTCTACTGCAGACCAAAAACAACTGGAAGGACACTTGCAAGATCTTAAAATGAAACAGAGACAATTTGAAGAACGTGTTAAAGAGTTTGAATTAAGAGAGGAAAACTTTGATCCTAACAGAAAAGCTGTTGAAGATCGCAGTTTAGAATCTGGAGATGAAAGAAAAAAAAAATTTGTCTAATATCCTCCATTTGCAAGTAAAGATCGAGCAACCTGAAAGTTTGACAGTAATTGGGGATACACGGCTACTGTCTCTTCAGTCAAGCAGTATGAACAAAGAAAGAAATCTACAGTTGCACTTGAATCGGCATTTTTTGCGGAAGCATGATTTGATTTTTCATGAAATCTTAAGTGACCCTGCCTTGGTGGTGCTAAATAAAATGTCAGGATTTTGCCCTCCTCATTCAAGGGAGGGAGTGATGGAGCTTGATGTGAGCATTATTAGGAGAAGTTGTATTCTTTTGTCAGAGCAGTTACCAAATTTGGTACCAGAGATTAATCCTCAGGTACGAGATGAGGCTTTGAAGGTGCCAGGAAAGTGGAAGGAGAAGATGAGAGCAGCCGTGGAGAATTCTTTGGTTTTTGCATCTTTTAGTAGCCCTCAGTTTGGCACCTGCTTTTGATGGTAATGAACTTAAAAGTCTCCTGATATCGTTGCCGTTGGGATCACGTGTATATTGATTTTTTATTAATAAAATATTTCAAATATTTATTCAGATATTTTAAATTACATTTTGAGCAAAGTTCATTTAATCATATTATATATATTTATGCGATCACTATATGGATTCGCAGAAGACATAAATATAAGTTATCTTATGATTAAATAAATTAAGTTCGCAGTTGATAAATAAAGTTGGGCACTTTATGTAGGTATAAACTATAATAAATTCATTGAGTGATTTATCTTAATCATGTATGAATTTATTGATGTAGTTTGTCTACATTGAACTGGATTACATATGAGATTTAATTAACCTAGTAATAACTGTCAGACTTATTAAACCTCATAGGCATTGATTTACTGTAATCTTAATCTTGAGTTAGTTATAATTTCATGATTGTAGTTGTTATTTCATTTGAGTTACCAATAGGCATGACATGCACATGTAGTCTAGATTACCCGGTATCTTGGTGGGAGTAATTACAAGTATTGAAATTGTAGATTAACAATATAGAATTTGTACAACACATCTCTTGATGGGTTTTAGATCTTGATCATAGAATTTTACGTACGGAATGTCTCAACATAAATAAGTATGTTGAAAATGATCATTAGAGAAACCAGGTAAGTATCGAGGAAAAGATGTAATTAAATTGATTGGACAGTTGAGATATCAATTTAAATTAACAATGTCGTACAAAGGATTGTGCAGTAAAGAAATCAATGTGGCTTGGGCGAATTATATTCGAGCGTACAATTATGGAGGTCAGTTCCAATCTTATAGTGGAGTAGAATTAGAATTAAATAATTATATTTGTTTAATTACAAAATTAATTATTGTAGTCACTATTGTTTGTTCCCAAATGATCCCCAAGTTAGTTCATTTAATTGACAACACCCTAGACCCAAAAGCAAGAAAAACTGGCATATTAGATTAAAATTATAATTATAATATTTGTTAAGACCTAATATGTTATATTAAAATGTAAATGGGGGCTTGTAGTGTTTTACAAGGTGGTCTCTTAGTTTGTTACACATTTCACTTTTAGATAAGTGGAGAGATAGTTAAAAGAAGAATTCTATTTTAAATAGAAATCCTAATCCTAACATACTGGGTTTTTCATAAGATAATATAAAAAGGGGCTTTATACTCTTAAATTGAGAGCTAAGAGGTTCTGGGATTCTAAGAAAAATAAAAAAGGCATCTAAGAGGAGCCAGTTGCAATTGGAGAGTGGTGAAACAGACGCCCACACGTCCAATGTTGATCAAACTTGAGTCATAGCCTGAAAGATCGTTTGGAGGCGAATGTACAACTCTCAATTGTTCATCTTCTCAAAACATCAAGGTATGAATTTCTAAATTACTTAATTCTTATATGTTGTATGAGATCGGTCCTAAAAAGTTTTAATTAAAAAATTAAAAAATCTAATTTTATTTACCCTTCAGTTGCTGAGCATAGATGAACACCTAAATTACGCCAAAGCCTTGGATTTGCGGACAAAGTACCTGGTAAGCGCCTTGTTATTGAAATTTAGATGTATTGGGTGCAGTTTGTGCTCTCTTTTAAACATTATAATTGCATGTGTTCTGAGAAATACAATTTTGTCATATCCAACTTAAAAATTGTAGCGGTGCATTATTCCCTTGATGTTACATTAGAAGGAAAAGGATTATAATTGCTTGCCAATAGAAAATGTTGAAGCGAAGTGGTTATTGGTAGTTTAGTTATAATTACGAAGAACATCCAGAACATTTCAAGTCCATCAAGGTTCATAATTATTAAATAGTGTTGTTGTATATATTTCAGTTGCCTCATTGAGTAGCATTGGAATGAATCAAGCAGAGCAAAGCGGAATGCATCGGCGGAATGCATCACATTGTTGGTACTTGTGACTGAGAATTCTCCGGCTATGCAGTGTCAACCTGAAACACAATTGGATGCTAGCATAACTGAGTGGTGATAAACTTTTTGGATTATCCCCTTGCTAACTCTGATAGCTGATTTGCTGGTACAAAAAAAAAAAAATTATGTTTTTGAGTTGAAGTTATAGTTTTGTTTTTCTTGTACATATGGTGATAGATTTTATTCTTGGCTTTAAGACATCTAAGGCGAGTGAACTAGCAAGCACATTTGGAAATGAATTGCCAGCTGCTACTGCCTTTGTTTTCTGTTTGCTTTTCCTTTTCCGGAGTCTTGGCTTTACGACATCTAAGGCGAGTGAGTCATCTGTGTTTTTTTTTTTTTCAAATGGGGTACACGTAAAACTCAACTTTTATTTTACTTTTCGGAATAAATAGACTCCCGCCTGTCCCCACGTTAAAAGGCACCGCAAGGTCTGTGATCGCCTGATTGGGTCAGTTTATAACTTTTAAGGCACATTTTATTACACCTCAAGTTCTCCCAATCCAATAAGCAAGCACTTTTTCATCTACAATCGTGATCGTGCAACCCCACCAAATAGACATAGGATTCGAATTTTATTGATTGTACTTTTGCCCAACACTGGTTGTGGAATCTCCTCTGAATTAGTAGGCAGTCCACTTGTGTTCACAACAAAAGACGACCCTATTAATGATTACATGACAAACATTTATTTTATTTATTTATTTATTTATTGCCTGTTTGATACAGTTCATTGCGATTAATGGAAGAGACTAAGAATCCTAACAATTGAAAAATAAATAAATAAATAAAGGGTTTTTTGTATGGTGAGCAGGTGAGGAGGCTTTTAATCTGATTGATTAGCTCAAGCCTGATGACAACCTTTTCGAAATTTAAAGAGATTTCCCATAAATTTTAAAAATTAATCAGATATTTTTAATGAAGTTGATAAAAAAATTTCAGTAAAAGTATGATTTTCTAGAATCGAGAGTAGTTTTAAACGAATTTTAAGATAAAGACTATGAAAAAAGATAATTATACAAAAATAATATTACCCCTGAAAAATCATAAGGAAATAATATCTTATAAGATTCATGGCCATCATCATCTTTATGCTTTAAATTTGAACAAGTCAATACTGACCAGAATTCTCTCTTGATAAAATTAACTAGTGTTGCATATAACTTTGAAGTTTTTGAAAATTCTTGTCAACACATAGTATTTGTTGAATCAAATCATTCGTGCCATAATTAAGGTATATCCTATTTTATATTAAAATAATGGTTAGACTATCACAGCCTCAATAATTTTGAAATTTTAAACATATAATACTTTGTTGAATTCACATATTATTATGCCCAATATTATAGTAATGAAGACCAAAACATATATCTTAATTTATATTATTCAAAATTACCACTTTCTTGGAATACATATTTCGTAAATGAATGCGATAAATATAAAATAATAAATTATATGCCTAAAACATTAGGATCAAGGATTATATTTTTAAATCAAAGATTAAGTGAAATATGTATGCAAAAAAATATAATTAAAAGAAGTAGGACAATTGGAGACACATACTGTCACAAGACAGAAATACTAACATAATGGGGATGTCAAACCTCCTATAAAAGTCATAAAAAGTACAACAAGTCAAGAGAAAAGAAGTTTACAAAATACAGATATTTCAAGAAAAAAATACACCAAACCACATAGGAAGTTCTATAAAAGAAAATATAAAAAACAAAAGAAATAATTTGATAAAAATAAATGCAAATGTTGGAATTGTGAAGAAATAGGACATTTAAGTACATAATGTATAAAAAAAAAAGTTAGAATACTAGAAAAATAATTTAATAATATAAAAGATGAGTTGGAATTAATAAGTGATCTATCTGAATATGAAGAAAAAGAAATATACATGTCAGAAGGAAATACAACCAGTGAATCAGATGAATCAGAATAAAAAAGGAGTTAATTATATTATAGAAGAAAATGAAGAAATATATGAGATAGAAAAAGAAAAAAAAATATTAATGGATATAATTTAGTAGCAACATTTGATAAAAATAGATATAATAAACTCTTAAAAGTAAAATTAGAAAAATCAGATTATGAAATTTTATATAAACTAAGAGATATATTTAAAAGGAAGAAAATAATATTACATGAATATTATGAACAAGAAAAAACAATAACAATAACTCAAATTGAAGGAAATATAAGATTAAGTTTAATAAATAAAAGGACAATTAACTTAGCACTTAGAAAAATAAAAAAGGAATCAATCAGCGAAAAAATACAATACGCTTATCTAGCAGAAATTTAAATATTAGTAAAATTATTGTTCAAAGAAGGAATAGATAGCCCAATAGTATTATCATTACATGATCAACGATTTAATGATCCAATGGTAGGATATTTAGGAACGATAGAAGGAAATTTATGTTATACAATTGAAAAAGATATCCATACATGTGCATTGATTGATACAGGAAGTGAAATCACTATCATGAAAACGTTTCTTTTTAATAAATGGAAACCAGACGGTCAAATTAAAACAACTAGAATTACTGGTGATAAACAACAAGTCAGTCACACTGTGTTAAAAATATGAAATAATTTTAGAAAATAAAAACATCCTTATCCCTCACGTTTATAAATATGACCAGATGAATTGTGATATCCTCTTAAACAATGACTTCTTACAACATTTTCAATATTATCAACAAACTTTATTTTTAATTACTTTAAAAACCCCTTGTAACCATATTTTTCGTATCCTACGAGAATTTCGTTCATACAGAGTTCAGCTAGGTCAGCGTGGTAATAATTATGAAAAATATTATTTAATACAAAAGGGACACATATACAATATAAACTTAGAAACTATTAAACAACAACTAAAACAAGTTTATAGTGAAAACCCTTTAGTATTATGGAAACCCGGTCATCCTAGAGTAAGAATAGAGTTAATAGAAAATAAAATAATTAGAGTAAAGCCTATAATGTACACATTAGAGGATAAGGAAGAATTTAAAATTTAAATAAATGAATTATTAAACTTAAATTTAATACAACATAGTAATAGTCCTCATAGTAGTCCTGTTTTCATGGTAATGAAAAGAGCAGAACAATCAAGAGGAAAAATTAGAATGGTAATAAATTATAAATAATTAAATAAATACACTAAATTTGATGGATACTTTCTACAAAATAAAGATGTATTAATAAATTTAGTAAAAGAAAAAATTATTATTCTAACTTTGAATGTAAATCAGGATTTTGGCAGATAAAAATGGAAAAAGAAAGTATATGATATACTGCCTTTAGTACACCACAAGACATTACGAATGGCTGGTAATGCCTTTTGAGTTAAAAACGCTCCATAAATATTCCAAAAAAGAATAGATAAAATATTCAAAGGAAATAATAATATTGTAATCTATGTAGATGATATTTTAATAGCGTCAAACTCATTAGAAGAACATATAATAGATTTAAAATATTTTGTAAATAAATGTATAAAAGAAGGAATAGTGTTGTCAGAAAAAAAAAGCATCAATTGAGCATAAAAAGATAGAATTTTTAGGAATAATTTTAGACAAAAATGGAATAAAATTATAAAATCATATTGCACGAAAAATAGAAGATTTTCCTGATAAATTCGAAAATAAACAACAAATACAAAAAATTTTAGGATGTTTAAATTATGTAGAAGGATTTATAGAAAATTTGTCAAAGAAAAAAAATATCCTTAAAAAATTGTTAAGAAAAAATAATACACGAGGATGGAGTAGGGAACATACACAAGCAGTAAAAGAATTAATAGAATATTGTAAATATTTACCAGAGTTAAGATTACTATGAGAAAATAATAATTTAATTTTACAAACTGATGCCTCTGACATATATTGGGGAGCAATACTCAAAACAGATTTAAATGAAATTTATAGATATACTGGTGGAACCTTTAATAAAGCACAAATAAATTATCAAGTTCATGAAAAAGAACTATTAGAAATTTATAAAAGAATAAAAAAATTCTCATTATTCTTACTACAGAAGAAATTTACTGTAGAAACTGATAATACTCAGGTAAATTCTTTAATACATAAAAATTTGTCAAATGAGCCGCAATATAGAAGATTACATCGATAACAAGCGTATCTGTCTTATTACAATTTTAAAATTATAAATATAAAAAGTGCTAATAATTTTTTGGTAAATTTTCTCAGTAGAAACGTAGAGTTCGCCCAGTAAAATATAGAGAAAAGAATAACAGATTTGGAAACATATCTTGTAGACCTCGAAGAGGTAGTCAGCATCCTTAGCAATTTTGTAAATAATCTCAAACTCTCTATAAAAAATTTAAGAGAATAGCTTGAGAAAAGTAAAAAAGTAAATCCCTTAAGTGGGCAACCAGTAAATCTTGACGTAAACTCTCCAAGTGGAAGTAGTGGTGGACCACACCCATATGGAAAAACTATATGTGATGAGTTTTATGTAAAAATCTCATCAGATAAAAAAGTGATAGTAGTAAATCCCAGTAAACTTCCAGTAAAAGAGCAAACCATCGCAGCTGTAAAAAGAGTAAATTTGGGAGGAGTTGAACAAGTAAACCTTCTACTAAAAGAAAAAGAATATAAGAGTTTTTCTGAATATATTTATAGTAAAATAGAATATTCGGAAAGTAGCTTCAGAAGTAATGGTAAATTTATATACCCAAGAGTTGTATGTATAAAAGGATCAGATCCAGAATTTGTTAAAAAATTAACAAATTTTAGATATCTCGATCTGATATACCCTGATGTAAATTTAAGTGAATTATTTTGTTTTGATCCAACACTTGTAAGCAAAATAAGCCAGTATGCCCAAAAGAAGAACGTATGCTTAACATTCTATACTATAAGTCTAAAGTATGATAATGAAGAAGAATATGAAGTCATTCATTTGATCAGCCTCAACATTGTAACCAACAGTTTCAACTTAGAAGTTGGCCAAAGCAGAAGCAAAAAACCCATCTTCAACAGAGAATGGGTCTGGTATAAGAAGTCACTGGTATACATGATTATAAGATTACTTGCATCAAATTTGTATGAAAGAGGGTACAAAGTCTTCATACAATAGGACAATTTTATCCTTTGTACACCAGGTACAGGTGTCGACAAATCTGAAGTGCTAACCAGCTTGATATCTGATATTGACAACCATCACATTCCATGTAGACCCAGTACAAGACGTATTGCATGTGAAAAGATGGAGTATTTGGCATGCATTTCATAAAGCCATGTAAAATTTTTATTTTGTCAACAGATGTAGGCCATATGTCGACCATCATAGAATAAAGCCATGTAAACTTTTTATTTTGTCAACAAATGTAGACTATCTATCAAATGTCATGATGTAAACTTTCCAAAAGGAAATGACCCAAAGTAGGGTCAGATGGGATAAGCGATAAGATTCCATCATAAAATATTACCACTTTAGATCATGAAATCTTATCACTTTAGAAAATGTGATAACAGCTGTAAACCTTATCAGATTGTAAAAATTCTATAAATAAATGAAGGGCATTAGATCCGAGGGATCAGAGAAGAAGTCATTTTGAATAATCTCAAGTGTTATTCAGAATACTTAATTCCAAATAAAAAAATAAAAACGCTCTTTCTCCAAATCATAAAACGAAAATCAAAAACATCAAAACCTTTAGAATAAGGAAAGAAACCTGAAACCTACAAATCAACTGGAGTTTTAAAGGTCCTATAGACATACAGTGATCCCGTTTGCAGAGCTCGTTATGCCGGTGTAGCCGAGGTGGCGTTAAAGCAGTTGGAGCATAGCAGTAGGGAAAAGGTGATTGGTCAACAGGACTAAAAGTTCCGAAGACTTGAAGGTACAAAGGTGATAATTCTAAACCTATATCTGTTGGTGGAGATTGTTGTTGATTAAAATTTTATAGAGGAGGATAATTGTTTTTAGTGGAAAAAACCTATAATATAATAAATTCAATCGAAAATATAAATCAATTAGAACAAATAGCAAATGAATTAGAAAATAAAATACAAACTATAACTTAGAATCTAAACCCGGAAAATATGGATCAAAGATTCATAAATCAAGTACAATTAATAATGGAAAAATGAGTTCTAAAACAAATAAAGGAAGTTATAAAATTTAATATTTATATTTCTAAAGTTGATTAACAAAATCATATAAGAATTTATATAAAATGGAAAGATATCATGAAAAATTATGTACACAAATGGGTATGATAAATAAAAAATGGTTAGATAATGAAACAAAGATCATATATAACAATCGATAATTAATGATAGGATTTAATTGTAAAACTTACCAGTATCATAATGTTTAAAGTAAAAGATTTTATATCAAAAGTTGGATTAGAAGCAGTATATAATATAAATATACCTAAAGAATTAAAAAAAATATAATCTAAAATATAGAATGGGAAAATTTTAAAAGTTTGATAATACAAACTTTCGTAGAAAAAGGAATAAAAGATTTAGTAGAAATATACGACGATTTTAGTATATTTAATACAGATAATTTTATATCTAAAAATTCAAAACATTGGAAAATAATAAATAAAAAACTTGATGGAAATATATAATTATTATATTATTAATCTGTCAGTATCAGTTCAAATATATATATGTTTCAGTCAAAATTCTGCAATACACAAATTAATTATTTATCTATATATATTCTCAATATTTAGTCAATATTTGTCAAATTTTTAATATATAGTCAATATTTGTCTAAAAGGCTAGGCCGCCCCCCTATTAGTATCAGAGCCATAAGAAGATCATGAATCATATACAACAAATAATAGATTCATTGTATACGTTGAAAATAAACAATAAAAACGAGATAAGAAATTTAATTAAACATATAAATTGAAATCGAAATCATATAATAAAAATAGAATTAGATTTAATACAAGAAATGAAAGAACAGTCTCGAATTATAGATAGTCAATAAATAGAAAGTTTCAAAATTTTAAAAATAAAAATAAGATTTATAAATAAATTTATAAAATTCTTAAATTATGGTTAAAAAAATAAAATATAATGAATAATCCACGTCAACAATTCTTAATTCAACAAGTATTAAAAAGAATGCATGAATTATACTCAAGTATAGATCATATGTTTTTTGGATGAGAAAATAGAATAAAAAAATATATAAATTTGTTAAACCAAGAGATAGAATCATTAGAATTAGAAAGAGCAACGTTAATAAATATAGGACAACAAATCTATGGAGAATTTATAGATTTATATGAATTTGATAATCATCTATACTTATATAAGCAAATATAAAAAAACTATGAAAAAAATAAAAAATAAATATAAATGTGATGGTAGAACAAATGACTAAATATAAAATTAAAAAGAACAAGGACTTGAATAAAATTAACCAACATAAAAGACAAATAAAAATAAATTACATAAGTTGTAATTTAAATAGACCCATTAATATGTAATACTTTATTGAATCACATTATTTGTTGCCATTATTTAGATAAATCTTGTTTTATATTAAAATAATGGATCCGACTATCGTATATTTTTTAAATTCAACAATGTGCATAACAATATGTACTACTTTATTAAATTATGTTGTTTGTGCCGTAAGTCAATTAAGTCTTATTTTATATTAAAATAATGAATTTGACTATAATATTTTTAAAATTCAACAAAATTCATATCAACATGTAATACTCTAATAAAATCACATTATTTGAGCCATAATTTAGTTAAAATCTTTTTTTTATATTAACATAATAGATTCGACTATCATATCCTACCGTCTTAGTAACTTGAAATTAAAAAAAAAAAAAAACGCTAGAAAGTTCATATCAGCATATAATACTTTTGTTGATTCAATGATTCACATCACTTGTATGATAATGCAGTTGGGCTCCATTTTATATTTGAATAACTGTGGTATCCCACAACTTCATTATATCACTTTCCTCTACTGAAATCACTGCCTGCCACTTATACTCTACTATTTTTGTCCCACGATACCAAAAACTAAAAAGGAATAAATATGTTATTTACTTTATTTACTTAATATTTGCCATAGGGAATATAAGATATTCATTTATTGTAAGAAAAAAATTCGAAAAATGTATTTGCTACAATCTAGGTGAAAAGCAAATATGCAATTAAGTTTGAAATATTTTCAAAATTTTTTTAATTTCTATTTAATAATATTTTAGTTTGTAAATAGTAAAATATATTAGAATAAAATAAATAAAAAAGAAAAAGCAATAGATTAGAATAAATAAAAAGAATAATTTTTTACTTTAAATTTATTTGATTTATATAATTTATAAGAAACATAAATAAAAGTGTATTTAAAATAAAAGTAATACTAGAAAATTATCATATAGGAGAGTTATTGTATATTATAAAAATTATATAGATAAGTAGTCATATGAATTCTAAAATACATCAGTGTTTATATATAATACAATTAACTAAGGGTCAATTTGATAATGTTGTATGTTTTAAAATAATTTATATTAGTTGTGTTGTAAAAATAATCAATTGTGAAAAAAATTAATTAAATATTTAGTAAAATTTATTTTAAAAAGTATTATAAATTTTAAAAACAATCATGTGTGTTTGATAAATCTTACTATTAAATTTCTATAAAAATATAAATAACTAAATTAGATATAATATTTAATAAAATTTATTTACACAACACACACACACACACATATATATATATATAGATATTTAATAAAATTTATTTACACAACACACACACAACTATAATAAATATTTTTTATTATTATTTATATCAATATAATTGATGATGATGATGATGATAATAATAATAATAATAATAATTTTTTAAAATTAATAATTTTATTTTCTAATTAATAAGGATAATTTTTAATTTTTTAATATAAGAAAATATATGTAAAATTATATTAAGTAGAAAAATAATTCTTAAAATTAAATTTTAAAAAATTACTCTGTTTATATTTTTAAAATCTGATTGTAGAATGAAGTAATTCTACTAAAAGCGATTTTTTTAGAAATTTGCTACATACTAAATTAATTTTAATTTTTTAAAATTACACTTGAGTTTCTAAAAATAATTTTAAAAAGTCTTAATATTTATATAATATATATAATTAAATTTAATATAATAATAATTTACGTAATAATTTTTTAAAAATAAATATATAATATTATAATATTATTTAATTTTTATGTAACTGATATACATACACGTACTCTAGAATTTCTCGGGATTACAATTAATATTATAAATTAAATTTACAATCCGCAAATAAAAAACCGATACGTGTCATGATATTATTGATGTACATGGAACTGCAGAATATGTCACTTTCAAATTGAAACTCTGCGGTAACGGGTCCCATATAGACGCCAACATTCAAACAACAGTTCTTTACTTCGGTATCACGCTAGCTGGTGGGAAGTTAAAAGCTCATGACATTGACAGGTTCTCCGGCGGTGACAGGGGTTTCTTTTATTTTTAATCCTTTTAACTTCAGAATTTGAAGTTTGAGGTTAGTTATCTCTTCAGCAACTGTTCATCTAAGTTTTATTTTATTTTATTTTGATATATATATATATATATATTTTTTTTTTTTTTCACTTACATCGTGTATTTATGAACTGGGTTTGTCTTAGTTTGTAAAATGGAGAACTGTGATGACGATAAAGAGGAGTTTAGACTCGCTGAGTCAAAGAAAGAAATTTTAAGAAGATCATATGATCTTGCACATGCACAAGCTAATTCAGTACTTGAGTTTACTGTTCAATGGAAAGATTTAGAAGAACACTTTGATATAAGTATGAAATCACTTGAAAAACAAAGTAATGATGTCAATAGGAAGATTAGGATGTTAGATCAGCGTGCTAAGGAGATTGAAAGTAAGGAGAATGAGTTTGTGTTGGTGGAAAAAAAGATTAAAAAATGTAATCTTGAGCTTGAGTGTAAGGAAAAACAATTGGGGTTGGTGCAAAAGAGGATTGGAGAATGTGATGGTGAGCTTCAGTTGAAAGAGGGTGAATTGAATTTGGTGAAACAATTGGTTGAGGAGTGGTTGGAGAAGCTTAATTTGAAGAAGGAAGAAGTGGGTTTGGTTGAAAAGTTGAATGAGAAACGTCTTGTGGAGCAGAGGCAGTTGGAGAATTTGATTAAAGATTGCTGTGAGCGGATTGAGTTGAAAGAAAATGAATTTAGGGAAATTCGAAGCTCGATTGAGGAATGTGAGAAAGAGCTTGTTTTGAAGGAGAAACATGCATCTTCACTTCAGTCATTGATTGAAGAATATGCCGAAGAACTTGAATCGAAAGAGAAGTTATATAATGAAATTAAGAAGTCTATTGTACAGTGTGAGACAAAACTTGATTGTGAAAACAAAGAGTTGGAGGTCGCTCAAACATCTATTATAGAGCTCTCATTGGAGCTTCGTTCAGAAGAGGAGAAATTAGAGTCACTCCAGAGGATTGTCAGACGGCTTGAGAATGAACTTGACTCTAAAGAGGAGAAGCTTGATTCAATGAAAGAAACAATGAAAAAATATTTTAATGATATTGAATTGAAAGAGAGGGAATTCAATGGAATAAGGAAATGCATACAAGAACGCAGTCAGGAACTCACATTGAAGGAGAAGCAGTTAAAATCTGTCCAAGAATCTATTGAAGGATGCAGGAATGAGTTCCAAGAAAAAGAAAATGAGTTAATTTCTGTTGGAAAATTAATTAATAAATGCTCAGAGGAGCTTGAATTAAAAAAGAAGCACCTTTGTCTGATAGAAAATTCTGCAGCAGAGCTTTCTGAGGAGTGTGAATCAAACGAGCTGGAACTGGATTTGATTCAGACAATGGCCGTTGGATACCTCAAACAGCTCAAAGAGAAGGAAAAGCAGTTTTGTTCATTAAAAGAAGCTTTAGAAGACCACTTGCAAGATCTAGAAATAAAAGAGAGACGATTTGAGGAACGTGTCAAGAAGTTTGAACTAAGAGAGAAAGAGATTGAATCTATCCAAAAAGCTGTTGAAGATCGCAGTAAAAATCTGGATTTGAAAGAGAAAAAATTGTCTAACAACCTCCATTTGCAAGTAAAAATTGAGCAATCTGAAAGTTTGAAAGGCAATGAGGGTACAAGACAACTGTCTCTTCAATCTTGCACTATGAACACCGGAAAAAACCTACAGTTTCTTTTGAATCAGCATTTGCAGAAACATGATTTGGTTTTTGGTGAAATTTCCCACACACTCACAAAAGCATGTGACCCTGCGTCGTTGGTGTTAGATGCAATGGAAGGATTTTACCCTCCTCATTCGAGGGAGGGAGATGTGGAGTTCGATGCAAACATTATTAGGAGGACTTGTATTCTTTTGTTAGAGCAGTTATCAAATGTCGGGCCGGAGATTAATCCTCAAGTACGACATGAGGCTATAAAGGTGGCAGATGAGTGGAAGAAGAAGATGAGAGTAGCAGATGATAATTCTTTGGAGGTGCTAGGATTTTTGCATCTTTTAGCTGCCTATGGATTGGGACCCTCTTTTGATGGTAATGAGCTTGAAAGTCTTCTTGATGTTGTTGCTCAGCACAGACAGACACCTAAATTACGCCAGAGCCTCGGATTTGTGGAAAAAGTACCTGGTAAACTCTTCGTTATTTAAATTTAGATTTATTGGTTTAAATTTTTGCTCCCCATTATTTCGAAAAGTTGATGTTGTCAGAATCCTAATTGTAACCTTGTTATTTCCAACTTATAACTTGTTAGGATGATGTTACATGCGAAAGAAAAGGATTATAAATACTTCAAAATAGAAATTATATGAGCTCGTTGATTTTTGGAATTTTTGATTACTAGGGAAAACATCTCTATTTTCTGGTCCATCAAAGTCCTTAGTTCTCCAGTGATTTTGTATTTCAATTGCCTCATGCAGTAACATTTTTGTCAACTGCCTTTACTGCTGGTCTTGAGACTTGATCTTTCCCCACCTAAATTTGATCTATTTATTATCTGAAAGGTAGAGTTTGTGACACTAGCTATTACTGGAATAATATGGCTTTGAAATTATAAGGCTTATTGTTCTGTTAGCTTATATCTTTGTTCTTCATATAATATTTATTAGCAATTATGTCTCTTCCCTCATCACTAAAACACACTGAACAACTAGCATCACAACTCAAGCAATGGTCTTGATCCAATCCTAGTCATGAGTTGGTAGCCCGTTTTGCTGTCTTGGCCTCCGGTAAAATTTTTGATTTAAACTTCATATTATCTTCAAATTTCTGATATCTGTCTTAAGCATTTCTATATCTTTAATTTTAGAAGATTAAGCAATCTGAATATTCTCCAGTCAAGAATGTAGTTGATTCTTTGTCTGTAGATCTCCAATGCAGCACCACAAGAGAAGGAAGGAGTTATCTGTCGCCACTAAACAAGCATGATTTAGGTCACAATGAAGTTTTACGACTTCTTCATTCGGCTCAGGATCCAGCAATGTTTGTTTTGGATTTGATTCAGCACTGGAAGTCTCAAAGTGCAGGCTTTGAAGAAGATAACGTAAAGTGTTATATCCTCTTCTTCGAGAAGCTGAAAGAAGTTTTACCAAAAATGAATCCTCGAGTTAAAGCTGAAGCAATGAAGCTGGCAGTTGAGTGGAAAACTAAGATGGGAGTTGGCCCTCTGAATTCTTTGGAGGTTTTGGTTTTCTTGCAGCTTTTGGTTACATTTGAATTGGTGGCTTCTTTCAACAAAGTGGAGATTCTAGAACTTCTCTGGAGTATTTCTGAACACAAACAAGCTCCTGAAATATGTCGAGCTCTTGGTTTCGCGGATATAGTCCCCAGTAAGTTGTAGAAATTTATCATGGATTTTTCTGTGTTTGTTGTCCCTATTATCTGATATTTCTTCATTCTTAATTTCAAAATCCAGTTGAAAATATTTTTTTTGAATCCGTCATTTGTCCAACATCTGGTAGTTAATGTGGAAAGTATATAATTATATTTTGGTTTTCGCAAAATGTTGGTGGACTCTAGCTCTTGTCATCTTTTTCAACTTCCTGTGAATTCCTTTTCTTTAATATAGTCATATTTCAGTTCCTGCAAAAAGTAGCTGGGCTACAATTTTACTTTGTGGAAAGCATATGACCGCATCTAAAAGATTCATTGCTTAAAACGGGTCAAGTTGTCAAAAGTGAATAGTATATGATTTAGGACATCCTAGGCATAGTAGTTAGCATTTTATTAGATTTCTTTCTTAGTTGTATTAGAGATCTTGTGATTAATATTATTGTAATGCTATATAATGAGATATTTTATCATAATAATATTATTTTTGGTTTAATTTTATAATAATACATTTTCATTATGGTCATGTTTAATGTTTGTTGTAAGAACATTACTTTTTACTTTGATATTTTTATATCTTTTTTTCTGAATAGGGTAAGTTTCCTTTTCCCCACTACAAAAAGGGAATCGGTGCTTATGTAAATCATAACATCAATGAATTGAATTTTGAAAATTTCCTATGAATTCTCTTACCCTATCTAAATTTCTTCCATTTATTTCTAAAGTTCTTTATTTCTAACAAGCTTATAAGCCTGCACCAGTATATAAATTCTAAAGACTTCTGCAGCAGAAAATACATTAATAAATGCCCTTAGCTTATTATTCAAGAGTTATTTGTTGATCAAAATCAGTTTCTAATAAGATCCAACGTATCTTTTATTTGTTCTTTTACTACCATTGCTATGTAGCTGGTAATCAATATTTTAGATATTTACATTCAGAGGGACACTTTGATGGAACTTGAATTTGGCTTTTGTTTTCATGTGACAGATTTTGTTCATAATCTTCTTGGGAGGAAGAAGCATATTGCAGCAATCAGATTTATTTGTGCATTTAAGCTCACAGACGTTGCCAAGCCAGAAGCCATCTTTAAACAATACTTGCATGATAACATCTCTGACATCCACAAAAAAGGAAATAATTCCTCCGATGCAAAGGCATGTCAGTTTTCTCTGCATAGGATGATTTGGCCATTATTCAACCACAGAGTGCTCGCTCTTGACATAAAAAATGTGTTTACTTACTAACACCTGACTGTATTGCAGGTGAAAGCTATAGACTTCGAAGTAAATGCTTTAAGCGTCTTAATTGAATGCTTCGAAGAAAACAAACTTGAATCTTCATTGTTGATTGAAACCTTCAAACAACGCATTGTTCAGCTGGAGACAGTGAAGGCAGACTACAGACGACATTGTACACCAGCCCCTAGCGCAATGATTCAACTACAGTTGGCGAGTAGGAATAATTATAACATTGGCACTTCTACCCCCACTAATCGGCCAGTCCCTAGCCGCATGAATCAGCCACAGCACAGTAGAATGAATCATAGTATTGCTTTTTCTTCTCCCGGCGAGCAACCACAACTGCAGAATAACTACAAACGTCCTCGGATAGAACCACTGACTACCAGAGCTTACATGCCACAGATTTCAGCTTCAATTAATCTGTATAGGAGTTCTCCCACTATGCAGCATGGTCCAGGTGTGGCGCTCAGTGGACGGCAGACACAGTTTGAGCAAGCAAATATGGGTGCCGCGCAAATATCAAATATGAACGGAAACCAAAACCTTCACCATTTCCATCACAAGTACTTCTAATTGAAATGATGGATGCCCTCCATAGATAGTGTTAAATGCTAATTAACATAGGCTACTTCACAATGGTATTGCTTCCCCTTAAAAATAGCTGACTTGTTTGTGAAAAGATTTTAAAAAAAAAAAAAAAAAAAAGAAAGAAAATGATGACTCGTCTGTGTAGAGGAATTCATTTATGAAAATTATTTTGTATTTATGCAACTGTGTTACGTCGATAACCTTTCTTACAGCAGAAAATGCATCATGCAGTACAAGTGATAGATTACAGTTGAAGTATTGTTGTGTGCTCTTTTACGTATGGTAAATATATTTAACTTGTTAAATTAATTATTTAACAATGGTCTCGGATAGAATTTTTCAGTCATTTATCTTTTTTGCAAAATGATAAAACTCTGTTTTACAACATAATCCGACTTGTCATGAATATTTTTGCTATCAAATTAGTTATTATATACGATGAACAAACAAACAAACAAATAAATAATATAGTAATAATACAAATCCAAAAAAGTTATAAAGTGAATTTTAAATGAATTGCATTAGATACGAGTGTTTGAAAAATCAATTTGGGATTTTACCCAACTCATATTTCTTAAATAAAATAAATAAAACAATACAATAAGTTATTTTGAAAGTTGTTAATCCAATTGCATCATCTCACGGCTCAGATGTGAAAGTTATTTAGAAGAGTACTGAACTTTGTAAAGAGAATGAAAAATTAATTAAAATGCAAAGGGTTTGTCCTTCTCATCAAAATTTTTTTCTATACTTTGTACATTTTTTGCACATTTTTCATTTGGTCTCATTGACAAATTCTAGCAAACAAGTAGCAACTAAAAACAAAAATAAATGTAGCATTAAATTTGATCGGGAATGGTGATACTTCCAGGGCAAGAAATATATTTTGCGGTAAATGAACTTTCCTTTCCATTTCCCTCAGACATATAATATATTTGCCATTTTTCAACTACAGACTTCTTTCTTTGCATCCACATCAAGCCAGCTGCTTAGAACTTTGAAGTGAACATGGCCGGTTCCGGTAAGTTCTTTCTGCAACTGCTCATTTTAGTTCATTTTGCACTTGCTTTCACTTACACTTCATTTTGCACAGTTCGATATTCAATATTTAATCACAAAATTAAAACTGAATTTGATTTAAATGTGGAGTTTCAAGTGGGCATTATTAGGAGGAGTTGCATTTTTTTGTTGGAACAGTTATCAACTGTGGCACTGGAGATTAATGCTCAAGTTCGAGATGAGGCTATGAAGGTGGCAGGTCAGTGGAAGAAGAAGATGAGAGAAGCAGTAGGGAATTCTTTGGAGGTGCTTGGATTCTTGCATCTTTTAGCTGCCCATACATTGGCACCTGCTTTTGATGATAAAGAACTTGAAAGTCTACTTCTTCTTGTTGCTCAGCATCGACAGACTCCTAAATTACGCCAGAGCCTTGGACTTGCGGATACAGTAACAGGTAAGCTCTTTGTTATTGGGTATTTAAATTTATCAGGTGATATTTGTGCTCTCCATTACATAAAAAAATTGATTTTATATGTTGTGAGATTCCTATTCTCATTTTATTGGATATGTTATATCGTACGATAGTTGATGCAGTTCTATTTTGCTGCCATGCCCTCCGGTAAGTATCCATCTGATTTCGAAGTTCATACATTCTGCATATTTTCTGAAGTCTTTCCTATGCGCTTGATTCTTTGTCTGCAGGTCCCCAGAGCTGCACCGCTGCAGAAGGAAGGAGTTCACTGCCAATGCTTGTTGGCATCTCTGCCCACACTTATCAGCCAGTCCCTAGCCCCAAGAATCAACCACAGTATAGTGGAACAAATCACATTACTCGTACGTCTTCCCCCAGAGTGCAACCAAAGCTCGAGAATCATGACTATAAACGTCCTCGGAGAGAACACCAGCTTCTGTGGCTCGTAGTGGCGGGCAAACACAGTTCGGTCCTTTAGCAGGTATGCACTCGAGGGTCACAGCAAATATAATGTTGCAGAAAAACGTAACCTTAACTATTTTCAGCACAAACATTCCTAGGTTAAGTTATGGTTACTCTCCGTAAACGACAAGAATTCAATGCCGAGCTGAATCTTTAGTGAGTGTTGAATCGATGATTGTCAGGTTGTTAAGTAATAAATATAAAAATTAAAACATAAAATAAATTATTATCACTGATTCAGTATTTAATAAAAATTAAGTTCAGTTCTAAATTCTAATTCCTCAAAAAATAATGGTGTTAAATGCTAATTAATTTATGTAGACTAGTTTAAATTGTGCATATTTGATTTCACTCATTTGTTTTTTTGATAGGTTGTGAAATTACATATATATATATATATATATATATAACCATCCTACTTCTAATCATTTCTTTTTAAAAAAAAAATCACTCATTATTCAAGCCGCTACCATGCAAGAAAAAGGCATGAGCCACTTTATTGTTCGCTTTCAAAAAATTATTTTTATTACTTTATGGACTTTTAAATTTTTTTGACCCCTAGGACTAATTTCGCAACGGCTACCACTCCTCTTAGATCAAATTCACAATTTCACATCCTTGATTCTTTGAAAAGAAAAATTGTGATGATAATAAAATAAATGATAAAAAGGAAATTTCGCATGCGATTTTAAGTGTTGGGACTTGGGGACTTGGCTTTAATGTGTATTTTACCGTTTCGGCAAATAATGTAGGGTCCAGCTACTGTTGCACGGTTCCACAATTTTATCTTTTATTTTTAACCCTTTTTTTAAGGAAAATTTACATAAATAGCCATAAAAGTTTTTAAATTTTAAAATTAACCATTCACTTTATATTCTGTCAAATATAGCCAAACAAAATTATTATATCTCAAATTACTCTCGATATTTAATTTTTATTCATTTAATCTTCAACTTTCCTATAACCAAAAACCAAATCTACGAGCCACGATTAACTACACCAACAACCAGCACACTACACGTTCACACTCAACCGTATATTTAGCTAAATCAGAATGAAACCAGACATAAACCCAGCCGCGTCTTCATCAAGTCTAACCGCAAAAATCTAACATCCTTATATTGGTAAGCTAAGCTAATTTTATAAATATTTATATAACTGTTATGAATTTCTGTTGTGTAGTCTGCATAATGAAATGTCAAAAATATGTGAAGAAACGTTTGCAGCGTTAGAGTTATGTTTATATGCCGCATATGACGAAGAAACGTTTGCAGTGTTAAGGTTATGTTTATGTGTCGCCGAGCGAAGATGGGTATTTTCTTACTTGTTGCACTAAATATTAGTGTGACAAGCTGCCTGTCGCACCTAAATGCAGTTTTAATATATTGTATTTTTAGTGATTATGTTTTCTACTGTATAATAAATTTATTTTTTTAATCATGTCAGGATTAATGGATTTAGTTGTACTTGAACTGTGTTATAATGGTTGGTGGAAGACATTGGTAAATGGCCGGATGGATTATGTGAATGCTAAGAATACAGTATTTTTGGTTCGAAAAGATTGTATGTTTCCTCAGTTTCTATCAAGAATATACGAGGTTTTACAGATAAATTCTAATGAATATAATATCACGATGAAGACAACATTGAGGTCTAATAACATAACTCATCGTGCGTGTTCACTACCCATGGATATATGTAATAATAAAATGATGAAGGTTGTGTTACATTTAACCTCTGATATGACCAATTGTGGATGCATTCCTATATTTGTTACCACGTCTCCTAGAATTTCGAGCCAAGATATTCAAGATGTTGAAGCACTTATAAAATCTATCTCTGTCCCCGATGTTGAAGAAGAGGATTACCAAAGACAACATCGTTGCAACAATATTACTCTCCACTCCATGATAATAATGACACTATTGATGATAATGGCATTGCATTGCCTGATGTTAGAGAATAGATGTTACCACTAGAGACATCTTTAGAGGAACGTTATACTCCATTCCACAATAATTATTTCTGCGAAAATGGTGAACCTATTGATAACTTGGACAACACGTAGCAGATGATGTTCATGTGGAGGTGTATAATAGTACAAGAGCTACTCACCACAGTAGTCTAATTGATGATGGCGTTGCTGATCCTTTTGATATTCCTTTTAATAATGAAATCGGTCTTCAAGATGATATTGCTACTAATAGCAGGAATAGTCGATCTATTACTTCAATGGGCCGTTCGATGAGGACAGTAGTTGACCCCCTTGTAAGTCCTGCTCCAGTTATGCCATCAAACTTGTTTGCTCCAGACTTTGTTAGAAGTTGCAATTAAGATGATATTAGTGTGGGTAAGTTGTTCTCTAAGAAGAATAAGTTAATATTGAAGCTACGCAAAGTTGCCATTCATAATAAGTTTGATTTTAAGATTGCACGGTCCACAACTACACGTTTCGAGGCCCATTGTTCTTCGAAATCATGTAAATGGCGTATTCGAGCAACGAGACCTTCGAACGAGCAAAATATTTATTGGGTAGTTTGGAGAATTGACAATGTACATACATGTCATAATGAAGTGTTACCTGACGGTCGTCACCAAGTAAGGAGTTGGGTTGTTGGTTATTGCAGATAAATATATTCAGGAAAAAAATGATATACACTCCAAATGATATTAGAGTAGATATTCAATAGGAATATGGTGTCTAGTTAACATACTAGCAAGCATATCGGGCCAAAGAAGTTGGTCTTGAAATTGTTCGATGGAATCCTCAGAGTCATATAACTTATTACCCAAATACTCTCATGTTTTGAAGGACACAAATGAGGATACAGTTACTCACCTTGAACGGGATGGGGATGGGGATGATAATTTCTTATATTACTTTGTAGCTCTTGGATCTTCTGTTAATGGTTTTAAATAGTATATTAGACTGGTAATTGTTATAGATAGAACTCATCTAAAGGGTCTATATCGGGGAAGCATGTTTGTTGCAACATGCTTAGACAGAAACACTCCATTGTATCCGTTAGTCATTGGAGTTTTGGATTCAAAGAATAATGATGCTTGGGAATGGTTTATGATGAAGTTACATGGAGTGATTGGCGATGTGCCAGATTTAGTATTTATCTTCGACCGATTGCACTTCCATCAAGAGAGTCGTTCTTAAAGTATTCCGTAATGTTACTCATGGTATTTGTTTTTACCATGTGAAAGGTAATATCAAAGCAAAATTCAAGATATCCAAAGCTGTTTGGGATGATTTCGAATCTATCTTTATAAAAGCCGAAAAAACATATGGACATGAAGAATTTAGAAAACAACTTGAGGCTTTGTGGATGCTTCACTCCAGTGCAGCCGATTACTTAGAGAATAATATGGATATATGTAATTAGGCAAGGTCTGAGTTCGAAGGCATGAGATATAGTATTCTTACCACCAACATTATGAAAAGCGTGAACTATTTTATGAGGGAACAGTGAAAATTTATGATTACTCATCTTATTAATCACTTTAGGAAAACAATGCAGTAATGGTTTTATGATAGAAAACTTGTGACTGAATCGATGAGTATTCAGCTAACAACCTAAGTAGATAAAATAGTCGCAGAGAGGAGATCTCGGGCCGAAAGGATGATCATCCATCCTATGTCTCCACATCGATTTCATGTTTTGGGTAGTAGTGTCAATGAGGGATTAGTTGACATACATAATAAAACTTGTTCATTTAGAATATTCGACTTAGATCAGCTCATCTGTGCGCATGCAATTGTTGCTTGTTTAACTGTTCGAGTGGATTATATAAGCCTTTGTTCTAAATTTTACATCAATGAATCATTGGTAAAGGCTTATGCATAACCAGTGGAGCCGGTTGGAGACGTAATAGATTGGGAAGTGACAGATGAAATCCAAGAGATGCAAGTTTATTCACCAGTAGAAACACTACCACCTGGTCATCGTAAATCGAAGAACTGTGAAATGTGGGCGGTGCAATAAATCAATCCATAATCATAAACGATGTAAAAATCCTATTGTATCAAATCAAAGTTAGTTGCATTGTTCCAAGTAATAATATACTATCGATTTTATATTTTTTTATATTGCATAATATATATTAGTAAAACAATTTGTTTAGTTTTATTTATCATTGCAACTATGTGTAACACCCATTTTTTTAATTTTTAACGTAATTAAGTACATTAATGATAAAAACATTCAATACATCAAAATTCAAATGAATACAATAGTTTATAACATAATATCTCAATTAAATATATCTACAGCAATCTTTTTTCTAAAATAAGTCCTATAACTATTGTTGAAATCGAGTCTAAGTTCAAACATTAAAAATATAGTATTATTTAGTAATATGAAAAGTAGTAATCTACAACTGCACAAAGTAACATTACTTACAAGACAAGAGTTATCATTGAACAATGAATAAACCTCAATGAAGTTTATTTTGGAGGAAGCAATAGTCTTCCATTGCATAATGTATAGAATATTCTTTTTGGTTTTCACGACCCGCTGTGATGGCAGCTCTCCAATCACTTCGAACATTCATGCCTACAATAAGCAAAATGAGAATAATAAAAAAGTAGTAAACATTCACTATTATCAAACTAATTATTGAATAAAATAATTTAAATACAGTGCGATCTTAACATACCTGAATTCTAGATGTAAAGACATAAACATTGTATTTTTCAATATTATGATTTGACTTTTCTAAGCGAGTGTTCTTAAATTTCTCTATTTTACCATACAATACATTGTTAAGACTGTCGTATATCGTTTCTAATGACAAACGACCCCATGGATGGTTTCGAAAGTGATCAATGTCATCCACCTTGTTAAGATATGAGAAATCGATCTGAACATGAACTTTTCTTTCATTTAGTACTTTGTTTGCAAAATAAAAGAGTGTAATCTTTACTGCATCAATATAGTCCATAGCGTCAAAGTCTAAGTTACTAAATCTTTCATCGAAATCGCTGAGATTTAAATAACGAAACAAACCATCAAAATATGTATTAAGCAGCCTATGATTCTTTATTAGTATTTTGGGTACAGTGTCTTCAATCACCCTAACAAAGTCCCGTAACTAAACTTCACTCTCCAATTGTAAGTGTATCAAATGTTCACCAATTTCAAAGCATAATTGATCTCTCTCATTACAGGCCACTTGTCTAAGCAATAAATTATGCATAATGACGCCACTGAATAGAAAGCTTCGACACTCAAGAAATGGCCAAATATATTGTTTTTGAATAATTGCAACTGTCGTTTTGTTAACTTTCTCTCAATAGTATTTATGACTATATCTAATTTACACATACTTGTAATACGCTCAAGAAAATGATCAGTGTAAAGTATCTGCATCATGCCTGATACATGCTCAGAATCGACTATGTTTTTGTTACAAGTATAACATTATTAAATTACAATTATATAATTTAAAAATTTAAAAAATCTATCATAAATTTAAAAAATATTTATTAATAAGATTAGAATTTAGTTCGACATGCATCTTATCGCACAAAGCACTTGTCACACAAAATTTTAGACAGCATGTAACAAAGAATTTAGTGCAACAGGCACCCCGTCATCACAAAACTTATGTGATAGGCACCCTGTCGCATCAAATTATAGAAATTAAATCACAAGAATTTAGTGCGACAGGCACACTGTCGCACAAAACTTGTGCGACAAGTATCCTGTCGCACCAAATTTCAGAAATTGCAACACGTGTGACAGACACCTTGTCGCACAAAACTTATCTCACCAAATTCCAGAAACTGTAATCTAAGAATTTGGTGCGACAGGCACCCCGTCACACAAAACTTGTACGACAGGCACCGTGTCGCACCAAATTCCAGAAACTACAACCCAAGAATTTTGTGGGACAGACACCCTATTGCATAAAACTTATACGACAGGCACTCTATCGCACCAAATTTCAAAATCTGGAATTTGGTTCGACAGCAACCGTAGTACCAAGTCTAGTGCGATCGGCAGCACCCGTCGCACCAAATCAGCGTAATGGGCAGCACGATTTTAGTAAAAACAAATTGTTAAAAAATTAAATAATTTACTAACCTATTTTTTCGTCTGGATTATGCGATGGGAGAGGCGATGGAAGAGAGATCCTAAATCAGAGATGAATAACGATGAGAAAGAATTAGTGAGAAAGAATTGAACGAGAGAAGATGAGAGAGACAGTTTTACCCTAAAGATTTGTGTTTGGTTAATTATGATAGCTAAAATTTTCGAAGGGTATTTGTGAACAAAGAATATAATTTGAGATTATTTATGTCAATTTTCCTATTTTTATTTTTAAATTTATGATCATTTTAATTTTTTTCAATCTCTTTTTCCCTCCTCCGTATTCAGATATTCCGTCATCTTTTTCTCTATTTGAACAATTGATCAACTATTAATCCGCAAACCCTTTCAAATAAAAAATAAATTCCTTAAAATTGACTCTAAGACAAAAATTGTTATCATTCTTTTTTAAATTAATATGTATTGTACAATCAAATGTCTATTAACTACTTAGATTAATTCTATTATAACATAAATATTTGAGGAATATATACCTCATTTGCAAACAAATCGACAAAAATCTCTACATATATCTAATTTTTTAATTGATTTTTAAGAAGTCTTTATGTAGTATAAGATATATTATTTAAGTGAAATAATTTACGTATATATTACCAATTGGGTTTTTCTAAATGGAGCTTGGATAACATGTTTTATTGGTCCAAACTCTTTCTATTATTGTGTTGGATCCACAATTAATACCAGGGGCTCTTAGGGTTGGTGTATTCTGTTCTATTCTGTAGTTTCATCTCAAGTATCACAACTTCTTCTATCCATCCTGTATATTGTCCGTTTCGTTTTGTTTTGTGTTGGAATAGTAACTTATTTTATTAGTATATGAGTTACATGGTTTAATAAGTAATCGATATTTCACGATCAAGTGTGTATTACTGTTTGTAGTAGCGATCTTTATATATCGTATTAACAATCAAAATATGGTCGAAAGAAAAAAAAAACTCTATTTATCCAAATATTTTATAATTTTGATATTATTTCAAGATATCGTTTCAAACTTTTAGAGATTCATTTTAATAATTTAAATATTTTTATAATATGGTGATGATTTTATTTAAATATCTAATTTTTAATTTATTAAAATTATATATCTACATTTACTATATAATAAATAAATGAAATATGAGATGAGGATAAAAAATTATTTCTCATATTGAAATTTCTTATAATAATTTGGAAAATTATCAGCCATATACCCTTAAATGTCATAAATATCATTTGTGCTACAATACTTTTAACCTGTGTCATTCGTTTACCCTAAATTGTTAAAATGCTTATGTCGTCCACCCTACCGTTTGCCCTTGAAACAAGTAAAGGAGAAATTGTGATAAAAACTAACATGTCGTTTTCTTCCAATGAAATGTATTGTTTTTGGACGACATATCCTTTTACAAAATATAAACATATGATATATGGTAAAACACTTCTGCCGTCTACTCTACCGTTAATAAGTTAACGGAATTTGACAAAATGACGATCTTGCCCTTGAAACAAGTAAATGAGAAATTGTGATAAAAACTGACATATCGTTTTATTGTAGTGAAATATATTGTTTTCGGACAACATGTCATTTTACAAAATATAAACGTATGATATGTCGTTTTACTAGAACATAATTGTATGACATATCGTTTTACTAGAATATAAATGTATAATATGTCGTTTTACTGGAATATAAATGTATAATATGTCGTCTTATTTGAGTAAAATGAAAACGTTTTAAGATGACATATCAGTTTACTGGAATGTTGAAGGATGACATGTTGTTTACTTGGATGACATGACGTTTAATTACAAAAAAAAAAGTGAAATAAAAAGAAAAACGCATAACACACATGACCGGATCTTTTCTTCTCATTTTTCTTCTTCTCTTCACCCATACAACCACAATAAAAATTTAAGAGAAAGTTAATAGCACACTCACAAACAACTGTAATTTTTCTTAAAGTAATTTTTAGTCATATAAGTGCTATTGTTATAATAGTATGCTATTGACTTGTCCTTTACTTTTGTATAATGTGTTTATAAAGAAAAGAGAATAAGAGAAACATACAATCGTGTGTGCTGCGCATATTTTCTTTTGTTACACTAATTTTTTTTTAGTAATAAAATTATATGTCATCCAATAACTTTCAAGATAAACTATATATTATCAAGTAACATTATATATAAACGACATGTCATTCATTAATGTTTAATATAAACGACATGTCATCTTAAAAATATCATCATTTTCTTTATATAAGACGATATGTCATACAACTTTATTATATTAAAATAACATGTCATATATTTATATTTCAGTAAAATATTATGTCGTCCGTAAAAGTAATATATTAAACTTATGTCATTTTTTTATCACAACTTTTCCTATGTTAAAAGATTATATTATTCTTATGACATCAACATATTCTAACTGTTGGTAATAAATTGATAAACGACAG
Organism: Murraya koenigii; assembly: GCA_025617385.1. Lineage (NCBI taxonomy): Eukaryota > Viridiplantae > Streptophyta > Magnoliopsida > Sapindales > Rutaceae > Murraya > Murraya koenigii. The sequence continues at coordinate 28,978,660 of CM046812.1, forward strand.
AAATATTTTACCAATTTAAGATATACGAGTGATATAAATTAAAAATATTATAATACAAATAATATTAATAATATTTAAATATATATAACTAATAATTTCTCTAATAATTTTTTCATCTTAATCCTATCAAATTTATTAGAGAATAAAAATAAAAAGTTTAATAAGATGACGAGTAAGACATGCCTCCCACCTCGACCTTACCCACGATCACCCCTAATTAATTTACATTGTGTATATTTGATTTCTCTCCTTTCTAACTTTCAAAATTACATATTTAACCATCCTACTTTTAATCATTTCTTTTAGTAAAAAAAAAATTCACTTATTGATTGAAGTCGTCACCATGCATCACTAAGGCATGAGCCACTTCATTGGTCTCTTACAAGAAATTATTTTTATTACTTTATTAAATTTTTGACCCCATTTCACAGCAGCGACCACTCTTAGATCAAATATCTATTAGCCCCCTTATACTTTATACTATATACAAACTTCCTAATTTCTTTTAATTGTCATTCTTTAATTGATCATTCATGACCGTGAGCCATTTTAATGGCAGATGAATAAAATCATGACCAATGACGTTACTAGAGTTGTGGTTCAAGTCCTTAGAGAGATTCCCATTTTTTAATTAAAAATTGGATAAAAGTAAACATTTTTCTATTATTTATTTATAAATGAAGTATATATTCATTGAATATTTGTGTTTTAATATAATTAATTTAAGTAGATAATAGATATTTGATTGTACAATACACTTCGTCAATTTAAAAGAATGATAAAGATTTTTGACTTATAGTCAATTATATGGAATATTTTTAAAAATATAATTTATTTACAAAAAGACAAATTTTTTATCATTCTTTTGTCATGTTTTTTTTGTATATTTTCTATAAATTAATAGGAAAATAAGTCGCATTAAATAAATAATAATAATAATAATAATAATTAGGATTTCTTTATACATATGAATGAGTTTTATAGCATTGATAGTGTGGATGTTATAAACTCTTAAATTTAAATAGTTCCAATATCTGCCATTCATATTTAATATAACGGATAAATAATTAATTAGTCAAAAAGTAAAGGGCAATCTTCAAACTGTGAGTAAATTTAGGTTATTTTTTAAAATTTTATTAATTAATAATAAATAGCATTGAAATAAATATAATTAATTATTTTAATAATAATTTATTCTATAAGGTCTTATAATAAATCAATGCGTGACTTTAATTGCAAAACTATAAATACTTAAACATTAATGATCATAGAAGCCATTTTGTAATAAATTATTTGTTATATATTGTTATTGATACTATAGAAGTTGATAACAAATGAGAAATATTTTAATCAACAACTATGATTGCAAAATATATACGTGCATATAATTAGATGATGGTTTGGAATTTTAACTTAATAGTATTAGATTTTGAAATATTTATGTTAAAAAGAAATTAACAATATTACAAATTTAATAGAGGGCTGAAAAGTAATTTTCAAATAAAACACGTAATTCAAGTGAAATTATTTTAAACTATACGACCGGTTATTGTTAATTTACAAAAATTATCTACCTCGTTTAAGAATCGGTTTGAAATAAACTTGAATAATTTATTTTTTAATATAAATATTTTGTATCGTTAATTAAATATTTGTCATATGAAATATTTTTAATATAAATATTTTGTATCATTATACACTTTATGTCGGTGATCGTGGTGAAGAAATCATTAGCTATGATTAAAGCACTGACATAATAATACCAGCTGATCTGAAGTGAACATGGCCGGTTCTGGTTAGTTCTTCTGCGACCGCTTTATTTTAGTTCGTTTTGCAGATGCTTTTCACTTGCACTTTATATTTTCAAGTGGATTTGTCTCAGTTTCCAAAATGGACAACTGTACTGGTAATATTTCTGAGGAGTTGAGAGGGTCTGAGTCCAAAAAGGAAGCTTTACGAAGATCATTTGATATTGCACATTCTCAAGCTAATTCAGTGCTTGTGTTTACCGTTCAGTGGAAAGATTTAGAGGAACATTTTGATTTAACTAAGAGATCACTTGAAAAGCAAAGTGATGATGTTGATGTGAAGATTAGGTTGTTAGATCAGCGTGGTAAGGAGATTGAAAGTAAAGAGGTTGAGTTAGTTTTGGTGGAAAAAAAGATTGAAGATTGTAACGGCCAGCTTGAGTGTAAGGAAAAAGAATTGGGTTTGGTTCAAAAGAGGATTGGAGAATGCAGTTGTCAGCTTCAACTGAAAGAGAATGAACTGAATTCATTGACGGAGAGTCTTAATTTAAAAAAGGAAGAAATGCGCTCGGTTCAAGAGTGGATTAATAAATGTCAGGCGTGTCAGAAGGAGTTGCAATTGTTGAATAATTTGATTAAAGAATGTTGTGATGAAATTGAGATGAGAGAAAAGAAACTGGAGGAAGTCCAAAGATCAATTGAGGAACGTGAGAAACAGCTTGCATTTAAAGAGAGCAAAATTTCTTCGATTCAGACATTGATTGAAGAATATGAAGAAGTAATTAAAGATAAGGAGAAGTTATATGACGAGGTTAAAAAGTCTCTCATACTGTGTGAGACACAACTTGAGTTTGAAAAGAAAGAATTGGAGCTAACTCAATCATCTATTAAAGAGCTCTCGATGAAGTTTCATTCTGAACAGGAGAAATTAGAGTTACTCCAGAGAAAACTCAGACTGCATGAAAATGAAGTTGAGTCTTTACAGCAGAAGCTTGATTCAATGAGAAAGCAACAGAAGAAATATTTTGATGATGTTGAAATGAAAAAGAAAGAGCTCAATGAAAGAAGAAAAAACGTTGAAGAACTCAGTCAAGATCTCGCATCAAAGCACAAGCAGTTAAAATCTGTTCAACAATCTATTGAAGAATGCAGCAAGGGGTTCCAGTGGAAAAAAGAGGAGTTAGTTTCAATAGAAAAAACAATTGCGGAATGCTCAAAGGAGTTTGAATTGAAAAAGAATCAACTTAATTTGATACGGCATGATTCAAATTTGTTTCAGACAAGGACCATTGGGAAACTGAATGAGCTCAAAGAGAAGGAGAAGCATTTTGATTCACTCAAAAAATGTTTAGAAGACCGCTCGCAAGATCTTGAAGTAAAAGAGAGAGAATTTGAGAAACGAGTGAAGGAGTTTGAGTTGAGAGAGAAAGAGTTTGATTCTATCCGAAAAGCAGTAGAAGATCGCAGAAAAAATCTGCTGCTGCAAGTGAAAATTGAGGACCCTGAAAATTTGACAAGTAATGGAAGAAATCTGCAGTCTCTACTGAATCAGCATTTGCAAAAGCATGATTTGATTTTTTGTAAAGTTTTTGAAACTCTTAAAAGAGCCGGTGACCCTGCATTGTTGGTGTTAGATGCCATGTCAGGATTTTATCCTCCCCATTCAAGGGAGGGAGAATTGGAGTTTCATGTGAGCATTATTAGGAGGAGTTGTATTCTTTTGTTGGAACAGTTATCAACAGTAGCACCAGATATTAATGCTCAAGTACAGGATGAGGCTATGAAGATGGCAGGTGAGTGGAAGAAGAAGATGAGAGTAGCAGCGGAGAATTCTTTGGAGGTGCTGGGATTCTTGCATCTTTTAGCTGCCTATAAATTGGCACCTGCTTTTGATGGTGAAGAACTTGAAAGTCTTCTTTGTATTGTTGCTGAGCATAGACAGACTCCTAAATTACGCCAAACCCTTGGATTTGCAGATAAAGTACCTGGTAGGTTCTTTGTTACTCAGATTTAAATTTATCAGGTGCTATCTGTGCTCTCAATCACATAATAAAACTGACTTTATATGTTATGATAGTCCTATTTGCATTTTCTTGGATATATTATATATTACTATAGTTGGTTTAGATATAAATCATTTGGAAGAACTTGTGGATGCAATTCCATTTTGCTGCTATGCCCTCTAGTAAGTTTATCTGATTTTGAAGTTTGTAAATTCTGCATATTTTTTAAAATCTTTACTAGGCTGTACGCATTTCTATATTTTGAATGGAAAGGTTGAGCAATCAGAACAATTTTTCAGTCAACTTGATTCTTTGTCTGCAGGTCTCCGGCGCAGCACCACGGCAATGCTTGTTGGCACCTCTGCCCCCACAAATCAGCCAGTCCCTGGCCGAGTGAATCTACTACAGTACAGCAGAATGAATCCCAATAATAGTACTTTCTCCTCAGTATCACAGTATAGTGGAGCACAACCACAGCTGGAGAATCAATATAAACGTCTTCGAAGAGAATCACCAACTATCATGGCCTATACGCCACAAACACCAGCTTCTAATAACCTGGACAGGAGTTCTCTGGCTACGCAGTATGGACTGGATGTGGCTCGAATTGGAGGGCAAACACAGTTTGGTCTTTTAGCAGGTAATCACTCAAGGGTCGCAGCAAATATTGGTACCAAATGTTGCAGGAATGCAAAACCTTATCATTTTCAGCATAGGCACTTTTTTAAAGTGACGGTTACTCTCTGTACATAGTAGATGCTGATTTACATAGGCTTATAAATATTGTAAGCTTAAGATTCGTATCTTTCCATCAATGTGAGTCCAATTCCACATGGTTTCAGAGTTCAGTAGAAACTAAAGTTTTATCTTTTTTTATTTCATTTAGCGAACATGGCTGATGGTGAATTATCAGATAACAAGCAGGAGAATGATCCTTTCCTGGTACATCCATCAGATAGTCCAGCAACTGTCTTGGTTTATCCTCTACTCACTGGTAATAATTATGGTACGTGGGTGAGAGCGATGACGATGGCTTTGCGAGTGAGGAACAAGCTCGGTTTTGTTGATGGGACCATTGCAAAACCGGATAATGATGATGGTGGCAAATGGCGACGTTGCAACAATCTGGTTCATTCTTGGGTGTTGAATTCCATCTCAAGCAAACTTGCATGTGGTGTCTTGTATGCTCAGTCAGCGAGAGAGTTGTGGCTGGATTTGCAGGAACGTTTTCAAGAGACTAACGCGTCAAAAATCTATGAACTCAAACAAGCTATCTCCTCGTCACAACAAGGTGATCTATCTGTCCACCATTATTACCGTAGAATGAAAAAGCTTTGGAAAAAATTGAATTCATTGCAACATGTAGAACCATGTGTTAGTGGGAATGCAAAAGTTGACAATGAATTACAGCGGCGAGACTTTGGAATGGAATTGCTTCAGGGTTTGCATGACAGATATGCAGCAATCAGAAGTCGTATTTTGTTGATGGATCCTTTTCCTAAGGCACACGAGATTTTCGCACTTCTGAAAAAAGAAGATACACAACGAGATCTCCATGCATTAGAGGGACCTTTGAAAGCAGCAGCTGTGGCTATACAAAATCGGCAGCCCCTGCTACACAATTCCCTTGATAATCGAACGGGCAACGATATTTCAGCTGACAGCAGAGGTTCAAATCTGAATGGTAGTTCTGGGAATAATCAAAGTAGACCAAGGTGTGAACATTGTGGGAAATTGGGGCATACAAAATCCAACTGTTTTGATCTGAATGGGTATCCCATAAATTGGAGGAAGCGCAGACTAGATAGAGAAGGCAATCCTAAAGCACCAGCCATTGCAGCCGGCAAAGAACAACAGGATCTAATTTTTGCTCAACAGCAGTATCAAAATCTCCTAGCCAAATTGTACTTTGGTGGTTTACAATCTGCGAGTCTTGCAGGTATAGCCCTTTCTTATTATTATTTTCCACACAGATGTTACTGAGTATATTTGTTATTTGTTAGATTTCTTTGATCCCTATGAACCATGTCATGTACCTCTTCGTGTTCAATGGCCTGATGCTATTGTATCCTTCGTCACTCATATGGAACCGGGCTCCTTTTTGCAAGATTTTCTACTAAAGAAAGTTTTTACATTCGAGTTTTAAATTCAATTTACTGTCAGTTAGCCAATTAACCAAATCAAACAAATATCAAATAATCTTTTCTTTTGATTCCTGTTAATTTTTGGACCTGTACATGAAGGTTGGCAACGGTAGGCATGGTGTTCCTGCAGCATCCTCTTTTCATTCCCAAATAACCTCAGCATGGGATTCATCTTTGGCGTTGTTGCAGACTTGGGTTGGGCACCGCACCCTTCTCTTGTACGTTTAAAATTGTTTTCAAAGACTTATCCTATGGTTAATTTGTGATGTTTGTCCTAAATTAATACGAACTAGAAAGTGTATTTTTTATTAGCAGTATTTAAACCACTTAATTAATCTATTGTGAAATTTGGGGTTCATTTTCTACCGTATAAGTTCTTTAGTAGCGATTTTTTTTTTTAATTGTTGGTGATTTCACCTGCTGCACTAAGTGATATTTAATTAAAACAAAACGTCGACCAAAAGAATGCGAAAATAGCCAATGGGCTTGTAGGCATAATTGACTGCTTCGAGTCTCTGTCACGGAAGAGACTCATAATTTATTTTCTTGATAGGAATTTTTTTATCTCTTGGTCTGGTATGTAGAGTAGAATCGATATCATTAAAAGTAAGGGTTTACATTCGAATTGTGTCTTGATTTATATCTGATTATAATATTAATATATTTCTGATATTTGATTATAATATTAATATATTTCTTATTGTAATATTATTATATATCTGATTGTAATATCAGTAATTAAAAAAATGAGTGAAAAAAAAATTAATGTGACAAATCATTTTGTTCTCATATTTATTTCGAAATTAGCTTCGGAAGTAAAGATCATATACGACCGTGAGCCCTTTTGACAAATTCTAATTGAAATCCGTCACCTTTAAAAGAGAAATGGAAGATGAATAAGATCATGACAGATAATGATGTGAGATCTAGGTGATTGGTTCAAGTCCTTGGAGAGATTATCATTTTTTTAAAGTAATTATTTTTCACTGATTTGTTTGTAGATGGAGTAGATATTTATCAAATATTTATGTTATAATAAAATTAATCTCGGTAGACAATAGATATTTGATTGTATAATATATATCGTCAATTTAAAAGAGAATAATAATAATTTTTATCTTATAGTCAATTTTGAGGATTTTTTAAAATATAAAATTGATTTAAAAAATTTACAAAAGGACAAATATTTTTATCATGCTTTTATTTCTTAATATTTCTATAGATTAATAAGAAAATAAGTCTCATTATTAAATAATAATAATAATAATAATAATAATAATAAGAACAACAATAACAATAATAATAACAATAACAACAGAAATAATAATAATATTAATAATAACAATAATAATAACAATAACAATAACAATAATAACAATAACAATAATAATAACAATAATAATAATAATAACAATAATAATAATAATAGCAATAATAACAATAATAATAACAATTACAATAATAATAATAATAATAATAACAATAATAAGAATAACAACAACAACAACAACAACAACAACAACAATAATAATAATAATAACAATAACAACAACAACAACAACAACAATAATAATAATAATAATAATAATAATAATAATAATAACAACAACAACGATAATAATAATAATAACAATAATAATAACAACAATAATAACAATAACAATAACAATAATAATAAGAATAAGAAGAAGAATAACAATAATAATAATAATAACAATAACAATAATAATAAAAACAACAACAACAACAACAATAATAATAATAAAAATAATAATAATAACAATAATAACAATAATAGCAATAATAATAACAATAATAACAACAACAACAACAACAACAATAATAATAATAAGAACAAGAATAACAATAACAACAACAACAACAACAACAATAATAATAATAATAATTGTTGCTCTATGAAGCCCTATGAATTTTACAACGTTAATAATGAGATTATTGTAAAACCTTGGATTTGATTATTTTAATCTCTACCATTCATTTAACATAGTGAATAAATAATTAGCTGAATAAAAATTAATAGATAATCTTTAGATTGCATGTAAATGCAATTTTTTTATTAATTAATAAAAATAGCATTGAAATAAATGTAATTAATTATTCTAATAATACTTTATATAAATATATTCCGTAAGATCTTATAATAATTAATGTATGACTTCAATTGCAAAACTATTAATACTTAAACATTAATGACCAAAGAAGGCATTGTGTAATAAATTATTTGCTATATATATCGTTAATGATTCTATATATGTACAACGAGAAGTATTTTAATCAACAACTATGATTGAAAAATATATATGTGCATATAATTACATGATGGCTTGAATATATATTTTTGGGCTAAAGCTATCTTAATTTAATTTTTTTACTCAAAATTTTAACAACAAATTTATACTATTAATTTCATACAATTCAATGGTAGATGATTTAATATCATAATATTCATTTGAATTTTAATATTAACTATTGGACTCTAAAAGATTAATGGTTCTTTTGTGTCAAAATTTTAAGTTACAATAACCCAACTCAAACCATATTTTATAATGAAAATAAAAATGACGGGAGAATTATTTGCTCATTCATTCTAATGTCATATGTTATTGAATGTAATATTTCTTTGATGGTTGGGTTATTTGTACTTTAAAATATACTTTGGAGTTTGGATACTCATTTACTTTAACCACTCATTAACAAAATTTAAATAATCAAATTTTATTTGAACACTCTTTTAAATTCTAAATTAGTCCTTCAACAAACTTTTTTCCATTAATTACTTTTTTCTTTTTACACCAACAAAAATAATCCAATGAACCTATGTATAATGTGTTTGTTCCTTTCTTTTTCTATTATTGACTTCTTTAATTTTTCTTGTTCTTATCTTCATATGTGTGTAACTAAAATATTAGGATTATTTTATTTGCTACATTCATGAATAAGAGAAGATCAACAAAAAAAAAAACTGAAATTCAAAAACCAAATTTTGATTGGTGCAATTTATTACTCTTGGTGATTTGTTATGGTCTTCAAGCCAAATCTTTTTCTTTTCCTCTCTCTAATTTATTCATCTTCTTTGCATTTTTCCCTTTTTTAAGTAATAGTATGCTTTATGTCTATTTTAAGAGATACGATAATAGGTGTAAAAATCATAAATATTACACAAGAAATCATTAATCACCCACCAACCGACCATTTGTGTTTTTGAGTGTTTCAAAAATATACACACACTTTTTTTTTCAGCGCACTACCTGAAGTTAGTATTTTATTGCACTCTTCCACTTCCATCTCACTTCAGTTAATAGATTTAACCGAATATAAAAGAAATGGAGTTATTGCCCTTGAACCGAAAAATTACAATTTTATTCAAAATAAAAGCCAAAAAAGTAAGACTCAAAATTTTAGTCATTATCTCCCCAGCGACTACAATTTCGACTTATATTAACACAACAGCTAACAAGAAACATAAGCAAAACCTAGTCATCCATTTATCACACTATTTTAGCTATAAGTATACCATTTATTTGTCATTATTGAAGCTCCACAATTAGCCAAATAGAAGCCAAATTGATGTTAAAAACATGCTCATATATCTATCCAATCTGCTCATATAATCTATACACATGATCTACACATTTAACTAGCCACATGTCTCTGTTAACAATATGCACATGCATCTATAAAATCTATTGATAATCTACACATTCAAACTCACATTTAGACACATTTGCAAATAGCATCAAATTATAGCTCAAGTTCTGCAGTAAGTGAATAATAACATAGAAAAGTTAAATGTATTCTGAAGCATTGTTGGTGTGGTGTGCAAGCATGTGCTATAATTCCTACTACATCACAAAATCCTAATACAATATTTTGATCATATAAGTTGAATAAATAAAATTTTTAGCAATTGTTTACTGTTGAAGCTCACATATACCTTAGTACTAGTGATTAAATTGCAAAGAATCAAAATTTAGAGCTCAATAATGATGTGGTGAAGATAAATAAAAGGCTTAGGGTTATTGAAGGAAAAATTAAATATATTATGATTTTGTTTCTATATGTCTGTGCAATTGTATTTATTAAAATGTAAAGTAGCCTACCAAATATGCATTAATGAATGCTTAATTATGTCCTAGTATATGCCTTTGTAATTGTGCTTTAAATACATCTTAAGTAACATATCTTTAACTACAATAATATAAGCAATAACATATCATAATTATCCAAAATATAGCCAGGATAATAGAATTATAATTGAACTAAATTGAATATCCAATATATAGCCAAGATAACTAAATTCTAACATAATAGCATATCGAAAAGGGCAACTCTTAATATATTATGAAGTAGCTTATGCCTTTTCCAAAATAACGTATCATAATAATCTAAAATGAAGTTAACATAACCATCACAATCCAAAATAATAACCAGCATACTGTTTTAAGGACTCAAGTTTGTTCCTATTAAGTTCATTACATAGAACTTGCGACGTTTGAAGATTGAGATGAATTTTAGGATTGGTTTAGTCTACTTGTTCCTCTTCTTATTCTACCATCTCTAGAGGTAGATTGAGCTCTTTTACTTTTTGTTCCAGCAATAGAAGTTTCACCTGGACCACTTTGTACTTGAACATAAAAACTATTAGTTTAAGACCTTCAACAAAAAAAAAAAAAAGTCAACAATAAAAATGTATAAAAATATGATATGTTTTCCCATTTTTACTGCCTCAGATGAGATAGTTGTTGACTGACCTGATAAATTTGACTGCGCTGCGATGATTTGTGAATGAATATTGTGTTACGCAAGTAATGCACAACATATAAAACATGTATGCAAACCAACACTTGTTTTCGTCTCTTTATTCACTGCTATAGAGCATTTAATGGATGACTTGATGTAGATGCATGCAAAACATGAAACTTTTGTTACATAGATGTGTAATAAACAATAAACATAATAGATAATAATAGTTACATTATAATAAATATAATATATAATAAAAAAAATTTAAATGTACCTGAGAATTATTTTTTTTTTTAGTTCTAGATGCCGTTGTAATAGATAACCTTAATGAGTAGAACTTGACATTATGATTAGAGTCACCACAGAAAGAGCAAATGATAAAGAATTTTCTTTTGTCTTTGTGAGGCTCATTTGCCACTCATTTTCTTGATTTCTTAGGCTTTCCAATCTTCTTTTGCACAATTAGAGGATCAATCAATGGTCTTCCACTAGGCTCATATATACACTGATCGGGAATAGGACTAAACATTAATGAATATATACTAAGGTAAGCTTGTTTGGTAAAGCACATTGGAATATACTCCTCAATTTTATGTCTTGTATATCCCATGGTATCTATAATATGTGCATAAGGCAGGCCAACAATTTCCCAATAATCATAATCATATGTTTTGTTTTCTAACTTCACTATAAACTTCTTAGTTGGATAATAAGCTTTATTTTGACTTGAAAATTCAGATCACCCTAAGCTTAGACATCATTTTATGTGTAAGTTTATTTTTTATTTTTTTTAAGCTTTTTCAAAACTTTAGGTGTTACATATCTTTTCCACGTGATTGTCTCATTTCTTCTCTTTGTAAACCATTTCATAAGTTTACATTGATTTCTTCAAACATTGTCAGGTAAGGTGTGTCTCGGTACGGTAATATCCATCTGTTGAAACACTCTTATGCGTTGTTTTCAGTACAATCTACCATATAGTTTATGTTATATGAATGCATCAACCAATTGTAATCTTGCAGTTCTCTTTCCAACCACTCATATGCAGCTTCTTTCTCAGCTTTGATCTACGCCAACTCATCAAAATCATGCTTGTTACTACTCTTGGTAACCTTCCAAAACAGTAGTTTCAATTGTGCTCTAGCAAATGACTTGGAAAAATTTACATAAACATATCTAGAACATGCCCTGTGATAGGCATTAGACAATGTGTTTGAAATTGCATTAATCAGCCCTTTTTACCTATCACTAATGAAAGTCACTTATTTCTCATCATCCAAAAAATTATGAAAGTGCTCCATAAACTAGCCCCATGTCTTTGTGTTCTCAATCTCACAAACACATAATGTTAATGAGATAGTCCCATTATTAGCATCCATACCAACAACAGTCAATAGCACTCTACCATATCTTTAAATGACAACTATCTACTTCAATAAAATGTCTATAACAATTCAATTTTTTTTTTTTTTGTGCATGAAAGGGGATAAAAAAATCTTTGGAACAATACCTTATTAGGTACAGAAATAACATCACATAACACCTTGCATATTGCTTATTAATCAACTTTGTGAATAACTAAAGCATATTGAAACAATTTCTAATATCCCTTCAAATTATCTCCATATACCTTAAGTCTTGTCTTTGCTCTAGCCCTATACAATGTCATCTTTTCAATCCTCAAACCAAAGATCTCTTGCATATAATTCTTTAAAATATCAATCTTCATATTCGGATCAATAAAAACCTGACTCTTTATTTTAGTAGCAACTCAGACAAAATTAACTTTCACTATTTTATTAGTAAGTTTGCAATCATGCCTTTTATTATACTGTCGCAATATGAAACCACTTTTTTCATTCATTTTTGCACCAATCACATGCCATGGACAACCAGATTGTTTATAAGTACCACAAATCTTCTTGGCTCACTATATACTGTTTTAATAGTAAATCTTTTTCTTAATCATTACCTTGTTTAATATCTATTTAAAATGAGCAACATCTCTAAATGCATTCCCTAATTTTAACCTATGTTTCCCATCAGCACCTACTTTGTACTCATGTTGTTCTAAATAATTAGTCAATTTGGCTGTTCCAAGCTTAATGTCATCATCAGAAGAGTTAGTTAATCACGTTTTTTTACCTCTTTATCAACATTAAATAGGTTATCATATGAATTAGTATCCAAATGGCTGCCTTTAGCTCTTTCACTGTCCTCACTGCCTTAGGCAGCACCATCAACTCCAGCTTGCATGAAGTCCATATCCACATCATCATCATTACTAAGCCTTCTATTTGAGTAGTCAAATAGCAGCACATTCTCATATGATTCATTAACCCCAATAGCATTATTTCCCTCAACAGAAATATGTTCCCCAATAGCACGATGTTGTGTAACATAAGCATTTCCCCTAACAGAAGCATATCCCTCAATAGAGTCATTCAGTTGAGTAATGACCTCATTAGATCATACAACTCCTAAGCCAGTCAATAAGGCCTGCAGTATGACAACATCTTTAAAATGAGGGTAAAGCATCGATACAACTTCAACTTCAAATATGTTAGCACTCAAAGCCTTATGTATTGCAAATAAACACTTCAGCCCAAAATCTGAATCTAACACAACCTTAAGCTTATTCTTTGGGTTCGTAACATTTAACAGAATATGTGAAGTCAAGTGTAATCCATATGGACATTAATCTTTAATGCAACATCCTTTATTTTGGCCACAGTACAGTCAAGTTCGAGCACTTCTTGTCTCAAAATGATATCACTAACTCTAGTTGTGTTATCTTGAATGTCGAAAACAAACTGGCAGATTTAACAATAAATATTTCAAAATATACATTATAGTAAACAAAGCAACTTGTATTACATAAACAATTATGGATAGATTTGTTAGTAGATTATAAAGTGAATCTGTATATATAAACAATTATGGATACATCTAATATATATGTGCAATTTATTACAAATTGTATAGAATATGTAACATGCACACTATTTCAAGGACACTCTGTTACGTGCCCTTCAAATAAATGCAAATTTATCAACAGTACAGTCTAACAACAACAACAACAAGAAGATATCTGATTTCTCATCAACACAACCCTAACATAACCTATTAATCCCCAATTTCTCATTCTAGGGTTTTCAATATAAATGATTAACAATAATCACCAATTAAACAATAATCAACAACAATCAAACCAACTCAAAGAAACTTACTTGACAGTAGCCTGAACCCTCAAAATATCTAGCTTTGTAATAATTCATCGATTTTGTCAACACTTCAGAATCGATTAAAATCTCAATACATTTGGTACTTAAGTTTATTTGGTTGGTGAAAATGGGCGGAAATTAGGTTAAATTGGCTGGATTTCGTCGACACTTCTTAATCCCTAAAGAGTTTCTTCGAGCGTGAGATGTTAACTGGAGTAAGCACTGATGCCATTTTTATTCTTTTTTCATTTTTCATTTTAAACGACATCGCTCTTGTTTTCCAACTAACGACGTCGTTTGTCTCTATTTTCTTCTTTAAAAAAATAATTTATACAACATAGTTTCCTTTGTCAAAATGTAATGTCCATTTTATCCTTGTGATGTCAGCATCAATCTAACACCGTTAAGACGGAAGAGAATAATTGCAATAAAATGCTAACGTCAGGTGCGTACTGAAAAAAAAAATATTTGTGTATTTTTTAAAATGTTCAGACAAACAAGTGATTGGTAGATAATTACTCTAAAAATATTAAATAAATTTTTTCCTAGAAGTTTATTGATGTAATATTATGGCATTTATTTAAATATACATATTTAAATGTATTATTTTTTAGTGTTACACCATATATAAAATTTAAGAAAAATTTAAGAATGCAACTTGTTTATTTGATTTATGTTTGATAATCAGTTAGATATCATATCTTATGTACTTAATAGTAATAGATTTTGAAACATTTATGCAAAAAATATTAACAACATTGTGAATTAAAAGGAGGTTTGACAAGTAATTTATAAATAAAACATGCTATTCAAGTGAAATTATTTTAAATTATAAGACTAGTTATAGTTATTTTACAAAAATTATACCTTCTTAAACCATTAAGAAACGGTTTAAAATAAATCTGGATAATTTATTTTTTTAATATAAATATTTTTTACCATCACTTTGTTGGAAAATTAAGCTTCCTTCCAAAATCAATCTAAATAAATTATCAAGCAACAAATTAATAAAAAAAATTAAATAGAGAATAATGACAATCTCACAACACAAGATTTACGTAAACAATTTTAAATTTGAAAAAAAAATCATGACTATTGTCAATAGACAACTAGAGAAAAATATTTACTATATAAAATTTTTTTACAATTATATTCTCAAAAATAATTTTATCTTATCTAAGCCCTAAATACATGATCTTGAGAAATATTTATTGACAAAGTAAATTAATAATATCCATAATAAAAAATTAAATACTCCTACATTATATTTACATACTTAAAATTATTTCTTTCCTTTTAATTTAATTTTTTAACTAAAATCTTACATTACTTCTCAAACACTTTAAATAATGTGAAACTATCAATCAATGATTTTTTGACATTTATCAATAACTTTTAAACATAAAAATTTGTTTATTAAAAATCAAACAACTCTTCTCTTTCCTCATGTTTCAAAAATTTGTGTTCCCTATTCAAATTCCAAGAGCAAAAAAACAAGAAATATTAATTTATAGGAATTATAAAAATAATAAATTGAATAAAGTGCCTTTTGTAATCCTCTTTCTTTTCTCACGCACAACTCCATTCCCTTGCAATAAATCTTTCTAATTAGGCTAGTTGAAATTTTCAACAGTCATGCAACAATTTTCAACATTTAATTCATTGATTCATAATTTAAGTTTTACTAGTATCCTTCAAGGAATTGATCGAATACCTCATTTGAACTAAGTAATACTTGGAAATCATTATACTCACTTAAATATCTAAGTTGTTTTAACTAACAGAGCATATTTATCTTTTTTTTTTTTTATTACATGAGACTATTGCTCGAGACTATTGTTACTACAACTCATATTATATAAGATTCTAATTAATATTTATAAATCATATTATTACTGAGATTAATATACATTAATTTTTATGAGGTACTGTCTAAACTTTAACTCTTATTAATATTGGAGGAACGCCTATTATACTCACATTTAGTAAAAGAGAAAATTACTTTCACTCAATTATAAAACAACTGAGAAATGACTAAATATCTCTTATGGGGTCAAATAGCTACTCTATCTATTTGATCACATGTGCTTTTATCTATATAGCATGGTCCATACTTATCTAACCACTCAGCCACATATTTATCTATATAACATGATCCATCTTCATCTTTGGACTCACTTTAATTTACGTTTTATTTTAAAAAATAATATTGTTTTGATGCTCATTTGCTGATTATTCACAACTCCATTCCCATGGAAAATCATGCCACTAACTTAATAATTATCAACTCCACAACTCTATTTGTATAATATAATTAACTCGAATAAAAAAATTAAAGAATTGTGAAGTAAAATTAACTTTACATTAAGAGAAAATAAAAATTAAATTAACAATTACTTGATGAATGATAAAAAAAAATTAAAGGCTAAAGAAAGAATAAAGAAGGAGCTTACGGATAAGTTGATAAGCCTTTTAAATTAATTATTGTAAAATTTCTACAAATATTTTATTTAATTTATCATTTTTATAATTATTAATGAATTAATATTTCTTAATTTTTTATTTTTAATATTTAAAAAAGAGAATAAGAATTTTTAAAATTGAGGAAAGAAAGGAGTTGTTTGATTTTTAATAAATAAATTTTTAAATTTAAAATTATTAACACATTAAAAAAATTATTAATTAATAATTTCACATAATCTGATAATACAGAATTTTTCGTTTTCACGAGAGCTTGCGTTTACAGGCAAACATTTGTCTAGAAAGTCTAATTTTGCGGCCTTTCTCTTTCTCTTTTTTCAACTCAAAACTTAAAACTTGCGACTTTAAACATTCTTGACTTTTTTCCTTAAGTCACTTTTCCGCCTGATAGATTGACCTACTAAATAAGAACAGTAACGGCGTATGTTAAAGACTTTTTGTCAGTGATCGGAAAAGAAACATTCGCTCTGATTAAAGCACTGACATTTGTCTTTCTTTGGGTCCATACAGTACATAATAACTCCAGCTGATCTGAAGTGAACATGGCCGTTTCCGGTTAGTTCTTCTGCAACTGCTTTATTGTAGTTCATTTTGCAGATGCTTTTTACTTGCACTTTATATTTTCAACTGGGTTTGTTTTAGTTTCCAAAATGGAGAACTGTACTGTTAATATTTCTGAGGAATTGAGAGTTGCTGAGTCCCAAAAAGAAGCTTTACGAAGATCATTTGATATTGCACATTCACAAGCTAATTCAGTGCTTGTGTTTACTGTTCAATGGAAAGACTTAGAGGAACATTTTGATTTAACTAAGAAATCACTTGAAAAGCAAAGTGATGATGTTGATGTGAAGATTAGGTTGTTAGATCAGCGCGCTAAGGAGATTGAAAGTAAAGAGATTGAGTTAGTTTCGGTGGAAAATGAAGTTGAATCTTTAGAGCAGAAGCTTGATTCAATGAGAAAGCAACATAAGAAATATTTTGATGATGTTGAATTGAAAAAGAGGGAGCTCAACGAAATAAGAAAAGACGCTGAAGAACTCAATCAAGATCTCGCATCAAAGGATAAGCAGTTAAAATTTGTCCAACAATCTATTGAAGAATGCAGCAAGGAGTTCCAGTGGAAAAAGGAGGAGATAATTTCAATAGAAAAAACAATTGCAGAATGCTCGAAGGACCAATTAAAAAAGAGCCAACTTAATTTGATAGAGCATGAGTCGAATTTGTTTCAGACAAGGACCATTGGGTACCTGAAAGAGCAAAAAGAGAAGGAGAAGCATTTTGATTCACTCAAAATATGTTTAGAAGACCGCTTGCAAGATCTTGAAGTAAAAGAGAGAGAATTTGAGAAACGAGTTAAAGAGTTTGAGTTAAGAGAGAAACAGTTTGATTCTGTCCGAAAAGCAGTAGAAGATTGCAATAAAAATCTGTTACTGCAAGGAAAAATTGAGGACCCTGAAAATTTGACAAGCAGCGGAAGAAATCTGCAGTCTCTAGTGAATCAGCACTTGCAGAAGCATGATTTTATTTTTTGTAAAGTTTTCGACACTATTAAAAGAGCCCATGACCCTGCACTGTTGGTGTTAGATGCAATGTCAGGATTTTACCCTCCTCATTCAAGGGAGGGAGATTTGGATTTTGATGCGAGCATTATTAGGAGGAGTTGTATTCTTTTGTTGGAACAGTTATCCACTGTAGCACCAGAGATTAATGCTGCAGTACGAGATGAGGCTATGAAGGTGGCAGGTGAGTGGAAGAAGAAGATGAGAGTAGCAGTGGAGAATTCTTTGGAGGTGCTGGGATTCTTGCATCTTTTAGCTGCCTATAGATTGGCACCTTCGTTTGATGGTGAAGAACTTGAAAGTCTTCTTTGTATTGTTGCTGAGCGTAGACAGACTCCTAAATTACGCCAAACCCTTGGATTTGCAGATAAAGTACCTGGTAGGCTCTTTGTTACTGGGATTTAAATTTAGCAGGTGCTATCTGTGCTCTCAAATGCATAATAAAACTCACTTTATATGTTATTATAGTCCTATTTGCATTTTCTTGGATATATTATATATTACTATAGTTGATTTAGATATAAATCATTTGGAAGAACTTGTGGATGCAATTCCATTTTGCTGCTATTCCCTCTAATAAGTTTATCTGATTTTGAAGTTTGTAAATTCTGCATATTTTTTAAAATCTTTACTAGGCTGTAGGCATTTCTATATTTTGACTTAGAAAGGTTGAGCAATCAGAACAATTTTTCAGTCAACTTGATTCTTTGTCTGCAGGTATCCAGTGCAGCACCACGGCAGAAGGAAGGAGTGCACCGTCAATGCTTGTTGGCACCTCTGCCCCCACATATCAGCCAGACTCTAGCCCAATGAATCTACAACAGTACAGTGGAATGGATCCCAGTAATAGTACTTCCTCCCCAGTATCAAAGGATAGTGGAGAGCAGCCACGGCTTGAGAATCAATATAAACGTCTTCGGAGAGAATCACCATCTACCATAGCCTATACGTCACAAACACCAGCTTCTGATAACCTGAATAGGAGTTCTCTGGCTACACAGTATGGACCGGGTGTGGCTCGCATTGGTGGGCAAACACAGTTTGGTCTTTTAGCAGGTAATCACTCAAGAGTCACAGCAAATATTGCTACCAATTGTTGCAGCAATGCAAAACCTTGTCATTTTCAGCATAGGCACTTCTTGGTGAAGTGATGGTTACTCCGTACATAATAGATGCTAGTTAACATAGGCTTGTAACTGTAGTAAGCCTAGGATTCGTATCTTTCTATCAATGTGTGTCCCATTTCACATGGTTTCAGAGCTCTGTAAAAACTAAAGTTTTATCTTCTGTTATTTCACTATCTACAAGCAGGAGAATGACCTGAGTTTTCTCCTATTGAGTTGTTTCTTTAATAGAGTTGTTTCTTTAATAAACACACTAAACATGTGCTATATACTGTGAAGGGAATGTCAGGAGAAGTCACTACAGAGGAGTGAGGCAAAGGCATTGGGGCAAATGGGCAGCTCAGATTCGTGATCCAAAGAAGGCAGTTCGTGTGTGGCTAGGAACTTTTGACACAGCTGAAGCAGCAGCGCTTGCTTACGATGAAGCAGCTCTTAGGATCAAAGGACGCAAAGCCAAGCTTAACTTCCCAGAAAGGGTTCAAGCTAATCTCACAACTCACTGTTATTAAGATCATTTTTATCATGCTGCGGCCACTAGAACTTCACAGCAAGTTTCTAATCCTAATCCTCCTCCTTGTCCTCCGCCACTAACTCAAGAAATAATGTATCCAATTCATCTTCAGTATCAGCAACTAAACTATGGCATCCCATCCGGTTTGTACGGCGAGCCTAATCTACCGGTGACTTGACCAACCACTTCTTCATTTTCATCTTCGTCTTCTGCGACATTGTCTCAGCAACTGCAACAGCATGAGTTCTTATCCCATACAGCTTGGAAGCTTTTCGTCATCAGCTTCTGATCCTCATAAGAGTACAAGAAGAAATTTTGATACAAGTCACCCAAGAGATTAGAAATATAAATATCGAGGTTCGTTATGCTTTACTGAACTTATGCTTCGCGTTTTAGTTATTTGCTTGTAGTTTTTCTTTAAGTTTTTGGTGATCAAGAGTTTTCGGTTATATATTCTAATGACATTTCTTCGTACTTGAAACAAATTTAGAAAAAAAAATGCAGGAGAATGGTCCTCTCCTGGTACATCCATCAGATAGTCCAACAATTGTTTTGGTTTCTCCTCTACTCCCTGGTAGTAATTATGGTATGTGGGTAAGAGCGATTACGATGGCTTTGCAAGTGAGGAACAAGCTAGGTTTTGCTGATGGGACCATTACGAAACCGTATGACGATGACGGTAGTATGGCAACGTTGCAACGAATTGAATGCATTGCAACATGTAGAACCGTGTGTTAGTGGGAATGCAAAAGTTGTCAATGAATTATTATTTTTCATTATACAAGTTGTTGATTAAATCAAATTAATTGCTAAGACACAACCGTTAGTGTTTGTCAATCATTTTAATATTATAACTTAAAAGATATAATTCTCTGACCATAATATCAAATAGGACCACAATCTAATTATCAGCACCATTTGATGTAAGCATCAAATTAATTTTTAATGAAAGCATTAAAAAAAAAAACAAATATGCATTTTGGTTTGAGATTTTGTTTTAGTTAAATATAACTTAGTGCAGCAGGTAAAATCATCAGTACCCGAAGGACGTAGTCAAGTTAGTAATAAGGTGAGTGTAATTTTTTTTAGTATTGATTTGGACGAGCATGATCAATTAAAGAATGTATTTTGGGCATATTTGAGGAGTATGACAATATACAAATATTTTAGAGATGTTATAATATTTGACACTATATATCTTACCAACAAGTATGATATGTCATTCGCTCCTTTTGTTGGAGTTAATTATCATGCTCAGTCTATTTTATTAGGATGCAGACTAATTTCATACGAGGATATAAAGATATTTATGTAGTTATTTGAGGTGTGGCCATCATACATATCCAATTCTCTTCCCAATGACATTATTACATAGCAAGACAAAATAATACCAAAGACAATTGAGAATGTTTTTCTTACTACTAAGCATCGATAATGTCTGTGACATATAATGAAGAAAAGCTCTGAAAAGTTAAAAGGCTTTAAAAAAAAAAGTAAATGTGTTATTTCTTCATTGGTTTCTATTGTTTATGATTTCATGTTTGTATTGTCCAATGTTTTTTTTAAATAATTACACTATTGTGCTTGTACTCACGTGTTATTTCAACATTCAATTATTGTTTGTTCTGATAATTTTCGTTGGTTCAATAATTTTATAAATAATTCACTTGTACTTGGACTCATTGTGTGTTATTTCGACATCCAGTAAAACAATCATATGAATTTAATTTCAAACTTGAAAAACTTATATTTCAAATGAAAATATTATTATATACGTCTGCAAGTCTTTTCTTTTCCCAATATATAATGAGATAACCACAACTCTCTTTACTTTTGCCCTCTCACACGAATTGCACACATTCATTGTCCTAACATCAGTTGGTTCAATCAGTTGTATATGCACAAAAGATTTATTAGACTCAAGCCGGAGAGAATGAAAACTCACCAAAATTGTAACATCTTAGGTACATCTCACAATGATAAAGTACGAGAAAAATACTGAGTTTATGATGAATGATTTACCTTAATTGACAAGACGCGTTTTGAGGTGTATGAACGTCCCAAAAACAAAATCGTGCATACCTTGTTAAGGCCTAAAACAAATAATATCTTACCAGATCTTAGTTGAGTCATGACATATGATATCAGAGCGGCTTCGAGTGTATTCTTGACCGATGTGAGGCAAACCTTAATAAGGACGTTGAGTCCCTAAGGAAGATCTATGCAACATCTGTTAGGAAATTTATGGGTGAAGTAGGGCCACAGCTAAAATGAAATTGGAAGAAAATGAAGAACAAACACAAATTAGGACACTAGAAATTACGTTGTTCAGCTTATAGCCTACATCCATAGGTAAAGACAGAAGGAAATAATTTTACTATACTGAAAAATAACAACTTTTCTCTAATAATAGGAGAGAATAATTATACTTTCTCTATAACTAGGAGAAAACTATTCTCACTTCCCAATACCCTAATTACACCTAATACTAAGAGCACTTATTTAACTCTCAAAATTCTCTTTAATACAAGAGAAAATAAATTTTTTAGGATAATTGAAATGAGGGAAGAAGCTCTCATTTTATAGCCACATTTTGACGACTGTTCATGCTTTTTTTTTTAATTAATTAATTATTATTATTTTCTAAACATTCAACATGGCACCGCCCTTCTAGATGGGCGGTGCCAACCAAACCAACTTTGACATTTTTCCAGTTGGAGATTTGATTGAGAACCAATCAATCTCCATACCATTCTTTCTGCTTCGCTATTAACATGTTGCTTACGTCTCTGTTAAGCCACAAGAGGATGTACTTTATATAAACTTGTCAGTAATGATTGGTTTAGTCATAACATCTGCTAAGTTCTCCTTGGTATGGATTTTCTGTAAATCTACACTTCTATCTTTCACTACTTCTCGAACGAAGTGATATTGAACCCCTATATGTTTTGTGCTAGAATGAAAAATTGGATTCTTTGCAATGTGCAAAGCACTTTGATTATCACAAAACACAGGAATTTTCTCTTGTTTGTGCCCGAGCTCCTCAAGTAACCTTTGTATCCAAATAGCTTCCTTGCGTGCTTGTACAGCTGCCATGTATTCTGCCTCTATCGTAGATAAAGTCACAACAGTCTGTAGTTTTGAAACACAGTTTACAGCTCCACCTGCATGTGTAAACACATAGCCAATAGTAGATTTTCTTTTATCAAGGTCACCCGTGAAATCTGAATCCACGTAGCCTCTGACAGTAAATTCTGATCCTCCATAACATAATGCAACATCTGATGTTCCTCTGATGTATCTTAGAATCCTCTTCACTGTTTGTCAATGTTCTCCACCAGGATTCGCCATGTATCGACTAACTGCTCCCATTGCTTATGCAATGTCTGGTCTTGTACAAATCATAGTGAACATCAAGCTTCCTACTGCTGATGCATATGGTACTCGAGATATTTCCTTCCTTTCTGCTTCATTGCTAGGACACATACTTGAGAATAACTTGAAATTAACAGGAAGTGGGGTAGAAATTGGCTTACAATCTTGCATGTTAAAGTGTCGCAAGATTTTCTTCAAGTAATTCTTCTGTGAAAGCCAAATCTTCCTGTTATTTCTGTCTCGGTGAATTTACATCCCTAGAATCTTGTTTGTCGGTCCCAAGTCCTTCATTTCAAACTCCTTAGCCAACTGTGCCTTTAATTCTTGGACTTGATATTTGTTGGGGCTTGCGACCAACATGTCGTCCACATACAACAGCAAAATGATAAAATCATTATCCTTAAATCTCTTGTAATAAGCACAATGGTCTGAACTGAGTCTGTTGTATCTAAGGTTCATGATGAAGGAATCAAATCTCTTATACCAACACCTCCGCACCTGTTTGAGACCTATAGAGATTTGTTCAATCTGCAAACCAAGTTCTCCTTGTCTGTTTCAGCAAAACCTTCTGATTGGAGCATATAAATCTCTTCTTTAAGTTTTCCATGAAGAAATGTAGTTTTCACATCTAACTGTTCTATATGTAGGTCAAATGTAGCAAACATTGCCAAGACTACTCTGACTGTCGTAAGTTGAACTAGTGGACAAAATATCTCATTAAAGTCAATACCTTCTTTTTGAGCATATCCTTTTGTCATCAATCTTGCACGATACCGCTCCACTTGATTATTGCCATCACATTTGATTTTGTAGACCCATTTGTTTCCAATAGTTTTTCTTCCATATGGTAGTGGCACAAGTTCCCATATCTTGTTTTTATGTAGAGCTTTAATTTCTTCCTACATTGCTGCCATTCACAAAGTAACATCTGACCTGTTTAAAGCTTCATAGAAAGTTGATGGCTCTCCATCCTCTGTTAAAAGACAATATGCAACATTTATCTCTGTAACATACTCTGAGTGTCAAGTTGGTGGTCGTCTCTCTCGAGTTGACCGATGAATTTTTAGAGCCTCAAACTCGACTGGTTCTTGTTCCTCGTGCTTTTGTGCTGCTTCAGAAGACTCTGAATCTTCCTGATTATTTTCTACATATACTAATGTAGTCTCAACTTTTCTTTCACAGTACTATCATCTCCATTTTTCTTTTGCAGTTGATCTTCTACAAAGGCAACATCTCTGCTGATGACAATCTTGTGGCAGTGGGATCCTACAGACGATACCCATTTACACCATCAACATACCCCAAAAAGATACACCTCCTAGATTTTAGATTTGGCTTTGTTCTTTCTTTGGCATTATACATTATATATACAGGACATCTAAATGTATGTAAATGAGAGTAATCAGCTAGCTTACCTGTTCACATATCCATCGGCATCTTTAATTCAATAGCTGTTGATGGAGACCAATTTACCATATAACAGGCAGTTTTGGCTGCTTCAGCCCAAAATGAGTTAGGTTGACCAGTAGTCCTTAACATAGCTCTTATCCTTTCTATAAGAGTTCTGTTCATCCGTTCAGCCCTCCATTTTGTTGAGGAGTGTATGCCACTGTAAACTGCCTCTGAATACCTTTTTATTTACAGTATGCAAGAAATACACCATCTGTATATTCTCCACCATTATCTGTTCTTCAGCACTTGATCCTTTTTTCGGATTCAAGTTCAACCCGCGCTTTGAATTTCTTGAATATTGGAAACACATCTGACTTTTTCTTGATTAGATACACCTAACATCTCCTGGAGTAATCATCAATAAAAGTAACGAAGTACTTTGCACCTTCTTGGGATAAATCACGTGATTCCTAAACATCAGAATGAACTAAGTCGAGAATGCATTTACTTCTAGCATGAGATCTGCTAAACTTCAATCTATACTGCTTAGTTGTAACACAATGCTTGCAAAATGGTAAACTTACCGATTTGAGTCCCGGAAGCAGCTTTCGCTCAGAGAGAATCTTAAACCTTGTTCTGGTGTGTAGCCAAGTCTGAGATGCCACATTATCGGATTCATTGCTGACCCTTCTCCATTTGACACGACACATGCATCATCTTCCTATAGTATTTCTCCTTAAAGCATGAATAGATTCGCAACTGATCTTTTCTGCGTTCATTAATACAAGCGCTTCTCTGACAATTTTTATCATCCCATTTTCAATATGGACTTTGCACCCAAGACTATCTATTTGTCCCAAAGACAATAAATTTTTCTTCAGGCCTTTGACATATCGTACCTCCTGAATTGTGCGAATTGTACCATCATACATTTTTATTTTGACAGTACCAATACCAGCGATCTCTAAGGCATGGTCATCACTCATGTACACAGATCCTCCTGATATTGGTTCATATGTGTGAAACCATTCTCTCTGAGAAGTCATGTGCCATGTTGCTCCTGAGTCTATAAACTAGACGTCAGTTAACCACTTTCTGCCTTCTGTAACAGCTGCTGACTCGCTATAGAGAATTTCACTATCATCCGAAGTACTAGCCACACAACCCTGAGCATGTGATGACTCAGGTGCTTTATTCTCTTTACTCTTCTGATTCCTTCAACACTCTTTCTTCACATGCCCTTTTTTACCACAATTGTAGCATTTCACATTCTTCTTACTTCTGGATTTTGATCTACCATGATTGTAACTCCCACTGGGGCCACGTTCTGTTGATCTCCCTCTCGTCACAAATAGCGCTTCTGCTTGCTGCGAACTTGCATGTCTATCTTCCTTGGTCTTGCGCCTACTTTCTTCGTTTAAGATGAAGGCTGCAACATCATCGAAAACTAGACTATCCGTCGGGTTGTTGTTCGTCAGATTGATGATGAGTTGATCATACAAATATGGTAGACTTTGAAGTATAAGCTCCGCACGTTCATTTTCCTCTATTTTGTGACCTAACGTTATGAGTTGCGAAAATAGAGTCTTCAAGGTGTTGATATGGTCGGTCACTGATGTAGATTTCGCCATGCGAATAGTATAGAGTCTATTCTTTAAAAAGATCTTATTGTGCCAGCGACTTAGACTCGTACAAGTTTGTGAGAGTATCCCATATTTCCTTCGCTGTCTTTTTCTCTGCCACACTGGATAATACCTTATCTGCAAGTGCTAAGTGTAGATCAGCAATTGCATCACCATCTATCTCGTTCCACTTGGCATCATCAGTTATCTCCATGGGTCTTTCTTCAATTGTTGACAAACAATTATTTTTTCTCAGAATAACTTGTATTTTTATTTTCCACAACGAGAAATTATTCCCGTTGAACTTTTCAATCTTGTATTTTGCCGCCATTATTTTCACCACGAACTACCTTTGTTAAGATCGGCTCTCACTGTATCGTATACATGAATAGTAATCATATACATAAACAGTAACTATATATGTGAACAGTAACCTCACGTGAACAGTACTTGATTCTAAAAAATGCAACCAAGGCTCTGATACCACTGTTAGGAAATTTATGTGTGAAGTAGGGCCACAGCTAAAATGAAATTAGAAGAAAATGAAGAACAAACACAAAATTAGGACACCATAAATTACGTAATTCGGCTTATAACCTACATCCATGGGCAAAAACAAAAGAAAATAATTTTACTATACTGAAAAATAACAACTTCTCTCTAATAATAGGAAAAAATAATTATACTCTCGCTATAATTAGAAAAAAATTATTCTCACTTCCTAATACCCCAATTACACAAAATATTAAGAGAACTTATTTAATTCTTAAAATTCTCTATAAAATAAATTTTCTTGATTGATTGAAATGAGAAAAAAGATTATATTTTTATAGTCATATTTTAACTACTGTTCATATTTTTTTTTAATTAATTAATTATTATTATTTTTTATTATTTTTTAAATATTTAACACGGTACCACTAAAAACTAGCAGGCGTGTTGAAAGGCTGGCACCGTCTAGAAAGGCGGTGCCAACTAAATCAATTTTGACCAACTAAATCAACTTTGACAACAATCTAAGTAAATTCCACATTAATAAAATAAGGGAGAAATGCTTTGAATCCCAAACAAATCCCACTATAACAAAACACATGAGAAATACGGAGTTTATAAGAAGCGATTTAATTGACAAGACGCGTTTAGAAGCCGCGTTTTAAAATATATGAGCATCATATAAATAAAATTATACGTCTTTTGTTAACAAAACTAGGGAGAAGATCTGGGATTCTGAGAAAGATGAATAAAGATTACGCACAAAATAACAAGGGAGCTTTCTCACTACCATTTTCCCTTCTCAAGAACAAGAAAAGATAAAAGAACCTCTGTTTTATATGAACTCCACCGAAACACTTCACTCAAAAATAAGTCGTGCAAAAACCCAGATTCAGTTTCCAAGGTTTAACAAAATCTAAGAACAAAAAACAAAAGAAAACCCATGAGAAAAATACCTTTTTGGCCCCGAACGCATCGAAACAAATTGTGAACCCAGATTCAAACTCTGCTCAAAAAAGCAGAGAAGCACAAGAAAGAGCATAAATCACTAACAAAACCGAAGACGAATAAGAAGAAATCCAGAGCTTCAACGGAGCCCAAATCAAAGCCAAATCAGACTTAGCCGACATAAACGACACAAATCTCTATTTAAAAAACAAATGATAAAATTAATAAATTATTATTATTTATTAGAAATTTCGTCAGCATGGCATCCGCCGGTCATGAGAAGAGAGAGCGTGAAAATGCTTCGTGTGTTATCCGCAGCGGTCACAAAGATGAAGGAGAGATCGTGAGAGAGTGAAGTAGAAATCGCGAGGAAGTGCTTCCAGCTGGTAAGAGTTTCCACATTCTTTATTATTTTTTTCAACTTTTTGACTTTTTGAATGCTAACGACGTGCTTCCAGCTGGTAAGACTTTTTGAATGCTAACGACGTGAGGGGGAAGAGGAAACGGCAATAGACAATGTCGTTTCTCTGATTATTCTCTCGAGTTTCTAGACAACTAGCATTTCTCTTTTCAATACGAACGCTCACAGATGACATCATATGGCCCTTTTTCAACAAGTCTCCGTAACTTCCATAAGTCCACTGTTTAATTTGAAGTGGCATGGCTGGTTAGTTCTTCCCTAACTCCTCATTTTAGTTCATTTTGCATGCTTTTCACTTACATTTTCTGTTTTTAAGTGGGTTGGTTTTAGTTTCTATAATGGTGAGCTCTGTTAATATTTGTGAGGAGTTTGAATCCAAGAAAGAAGCTTCAAGTAGGTTGTTTGATGATTTACATGAACAAGCCAATTCAATACTTGTTTTCACCGCTTAATGGAAAGATTTAGAGGAACAATTTAATTTAACCATGAAATCACTTGAAAAGCAAAGTAATGATGCTGATATGGAGATTAGGCTGCTAGATGAGCATGCTAAGGAGATTGAAAGTAAAGAGAGTGAGTGTTTTGTTGCAAGAAAAGATTGACGAATGTAATGGTGAGGTTACCTTACATGTAAGGAAAAAGAAGTGGGGTTTGGTAGCAAAAGGATTAGTGAATGTAATTGTGAGCTTCAATTGAAAGAGTATGGATTGAATTCGGTGAAAATTCATAAGCATATAATATATATATATATACATATTTTACCTTTAATTGGATAATTGTTAGTTATCATTATTTATTATTTTTAATTAATTCTGGATAAAAAGAATATGAAGAAGTTCATATTAGGAAGCAATGAAGATTAAATTGGAAGACAAAAATACAACAAAAAATTAATGGAATTCGAGCCGAAGAAATCAAAGTTTAATTAATCCAACACATGAATATTGAATAATTAAAAGATTCAATCTTGCCAATTGCCAATTGGAGTGCACGTGCAGAGCTTTCAAAAGTGAAAACAAATTTATGGCTTATGGTGTTGACAAATAATGATGGGATTAATTAGGAAGCTTTATTTTAAAATTGGAAAAGGATTACAATTAGAATCCAAGAAAGAATTCATTTAGAATTGATGAAGGATTCAGTGGCCACGCATTATAAAAAGGAGCTTTGGCTTTTGAATTAAGAACACAGAAGAGAAGAAGCTAGCGAGACGCAAGAAAGAGAAGAGGGGCGGCGGCAACAGTTAAGTTTTCCCAATGGCTGATTTTATTTTATTTATGTCTAGCTAATTTTTTTATACTGAGGTTAAGAATCAAATTATATTCAATGAAATAGTTATTATTCTATTTAATTAATTCCTAATATATGTTCTTTGATGATTATGGTTCTTGTTTTACATGATTAGATAGATGTTATTAAATATTTTCGCTAATTTTATCATGTATTATTAGTTGTTATGATTAATATTTGACTAAATATATACTTAAATTTATAAAATTTATATATAATTATCTTTTATTCTGTGTTTTTATTAAAATACTTATACATAGTGCTTAGGAAAACTTTAACTCTTTGTTATTCAATATTGTTTATATGAGATGCTTAAATATTATACTATTAAACAAAAAATTAACATACACAAGATTAATTTTAATTACTTGGGTTTAATTATTATATCCATGAGATGACATAGATTGATTTCGAGTTGTCACTCTAAAATTGGGGATTAATTGATAATTAGATAATTACTAGTTGATTAGTAGTGGATTCTGAAACCTTAGGATTAATTGATAATTAGATAATTACTAGTTGATTAGTAGTGGATTCTGAAACCTTAGTAATCTTTTGTCTTACTGAATTCTCCTTTGCTTTAATTGTTTTATTACTTTAATTTCTCTTAAAACTCAATTTGCTCAACTAGGTTAGGATTAATATTAATTTTATATTTAAATTAGACTTTTCAATTTATAGCAATTCTCGTGGATTACACCTCGTTAAAATTACTCTATTTTTAGATTCGTGTGCTTGTGACTATATTAAAATTTTTGACAACAAAAAATGTCGATTGATTTGAAGTATGAGGAACTGAGTTTAGGAGAATTTGGAGAAATTTTATGTGAAGCAGAAGTGGCCAGTCGCGTTGAGCAATTTGATTAAAGATCATTGTGAGAAAATTGAATGGACAGAAAACCAATTGAGGGAAAGTGAGAAAGAGCATGCATTGAAGATGGAACTTTAATCTTCAATTCAAGAATTGATTATCGCTTACACAAAGCAACTTGAAGACAAGCAGAAGTCATATGATGATGTTAATAATTATTGTCATAGACTGTGAGACACAACTTGCGTGTGAAAATAAAAATTTGGTGTTGACTCAAAATCTTTTAAAAAAAGTCTTGATGGAATTAATATCGTACCAAGATAGAGTTGCTCAGCGTAGAAATGAACTTCGAAATGAAGAGAAGCAGCTTGATTCATTGAAAGCAAAAGTCGACTTTGGAATGCTTAGAGGAGGTTGAATTAAAAAAGAGTCAAAGTTGTCTGAGAAACAAAAATAAATCAAAGAATGCATTCAGGAACTCACATCAAAGGAGATGCAATTAAAAGCTGTCTAAGAATCAATTAAGAATGTAGCAAGGACTTCCAGGTTAAAAAAATGGAGTTAATTTCAATGAAAAAGTCTATTTTGGAATCTCAGAGGAGGTCCAATTAAAAAAGATGCAAAATTTTACAGAAGGGCTTTTTATGGATTATGAGTCAAACAAACTGCAATTTCATAAGATTCGAAGAATGAGCTTTGGATGCCTGAAAGATCCCAAAGAGAAAAAGAAGCATTTTTATTCATTTGCTTGCAAGCACTTGAAGCAAAAGAGAGACAATTTGAGGAAAGTGTCAAGGAATTTGAATTAAGAGAGAAAAAGTCTGATTCTATCTGAAAAGCAATTGAAAATGACAGTAAATATCCGATGTTGAAAGAGAAAAAAATTGATCAAGATTCTCCGGTTGCTATTGAATTAGTATTTGCAGAAGCATGATTTTCTTTCTGGTGCAATTTGACACCATTATAAAGGCAAGTGCCCTGCATTGTCTGTCTTAGATGCAATGTAAGGAATTTACCCTTCTCATTCAATGGAGTGAAATGTGGAGTTTAATGTGAGCATTATTAGGAGTTGTATTCTGTTGCTAGAATAGTTATCAAGTGTGGCACCGGAGATTAATGTTTGTGTACGAGATTAGACTGTGAACTGTGAAGGTGGTGTGTGAGTCAAAGAAGATGAGAGTAGCAGTCGAGAATTCTTTGGAGGTGCTCGAACTTTTGCATCTTTTAGCTGCCTATGGATTGGCTCCTACATTTATGGTGATGAACTTGAGACTTGAGAATTGCTATGAATGATGTCGGAGAGGATCTTTAACCATCAAAGGCTATCAACCAAAAACTCCAGTTTCTATTAATCTGAATGCGGTCTCCAGCTGTGCAATATGGACCAAGTATGGCTCATAGTGGAGGGCAAACATAGTTTGGTGTTAGAATAATTAAATTCTTTATTGTAAAATCCATCACCTTAAAACCTAAAAACATTCATGTTGTATCACTAAAATTAATACTCAAATATGCGGAAGCATATTTGAATCTATAACGCCGAATTATCCTCTAAGGTCGTGTGGATAGTCTTCCAAATCAACATGTATATCATAGAGAGTCCTTGCCCTTTTTCTCTATACACTCTTTCTGACGATGATATACCAGAAAAAATATGTGTGACCTGGAGATCATAACCGCTTATATAGAGAACCTTCCCTGCTATCATTAAATATCTCTAATTCTGCATATTATAGAATTAGAATACCATTAAGTCTCTACACATTAAAAGCCCACGCTCTATTAGATATATTAAAGATTAAATTATCAAAAACCTAATTAGATCGTTTTTAATTGGGCTTAATCTTATATGACAATCCGTAATACATAATTATTTACATATAAGCTCAATATTGAATTAAGGATCCAATAATATTGGATTAAATATCCAACATTTGGGTCATAACAATTTTATGGGTGCTGAGCAATCAAATGTTATTGGCTACAAGGCTTACGATGATAAAGGACCACATAATTAGATCACTTTTAATTGGACTTAACCTTATATGATAATCTGCAATACATAATTATTCACATATAAACCTAACGTTGGATTAAAGATACTATAATATTGGATTAAATATCCAACATTTGGGTCATAACAATTTTATGGGTGCTGAGCAATCAAATGTTCTTGGCTACAAGGCTTACGATGATAATGGACCACATAATATAACCAGTTTTCTTACTAATAAAACGTTAGCAGATGTTTCTCCAGGGTCCTAATGATGGTATATTTACTATACATAACCAATCTCCAAAACAACTTTATGGAACCCTCCAATAAAAAAATATACAAATGTCTTCCAAACTACCATAATTTTCTTCCAACTTATGCATCGTTTCTATATACTGCTGGTGTATTATTTGGATTATAATTTGATGGTACAAGTGGTGACTGCGAATTAAGGGATTATAAACATTTGCATGTTGCTGAATACCCTTTAAGCGTTAAATTTTTTAGAGTTTCAAAAGGCAATATTGAGTGGATTCCTTATCGCTTCAATCATTATTATGAACCCTCCAACTTGAATGGAGTTTTTTACTAGTAATTGGTATCTAGAGATAATGGTGACAGCTCAACAATAATCCTTTCATTGAACAACTAAAAGATACAAAAGCTCGGTAATATTCATGATTCTCACTCAGTCTTGGGATATTTGTTGACTCCGTCAGTTTGCAACAGTTGGATAAAAGCAGTCAATGCATTGACATATATTTGATGACGGAAATGAATAATTAGATCCAACAACGGATCATGAATCCGTCCTAATCTTTTTGTTAATAAAAATGATTAAAAATTGATAAATGAAAATATAATAAATAAGTAAATCTTGACCATACATAAATAAAAGTATATGTAGATGTCAAAATATATACGATCACGAGATAATCCTTTCACCAACAATTTGTTATTAGCCCTATTATGTGAGTCTGATCGCCATGTGGAATTTGGAAGAGCAATGTAGTTCTTATGAATGCTGCTAATTAATGGTAAGCTTCTCTTATATAATCTGATTATCCAACAATTGAGGGATCTTGGTTGCTTTATAGTGAAGCAACTTTAATTAGAATTTAATTCCATCGCATGTAATGCGAGATGAGTCGTATCAGTCAATTAGATACAGCTTCATTTGGTGTTTATTCCTCGTTAAAGTGATTACTGTAAGAAGCATGTTTGGCTCAGTACAAATGTATCAAAGTTTTAATTTACAAATAAATCAACGTTAAATTCAATAAAATCTAAGCTAAAATTAAATATTTTAAAAAAAAATTGAAACATAAAGTTTGTGTTAAAAAAATTGGGTATGTTTCGTTGTGTAACCTAGAAGAGTGTCTATGTGACAATTTTTTAAAGTATCAATAAATATCAGGTGAGCAGGGATTTTGGTAGATTTTTCCCTAAAATTAAAAATGCAAAAGTATTATGAACTAAATTTTACCACTTACTTTATAGGTCTCCCTAACCCCACTAGGTTAATCTCTAACAGCCACAAACCATTGAACTCAAGCTTCTAACTCAACATTCTATGTTATCTAACCTTAATCCACTTATAGAATTTAAAGGAACCGTCACTACTCTCTTTTAAAAAGAAGTCAAATGATCAGTATAGAGGGAGGGGAGGCTACTAACACACCTATTTACCTAATAGTGCACTAAAGCCAATTTCATACTTACCTTCTCTTGGATCCCTTCATGTAATTAGCATTAACGGCCTAAAGTTGTGGTAAGTGAGTGGAGTATTGGCGGCGTACATTAGTTCTCTCTTTCAACTGGAAAGGTAGGAATTATAATAGATTATGGGGTCTTAAATCCGTATTGAGAGTGATTAAACTTTTTATCTTACATTTGTCACGGAAATTAATTCTTACATGTGGCATGGTGTAAGTGGTCATAAATTATGGCACTTACACAAATATAGAAATTGAAAGTTTTAAGAATGCAGCTATATGATAGATTTTAATGTTTTTGGCTAAACACGTAATTATGTAAAATTTGAGGCTAAAACAGAATTTCGAAAAATATTTGCTTATGCCTTATGGGTTACTTTAGCCTTGAGCAAAATTTGGTAACTACTTTTAAAGGCAGAAAGACAAGCCAGCAATCGAACTCCCAGCTTACAAGTTATGCGAAAATTCACCCCCAAGGCCGTAGTCGGGTTGGCTGCCATAGTCGGTTCTAGATTCGTAGCGACCCGGGTTCGAGTCTTGGGGGTGGGGAGAGAGTAAAAACTCTTTGGGCTTGCCCACCCTCTCCCCTTTTTTTTTAAAAAAAAAGTTATGCGAAAATTCAAATGTGCTTTTAATGAGTCAAAATATATAATCAGTCAACTTAGTGGAACCAGGAAGCAGATTTCGCACAGATTTTGAATTTTCTTAATTAATTCTGATGGCTAACTTTCACTTAGAACGATGCAAATTTATTTTCAATTAAAGCATATCTCTTTGGATGAAAATTTACCTATTATCTAAACCATTAATATTAATTAAACTCTTACTCGCTCCTTGTGTTTAGATTTGTACATTTACTTACTAATGAGTTTATAGTTTAATGAGAGAGTAATTACATTCACAATGTTAAAAAGTGAGGGTTCAAACTGCCGTAAAAATATTTATAGTGTTAGTTTCAATCTTCTCTCAATTATCAAATAATTGAGTAGAGTGGACAACCCTCGAATATTAGAGAGGATCAATCTTCTCTCCCATGAAAAATGAGTGGAGTGACAGATATGAGTGAAGTGGACGACCCTCGAATAGAGAGGATTAATCTTTTGTCCCATGAAAGATGAGTAGAATGAACGAACTTCGAATATTAAAGAAAGATGAGTAGAGTGAACGAACTTCGAATATTAAAGAGGATTAAAAAAATATAGGTCCAGTTGTAGAATCTGATTGTAAATAGAATAATAATGTAATATATGTAATAGTTTTAGCAGTGATGAGTAGAATGAACAACCCTCAAATATTTGAGAATGTTAAAAAATTTGAGCCTAGCTATAGAATCTGATTGTAAATAGATCAATAATGTAATATCTGTAATAGTTTTAGTAGTCAAGGAAAAAGGATAAGGCTTAAATGTTGAAAGCAATTTATATTTTGTAATTGTGGAAGCAAAAATTATGTCTTTTGTTATCTAACAAAGAAAGGAAAAAAAATTAAATTAAGTGAATAAATCTCAATCATTGCAAAATCATAGCAATAATGGGAATATTTATATTTACCATTTTCATTTTGGAAACCTCAACGGATAAACGGAATGATTCATCAAAGAAATTACAAGGCAGCAAAAGTTGATCCAATTAATGTTACACCATCCGAAGACTTATGTTTTAATTTTATTTGTAATTAATTACATGTTGGGTAACAATATATATCTAAGTAAATGGTAATGGCAAACTACTTTGAAAATTGACAAGTAAATTTTTTTTTCTAAAATATCATCACAGTTTATACAAAATTAATTCATATCCTTCTATACTTTCCACTAGATGAATATCTCCTGCTAGTATTTGGAAAATGACATATTGTTATGGCCGCATGATTGAGAAGCGCAAAGGCTTACTTAGCAACATCCCGACTAAGGTTGTCTAAGTGCCGCACGGGTTTACTGCACAAAACTCCCATCCTGTGACAATAGCATACATACATATGAAGTGAAATTAATCCTGATGCTGCTGGCAAAAGTCTTATCCAATTTATAAGCCGTATTAAAAAATCGACATCTGAGATCAGTTTGCGCTCGGGTTTTGCCATGGCTGGTGGCAACAACAAGTCTAAGAAGTTTAACATGCAGTCCTGGTCGGACCTTCCAATAGATATCATGTCCTTGCTTATTGGCCGTCTCTGTTACAGCGATCAAATACGTTTCCGGGCAGTGTGTAACAGATGGCGAGAACCGGATTTTGTTAAGTAGGTGGATAAATTGCCGTGGGTCATGGCCTACAATTCGAGCACATGTTACCTCTACGACCTTTCTCACCAACAAACATACACTGTTTCCAATAGTGCCACAACAGAAGGAAAATTGGTGGGTACAAAGGTGCTTCATTCAAAATACGGTTGGGTTCTTTTCAAGTCCAAAAGGCAAAAAGGTTTACTCTTTTTCTACGCACCTTTCACTGACAAGATCATTGAACTCCCGACATTGCCATGTTATTTTACAAGTAGAGCGAAGTTCCTAAACACTAGTTCATTTTATTTGCATTCTTCAAATATTAAATGGTCTGAAGCAGCGTTTTCAAATACCTCAGATTCTCCTGATCGTGTGATATTTGCATTGAGGTGTATTTCAAAAAAGTGTTGCATAAGTACTTGTAAAGTTGGAGATAAAACATGGTTCGAGTTCTTGGTTGATAATCATAATGGCGGGGTCGGTTCATGATGTGGAATATGCAGATGGACTCGTCTACTCTGTTTTTCGTGGTCCCAGTGCGATAGGTGCCTTCAATGTTGCAATGAAAGATTGGACGATAATTCCATACCCAGAAAAAGCACAAAAGTTTTGGACGCTCCCTGATGATTTGTTGAATATGACGGAGAACTTTTAATGGCTCATTATAATACCGATCTTACACAGTGGCGTGTTTTCAGAATTGATGGGTCACAGGTAGATTGGGAGGATGTATTGTTGTTCTTGGGTAATTCATCCATTGCATGTAAGAAATAAGAATTGGGTTTGGCTCAAAAGAAGATGGGAGAATGTGATTGTGAGCTTCAGTTGAAAGAGAGTGAACTGAATTTGTTGCCAATGAGTCTTGATTTGAAGAGGGAAGAATTGAGTTGGGTTCAAGAGTCGATTAATAAATGCCAGGTTGATCAGAAAAAGTTGGAATTGTTGAAGAATTTGTTGAAAGAATGTTGTGAGGAAATTGATTTGAAGGAAAAGTAACTGGGGGAAGTCCAACGATTGGTTGAGGAACGTGAGAAACAGTGCATTAAAGGAGAGCAAAATTTCTTCGATTCAGACATTGATTCATGAAAATGAAGAAGAACTTAAAGCTAAGGAGAAGTCGTATGATGAGATTAAAAAGTCTCTCACACTGTGTGAGACAAAACTCGAATGTGAGAAGAAAGAATTGGAGCGGACTCACTCATTGATTAAGGAGCTCTCGGTGAAGTTTGATTCAGAAGAGGGGAAGTTAAGAGTCATTCAGAAGGAGGGTCAGCCAGCGGGAAAATGAAGTTGAATCTATAGAGATGGAGCTCGATTCAGTGAAAAAGAAACAGAAGAAATATATTGATGATATTGAAAGGAAAGAGAGAGAGTACAATGGGCTGAGAAAAGACATTGAAGATCTCAGTCAAGAACTCGCATCAAAGAACAAGCAGTTGAAAATTTTTAAAAAAATCTATTGAAGAATGAGCAGAGAGTTCCGGGTGAAAAAGGAAGAGTTAAGTTCAATAAAAAATGAAATTGTGGAATGCTCGAATGAGGTTGAATTAAAGAGCAATGAACTTAATTTAACACAGCATGCGTCAAACAAGCTGCAATTTGATTAAATTCATACAATGGAAATTTGGTACGTCAAAGAGCTTAAAGAGAAGGATAAGCTTTTTGATTCACTCACAAAAGGTTTAGAAGACGCTTTCAAGATCTTGAAGTAAGAGAGAGATGTTGGATATTTAATTTAATAATGTTAGATACTTAATCCAACATTGGACTTATATGTAAATAATTATATGTTGCGGACTGTCATATAAGGTTAAACCTAATTAAAAGTGATCTAATTAAATTTTTGATAATTTTGGCTTTAATATATGTAATAGGGTATAGATCTTTAATGTGTAGAGATCTAGTGATATTCTAATTCTATTATGGGTATAATTATGAATATCTAATGATAACAAGAAATTTTGTCTATAAAAGAGGTTATGATCTCCTGGTCACACGTATCATATCTTTTGTATTCTCTCTAATATCTCATCATCAAAAAGAGGGCACAAAGAAACTACAAGGCTCTTTAGGATATATGTGTTGATATGAAAGGCCAACTACACAATCTTAGAGGATTATTAGTATTATGGATTCAAGTGTAATTCCGTATATTTAATTATTGATTCTTAGTGATACAACATGAATGTTCCTAAATTTTAGCTAATCGATTTCACTATAAATAATTTAATTATTCTAACAGTGGTATCAAAGCCTTTTTATGTTGAATCATTGAGAATCAAATATATTTTTTTATTAATGATTAAAGTTTGATGTTCTTGAATTTAGAATTATTAAATTTAAGAACAAATTGTGTTTATGTTTAGAATAATTAAAATTAAAGAAATTCAAAATTAAGAAAATTAAAATTTTCAATTTTATAATTTCATTTTTTTAAGGTTTAAAGTTTTATAACATTCGGTTTTGTTCATGGCTAAGGCATCATCCATGGCAGTAGTTTTATCCCCATAGTGCAGTTGTTTGGCAATAGCAAAACTCGGCACCAAGTGCTATTGTGGGGTTGTGTGTTGCGCTACTGCCGCTGGCAATCATGATTTGCGCTACTAGGTCTCGTAAATCATGCAGCTGAAGTGCGATTTGTGCAGCCTGTAGGTTGAAGAAGCAACAACGGTTTGGCCACGGCATAAAAAGAAGATAAGCTGGGCGCGACTGTTAGACCACGCTAGCAGGAAGTCGTAGCCACCAGGCTGCGGCAGAAAGGGTTAAGCGGAAGCCCTTGTCTGTTGAGTAGCCGCCATCGCCGCTGCTTGTAGAAAATAAAAAAAAAAAATTGGCATTACTGTTTTCCTGTAAGGGCAGACACTGCCTTGGCCACATGTCAACAAGCATGCCGTGGCCATCTGGCCGCTGCAGCATTAGTCATAACTGCTACTCAAAGGAAAAAAAAAAAAAAGGAGTCACACCAGCAGCCAAGGCCGCGGCATAAACCCAAAGAGCAACGACCATTCGAAGTAACAAAACAAAAAAAAGGGAAACTGATTAGAGTTGGATTAAGATCCAGTTCAGGTTGACCCGAACCGATCCGACCCTAACCCGATTACGAATAGATTTGGGGCTGATCAGGATCCGGTCCAATCCTGAACCGGTCAACAATCAACTGTTGACCAAAGTTTGATAATTTTTTTTTAATTCTTACGTAATTTTTGGTATAATTTTAAATTCAAATATTAGTATGACAATATATATTTTAAGATAAATTAATTGAAGCAACATGTCACCAAGTAATCTCTCTTGTGGAAATTAATTTATTTTGGAATATAAATAGCTTGTGTATATGTAATTTCTGTAAATATTTATTGGCCTAAAGGAAGGTCCATATTTGACAGAGTTACATGTGTATCTGCGATAATAAACATGTGATGATTATTTAGTTTTATATGTGAACAATAAATCGCCTCAAATGAAGGTTTATTATTTGACATATATTTATTATCAGTGTTTGATTACTACACCAAGATATCACTTACAAGTAAATATTTT
Source organism: Murraya koenigii (assembly GCA_025617385.1). Taxonomy (NCBI): domain Eukaryota; kingdom Viridiplantae; phylum Streptophyta; class Magnoliopsida; order Sapindales; family Rutaceae; genus Murraya; species Murraya koenigii. The sequence goes on from CM046812.1 coordinate 29,018,041, forward strand.
ATCCAAAGATTAAATATTAATGGAGTGCCCAGTATCTTGAGATGGGATTTACCTTTATTTAAATTTATTTTTGTTTTATGACTAATGAGAGCTTGTTTTATTTGTTTATTATTATATAGATTCAATTATGACTCCTGCTAATATTATTGTCAACATCAATTCTATTTCTATGTTAAATGACTTAAATTTCAAGTCTAGGAAAGAGAACATCTTAATAACTCTCACAGTCTTGGATTTCGACCTTGTGTTAAGGGTTGATTGTTCTTTACCTTTTACAGATAATAGTACCCTCCATGAAAATAGATATATGAAAAGGTGGAAGAAATCAAATCACATGTGAATGATGATCATAAATAATGTCATTTGATAGCGTTTAGAGACTCTATATTTGGAAAAATAACTAAGACTAAAGAATTCTTTATATAAATTGAAAAGAAGTTTGTCAAGAATGAAACGGAAAAAATAGATACGCTTATGAAAAATCTAATTTCAATGGAATATAGGGGCAAGGATAAGAGTAAAAAGATGAAGAATGATAAGGAAGTTACAAATACAACATCGAAAATGAAAGAACAAAAGAAATTAGGTGATTCAAAAAGCACTAGTTGTTTCTTTTATGGGGCTGAAGAGCATGGTTTGGTTTGTTATGAGGTTAATTTAACCTATGTATACAGATATTTGTAGGCCATTCCTTACAGCTACTTAGAATGGTCAATAATATTTTATGACGTTTATCTATGATTTTTCTATATATGGCTACATATATTTCCTTCATGAAAAATCACAGTCCTTAGATATATTCAAAAATTTTAAGGTTGAAGTCGAGAATCAACTCAACAAAAGAATCAAAAGCTTCAGATCTGAATGTGGTGGTGAGTATTATGACAGATATGACGGTTTCGGTGAACAACGTTTAGGACCATTTGCTAAGTTCCTAGAAGAATGCGATATCATCCCACAGTACACTATGCTGAGCTTACTTACTATGAATGGTGTTGCTGAAAGACTAAATAGGATGCTTAAAGACATGGTGAGGACTATGATTTGTCATTCTATTTTACTTAAATCACTCTGAAGAGAAGCACTTAAGACTGCAACATATATCCTTAATAGGGATTCAACTAAAGCGACCCCTTACGAACTTTAGACAGGTAGGATACCTAGTCTAAAGCATTTGTATGTTTAGGGATGTCCAGCTAAGGCAAGACCTTATAAGCCTAATAAGAAGAAACTAGACTTTAGGACTGTGATTTTTTATTTTATTGAATACTCTGAATGATCTAGAGAGTACAAGTTTTATGATCCCATGACTAAATCGATTTTCAAGTCACAAAATGCAAATTTTTTTAGGATGTCGAGTTTGCAGGGGAAGATATAGTTAGAGACTTTGTCTTCGAAGTGGAATATTTTAATATTCCCATATATGTCATTAGCATTGATCATGGTCTCATTCTTGGCTTTTTTCAAAACACGACAAATTAAGACAATATTGGAAAACTCCTCATACTAGATATTATTCCAAAAGAATAAACTCTACTACCTCAAGAACTTATGCAACTAAGGAGATCCACTAAAGACAGAAAAAGTGTAGTGCCAAATGACTGCATTGTATTTCTTCAAAAACATGAGGCAGATATTAGAGTGTTGAAAGATGATCCAATCAATTTCCGTTAAGCCATGAAAGTTCTAATTCTCAAAAGTGGATTGATTCCATGAATGAGGAAATAAAATCTATAGAAGATAATGACATATGGGCTTATATGTGCATAATTATGTGTTGTGGACTGTCATATAAGATTAAACCCAATTAAAAGTGATTTAATTAGGTATTTAGTAATTTGAGCTTTAATGTATCTAATAAGGTATTGGTTTTTAATTTGTAGAGGCCTAGTAGTATTCTAATTCTATGATGGGCAGAAATAGAAATAGCTAATGACAATAGGAAATGTTGTCTATATAAGTGGTTATAGTCTCAGGTCACACGTATCATATCTTTTCTATTCTCTCTGATATCCCATCAATAGAAAGAGTGCACAGAGAAACTAAAGGGCTTTCTAGGATATACAAATTGATCTGAAAGGCCAACTACATAACACTAAAAGATTATTAGAATTATGGATTTAGGTACGCTTCCGCATATTTAATTATTAATTCTTGGTGATACAATATGAATGTTCCTAGATTTTAGGTAATAGATTTGACCATAAGTAGCTTAATTATTCTGACAAGAGACAGTTTGAGAAACGTGTTAAGGACTTTGAAATAAGAGAGAAAGAATTTAATTTCATCCAAAAGGCAGTTGAAGATCGAGGTAAAAATCTGGAGTACCAAGACAAAATTGAGGAACTTGAAAATTTGGCAAGTGAAGGAAGAAATTTACAGCTACTATTAAATGAGCATTTGTAGAGCCATGATTTGACTTTTGCAACATTTTCAATGGGATTAAAAGAGCACGTGACCCTGTTGTTGATGCGGTTTTCTGCGTGCTCTCGAGTAGGGTCGTAGACTTCTGCTCCCAGGATGCTCGAGCAAGAATCCCCGCCAATCTCTGTTTTCCTCTATTCCCCGGAACAACGATTTCCTTGGGCCTGTGCTCACAAAAATAAGGTCAGGGGTCGCCGGTATTTTTCTGATAAAAATCCTCTGACGTTCAAGTCAGTAATCGGGTTATCCTTTTTGTATCCCTCTTTGTTCTATAGACCGGAGAGATAAAATGATTTCCGGATAAAAATGACCAGAATGGAGAGAATCCCAAAGACCCAAAAAGAGAATCAAGAAGATGAAGAAGAAGAATCTAAAAAAAAAAAAGAAAACCGAAGAAGCCCTACCACTTGCACTTTGATTCCTCCTTATTGTTCTGTTTTCCCGCCATTTCTCTTCGGAGTCCGCTGTTCCCGCATTAATGGTGTCTGGGTCCCTCTGACAGCCGGAATTACTGTGGCACATCCTGGGAATGCGGGATGTCAGGTGGGCATGGGTTCCCATGGCCTAATGATAGTGTCGGGCATGCGCGTACGAAATGATGACACTGTGGGGGCGTGTGCCGGCCATCAGTAACAGTCACGACACCATACCACGTGGGGTATCGGTCAGGCATCGATTGTCGCGTTGAGTCGTTGGAAGGAAGGGTCAAACTGTTTCAACCGGCTGTGCTCGAATCTTGCATTCTCTCATCGTCGTCGCTGGCATGGCTGGGTCATGCCCGGGAGTTTGAAGACCTCAAGCAGAAGAAGGAGCTCGTGGTTTGACCAGCCTTGAGGCACTCGACCTTGACCAGCTTTGACGGGGCTTTGAAGACCTCGAGCGAAAGAAAGAGCTCGAGGCTTGACCAGCCTTGGGGTACTCGACCTTGACCAGCTTTGACGCCTAGTAAGGCCGTCTTTGTGCCAGCGGTCAAGTCTTCCACTCGAGCTGGGTTGAGTTCGAGGAGGCCTACTCGGCATTTCCCAAACACCTGTATTATTGGTGTTAGATGCCATGTTAGGATTTATCCTTATTCAAGGGAGGGGGAATTGGAGTGTCATGTGAGCATTATTAGGAGGAGTTGCTTTCTTTTGTTGGATCAATTATCAACTGAAGCACAAAAAATGCTCAAGTACGAGATGAGCCTATGAAAGTGGCAAGTGAGTGGAAGAAGAAGATGAGAGTAGCAGTGTAGAATTCTCTGTAAGTGTTGGGATTCTTACATCTTTTAGCTACCTATAGATTGGCACTTGTTTTGTTGGTAAAGAACTTGAAAGTCTACTTCTTATTTGTTACTCAGTATAGACAGACTCATAAATTAAGCCAAAGCCTTGGATTTGCAGATAAAGTAACTCGTAACCTCTTTCTTATTGAGTATTTAAATTTATCAGGTGGTATTTGTGCTCTCCATTACATAATAAAATTGATTTTATATGTTGTGAGATTCGTATTCTCATTTTATTGGATATGTTATTGTTGGGATTATGTGCTCTTTAAAGCATATTGATTTTCTGATTAATAAAATATTTCAAGTATTTATTCAGATATCTTGAATTGCATTAATATTTTGAGTAATGTCCATTTAATCATATTATATGTATTTATGCAATCACTATGTGGATTCGCAGAAGACATAAATACAAGTTATTTTATGATTAAATAAAATAAATTCGCAGTTGATAAATAAAGTTGGGCATTTTATTTAGGTATAGACTGTAATAAATTCATTGAGTGATTTGTCTTAATCATGTATGAATTTATTGATGTAGTATGTCTACATTGAACTGGATCACATATGAGATTTAATTAACCTAGTAATAACTGTCAGACTTATTAAATCTCATAGGCATTAATTTACTGTAATCTTAATCTTGAGTTAGTTATGATTTCATGATTGTAGTTGTTATTTCATTTGAGTTACCAATGGGCATAACATACACATGTAGTCTAGATTATCCGGTATCTTGGTGGGAGCAATTACAAGTATTGAAATTATAGATTAACAATATAGAATTTGTACGACACATCTCTTGATGGGTTTTCAGTACTTAATCATAGAATTCTCTGGCCAGAGTGTCTCAACATAAATAAGTATGTTGAAAATGGTCATTAGAGAAAACGAGTAAGTATCAAGGAACAAGATATAATTAAATTGATTGGACAGTTGAGATATCAATTTAAATTAACAATGTGGTACAAAAGATTGTGCAGTAAAAAAATCAATGTGGCTTGGGCGAATTATATTCGAGCATATAATTATGGAGGTCAGTTCCAATCTTATAGTAGAGTAGAATTAGAATTAAATAATTATATTTGTTTAATTATAAATTTAATTATTATAGCCACTATTGTATGTTCCCAAATGATCCCCGGGTTAGCTCATTTAATTGACAACACCATTACTTGACCCAAAAGCAAGAAAAATTAGCATATTAGATGAAAATCATAATTATAATATTCGTTAAGTCCTAGTATGTTATATTCAAGTGTAAAAGGGGGCTTGTGATATTTTACAACGTGGTCTCCTAGTTAGTTACACATCTTTCCACTTTTACGTAAGTGGAGAGATAGTTAAAAAAGGAATTCTATTTTAAATAGGAATCCTAATCCTAACATACAAGGGCTTTTCATAAGATATTATAAAATGAGCATTATTCTCTTAAAAAGTGACAGAAGAGAACCCCAAGGATTTTTAAAAAAATACAGAAGACATCTAAAAGGAGATAGTTGCAATTGGGGAGTGGTGAAACAGACGCCGACACGTCCAGTGTTGATCAAACTTGAGTCATAACTTGGAAGATCGTTTGGAGACAGATTTACAACTCTCAATTGTTCATCTTCTCAAAACATCAAGGTATGAATTTCTAGATTACTTAATTCTTATATGTTGTATGAGATCGGTCCTAAAAAGTTTTAATTGAAAAATTGAAAAACCTAATTTTACTCCATTCAATTGGTATCAGAGCCATCTCATAATAATATATAAGAATTTTGTAAGAAATCTATCTTGTTAATTATTTATTAGAGTGGCACAATTTATTTAGATATATATTATTTGTTAATATATGAATAAAGCATGCTTGGATTGTCTCAATTCATGGTTAGAAATTTGTTTGTATTTTTGTTTTGGATTTGTAACAAAAGGAGTGGTCTATTACCACCATGTTTCCCTTTTGATTTAATTTTATGTTTTGAAATGTTTGTAAGTCATTAGGGATTGTAATATGTAAAATAAAATAAAGGGACAGATTTCGACAAGAATGCACAAAGCCAGCAAAACCAGGAGCAACAGGCCGCACGCGAGGCTCGCAATAGGCCCCCCGCGCCCACAGCAGGCATCAGCACGCGCGATTCATCCGTGAAGAATAGTTGCAACTCACGCGGGACCAACCGAAAAACAGCAGCAGCACGTGCAGGATGTAGCAACAACGGCAGCAGCCCCTCACTAGCAATGCGTAGTAGTCCTTGATCGGAAAAGATAGTGAAAGGCTGCTGGTTTCGTTGGTGATGGCGGCTGGAGAAGAATATGAAATTAGGGTTTTGAGTGGTAATTATCACTCAGACTCCTAATTTCTATTATTTTTTTAGAATAAACAAAATTAATATATTATTATGCATTTAAGTCCAAAAATAGTTTTGGGCTTGGTAAATCCTAGTTTTAAGTCCAATAAAATTTGGGCTTAATGGATTAAAATGCATGGATATAATTTAACAAATTAAATTTATTTTTAGTCTAAAATTTTTACTTAAAATTTTATTTTATTTTCTTTAAAATTAAAAATTTGGACCAATAATAAATTTAAAGCCCATATTAGGTAAGGGTATCAACAAAGATAATCCAATAAAAGAAGATATTGACATGAAGCTCAATGAAGATTAGGCTTAGGGTTAATATTTTTTATTAGGAAAACCATAAATTGAGATTATTTAATTTTCTATATGTTGTGTTTTGGATGGGAACATGCCATGATAACATGTCATATAAAATTGGTAGTGCCACTCTATGCATAATAATATATGTCATTCATAGAACATAAATTCATGTATATTGTTTGAAATTTGCAAATGCTTGAAAATATAATATATCACTTAGATAATATTATAGGAAGAATGCAATTAATAATATATGTATGTTTCAAAAGGAAAAATCAACTTTAAAATATTGAGTGGGAGAGGGAAGATTCAAATAATTTTCCCACGGGCTCCATTGTTAGTTCAATAATAAAATTATATATATACCTCGATTTCATGATACGGTGATGCTCACTACGGAGGGTATATATATTAGACATTTTATTTGATGAACTTCTTTAAAGATAAAATCGAAATATTTTTCAATCTGTTGATCACCCTAACGGTGGCTACATGATATGAGAAATACGTAGATTAAAACAATGGTTATACACTCAACAAAATTTGTTATTAACCTTCCCAACGAAGCTCTGTTAACAAAATTTTGCCCCCAAAAGATAACGATAGTTATTTATCATGTTACGACATGAAAGTAAATAATCTAATGGTTAATTGGGTCTAGTAAGTGGCGATATGACTTCCCCAACGAATAGCTTGCTAAAGCGGTACTAGATTATCGTTACAATAAAATAAAATGCATTTATGGTTTTTTGCATTTTAGAATTTTATTGTAAATGTTATATCAATGTATTTATGCATGTATGTTCTATTTTTCAGAAAATGTCTTCCATCAACCCACTATTAATCATCTTGGTTAAAAATGAACTCACTGGTGAAAATTACTTAGATTGGAAACGCAATCTATTTAATATTCTTACTGCTAAAGACTACAAATATGTTCTGACCCAGCAATGCCCTCCAGTACTAACGTTATACGATTATAGAAATCAGAAGGAGTCTTATGAGAAATGATGCGAAGCTAACAAAATGACTAAGCGCTATATATTGGCTTTGATTTCTATGGAACTGTAGAACAAACTTCAGAGCATTGAAACAACCACTGAAATATTGGCTAGTCTCCATAAGATGTTTAGGTAGAATACTGGTTCTGAAGCAGCGTTAAAACATATCACTGACACCAAGATGGGAGAGGGTACAAGAGTTCGTGATCATGTCCTCAAAATAATGGACTATTTGAATGAAGTTGAGATTCATGGTGTTGAGATCGATGATAAAATAAAGATCAAAATGGTGATTGAATATTTACCTGATACATTCAGAGAGTTTAAAGTCAGCTATATCTTAAGCAATAGAGATATAACCTTAATTCAACTGATGTATGAACTACATGCTATAGAAGAATATTATTATAGCAAAGAACTTCCTAAACAAGAATTCTCTTTAAAACCTAAATCGAAAGACAAAGGTAGGCAAAAGAGAATTCTTGTAGTGGAGTTTCAATGCTACACTTAGAGTGGAGAAAGGTTATAACCTACACTTAGAGTCCTACAAGCATGTGCAATTTGCCAGATATGCTTTAAGAGCTAGTGGGAGATTGTTGGGATTATGTGCTCTTTAACGCATATTGATTTTCTAATTAATAAAATATTTCAAGTATTTATTCAGATATCTTGAATTGCATTAATATTTTGAGTAATGTCCATTTAATCATATTATATGTATTTATGCAATCACTATGTGGATTCGCAGAAGACATAAATACAAGTTATTTTATGATTAAATAAAATAAATTCGCAGTTGATAAATAAAGTTGGGCATTTTATTTAGGTATAGACTGTAATAAATTCATTGAGTGATTTGTCTTAATCATGTATGAATTTATTGATGTAGTATGTCTACATTGAACTAGATCACATATGAGATTTAATTAACCTAGTAATAACTGTCAGACTTATTAAATCTCATAGGCATTAATTTACTGTAATCTTAATCTTGAGTTAGTTATGATTTCATGATTGTAGTTGTTATTTCATTTGAGTTACCAATGGGCATAACATACACATGTAGTCTAGATTATCCGGTATCTTGGTGGGAGCAATTACAAGTATTGAAATTATAGATTAACAATATAGAATTTGTACGACACAACTCTTGATGGGTTTTCAGTACTTGATCATAGAATTATCTGGCTAGAGTGTCTCAATATAAATAAGTATGTTGAAAATGATCATTAGAGAAAAGCAGTAAGTATCAAAGAACAAGATGTAATTAAATTGATTGGAAAGCTGAGATATCAATTTAAATTAACGATGTGGTACAAAGGATTGTGCAGTAAAGAAGTCAATGTGGCTTGGGCGAATTATATTCGAGCATATAATTATAGAGGTCAGTTCCAATCTTATAGTGGAGTAAAATTGGAATTAAATAATTATATTTGTTTAATTACAAATTTAATTATTGTAACCACTATTGTATGTTCCCAAATGATCCCCGAGTTAGCTCATTTAATTGACAACACCATCACTGGACCCAAAAGTAAGAAAAACTGGTATATTAGATGAAAATCATAATTATAATATTTGTTAAGGCCTAGTATGTTATGTTCAAGTGTAAAAAGGGGTTTGTGATATTTTATAAGGTAGTCTCCTAGTTAGTTACACATTCTTTCCACTTTTACATAAGTGGAGAGATAGTTAAAAAAAGAATTTTATTTTAAATAGGAATCCTAATCCTAACATACAAGGGTTTTTTATAAGATATTATAAAAGATGCATTATTCTCTTAAAAATTAACAAAAGAGAACCCCAGGGATTTTAAAAAAAAATACAGAAAACATCTAAGAGGAGCCAGCTGCAATTGGGGAGTGGTGAAACAGACGCCGACACGTCCAGTGTTAATCAAACTTGAATCATAGCTTGGAAAATCGTTTGGAGACAGATTTACAACTCTCAATTGTTCATCTTCTCAAAACATCAAGGTATGAATTTCTAGATTACTTAATTCTTATATGTTGTATGAGATCGGTCCTAAAAGGTTTTAATTGAAAAATTGAAAAACCTAGTTTTATTCCCTTTAGTTATATCATACGATAGTTGATGCAATTCTAGATTACTTAATTCTTATATGTTGTATGAGATCGGTCCTAAAAGGTTTTAATTGAAAAATTGAAAAACCTAGTTTTATTCCCTTTAGTTATATCATACGATAGTTGATGCAATTCTAGTTTGCTGCAATTTCGAAGTTCATACGTTCTGCAAATTTTTGGAAATCTTTCCTATGTGCTTGATTTTTTGTCTGCAGGTCCCCAGCACTATACCATAGCAGAAGGAAGGAGTTCATTGCCAATGCTTATTGGCAACTTTACCCACACTTATCAGCCAGTCCCTATCCCCAAGAATCAACCACAGTATAGTGGAACAAATCACAGTACTAGTACTTCTTCCCCCATAGTGCAACCAAAGCTCGAGAATCATGATTATAAATGCCCGCAGAGAGAATCACCGACCTTCAGAGCCTTTGTGCCACTAACATCAGCTGTTATGGCGCATAGTAGACAGCAAACACAACTTGGTCCTTTAGCAGCTATTCCTTTAAAAAATTCCAAACCGAACCGATGAGAGGTATAGTTCGGTTTTTGATTTTCGGTTCAAATATTTTAATGAATATTAGTGATTAATGAAATTATAAATTTGTAGATTTATATGAGAGGTATAGAGTTCCAAATATAAAAAACCGAACCGTTGAGAAAAACCAAACCGAAAAATTGAAACCGAAACCGAAACCGAACAGAAAAATTGAAACCGAACTGAATCGAATTTTCTGTTTCGGTTCGGTTTTTATTTTTTATAAACGTTTTTCGGTTTTTTTAAATTCTCAATCCGAACCGAACCGATGCCCACCCCTATGAGCTACTTTATTGGTTTCTTTTAAGAAATTATTTTTATTACTTTACGAACTTATATTTTTTTTGACCCGTAGGACTACTTTCGCAACAGCTAGCACTCTTCTTAAATCAAAATAATATCAATTTCACGTCCTTTATTGTTTGAAAAGAAAAATTGTCATTATAATAAAATAAATAATAAAAAAGAATTTTCGCCTGTGTTTTTAAGTGTTGGGCTTGGGGACTTGGCTTTATTGCGTACTTTTCCATTTCGGCCACATAATGTAGGGTCTTGCTACCGTTGAACTGTTTCATGGTACTAGAATTTTATCTTTTATTTTTTTATATCTTACCTTTTTTCTACTTATAACTTATTTATAAATTTATGATAATTTTATTTTTTTAATTCTCTTTTTCTCTCCTCCGTATTCAGATATTCTGTCCTCTTTTTCTCTATTTAAAAAATTAATCAACCACTAATCAGCAATCCCTTTCAAATAAAAATATCATTAATTAATTAATTATCTCAATTATTTTTCACATCACAACTAAGACGAAATACAAAAACTTAAATTCGATATTGGGATGAAAATTACGAGGTCGTGACAATTGAATAAATTAAAGTAACAAATCAAATTTATTAGTTATAAGTGATTGATGTCATCTTGATTTAAATTTACGGGCAAAGTTTAAGTTTTGTTGTTTTTGAGTAACTAATAACTTAGAAATTTAATTATATTCTAATTATTTTTTATTTAAAGTCTAGTATGAAATATTTTAAAGTGACAACCAAAGTGTAACGAAAGAAGATAAATACATAGTTTTTATATTTATTTTTTAATATTTTATTTTAATAATGTCATGCTAGTTTTATTTTCAAGTTAATTTATTAATTGAATTTTGATGTAAATTTATCACTTATCTCACTCGCTAGATTACAAAAAATAGAGAGTTAGTTATTGATGTTTAGTTTTATATCAAATTTTTAAGTTGAGATAACCCATACATTTTTTAATTGTTTAAATTATTTATAAATTTAAGATAATCTGAATTTATATGTCAAAATTTTAAAATTTTTTATTGTTTAGAATTTCAATATACAACAGGGAGTAGTGTTAATTATCAAACCATAGCATCCTGCCAATAATGTAACATATCATTTTGTTTTAAAATTTATTTGGAAATTAGCTTGGGAAGTAAAATCATTTATGAGCTTTGAGATTATACCATGTGTCCCAAGGCTTGGCGACATGTGACTGGTTGTGAAATTGAGGGCTATCTTCACTTAAATAATATCCATTAGCCCCCTTATACTTCATACTACATAAAGACTTCCTAAAAATCAATTAAAAATTAGATATAAGTAGAGATTTTTCGCTGATTTGTTTGTAAATGGGGTATATATTTCTCAAATATTTGTATTATAATAGAATTAATCTATGTAGTTAGTAGACATTTGATTGTACAATACATATTAATTTTAAAAAGAATGATAACAATTTTTGTCTTAAAGTCAATTTTCAGAAATTTTTTTAAAAATATAAAATTAATTTAAAAAATTTGCAAAAAGACAAATGTTTTTATCATCTTTTTCCATTCTTTTATTTCTTTATATTTTCTGTATATTTATTGGAAAATAAGTCGCATAACATAAATAACAACAACAACAACAACAACAATAATAACAATAATAATAATGATTTCTCTACAAAGCTGTATGAATTTTTGCAGAATTAATAATGAGATTGTTGTACACCTTTAGATTTTAAATTTTTAATCTCTACCATTCATTTAATGTAGTGGAAAATAATTAATTAATTGAAGAATAATAGGCAATTTTGAGACTGACGGTAAATGTAGGTTTTTTTTTATTTTGTTAATTAATAAAAAATAGCATTGTAATAAATGTAATTAATTTATTTTAATAATACTTTATATAAACATATTCTGTAAGCTCATATAATAATTAATGTATGACTTTAATTGTAAAAATATTAATACTTAAACATTAATGATCATAGAAGCCATTTTGTAATAAATTATTTGCTATATATTATTAATGATTCTAATCGATAACAAATGAGAAACGTTTTAATCAAAAACTATGATTGAAAAATATATTGCATATAATTAGATGATGGTTTGGATATATATTTTTAGGCTAAAGTTATTTTAATTTAAAATTTTTACTCAAATTTTTAACTCAAAAATTAAATTATTGATTTCATGCAATTCAATTGTGGATAAATTAACATCATTATGTTCCTTTAACTTTCAATATTTACCATTAGATTGAGAGAGATTAACTTCATTAAAATTTTTTATGTCAAAATATTAAGTTACAATGGCCTGAACCATATTTTTTAATGAAAGTAAAAATGAACCGATAATTTTTTTCTCAGTTATTCCCAAGTTATATATTATTGGATGTAATATTTTTTTTTAGGCTTAAGCTATGTATACTCTAAATATACTTTGAACACTCATTTAATTTGAACACCTATTAACAAAATTTAAACAATCAAATCTTACTTTGACGCTCTTTCAAATTCCAAATTAGTCCTTCTACAAACTCATTCCATTAATTACTTTGTTTCTTTTTACTCCAACAACAATAATCCAATGAACCTATTAATAATGTGTTTGTTCATTTTTTTTCTATTATCTGTTTCTTCCTTATTAGTTCTTGTTAATTTGTCTTGTTTTTGTATGTGTGGGTGATTGTAATAAATTAGAGTTATTTTTGTTTACCATATGCATATATGACAAAAGATGTACAGGAAAATTTGAAATTCAGACATTAAATTTTGATTGGTGCAATTTATTGCTCTTTATAATTTTTTTATGGCCTTCAAGCCAAATCTTTTTCTATTCTCTCTCTTTTCTTCATTTTTTTAAAGTAATAGTATTTTTTTTGTGTACTTTAAGAAATAAGATAATGGTGTAAAAATTATAAATATTATATGGAAAAATATCATTCTCCTAATGTTGTGCAAATTTTATTGAGCTCACAAGTGCATAAATCTATTATAATATAGATTAATGGTAATGAGTGTCGATCCTACTAGGAGGTAAATTTAATTATATGTAGGGTTAATTTTCCAATTTATGTTTGAATTAGTTGAAAGATGATTTCTTTTATCCTAAGATTAAAATAAAATGGAGAGAATAAATTAAGGATGAACCAATGCAATTCAAAGCACTTAAGTTTCTGGATTCATACTCAACACTGTACCATGGGCTTAACGTTCCTTTAAGTTATAAAGGGGAAATTTTCACTCTTCGTAAGCCTCACTATAATAAATATGATATCAAGCATTTTTTGTGCTAAAGTGTAACGACCCTCTACTAAATGTGGTGTCAAGTACACGTTGTGCAGGATGATAGCAATCTTTTTGCTTTCTGCAGACAACGTGGTAAGACAAACCACTAAATAACTTGGATTCACTCTCTGTCAATACTGAGTTCAGATGACTCACATATACTAGGGAGAGTCTACTATTTTTCTCGATTTCTTATGCCTTCCAATCTTTTTTTGTACAATTGAAGGATCAATCAATGGCCTTCCACTAGGCTCACATATACACTGATCGGGAATAGAACTAAACATCAATGAATATATACTCAAGTAAGCTTGTTTAGTAAAGCACATTGGAATATACTCTTCAACTTCACGTCTTGCGTATCTCATGACATCTATAATATGTGCACAAGGGAGGCCAACAATTTCCAATAACTACAATCACATGTTTTACTCTCTAACTTTACTATAAACCTCCTAGTTGGATAATAAGCTTTATCTATGACTTGAAAAATTGAGATCACTCGAAGCTTGGACAATCATTTTCTATGCAAGTTTATTTATATATTTTTTTTGTCAAGCTCTTTCAAAACTTTAGGTTTCAGCTGTCTTTTCCACGTGGCTGCCTTATTTCTTCTCTTTGTAAACTGTTTCATAAATCTACATATGATTTCTTCAAATATTGTCAAGTAAGGTTTGTCTCGGTAAGGTAATATCCAGCTGTTGAAGCACTCTGATTCATTGTTATCGGTACGGTCTACCATACAGTTTCTATCATATGTATGCATCGACCAATTATAACCCTGCAGTTCTCTTTCTAACCACTCATATACAACTTCTTTTTTAGCTTTAATCTCTGCTATTGCCTCATCAAAATTACGTTTATTACTGCTCTTAGTAGCCTTCCAAAATAGTAGTTTTAATTGTGCAACAACATATGACTTGAAAAAATTTACATAAACATATCTAGAACATGCCCTATGATAGGCATTAGACTATGTGTTTGAAATTGCATTAATCAGTCCCTTTTGCTTATAACTGATGAAAGTCACTTGTCTGCCATTATCTAAATAATTATGTAGGTGCTCCATAAACTAGCCTCATGTCTTTGTATTTTCAATCTCACTAATGCATAAGTTAATGGGATAATCTCATTATTAGCATTTATGTCAACAACAGCTAACAGCACTTAACCATATCTTCAAATGACAACTATCTACTCTAATAAAAAAGTCTATAACCATTCAAAAAAAGTATTTTTGTGCAAAAAATGAGACAAAAAATCTTTCGAACAATACCTTATTATGTATAGAAATAACATCACAGGATACCTTGTACATTGTTCATTAATCAGCTTTGTGAATAGCTGAAACATATCGAAACAATTTCTGATATCCCTTGGAATGATCCCCAAATACCTTAAGTCTTGCCTTTGCACTAGCCCTATATAATGTCATATTTTCAATCTTCAAACCAAAGGTCTCTTGCATATAATTCTTTAAAATATCAATCGTCCTATTTGGATCAACAGAAGCCTGACTTTTTATTTTAGTAACAACCCAGGCAGAATTAACTTTCACTGTTTTATTAGTAAGTTTGCAATCATGTCTTTTATTATACTCTTGCAGTATGAAACCACCATTTTTACACCAACTACATGCTATGGATAACCAGATTGTTTACAATAACCCACAAATCTTCTTGGGTTACTATATATTGTTTTAATAGTTAACATTTTTCTAATCATCACGTTTTTTAATGTCTCTTTAAAATAAGCAATATCTCTAAATACATGTTCTAGTTTTAGCCTATGTTTCCTATCAGCACCCATTTTATACTCATGTTGCTCTAAATAATTAGTCAATTTGCTGTTCTAAGCTCAATGTCATCATCAGAAGAGTTAATCCATTTTTTTACCTCTTTGTCAGCATCAAATAGGTTATCATCTGAATCAGTATCCAAAATGGCTACCTTTAACTCTTTTACTATCTCCACTACACTAATTCTCCTCGTTGTTCACATAAGCAACAATAACTTCAGCAACACCATCAACTCTAGCTTGCATGTAATCCATATTAACATCATCATCATGCTAAGCCTTCTATCTGAGTAGTCAGATAGCAACGCATCATCATTTGATTCAACAACGCCAACAACAATATGTCCCTCAACAGCAACATGTCCCCTAAAAATAGGATGTTTCCTAACAGCACGATGTTGCGCAACAGAAGCATTTCCCTTAGTAGAGTCATTCAGCGGAGTAATGATCATATTAGATCATACAACTCTTAGGTTAGCCAATAAGGCATGCAGTATGGCAGCATCTTTAAACTGAGGGTAAAGCGCCAGTATAACTTTAACTTCAAATATGTTGGCACCCAAAGCCTTGTGTATTGCAAACAAACACTTCAGCCTAAAATCCAAATCTAACATAACTTTAAGCTTATTCTATAGGTTCGTAATATTTAAGAGAATATATGAAGCCAAGTGTAATCCATATGGACTTGTAATCTTCAATACATCATCCTTTATTTTGGCCACAATACAGTCAAGTTCAAGCACTTCTTATCTCAAAATGATATCACTAACTCTAGTCATATCATCTTGGATGTCGAAAACAAACTGGCAGATTCAGCAACAACTATTTCAAAATATACATTATATAGTAAACAAAGCAATTTGTATTACATAAACAGTTATGGATAGATTTGTTAGTTAATTACAAAGTGAATCTGTATACATAAACAATTATGGATACATCTAATATATATGGACAGTTGATTACAAGCTGTATAGAATATATAACATGCACACTGTTTCAAAGACTCTTTGTTATGTGTCCTTTCACATAAATACAAATTTATCAACTGCACAACACAACAAGAATAAAAACAATAAGAAGATATTTGACTTCTCATCAGCATAACCCTAATATAACCTATTAATCCCCAATTTCTCATTGTAGGGTTTCCAACATAAATGATTAACAATAATCACTGATTAAACAACAATCAACAGAATTCAAAGAAACTCAAATAAGCTTACTTGACAGTAGCCTGAAACCCTCAAAATCAAATGTCTAGCTTTGTAACAATTCATCGATTTCATCAACACTTCGGAATCGATTAAAATCTCAACACATTTGGTACTCAAGGTTATTTGGTTGGTGAAAATAGGCAGAGATTAGGGCTAAATTGGCTGGATTTTGTTAACACTTCTCGATCCCCAAAGAGTTTCTTCGAGCGTGAGATGTTAACTGGAGTAAGCACTAATGTCGTTTTTATTCTTTTTCATTTTACATTTTATCAACATTGTTCTTGTTTTCCAAAAAACAACATTGTTTGTCTCTATTTTCTTCTTTAAAAAATGATTTATATGACGTAGTTTCTTTTGTCAAAATGTAATGCCTGTTTTACCCCTATAATGTCAACATCAATCTAACACCGCGAGTGCAATAAAATGCTAACTTCAGATGGTGTGTTGAAAAAAAATATGTTTGTGTATTTTTTAAAATGCTCAAACAAACAGGTAGTCGGTGGATAATTACGCTAAAAAATATTAAATAAAAATTTTCCTAGATGTTTATTGATGTAATATTATGGCCTTAATTTAAATATACGTATTTAAATGTGTTATTTTTTGTTGTTACACCATATATAAAATTTAAGAATGAAACTTGTTTATTTGATTTATGTTTGATAATCTATTAGATATCGTATCTTATGTACTTAATAGTAATATATTTTGAAACATTTATGCAAAAAATATTAACAACATTGCAGATTAAAAAGATGGTTGGGAAGTAATTTATAAATAAAACATGTTCTTTAAGTAAAATTATTTTAAACTATAAGAGTGATTATAGTTATTTTACAAAAATTTTATCTCCTTAAACCATTAAGAAACAGTTTAAAATAAATCGAAATAATTTATTTTTTTAATATAAATATTTTGTACCATCAATTTATTAGGAAACTAAGATTCCTCAAAAAATCAGTCCAAGTAATTTGTAAAGCTATAAATTAAGAAAAATAATTAAATATAGAATAATGAGAATCTCACAACACAAGATTTATACAGAAAACTTCAAATTTAAAAAAAAAATTACGACTATTGTCAACAGGCAACTAAAAAAAAATATTCACTATATAAAATTTTTTTACAATTATATTCTCAAAAATAATTTTCTCTTATCTAAGCCCTAAATACATGATCCTAGAAATATTTCATGACAAAGTAAACTAATAATATCCATAATAAAAGATTAAATACTCTTACAAATATTTCTTTCCTTTTTATTTAAACTTTTCACCAAAATCTTATATTACTTCTCAAATACTTCAAATGATGTGGAACCACCAATCAATAATATTTTAACATGTTTCAATAACGTATAAACCTAAAAATTTGTTTATTAAAAGTCAAACAACTCTTCTCTTTCCTCAAGTTTCAAAAATTTATGTTCCCTCTTCAAATTCCAAGAGCAAAAAATCAAGTGTTGATACGGTTTTCTACGTGCACTCGAGTAGGGCCGTAGACTTCTGCTCGCAGGATGCTCGAATAGGAATACTTGCCAATCTCAATTCTCTTCTATTCACCGGAGCAATGATTTCCTTGGGCCTGTACTCACAAAAACAAGGTCAGGGGTTGCCGGGTATTTTTTCGGTGAAAACCCTCCGACGCTCAAGTCAGTGATCGGGTTATTCTTTTTGTATCCCTCTTTGTTTGAGAGACCGGAGAAATAAAATAACTTTTCGATCAAAGTGGCAATAACTAAAATTGCCAAACCGTGAGAAAGAAGAAGAATCTCAAGCCGAAGAACCCCCGCAACTTACACTTCGGTTTCTTTTTATTCTTCAGTTTTCCCGCCCTTTTTCTTTGGGGTCAGCCGTTCTAGCGTTAATGGTGTCTGGGTCCCTCTGACGGCCGGGATTATTGTGGTACATCCTGGGAATGCGGGATGCCAGGTGGGCATGGGTTCCCGTGGTCTGATGATAGTGTCGGGCATGTACGCACTAAATGATGACACTGTGGGGGCGCGTGCCGGCCATCGGTAACAGTGACGACACCATACTGCGTGGGGTATCAGTCGGGCATCGAACGTCGCTTTGAGTCGTTGGAAGGAAGGGTCAAACTGTTTCGAACCGGCTGTACTTGAATCTTGCATTCTCTCTATGCCGTCGCTGGTGTGGCTGGGTCATGCCCGGGGGTTTGAAGATCTCGAGCAGAAGAAGGAGCTCGGGTTTTGACCAGCCTTGAGGCACTCGACCTTGACCAGCTTTGACGCTTAGTAAGACCTCAAGCAAGAGAAGGAGCTCGGGTTTCGACCAGCCTTGGGTCCTCGACCTTGACCAGCTTTGACGCCTAGTAAGGCCGTCTTTATGCCAGTGGTCAAGTCTTCCACTCGAGCTGGGTTGACTTAGAGGGGGCTTACTCGACATTACATAAACACCAGTCCCCCAGTTTCTAGTCTTTGGAGTGAAGCGAGACAAGACTGGAAACTTCTTGTTTGGGCCGACTTCTCGGCCTTTTTATCTTCCCATGCAGAGATGTCCTCCCTTTCTGTCATTTCATATTTAATGTGAGACACGTGAATGGATCCGGGCCGTGCGTTTGAATTTTGAAGAGGCGGTTACTTGAGCAGTCGCGTCTCTTGAGAGGCGTGCCATCTGTTGACGAGACGTTTTCCCCCTTTAAAACCCCTTAATTTCTTTACAGTGCCTCCTATTGTCAATCTTTTCTCAGACCAGAGTTAATTGCTTGCGAGCGCTTCTCATTTTCTTCCTTGCCGTCATTGCCCTCTCCCGTCGTCAGAGCTATCTCAGGTATAAACCTCTCTTCCTCTTCTTGTTTCCATTTTGTTCATTTTCTGGGTTGCCGGTTCCTATTTGGCAGGCTATGTCCTTAGAAAATATGTCTGAAACGCAATAACCTCATCGGATGTCGTCTGAAGAGTCAACTTCTTCGAGTGACTTTGAACCAAATAGGGTGGTCACAGTGAGAGACCCAAGTCCAGAGGGGGTCGCGGTTGTGGGGGTCTTTACCAACTGAAAAGTAGCCCCAAGGATGCTGGCTGGTACTACCTCGCCTCCAACTTGAAAGGCAAGAAAACCATTACCGATCTCCCCACCTTTGGTGGCAATTGGAAGGGCAAATTTTTCTTTGTCGGGGGAGATTGGGGACAAGCCACTTCTGCTTTTGAAGGGGTCCCTCTGATCCCCTCTTATTTTTGCACTCCAGGTCGTCCGCTGTTTAATGCATCCTTTCTTTAGTTTTTTTTGCTCGTATTTTTTCTCACCACTCTGTTTTGGTTGTTGTTGCAGTATCTTGGAGTGCTTCTTATAAGAATGGGAAAGAGCTTCAAGCACGTGTCAACACTGCTCTCGACAACGTAAGATCATGCAGGGAGCTACTCTCAATCCACAATCTTGTTGAGTTTGGCCTGGTTCCTCAAGAGGAGATGAGTGGTGTGCTTTCTCTGTTTAAGAGGCCCGCGAGCTCCTTAGGCCGTCCAAGTAGCTCCTCTGCTCCAGCGAAGCGACCTCGAACGGACACTGCCGCCTCGCCAATTAGGGCTACACCCTCTACTCGGGAAATTGAGCGAGCAGCAGATGGTGCGACCTGAATAGGTCTGAGGACCGCTGTTCCAGCTCGATCCCAAGCAGGACGCACACAGGAGCAGCAGCGGTCTGATGTCGTCGAGCCCTACCTCAAGGACTTTGGCAGGTAAATGGAGGAGAAGTTTTTGGAGGGGATAGAAGCTTCTAGTGCTGAGGACCAAGTCGGTATGCTCCACCGCCTCTCTTCTCGTGTTACGGCTGTTGCTACTGCCTTCAGGACCAAGACTCTTGACTCCCAGAAGAAGATCAGAGCAGAAAATCAGAATTTGAGACAGAGTCTTGAGTAGAAGGACGAGGAGGCAGCGAAGTTCCGTACAGAGATCTCCACCCTCGATGAGAAGGCGGCTTTGTCAGAGTCTAAAGCTCTCCAACTCGAGAAGGAGCTGTCTTTGGTCCGGGATGAGCTGGTGAACGCTCGGAAGGACCTGGACGTGTAGAGGTTCTCCTTTGAGAGGACTCTAGAGGAAGGTGGACTCTCTGGAAGGCCAGCTCACAACAGAGTGTAATGACGGGGTGACTTTCAGCTATGAATGCCTTGTGTCTGCCTTGGGCAAGGAGCATCCCAACATGGATATATCCAAGCTCGAGGTAGGCGTTGCGGCATACATGCTTGAGCATGATGCTCCAAACCAAGGGCCGAGAATCCCCTCGACTGAGGCCCCTGCAGGGACTGAAGAGACTGCTCCTCCTACTGCCAAGGTCTCCCCCGCTACTACTGCCACCGAAGGTGCTCCACTCCCCGAGGATCCAGCTCCAACTGCTAGCCCCGACGCTCCAGCCACTTAAAAAAATTTTTTTTTTTTTTTGCACTTGCACTTTTTTATAAATGAATGAAGAACATTGATGATAATTTGTCCTTGTGTTTACATATATGTTTTCGCCTTGCACTATGATATTAACTTCATGCATTTTCCAAGTAAACTTTAACAAATTTTGGACCTTCATTTTTCTTCTCAGAGTCAATTCTGCTTGTGCCCTCTCCTGCCTTATACGTGACAGTGTCTTGCCTTAAGTTAGGCCAATAGACCTCTGTTTCTTTTGTGAGCTTGATCTGCTCGAGCCGATATTTGGTTCACGCTTGGCACCGTCTTGCCTTAAACTAGGCTTTGAGACTTCTGGCCTTTGCGTTTTCTTCGCGAGCTTATTCTGTTCGAACCTGCTATTGGCTCATGCTTGGCACCGTCTCGCCTTAAATTTGGCTTAGAGACTTCTGGCCTTTGCATTTTCTTCGCAAGCTTATTCTGCTCGAGCCTGCTATTAGCTCATGCTTGGCACCATCACGCCTTAAATTTGGCTTAGAGACTTCTGGCATTTGCGTTTTCTTCGCAAGCTTATCCTGCTCGAGCCTGCTATTGGATCACGCTTGGCACCGTCTCTCCTTAAATTTGGCTTAGAGACTTCTGGCCTTTGCGTTTTCTTTGCGAGCTTATCCTGCTCGAGCCTGCTATTGGCTCACGCTTGGCACCGTCTCGCCTTAAATTTGGCTTAGATACTTCTGGCCTTTGCGTTTTCTTCGCGAGCTTATCCTGCTCGAGTCTACTATTGGCTCATGCTTGGCACCGTCTCGCCTTAAATTTGGCTTAGAGACTTCTGGCCTTTGTTTTTCTTCGTGCTCATAAGCTTTAACTTGCTCATATTGAATTAATATTGGAAGCATTTTTCTTGCTTTTATTTATGCTCAAGATTTTACATATCTCTACTTTTGGGAAAAATTGGATACCAATAATTTTAATACAAGGGAACTTACTGGAAATACTTCATCAAATGCTGTGCTTTCCATGGCCTCTTGACTTCTCGTCCATCTGGGTAGGTCAATCTGTACGCTTCCGATCCGGCTATTTGAGAGACCTTATAGGGACCTTCCCAGTTCGGGTTCAACACGCCTTGCCTAGGGTCCTTAGTGTTCTGATTCACTCTTCTAAGTACTCAATCTCACACCTGAAATCGGCGGATGTGTACATTTCGGTTGTAATAGCGGGCCACCATTTGCTGGTATTCCACTATCTTTGTCGCGGACCTTTCCTTCTTTTCTTCCAGCAGGTCCAAATTGGCACACATCTGCTCGTCGTTTTGCTCTTCGTTGAAGTGCTCTATTAGGTGTGTTCCCATCCCTATTTCAGCGGGGACAACTGCTTTATGCCCGAATGCCAAGGAGAAGGGAGTTTCCCCTGTGGCAATTTTGTGCGTGGTCCTATAAGCCCACAAGACAACAGGTAACTCGTCAACCCAAGCTCCCTTCTGTTTCCTGAGTCTGGTCTTTAGGAGGCGCTTTATAGTCTTGTTTGCAGCCTCTACTTGCCCGTTGGCCTACGGGTGTGATGGTGAGCAAAACTTTAGCTCTATTCCCATGTTCTTGCAGAAGTCTCTGAACTTGTTGTTGTCAAATTGTCTCCCGTTGTCCGTAACCAACGAGTGGGGAATCCCATACCTGCAAATCACATTTTTCCAAATGAAGTCAGTGGTCTTGCTTTCTATGATACTACTCAAGGCTTCCACCTCAACCCATTTGGTGGAGAGGCCCATCTGCTGCTCGCTGTCTGCTTCCTCATTTCTTTCTGTGCATTCGACCACGAAATCTGCTAGGGATTGCGCACGTATTATCGTTCGGGGTTGATAGCTGATGTCGAATTCACTAAGCTCTATCGACCATTACACCAACCTACCGGAAGTCTCCGGCTTGTGCAAAATCTGTCTAAGCGGCTGGTCGATTAATACTACCACCGAATGCACTTAGAAGTAGGGTCTCAACTTTTGGACCACTGTTATTAGGGATAGCGCCCATCTCTCCATCAACGGGTACCGAGTTTCCGCCCCTAATAAATCTCTGCTCGTACAATACACGGGGAACTGCACCCCTGATTCTTCTCTTACCAGAACTGAGCTTGTTGCCCATTGCGACACAGCCAAATACAAATACAGAACCTCCCCTGCTCGAGGTGTCGATAGCAGCGGGGCTTTCAGCAAATATTCCTTCAACTATTGGAAAGCCGCCTCGCATTCTGGTGTCCACTTGGTCTTTCTCCTTTTTTTCATTTCCTGGAAGAAGACGCGACATTTATCTATGGCTCGGGAGATGAACCTATTGAGGGATGCCAATTTTCCTGTAAGGCTTTGTATCTTCTTGAGAGTACGCTGGGATTTCATCTCTATTACTGCTTTTATCTTTTCGGGATTGGTTTCGATTCCTCTATGGCTGACCATGAAGCCCAAGAATTTTACCGATCCAACTCCAAAGGCAATTTTTCTGGATTAAGTTTCATCCGATACTTTCTTAAGAGCGCGAAGGTTTTTTCCAGATGCTTTACATGTTCCCCCGCGTCTTTTGACTTAGTGATCATATCGTCCACGTAAACCTTCATTGTGTGGCCAATCAGCGGCTTGAAGACCTTGTTCACCAGCCTCTGGTAGGTTACCTCCGTGCTTTTTAGGCCGAAGGGCATGACCTTGTAACAAAATAGGCCTTAGTTGGTGATGAAGGCCGTGCATTCTTCATCCGACCGATACATAGGAATTTGGCTGTAGCCCGAGAAGGCATCCATGAAGCTGAGTAGGCCGTGCCCCGCTGTAGAATCCACCAGCTGGTCTATCTTCGGTAATGGGAAGCTATCTTTCGGGCAAGCTTTATTCACATCCGTGAAGTCCACGCACATTTTCTATTTCCCACTTACCTTCTTAACCAACACTATATTTGAGATCCACTCAGGGTAGGACACTTTCTTTATGAATCCTGCTTTCAATAACTTCTCCAACTCGCAGTTCATGGCCTCATATCTTTCTTGGTTGACGCATCTCCACCTCTGCCTTACCGGCTTAGCGTCTTTTCGTATCGTCAGCCTGTGGCACGCCACCTCAAAGTCAATCCTGGGCATCTCCTCGTGTGCCCAAGCGAATATATCAGAGTGTGCTCGCAAACACTCGACCAGTTTCTCCTTCAACGGCCTACTAATGCCCGAGCCGATCCGGACCTTCTTCTCATGGTCGTCCGATCTTATCTTGATTTCCTCTAGTTCCTCAGCGGGCTCCTGTCTCCCATTCTTCGACTCCCCCCTTGAGTGTAATGATGTTATCTGCATAGTTTCCTTTGCTGCCACAGCGTAGCACCTCCTTGCAGTCCTCTGACTGCTCTTGACAACTCCTATTGCCCCATTCACTCGATACTTTGAGGCTAAGTAATGGGTGGACAATACGGACTGACTGATCCTCATGAAGGGTCTCCCCAGTATTACTTGGTAGGGGCTGATTTTATCTACCACCACGAAGTCCAACATCATGTTCTTTTCAAAAAGCCTCGAGCCCATTGTTACAGCCAGTCTGATAATTCCCAAAGGGATCAATCTTCCTCCTCCAAACCCTTTCAGGGAAGTGGTTGTCTGCTCGAGGTTCACGTCCGTTATTCCCAAATCGTCGAGTGTGGACTTGAAGAGAATGTCCACCGAACTTCCTGAATCCACCAGTATTCGGTTGATTTCCTTATTGGCAACGTTTGCCTTCACAACCAAGGCGTCCTCGTGGGGATACAGCACCCCCTTCTCGTCCTCTTCAGTCCACATGATGGGCACTTGCCGTACCTTAGCCTTTTTTGCGGCAGACATGGCGAGCATGACCTCTCGGCCAGCAGAGGCGTATCTGCAATAATTCTTTTGGGCCCTGTTCGAGTTTCCCGCCATTGTGGGTCCTCCTACGATCAACCTCGTGGCTGGTGGCTCAAGGTCCATGCCGCAGGCTCGGCTGTCTTCCTCCGGCTGCAGCTCGATTACCGGGTAGCCCCCTTCAATAAACTTATCTAAATACCGGTTCTTGACCAAGTCCTCTACCTGGTTCTTCAAATCTCGGCACTGTGACATTGAGTGGCCGTGATCACCGTGGAAGCTACAGAATCGCCCCTTATCTCTTCTGCCAGCTGGCTTAGATATTGGTGCCGGGGAACTCAGCAATCTTCATTCCTCTGCCACTTGGAGTATCTCCTCGAGTGGCACCTTCAATGGCGTATACTGTCTGTAGGAGGAGTTTGTTCAACCATCTGTACCGCCCTATCTCGAGGGAAGCTTCCCAAAGGTGGGGGAAATGGGAGGTCAACTCTGTTGTTGTTCGGCATAGGTTGGCTTGGTGGTTGATTACGGGACGAGTGGCTATCTTGTTGCCGGTATTACCTACGGTCTCGACCGGGGACCTGTGAAGTGGAGCGGGAGCCATTCGTGGTTGGGGAGCTCTCTGATAAGGGTTGTAGGGAGCAACCCATTCCCTTATTATTCTGGAAGTCAATGTTCCCCGGGTAGGACCTCCTTTTTCTTTCCTCTTCGCTCCACTGCTCTGCTCACTTCTTAATTTCACGGCCTTTTCCTCCTCAATGACCATGTCCATCTTCACCTGTTTGTACGCATCAAAATATGAACGGATCGAAGGACTCCATAAGTTATACCATGGTCTCCCCATTCTAATCCCATTCGGGGGTGATTGAATGCCCCAAGATCCAGAACTGACCGGTGATACCTTTTGACAAACTCTCGGAGGGATTCCCCCTTCCTCTGCTTTATCTCGACTAGCTCCATCATGTCATCTTCGGGGGTCACTGCGCCCCGGAACTGCTCCGCAAATTCTCTGCATATCTGTTCAAAGCTCAGGATGCTTCCACGTAGTAGCCTGCGGTACCATTCTCTCGCCTTTCATTCCAGAGTAAGTGGGAAGGCCCTGCACCGTTGGGATGCCGTCAGGCCTTGTACTCCGGTCATGTCGTTGAACCGTTCTATGTGCACCAGCGGGTCACTCTTCCCTAATAACCTTAAATTCGGGAAGCGAAAATCTCGGGGGATTGTGACGCTCATGATCTCCGCTGAGAGCAGGGACTCATTGTCCAGCATTATTCTCTAACTCGGGCCTTTCCCGTTTCCCCAGAGGTCCTCCACAACCTGCACCAACCTGCGCACTTCCCCTTCCAATTCCTCCGCGCGAGAGGTAGGTGTCGTATCTTGCAAGTGTTGACAGGATCCCCTTTCCTCCAAGTTCGTCTCCTCCCTCCCGGCAACATTTGGTGTCTTCGGTCTCTGGGCTTCATCTCCTACATGCTCCCGGATAGGGGCGTTCCCGCGGCTGGACTCAAGGATGTCATTACATGCTTTCCTCTATCCTTCCCTGAGTTCCTACAGGATGGATGTCAGTGTTTCCATTTGTTTCTCCATCCGATCCATCCTCTCCTAGATCTCTCTATTTTGGGCCTCATTGGCCACCTCCCTCAAAGTCACCGACTCCTCTGGACTTATTCCTCTCCTGCTATTTCCCCTCATCGTCGTGTTGTGTTCCTTGATTGTGTCGGGAAGTCAGGCTTTTTGAACTGATCCCCACAGACGGCGCCAAAATGTTGATGCGGTTTTCTGCGTGCTCTAGAGTAGGGCCGTAGACTTCTACTCGCAGGATATTCAAACAGGAATACTTGCCAATCTCAATTCTCCTCTATTCACAGGAACATCGATTTCCTTGGGCCTATACTCATAAAAATAAGGTCAGGGGTCGCTGGGTGTTTTTCCGGCGAAAACCCTCCGACGCTCAAGTCAGTGATCGGGTTATTCTTTTTATATCCCTCTTTGTTTGAGAGACCGGAGAAATAAAATGACATTTCGATCAAAGTGGCAATAACTAAAATTGCCGAACCATGAGAAAGAAAAAGAATCTCAAGCCGAAGAACCCCCGCAACTTACACTTCGGTTTACTTTTATTCTTCAGTTTTCCCGTCCTTTTTCTTTGGGGTCAGTCGTTCCCGCGTTAATGGTGTCTGGGTCCCTCTGACAGCCGGAATCACTGTGGCACATCCTGGGAATGCGAGATGCCAGATGGGCATGGGTTCCCGTGGTCTGATGATAGTGTCGGACATGTGCGCATGAAATGATGACACTGTGGGGGCTCATGCCGGCCATCGGTAACAGTGACGACACCATACCACGTGGGGTATTGGTCGGGCATCGATCGTCGCTTTGAGTCGCCGGAAAGAAGGGTCAAACTGTTTCGAACTGGCTGTACTGAATCTTGCATTCTCTCCGCGCCGTCGCTGGTGTGGCTGGGTCATACCCGGGGGTTTGAAGACCTCGAGCAAGAGAAGGAGCTCGGGTTTCTACCAGCCTTGGGTCCTCGACCTTTACCAGCTTTGATGCCTAGTAAGGCCGTCTTTGTGCCAATGGTCAAGTCTTCCACTCGAATTGGGTTGACTTCGAGGGGGCCTACTGGAGATTACCCAAACATCAAGAAATATTAATTCATAGGAATTATAAAAATAATAAATTGAATAAAGTATCTTTTGTAATACTCTTTCTCTTCCCATTCACAACTCCTTTCCTCTCCAAAAAATCTTTCTAATTAAGCTAGTGGAAATTTTCAACAGCCATGCAACAATTTTCAAAATTCAATCTATCAATTCATAATTTAAGTTTTACTAGTATCCTTTAAGAAATTGATCGAATACTTCATTTGAGCTAAGTAATACTTGGAAATCATTATACCCACTTAAATCTCTAAGTTGTTTTAACTACCAAAGCATATTTATCTTCTTCTTCTTTTTTTAATTATATGAGATTATTGCTTAATACTATAACTCGTATTACATGAAATTCTAACTGTTATTTATAAATAAGACTATTACTGGGACTGGTATACAATAATTTCTATGAAGTACTGCCCAAACTTTAACTCTTACTAATATTTGAGGAACGTCTACATTACTTACATTTAGCGAATGAGAAGACTACCTTCATTCAGTTGTAATACAAGTAAGAAATAATTAAATCTCCCCATAAGACTATCTTCATCTTTGCCAATAGTTCCATTTGCACAGTTGACTCACTTTAATTCATGTTTTATTTTCAAAAATAATATTGTTTTGATGCTTCTTTGCTTCTTATTCACATCTCCATTCTCGTGAAAAATCATGCCACTAGCTTAATACTTCTCAACTCCACAACTCCATTTAAATAATATAATTAACTCGAATAAAAAAATTAGAGAACTATGAAGTATAATTAATTTTATATTAAGAGAAAATAGAAAATAAATTAATAATTACTTGATGAAGGACAAAGCCAAATTAAGGGCTAGAGAGAAAATAAAGAAGAAACATGCAAAAAAGTTGAGAAAACTTTCAAATCAGTTGTAAAATTTTTACTAACATTTTATTTAATTTATTATTTTTATAATTACTAATAAATTAATATTTTTCAATGTTTTATTTTTAAAGTTTGAAAGAAAAATAAGATAAGAAAAGAGAAAAGTTATTTAACTTTTAATAAATAAATGTTTAAATTTAAAAATTACTAGCACATATTAAAAAATTATTAATTAATAATTTCACATAGAAAATAGGATCTTTCGTTTTATGGAGAGCTTGCGTTTACAGGCAAACATTTGCCTAGCAAGTCTAATTTTGCAGACTTTCTCTTTCTCTTTTTTCAATTCAAAACTTACGGCTTCAAACATGGTGAGGTCATCATTTTTTAAACATTCTTGACTTTTTTCTTAAATCACTTTTTTAATATAATTAAATGTTTATCACACTGATGCTGTACCGCATGATAGATTATCCTACGAAATAGAAACAAGAACGGCAAACATTTGCCTAGATATTGTACCAAACAGAAACCGAAATGACAAGCAAATGATTTAGAGGCTGCCAAGTGTAGAGGTATGCGACAAATTGGCCGGTAATTATCCGGTTTACAGAGCACCAAGGAACTTTCAGTGCTTGAGTATGGGTTAATTTACCCCATTATTATTATTAATCATAAGTACACACCAACTTTTGTGTAAGCCATCAACCCCAACCCTTAATGGTCAATTATTATCTGATGCGGTTAATTAAACATTAGGTCAATATAAAAAAATAAACATAATTTTTTTTGGTAAAAAATAAAATTTATGTAAATAGACATAAATTTATTTTTTCAAAAAACTAAATTTTAGACAAATTAATAGTACAATTAATAAATAAAATTATATATTATGTTATATAAATATAAATGTAAACTGTTAATAAAGAATCTTTTTATTTTCATCCTTATTTTTATACTTTTTATTTATTTCTTTTTCAAATCCTGAATGCTTTATTTTGATAAATTTCTTGAAAAGTTATTCTGATGTTTGGATTAGAAGATGTGTTCGTATTAGATATTATTATATTAATTCTAATAGATGACCCTATAGCAATGGTTTTTTTGTAAATTCTATAAGGAAAAATTTTTTTAAGGGAGGCTTGTGGTTTTTTTTTTTGTATTTTTATTTTCATTGGTGAATTATTTTTCTTTTGTCTACTTATTTTTAGTTTTTTTTTTGTTTTTGTGATGACTTTGAGTGCTCACAAGGGGAATTATTTTAATGATATTAATTTTTGTGAATGAGTTGTCGTGTGCTCTAGTTTATGACTTGTTAGTAAAAATGATTTATCTCCATTAATTATCAAATTGGATTCTTTATATGTAGTCTGTAAGATTTTCATATTCAACAAATTAATGATTTAATAGTATACTTTGAGTTATTCAAATTTTACTATAAAGATGGAATATTTTTTATTTCATTTGTAATCTTTAAGTTTTGTTATGATATGAATTATAATAATTTTCATTAAAAAATTATTAGTAATTCAAATAATCAATGCTCCAACTTCACGCAATTAGTTTATTAGTTAGCTTGGATGGTCTGTAACAATCGATTAATGATTGCATATATTTGCCACTAATATTATTAAATACAAATAAAAAGACAAATAGCCTTTAGTGATTTTTTTTTATTGGATATATTTTGAAAGAGAATAATATATTCTCATAAATAATTAATATATTTCAAATTCACCCAATAGTTAAAGAAAGAGTGAAGTTTTTTTAACCCCTCAAAATTTTCTCTAAACTCATTTTCTAAATTAACCCATAACTAAAATTTAAAAGTTATTAATTTACTTCCTATGTGTTTTAAAATTCCAAAAATACCCCTTAATAGAATTTCTATTCATTGATATTTTCCTAATTATTTTTTATTTGAATTAATAAAGAGACTTGACTTTATCAATTTGAAAAATGTTTGCATCTTGCAAAGATAA
The DNA here is from genome assembly GCA_025617385.1 of Murraya koenigii. Lineage (NCBI taxonomy): Eukaryota > Viridiplantae > Streptophyta > Magnoliopsida > Sapindales > Rutaceae > Murraya > Murraya koenigii. The sequence continues at coordinate 29,048,250 of CM046812.1, forward strand.
ATTAAATTAATCATCTTCAATCAAATCTATTTTTAATTATAAAATCGATATTCTATATTTGTATTTGGAATAATTATTCTTTTTGAAAGAAAGAAGAACTTGTGGATTCTCAAATATTCCTTCAAGAAGTCACGAACCAAACAGCTTATTTCAATTATCAACAAGTATTTATTGTGTATATAGACTACATAAATTGAAAAATAAGAGATAGTTTTATATTTTGACACATCTTTTTAAAGTCCAAAAAAATATTTTTGATATACCATATATGCAAATATAAGAAAATATTTTACATGAAAATTTGAATTAAATTTCTCTCATCTACTATCATATTTTTAATATCAAATTAAAAACATTCACACTAGTTTAAATAAATCATGTTAAAATATAAAATAATTTTAATATCGATATAGATAGATGTTAAAATATGAAGTGATATTGATATGTTTCTAAAAGTAATTCTACTAAATAATTTTTTAGAGAATAAAATGGTTGACCACTTGACCAAAAATAAACTTTAGTTAGTTAGTACAAGATCATTTTTTTTAATAGTAAACAATTAAAATTGATTTTAGAATTTTTTGATAAAAAAAATTATGATTACTAATCAAAAAATAAATTTGGTTTTAAAATATTCACATATTTTATTATAAGAGATATTTTACTTGATCAATTTAATTCAATTATAGAGGGATGATAATTTTTAAACTCTAATAGTATAAAAGTTAACGGATTAATTGTGTGGTTTTACATAAGAATTGGATGGGTGTATATTAATATTTGTCAAAATATTTAGGTGTGAATGAAAATGAACTCATTCAAATATTAAATATCGGTTGCCCACAATTAATTTTTATTCTAACCTTTAATCTCAACTATTTAATTTTACTGTTTAAATCCAACGAATTAAAATAGAGGCCGTTAGTTACAACTAACGTAACTTAGCCGCGGCCTGCCTAGAAAGTCTAATATTGCGGCCTTCCTCTCTCTCTTGTTTCAAGTCAGAACTTGCGACTTCAAACATTCTAGACTTTTTTCATTAAATCACTTTTCCGCATGATAGATTGACCTACTAAATAAAGACTTTTTCTCAGTGATCGGAAAAGACTTTTTCTCAGTGATCGGAAAAGAAACATTGGCTCTAATTAAAGCACCGACATATGCATTTCTTTGGGTCCATACAGTACATAATTACTCCAGCTGATCAGAAGTGAACATGGCCAGTTCCGGTTAGTTCTTCTGCAACTGCTTTATTGTAGTTCATTTTGCAAATGCTTTTCACTTGCACTTTATATTTTTCAACTGGGTTTGTTTTAGTTTCCAAAATGGAGAACTGTACTGTTAATATTTCTGAGGAATTGAGAGTTGCTGAGTCCCAAAAAGAAGCTTTACGAAGGTCATTTGATATTGCACATTCACAAGCTAATTCAGTGCTTGTGTTTACTGTTCAATGGAAAGACTTAGAGGAACATTTTGATTTAACTAAGAAATCACTTGAAAAGCAAAGTAATGATGTTGATTTGAAGATTAGGTTGTTAGATCAGCGCGCTAAGGAGATTGAAAGTAAAGAGATTGAGTTAGTTTCGGTGGAAAATGAAGTTGAATCTTTAGAGCAGAAGCTTGATTCAATGAGAAAGCAACGGAAGAAATATTTTGATGATGTTGAATTGAAAAAGAGGGAGCTCAATGAAATAAGAAAATACGCTGAAGAACTCAATCAAGATCTCGCATCAAAGGATAAGCAGTTAAAATTTGTCCAGCAATCTATTGAAGAATGCAGCAAGGAGTTCCAGTGGAAAAAGGAGGAGATAATTTCAATGGAAAAAACAATTGCAGAATGCTCCAAGGACCAATTAAAAAAGAGTCAACTTAATTTGATACAGCATGAGTCGAATTTGTTTCAGACAAGGACCACTGAGTACCTGAAAGAGCTCAAAGAGAAGGAGAAGCATTTTAATTCACTCAAAAAATGTTTAGAAGACCGCTTGCAATATCTTGAAGTACAAGAGAGAGAATTTGAGAAACGAGTTAAAGAGTTTGAGTTAAGAGAGAAAGAGTTTGATTCTATCCGAAAGGCAGTAGAAGATTGCAATAAAAATCTTTTACTGCACGAAAAAATTGAGCAACCTGAATATTTGACAAGCAGTGGAAGAAATCTGCAGTCTCTACTGAATCAGCACTTGCAGAAGCATGATTTTATTTTTTGTAAAGTTTTCGACACTATTAAAAGAGCCGGTGATCCTGCATTGTTGGTGTTAGATGCAATGTCAGGATTTTACCCTCCTCATTCAAGGGAGGGGGATTTGGATTTTGATGCGAGCATTATTAGGAGGAGTTGTATTCTTTTGTTGGAACAGTTATCAACTGTAGCACCAGAGATTAATGCTGCAGTACGAGATGAGGCTATGAAGGTGGCAGGTGAGTGGAAGAAGAAGATGAGAGTAGCAGTGGAGAATTCTTTGGAGGTGCTGGGATTCTTGCATCTTTTAGCTGCCTATAGATTGGCACCTTCGTTTGATGGTGAAGAACTTGAAAGTCTTCTTTGTATTGTTGCTGAGCATAGACAGACTCCTAAATTACGCCAAACCCTTGGATTTGCAGATCAAGTACCTGGTAGGCTCTTTGTTACTAGGATTTAAATTTATCAGGTGCTATCTGTGCTCTCAATCGCATAATAAAACTGATTTTATATGTTATGATAGTCCTATTAGCATTTTTTTGGATACATTATATATTACGATAGTTGATTTAGATATAAATCATTTGTAAGAACTTGTGGATGCAATTCCATTTTGCTGCTATGCCCTCTAATAAGTTTATCTGATTTTGAAGTTTGTAAATTCTGCATATTTTTTAAAATCTTTACTAGGCTGTAGGCATTTCTATATTTTGACTTAGAAAGGTTAAGCAATCAGAACAATTTTTTAGTCAACTTGATTCTTTGTCTGCAGGTATCCAGTGCAGCACCATGGAAGAAGGAAGGAGTGCACCATCAATGCTTGTTGGCACCTCTGCCCCCACGTATCAGCCAGACTCTAGCCCAATGAATCTACAACAGTACAGTGGAATGGATCCCAGTAATAGTACTTCCTCCCCAGTATCAAAGTATAGTGGAGCGCAGCTACAGCTTGAGAATCAATATAAACGTCTTCGGAGAGAAGCACCATCTACCACAGCCTATACGCCACAAACACCAGCTTCTGATAACCTGAATAGGAGTTCTCTGGCTACACAGTATGGACCTGGTGTGGCTCGCATTGGGGGGCAAACACAGTTTGGTCTTTTAGCAGGTAATCACTCTAGAGTCACAGCAAATATTGCTACCAATTGTTGCAGGAATGCAAAACCCTGTCATTTTCAGCATAGGCACTTCTTGGTGAAGTGATGGTTACTCTGTGTACATAATAGATGCTAGTTAACATAGCCTTGTTACTGTAGTAAGCCTAGGATTCGTATCTTTCCATCAATGTGTGTACCATTTCACATGGTTTCAGAGCTCTGTAAAAACTAAAGTTTTTTGTTATTTCACTATCTGATGATGGTGAATCATCAGTTAACAAGCAGGAGAAGGATGTTAACAAGCAGGAGAAGGATCTGAGTTTTCTCTTATTGAGTTTTTTCTTTAATAAACACAATAAACATGTGCTATGTACTGTGAAGGGAATGTGAGGAGAAGTCACTACAAAGGAGTGAGGCAAAGGCAATGGGGCAAATGGGTAGCTGAGATTCGTGATCCAAAGAAGGCAGTTCGTGTATGGCTAGGAACTTTTGACACAGCTGAAGCAGCAGCGCTTGCTTACGATGAAGCAGCTCTTAGGATCAAAGGACGCAAAGCCAAGCTTAACTTCCCAGAAAGGGCTCAAGCTAATCTCACAACTCACTGTCATTAAGATCATTTTTATCATGCTGCGGCCGCTAGAACTTCACAGCAAGTTTCTAATCCTAATCCTCCTCGTCCTCTGCCACTAACTCAAGAAATAATGTATCCAATTCTTCTTCAGTATCAGCAACTAAACTATGGTGTCCCATCTGGTTTGTATGGTGAGCCTAATCTACCGGTGACTTTACCGACCACTTCTTCATCTTCATCTTCGTCTTTGTCTTCTGCGACATCGTCTCAGTAACTGCAACAGCATTAGTTCTTATCCCATACAGCTTGGAAGCTCTTCATCATCAGCTTCTGATCTTCATTAGAGTACAAGAAGAAATTTTGATAAAAGTCACCCAAGAGTTTAGAAATATAAATATCAAGGTTCGCTATGCTTTAGTGAACTTATTTTTCGCTTTTTAGTTAGTTGCTTATAGTTTTTATTTAAGTTTTTGGTGATCGAGAGTGTTCGGTTATATATTCTAATGACATTTCTTTGCACTTGAAACAAATTAGAAAAAAAAAAATTCAGGAGAATGGTCCTCTCCTGGTACATCCATCAGATAGTCCAACAATTGTTTTGGTTTATCCTCTACTCACTGGTAGTAATTATGGTATGTGGGTAAGAGCTATGACGATGGCTGTTACGAGTGAGGAACAAGCAAGGTTTTGTTGATGGGACCATTACGAAACCGGATGATGATGACGGTAGTAAATGGCAACGTTGCATCGAATTGAATTCATTGCAACATCTAGAACCATGTATTAGTGGGAATGCAAAAGTTGTCAGAGAATTACAGTCACGAGACTTTGGAATGGAATTCCTTCAGGGTTTGCATGACAGACATGCGGCACTCAGAAGTTGTATTTTGTTGTTATGGATCCTTTTCCTAATGCACAACAGAATTTGGCACTTGTAAAAAATGAAGAAACGCAACAAGATCTTCATGCATTAGAGGAACCTTTGAAAGCAGCAGCTCTTGCTATACAAAATCGGGAGCCCTGCTACACAATTCCCTTGATAATCGAACAGGTATTGATATTTCAGCTGACAGCAGAAGTTCAAATCTGAATGTAGTTCTGGGAATAATCAAAGTAGACAATTGTGTGAACATTGTGGGAAATTGGGGGCATAGAAAATTCAAGTGTTTTGATTTGAATGGGTATCCAACAAATTGGAGGAAGCACAGACGAGGGAGTGAAGGCAATCCTAAAGAACCAGCCACTGTAGCCGGCAAAGAACAACAGGATCTTAGTTTTGCTCAACAGCGGTATCAAAATCTCCTAACCACATTGTTCTTTGGTAGTTTATGCGAGTCTTGCAGGTGTAGTCCTGCCCTTTTTATTGTTATTAATATTATTATTATTTCTTGCGCAGATGTTACTGATCATATATGTTTTTCGTTAAATTTCTTTGATTCCTGTGAACCATACCATGTAACTCTTCGTGTTCAATTGCCTGTTATACAGTATCCCTGGTCACTCAATATGGGAAGGGTCTCTTTTTTGCAAGATTCTACCAAAGAAAGATTTTTAAATTCGGAGTTTTCAATTCAATTTACCGTCAGTTAGCCAATTAATCGAATCAATCAGTTAGCCAATTAATCGAATCAAACAAATACCAAACAATCTTTTCTTCTGATTCTTGTTAATTTTAGGACCTGTACATGAAGGTTGGCAACAGTAGGCATCGTGCAGCATCCTTCTTTCATTTCCAAATAACCTCAACATGAGATTGATCTTTGGCGTTGTTGCAGACTTGGGCACCCTTGTCTTTAACTTTTAAAAATTGTTTTCAAATACTTATCCTATAGTTAATTTGTGATGTTTGTCATAAAGCAAAACAAACTAGAACGTGCATTTTTTATTAGCAGTATTAAAACTCCTTTTGAATTAATCCATTATCAAGTTTGGGCTCTATTTTCTATCATATTATTCTTTAATTGTCCTTTTATTTTTTTTAATAATTATTGATTATTATTATTATTTTTTTAGAAAAATAGATAAGGGGTGGACTAAGCCTTACCACCTCCACATATCATGCTTAAAAGTTTTTGGTTGAATATCAACAAATAACTTTTTAATTACATTATAATCTATTGGTAACTATCATTCACAAGCTTATTAGAATCTTTTAGATCAACTCAGTGTTGTAATAAAATCAACTCTTAGTAATGAATATATTCGGTTAACTTAGCAGCCAAGGTGGAAGTGATATTGATTATAATTTTAAATCAAGTTAAATGAAATAGATAAAAGAACAATTAACTTATAACCAACGAGTTGAGGATAAAGATTAAAGATTGGGCACACAATATAGTCATCCAAAATTCAGATAGCTCAAACAGGCTTGTGAAAAAATTGAGAAGGATATTCACTGATCATCTCTCCCTATTTATCATATTGCAAAATATGCCAACAACAAGCTCTGTTGTTCAAGGTCGTCGAATATGGCAAAGCAGTGAATGTGTTTTTAATTGAAATATAATCCAAATTTCCAATTACTTGATAATATTAACAATATGTAGCCATTTTTCAATACGAACGCCCACAGATGATATCATATAGCCATTTTTCAACATGCCTCCGTAACTTCCATTAAGTCCACTGTTTAATTTGAAGTGAAAATGGCTGGTTAGTTCTTCTCTAACTCATCGTTTTAGTTCATTTTGCATGCTTTTCACTTACATTTTCTGTTTTTAAGTGGGTTGGTTTTAGTTCCTATAATGGTGAGCTCTGCTAATATTTGTGAGGAGTTTGAATCCAAGAAAGAAGCTTCAAGTAGGTTGTTTGATGATTTACGTGCACAAACCAATTCAATACTTGTTTTCACCGCTCAATGGAAAGATTTAGAGGAACACTTTGATTTAACCATGAAATCACTTGGAAAGCAAAGTAATGATATTGACATGGAGATTAGGTTGCTAGATGAGCATGCTAAGGAGATTGAAAGTAAAGAGAGTGAGTGTTTTGTTGCAAGAAAATATTGACGAATGTAATGGTGAGCTTGCATGTAAGGAAAAAGAAGTGGGTTGTTCGCGAAAGGATCGGAGAATGTTCTTGTGAGCTTCAATTGAAAGAGCGTGAACTGAATTCGGTGAAAATTGATAAGTATATAATATATACATATTTTACCCTTAATTATATAATTGTTAGTTATTATTATTTGTTATTTGTAATTAATTATAATATTTTATTGAATAAGGAATTAATTAGAGATTATAGATAAAAAGAGCATGAAGAAATTCAAATTAAGAAGCAATGAATTGAAAGACAAAAATACAGCAAAAAATTAATGGAATCCGAGCCGTAGAAATCAAAGCTTAATTAATCCAACACATGAATAATAATAATTAAAAGATTCAATCTTGCCGATTGCCAATTGGAGTGCACGGGCAGAGCTTTCAAAAGTGAAAACTAGTTTATGCTTATGGTGTTGACAAGTAATGATGGGATTAATTAGGAAAGCTTTATTTTAAAATTGTAAAAGGATTTCAATTAGAATCCAAAAAGGATTCGTTTAGAATTAATGAAGGATTCGGAGGCCAAGCATTACAAAAAGGAGAAAAGAGGAGCGGCGGCACCAGTTCAGTTTCTTACGAATGATTTTATTTTATTTGTTGCTTTCAATTCACGCATGTTTAACTAATTTTTTATATTAAGGATGAAATTCTATTTAATGAAATAATTATTTTTTATTTAATTAATTCTCTACATATATTATTTGATGATTATGGTTCTTGTTCCACGTGATTAGTTAGATGTTATTAAATCTTTTCACTAATTCTGTCATGCATTATTGATTATTATGATTAATATTTGACTAAATCTACGCTTGAAATTATAAAATTTATATATAATTATCTTTGATTCAGTGTCTTTCATTAAATTGTTTACATATAGTATTTAAAAAAATTTTGACTCTTTATTATTTAATATTATTTGCATGAGGTATTTAGATATTATATTATTAAACAGAAAAAGAGCCTATACAAGATTAATTTTAATTAGTTAGGCTTAATTGTTATAACTATGAGATGATATATATTGATTTTGAGTTGTTATTTTAAAATTAGGAATTAATCTATAATTACTAGTTGAATAGTAGTGGATTCTGAAACTTTAATAATATTTTGTCTTATTGAATTATCTTTGCCTTAATTGTTTTACTAGTTTAATTTTGCTTAAAACTCAATTTGGTCAACTAGGTTAGGATTAATATTAATTTTAAATTTAAATTAAATTTTCTAATTTATAACAATCTTTGTAGGTTTGACCTCATTACCGCTACTACATTTTTAGATTCATGCATTTGCGAGTATATTAAAATTTTGCACTAGAAAATTTTCACTTAATTTCAAGAATGAGGAACTGGTTTAGTTTAGGAGAATTGGGAGAAATGTTACGTGGAGTAGAAGTGGCCGGTCGCATTAAGCAATTTGATTAAAGATCATTGTGAGAAAATTGAGTTAAAAGAAAAGCAATTGATGGAAAGTGAGAAAGAGCATGCATTAAAGATGGAACTTTAATCTTCAATTCAAGATGTTGATGGCAAAATCCGATCGAGTTGGTTAGCGGCTTGATGCTAGGCTCCAACGTCATCATTAAATTTGTTTTTTTAGGGAAGTGACTTGTCAATCATCAAGACATCATGTAACTATCAGTAGATAATCCACAAACACCTGAAATCATAGAGAACGGTCAGAGGCACCAGAAGTTTTTCCGATATTAACCCTTCGACGCTCAAATTAAATTATGAGTTTGTAGAATAAATAAAATATATAATTTATAGTTTCTTGTTAAGAAATAATCTCAAGAAAATATAATAAAAATTTTGAGAAGGAGAGTTTAACCACCCTCTTTGTTTATTCCGTAAGAATTGCTATAAAAGTTGCACTCTAGTCCCTCAAATGTGTTTTTTCCCATTTCATGCCTAGGAAGACCCATCTTAATCATAAAGAAGTCCCTCTGGTTTGTTGCCCTTTTTTCCTCTTTTTTTTCCACCACCTCTGGCAGTTAAGGACGAAATTGAAAACTAAAAGGAACCACCTCTACTTTCCTTCTTTTTCTTTTTTTTTTTACTCACCAAAAATTAATTCCCTAATTTCTAGTATTGAGAGTGAAACGAATTAATGCTTGAAACTATATAAGTTTAAAGTGACCTCAAGGTTACTTCCTTGAGTCAGCTCCTGGTTACTATGGATAAAAAAGTTAAGTTTTAAATTTTGTACCCCATCTCAAGAATGTTTTGAGCTTTTAAAACTTTACATGCCTTTATATTATTTTCCTTCTTGCTAATCATGTAAAGCATGTTACATAATTTTAGATTTTTATCTCACCCGAAACAAGTTTTAAGGCTTTTAACATTTTACTGAATTAAATAATTTTAAGCAACATTTAGTCTATTTAAGGTTTTATGCCTTACTTAAAGCATGTTTCAAGGTTTTTAACCTTTTATTAACTTAAGCAACTTTAAGTAACTCTTGTCAATTTAAGGTTTTATTCCTTCTTAAAGTAAGTTTTAAGGCTTTTATCCTTTTACTGACTTCAGCAACTTTAAGCAACTCTTATTAGTTTAAGGTTTTATGCTTTACATAAAATAAGTTTTAAGGCTTTTAACATTTTACTTGTTTTAGAAAAAATTTCAACAAAGAAAAAAGAAGAATGAATGGATTTTTTTTTTTTCTTATTGCATCTATTTTATTCAAAGCCATGGTTTACTACCCTATTAGAGAAATGTTTTAAAGCTTATACATTATATATAACAACTTGCTATTTTGTTCTAAGTTTCCTAAAAGCATTTTGTGCCCAATGACACAATTAAAGTCGACCACAGGCCAACACTTGGCCTAAATAATTTGTGCTAACCATTTCATACTTCAAGTAATTTTCAACAGTTATTGAAAATTATGACATGTGAATTATAACCATTTGTTTTAAGAAAAGAAATATAGATGTGTCTAATATTTAATATTTTCCTATGCATAAGTAGTAATTTAGCAACAATTAATTATATATGTAGTTAATAAACTTGTGAGTACAATACAAGAAAATTAAGAACAAAAGGAAAGAAAATATATTTTTCCCTAAATTTCACTATAAATTTACACCCAAGAAGCTCAACCATAAAATCCACCACAAATTTTCTCCCCTTTTCCACGGTAATTTTTGTTGGATTAGAAGCGACTAATCAATTGTGAGTGACGTGAAATACCAACAAGAGTGGCTATTTGATGAAAATCATTTGTATTAAAAAAAAAATGTATTAAAAAAAATGAAAAGAGATCATAAACTAGAACAAGAATAGAGAAAACATAAGTTCATGCACGAGAGTTGAGCTCTAATCTCAATAATTCGATAGATAATGTACGAGTTTATAAGTGACGTATGAGTATTGAAAGAGTTGAAGTAATAAATAAAGTAAAATAAATGACATGACAAAGATACAATTTTATTGTATCGAAATTTATGAAAGAAACTGTATTTTAAAAATACAGAAACTTATATGTTAAGTATTAATCTTGTCGTCCGATGATGTTTGTATATTTTAATATTAAAACGATATATGATACATCGTGGATTGATTAAATATCATATCATTTAAAGTATATCTTTAACTAATCGAATTAATTGTATAAATAATTTATTTAAGACGTCTTTGACTAGGTAATGTAAATGAGATTTATATCTTCCACAAAAAACATAATATTTGAAACGTAAAATGTAACTATCATATTATCATTCTTGTTTTTAAAACTGAATAACTGAGCATGCAATTTTAGAAGTCAACTGTAGTGAGATCTCATACCAATTCCAATATTTCATCAAATCTTGACCCTCCCTCAATCAATCAACGGTACAAACTAATTAGTGAATCCGTATGTGAGCCGTGACTTAGTACAATAATGGCAATATTTTAATTAAATATTATATTAAAATAGAATAATTGATATTATTCTTAATTAGGCGACATTATAATCTCTAATAGACTTGTAAGCATTCTCTTAAAATTGTGGCGTGGCTAAATGTTATATTTATTGATGAAGTCACAAAAGATTAACCAAGACAACATATATATAATTTGCAGTAATCTCATTTGGTTTCTGTTAAGCAAGATTGCACATATTTTGATGATACCATGGGTTACGTTATATCTGTTAGACTGACCAAGTTCAAAACAGTGATGTTGAAGCCACGCTCTACTTAAACATTAATTTTAGAATATTATCAAAATACTTCTGGTGTCTATTAGATCTATCAAAGATCAGCTATTTCAAATCGATTGATTCAATATATTTAGTAAAAAATAATTCGATTCTGGATAGAGATTAGAACATTTTATTTGATAGAACCATTATAATAGTTGTGATTAAGGAACCCTAGGAGTAACGTACTCTTTAATCTCAACACCATCAGATGATTAGATTATTGTTTTTTAAAACTATCTAACAATGTCTAAATTATATCCTTAGTGACTTGATTGAGTAGCTTCCAAGCAATTTCATTGAACTAGCTATCTAATACATTTTAAATTTGAAGGAAGATAGGACCTAAAAAATTAATTTAGGTTTAATCCACCCTCCAATCTTTAAAAAAAAAAAACAAAAATTAAAAAGGTATCTAGATTATAAGGTATAATACTTCTTTGAGACAAAGAGTGAGTGAGAGAGAGAGACAATAGTATATAAAAGAATCTTCTTATGTCCGGCTTAACTTAAATAAGTATATTTTATTTACTTTCACTTTTTGTTATTATCCAATAAGCTGTTGGTTTAAAATCCTTTTTTAGTAGAAATAATAGAATCATTTTCTCATATAATATATAAAATTATTATAATCTATAAATCGTACATTTATTTTTTTTGTTGTAATATTTAAGACTCTTAAATCACGATCTGTCATTACTTCTCTTGCTAGATCACGATCTGTCACCAATAATCTTCCAAGTCATGATGTAAGCTTGATCTGCACTTGATGTGTGGGCGTCTTTATCACCACTGAAAATAACTATCAAGAAAGTATTTTTCTCTCAAAGTCAGAGAGAAAAATTCTCTTTTATTGAACTGTATATTACAGCTTCTCTTATTTTTTTTTTTTTAAATGGAGAAACAAGTCATTTTATATTGTATTGGTGGAAACCCTAGGCTCCTTATTTATCTCATTTTTTTAATTCTATTAAATCAAAATAATTTATTTAAATTAAAATAAGATAAAAACCCAAAAAATTTTGTCGTTACACTTGTTATAATTATATGAGACCACCTTGTAGAATAACACAAGGTCCCTTGTACACAAGTATATTAAATAAAGCCTCCCACCAAATAATATATTTAGACTTTTAACCCAAATAGCTAGCTATCTTGCTTATTATTCTAATAGTTGTGTAGTCAATTAAATGAGCTAATTTATGGATCATATGGATACATACAATAATAGCTACAATAATTAGGCATATAACTAAACTACCTTGATTATTTAATTCAAAATCTACTCTACAAAAAGATTGAAATTGACTTCCATAATTGTATGCTATCTAGGATAGTGTTCTCGAATAATAATTCGACCCATACCATATTGATTTCTTTATTGAACAATCATTTGTACCACATCGCTAATTAAATTGATATCTAAACTGTTCAATCAATTTAATTAGTTGAGATATCAATTTAATTATATCTTGTTCCTTGACACTTACTGACTTTCTCTAATAATCATTTTTAACATACTAATTATGTTGACACACTATATGGTCAAAGAATTCTATGATTAAGTATCAAAAACTCATCAAGAGATGTGTTGCACAAATTATATATTGTTAATATATAATCTCACTGCTCATAATTGCTCCTACTAAGATATCGGGTAATCTTGACTATAAATATATGTAACGTCTGTTGGTAACTCAAATGGAATAACAATCATAAATATGAAACTATAATTAACTCAAGATTGAGATTGCAATAAAATCAATGTCTATAAGAGTTAATAAGTCTGACAGTTATTCTAAAATTAATTAAATCTCATATGTAATCCAGTTCAATATAGTCAAATTACATCAACAAATCCATACATGATTAAGACAAATCATTTAATGAATTTAGTACAGTCTAAATCATTCAATGAATTTACTACAGTCTAAATATAAATAGAGCGCCAAACCCTATTTATCAATTGTGCACTCAATTTATTTAATCATAAAATAACTTATATTTATGTTTTCTGTGAATCTATATTATGATCATATAAATAAATATAATATGATTAAATAGACCTTATTCAAAATATTTATGCAATTAAGATGTCTGAAAAATGTTTCAAATATTTTATTAATCAGAAAATGTATTTATCATAAATAAATTAATTAATATGCTTTAAGAGCACATAATCCCAACAAAAACCACATTCTAATGTAGTGAGAGAGAATGAGTGAGAGAGAGAGTGTGTGTAGTATATAAAAGAATCTTTTTACGTAGTGTTTAGCTTAAATAAGTATATTTTATTTACTTTTACTTTTTGTTATTATCCAATAAACCTCATTCTTATGTTACCAACTCGACATATATGATGAATAGAGCTCTTTGAAAGTGGGATGGGGTTTGATTGCTTATCCAAGTAGTTTGTGGGCAGAGGTTATAATTACCAAATATGGCTAGGAGCCCTCTATTTTGCCTCCTGTGTTACCAACTCGACATGGCTCTCACTTATGGTGTTCAATTGGTTGGGTTTGGACTGAGATTTTTATGGGATCTAGATGCAACATAGGGGATGGAAAAATGGTTCATTTTTAGTGGGATTGTTGTGTCACAAAAGATAAGCCCTTGGTGAGTCATGTCTCTAGTTTTATCCCCTGAAAATATCTTATAAAATGTTGTAGCTGATTTTGTAAATGAATCTGGTAGTGGAAATGGGACACTTTCAGCCACTTGCTACCGAATAATATTATCTTGAGAATTTCATCTTTTCAGCCTCCGTTAGTTAATAGAGGTGTAGACCAATTGTACTGGGCAAAGTCCAAGAATGGTAGCTTTACTGTAACTTCAGCTTACCATGCTATATCAAGCCATAACTATAATAAAGAAGAAGAGATCTGGAGCTTAGCTTGGAAATGGCAAGGCCCACAATGTTGTCGCATTTTATGGCTTGTGCTTCAAGATAGACTAAAGACTAATGTGGAGTTAGTAGGCATATTCCAACAGGGAGTGGATGTATCCGTTGTGGAGCACCTTTGAAGAATACTTTGCTTGTGTTACGGGACTGCATGGTAGCTAAGAGAGTTTGGAATCATGTCATCCCGGACCTCAACAGACACACCTTTTATTCTTTAAACCTCCGTGACTAGATGTGTACGAATCTCAAGAATAATTCGAGTTTTAAGAAAGATATTAGCTGGAGATGTTTTTTTGAGTTACAATATGGAGGTTTTGGTTTGGCGAAACCACTTCCTCTTCAATCATACGTCTGTGGACAGTGAATATATGTTAAATGATACAAGCATGAGAGCCGCTGAAATTCAGAGTTAGTAACTCTCACTTGTGTACGAAAACAAGAAGGTTTGAGAAGAGGATTGCTTGGAACTCCCCTAGTTGGCCTTGGTGCAAACTCAATACAGATGGTGCAGTTAAAAAAATTGGAGAGTCAAGTGCGGGAGGTCTCATACGTGATCACAATATAAAATGGTTGGCTGGCTTCTGCATGAATATTGGCTCTTACTCTGTTATAGTTGCAGAATTATGGGGGTTGATTCAAGATCTAATTGTTGCTTGGCAAAAAGGAATCCCTTGGCTGCATGTGGAAGTAGATAGTTTAAGTGTGGTTCAGTTGGTGGATAGTCGTGCAGAGTTTACTGTCGAATACACCCCGCTAGTTCGCTCTATAAAAGATCTGCTACAAAGAGACTGACGAATTATCATTACCCATGTACATCGACAAGAAAATTTTGCAGAAAATTTTCTTATTAGCTATACTTTGTCTCAACCCGAGGGCCTTTACACACTCAACAGTCCTCCAGATGGTGTTCGTCCTATTATTAAACATGATGTGTATGGGATAGCATATCCCGCCTAGTTCCTGTTCCTTTACTAAACAAAAAAAAGGAAAAAAAAAACCTCATTCTTATGTAGTAGTTAACTCAGATGGATAGGAGAAAACTAGGTTACCATTAAGTTATAATTAGCTTAAACAAAATCTTCATTGTTGACATATATGACGCATAATTTTCTTACCTAGTTGTCACGGGATGGGTGTTTTGCGCAGCAAACCCGTGCGGCACTTAGACAACCTTGTCGAGATGTTGCTAAGTAAGCCTTTACGCTTCTCGATAGCTAAGCCAAGAGGTTTCCGAAATGCTAAAGAGAAGGAAGAGCTAGCCAGCAATGAAGCCAAATGCGGAAATTGTATTACTCGAAAGAAAGCTTACAAGAGAGCTTACAAGTGTTTGATGCTTGATGCTTGGATGATTCAAATGACTAGAGCTCACCTCTATTTATAAGAAAGCTTGGCTAGTTCTAGAGAATTCTATGTACATGTGTCTAAATCTAGATCATACATGTGTCAAATATCTAAGATATGTACAAAAGTGCTAGAGGTGCTGGAATTTGCTTGAATGTTCTAGAAGTTGGGCCAAGCTAGCACATCTTGGCTCATTCTCTTGAGCCATTTTGGGCTGGAATCATGCGGCCCGTAACATCCTCCCCCACTTAAGCTCGCGGCGTCCTCGTCGCGCTCTCGTGCTTGTATCTTTGGATGTGTTCCGCGAACTGCCACAACTCATCTTCACGTTCCCAAGTGGCTTCGCTCTCGGGGAGGTTCTTCCACTTCACCAAGTACTCGTAGTATGGTGGCACGCCTCTCCTTCGAATGATGCGATCAGCAAGGATGTAGTCCACATCTTTGTCGAACGCGGTAACAACGGCTGTTGGGGCACGCCTTGATTCTCCGCAACTTGGTTCTTCCACGTCTTCGTGATATGGCTTGAGAAGACTCACATGGAAGACCGGATGAATCTTGAGCCTTGGTGGAAGCTCTAAGTGATACGAGACGTTGCCTACACGTCGAATAATGCGGAAGGGTCCTTCATAGCGCCTCACTAACCCCTTGTGAACTTTGCGAAGTGTCTTGAACTGTTGGGGCAGGAGCTTGATCATGACTCGATCTCCTTCCTTGTATTCAACGTGCCGTCTCCTTGTATCAGCCCACTTTTTCATCTTCCTCGCGGCTTTGTCGAGGTAAGCTCGTGTGATGTCCGCTTCTTCATGCCATTCGCGGGCGAGCTTGTGAGCCGCGGGGATTTTTCCTCCATATGTCGAGGCTATGGCGTTGGGGGTCATGGGCTGGAATCCCATGATAATCTCGAATGGGCTCTTGCCGGTAGCCTCGCTCCGCTGGAGATTGTAAGAAAATTGGGCGACATCTAGCAACTTCGCCCAATCCCGCTGGTGAGCGCTCACATAATGCCTCAAGTACATCTCGAGGAGGCCATTGATGCGCTCGGTTTGCCTGTCCGTTTGTGGATGAAAGCTTGTCGAGAACTTGAGGTCAGTCCCCAACATCTTGAAGAGCTCCGTCCAAAACTTTCCAGTGAAGCGTGGGTCTCGATCGCTCACGATGCTTCTTGGAACACCCCAATGCTTCACGATGTGTTTGATGAAGAGACGAGAAGCTTCATTCACCTTGCAATCTGTTGGTGCGGCAATGAATGTAGCATACTTGCTGTAGCGGTCTACCACGACCATGATGCTGCCGCAACCTTCGAACTTGGGTAAGGCCGTAATGAAATCCATGGAGACACTCTCCCACGGCCTTGATGCTAGGGGCAGGGGCTGCAACAATCCTGCCGGCAATTGGTGATCTATTTTGTCTTGTTGGCACACAAGACAAGTCCGCACATATGCCTCGATGTCGTCCCGCATACTTGGCCAAAAATACGAGGCTTGAACTAGTGCGGTGGTGCGCTCAATTCCAGGGTGACCAGCCCACTTGGAGTCGTGGCACTCCTTGATTACTTCTCTGCGTAAGTTTCCCCACCTTGGCACAAATAGTCAATCTCCCTTGGTGAGGAGGATGCCTTCTTCTTGCCAAAAACGCCTTGTCTTTCCTTGAAGCACTTTCTCCAGCAAGTCCTTTGCCAATGGGTCTTGTTAGAGGCCTTCTTTGATGCGTGAGACAAGGTCTGAGTTTGGTTGGCTCGCGCTAAGAGTGGCCAATTCCGCCTTGCGGCTTAGTGAGTCCGCAACGACGTTGGCTTTGCCTGGCTTGTACTCGAGCCGATAGTCAAATTCTGCGAGAAAATCTTGCCACCGAGCTTGCTTGGGGCTCAACTTCTTTTGCGTTTGAAAGTAGCTTGTCGCCACATTGTCTGTCATGATTGTGAAGTGCGAGCCAAGCAAGTAATGTCGCCACACTCTTAAGCAATGGATGATGGCTGTCATCTCTTTTTCTTGCACCGTGTAGTGGCGTTCCGTGTCATTTAACTTTCTGCTCTCGAATGCAATGGGGTGGCCTTCTTGCATAAGGACTCCACCAATGGCGAAGTCGGAGGCATCCGTTTGTACTTCGAAGGGCTTTGTGTGGTTCGGAAGAACTAGGACGGGTTCCTCCGAAATTGCTTGCTTCAAACCCTCGAATGCTTGTTGGCAATCCTCGGACCAATGCCATGTCCGATTCTTCTTGAGCATATCCGTCAAGGGTGCCGCCTTGGCTGAGTAGCCTTGAATGAAACGGCGGTAGTAATTCACCAAGCTAAGGAATGATCGTAGCTCGGGTACTTTAGTGGGAGGCTCCCAATCAAGTATGGCCTTCACCTTCGAGTTCTCCATCATTAGCTTGCCGGCTGATATCTTGTGCCCAAGGAACTCTACCTCCTCTTGCGCGAATGAGCACTTCTCCAACTTGAGGTAGAGCTCATTCTCCTGAAGTACTTGGAACACTTATTGCAAATGTTTGGCATGCTCCTCAAGTGTGGTGCTGTACACCACTATGTCGTCCAAGTACAACCACAAAACGGTCGAGGAATGGTTGAAGCACCTTGTTCATGAGTGTGCAAAATGTAGCCGGTCCATTTGTTAGTCCAAAAGGCATAACTAAGAACTCGAATGAACCGTACCTTGTGACGCATGCTGTATTTGGCTCATCTCCTTCGGCAATGCGCACTTGGTAGTACCCGGAGCGCAAGTCAAGTTTGGTGAAGTACCTTGCACTGCCAAGCTGGTCGAATCCGCTATCAAGGGTATTGGGTACTTGTTCTTGATAGTGATCTTGTTGAGCGCCCGATAGTCGATGCACATCCGCAACGATCCATCCTTCTTCTTTTGGAACAAGACCGGTGCACCGAATGGGCTTTGGACGAGCGCACATAGCCTGCGTCCAATAAATCCGCGAGCTGCCTTCGCAATTATTCGAGCTCGGGAGGCGCCATGCGGTAAGGCACCAAGGCTGGAGGCTTTGAACCTTGCTCCAACTCCATTTGGTGGTCCACCTCTCGTCTAGGTGGAAGCTTCTTCGGAAGCTGAGGAGGCATTACGTCCTTGAACTCCTCGAGGACGGATTGTACCATAGGAGGGACTTAGGCTGGAGCACTTGCTAGATTTTCCCCCTCGTTGAGCTCCCGGATGGAGACCAAGAAGCTTGGGTCCTTCTTGAAACCCTTCTTGAACTGCATGGCGGAGAGTGTCTTCTCCTCGGACTTTCCTCGCTCCGTAGTAACCATGCATGCCTTGCTCCCGTCGAGGATGCTGAGGGAGTTCGTGGCTGGAAGAGGGAAGGCATGGACTTGATCGAAGAATTCCATGCCAAGGACCATCTTGAAGTCATCCATGGGCACGATTGAGAAATTGAGTTTCCCGCTCCATGTGCCAAGTGCAACATTAACTCCTTGTGCGGTGCCCGCAATGGGCTTGGCGGGTGAGTTCACCGCCTTCATTGTGCCTCCTTGTCTCATAGTTCTAAGGCCTAGGCTCTTGGCCTCATCCTCGGATACGAAGTTGTGTGTGGCTCCCGTGTCCAGCAACGCGCGAACAATGTAGCCGTTTATCTTCGCGTCAACATACTTCAGCCCTTTCTTGAGTGCCGTTTGAGGGCTGTCGAGTACGCCAAGTCTTTAGATAAAACTCATGCTGGGTCGGGGTTCATCCGGTGATGGTGTGGGGTTGCTCTTGAGCTGGGCAGCGAGGGCATTAAGCGACTTCTTCTCCAGACAGTCGCGCACCCAATGAGGCCTGTTGCAAATGAAGCATGGGCTGCGGGGCTTCGGAGCTTCCTTCTTGCCTTCCGATTTTGCTTGCCCGTTCTTGCCACTTGGAGGTTTTTTCTTCCCCCAATCCTTGCGATTATGCCCCTTGTCCTTGCGACTCTCTCCCCCACTTTTGCCTTGGTTAGGCCTTTTCTCCTTGGATTGGGTAGAATACTAGTGCAGTGACTCTGCAATGGCAATGGCATCATCGAGTGTTTGGACGCCCCGCCTGTCGAGCTCCGTTTTGGCCCAATCCTTGAGGCCATCTTGAAAGTAGAAGAGCGAATCCTTGTCGGACATGTCGCTAATCTCGAGCATGAGGGTAGTGAACTCGTTGATGTAGTCGTGAACGCTACCCGTTTACTTGAGGCGACGTAGGCGTGCTCTCGCCTCTTTCTCGGCATTGCTTGGGGCAAATTGCTTTCGGAGTTCTTGCTTGAAGTCTGCCCATGTGTTAATGGCGCAGATGCCTTTGCCCATTTCACCATGCTTCCGATGCCACCATAGTTGTGCAGCGCCCCTTAGGAACGTGGGTGCAGTGCCCACTTTTGATGCCTCATCTCTCACACCCATGGCATCGAAGTATTGATCCAGCCCGAATAGGAAGTTGTTGACGATGGTTGCATTCTGTGTGCCATCGTATGTGTCCGGCTTTGGCACGTTAATGCGCCGTGCATCACTCGTGCTTGTAGAAGCTGGGCTAGCGGAGAGTGTGCGCTTGTGCCATGCCCAGTCTGAGCGGACTTCCTCTACTTCCGTACAGACAGCGCGCAGCTCGTCTTGCACGAAGCTGCGGAGTTTCATCAACTCCTCGTGAAATGCTTGAAATTCCCCTCGGAGGGTGTTGGCTTGCTCTTGCATGAGGGCCTTTGTTGCCACTGTGAAGTCGGCGTATTCGCCCTCGAGGCCGTCAACCCTTTCCTCCAATGTCTCGAGGGAGTCTTGAGCGGCGGACATTGTGCTTTCAAGCGTAGCCAATCGTGGCTCCAAAGCATTGACAGATGTGGCCTTCGACTTGCCTCGAGTCTTGGCCTGCCTGCGAGTGTCATCGCGGCCCCGGCTTGGTTCCGGGATGGTCTCGACACCAACAACACCCTCTTGTGTCACGCTTGAGGTTGGTAGGTTGGCTATTGCTGCTGGAATGCGTGAGTGCAAACCTTGGGCTCTGATACCACTTGTCACGGGATGGGTGTTTTGCGCAGCAAACCCGTGCGGCACTTAGACAACCTTGTCGAGATGTTGCTAAGTAAGCCTTTACGCTTCTCGATAGCTAAGCCAAGAGGTTTCCGAAATGCTAAAGAGAAGGAAGAGCTAGCCAGCAATGAAGCCAAATGCGGAAATTGTATTACTCGAAAGAAAGCTTACAAGAGAGCTTACAAGTGTTTGATGCTTGATGCTTGGATGATTCAAATGACTAGAGCTCACCTCTATTTATAAGAAAGCTTGGCTAGTTCTAGAGAATTCTATGTACATGTGTCTAAATCTAGATCATACATGTGTCAAATATCTAAGATATGTACAAAAGTGCTAGAGGTGCTGGAATTTGCTTGAATGTTCTAGAATTTAGGCCAAGCTAGCACATCTTGGCTCATTCTCTTGGGCCATTTTGAGCTGGAATCATGCGGCCCGTAACATAGTGCTTACATGATCATTTTATTGGTCACAAATTTCGTTGCTTCACGAAGGAAAACCTTTGAGTTTGGATGTAATTTTTTTGTCAAACTGAAGATTGGTCTAAACTTCTTAAGAATTTATAAGTCTTAGATTGTTTCGTATAATTTATTTTATTTTTTAAAATTTTACAATTATATTTCTTCATTTCAATCAAATAGTGTATATCTAATCGATTTATACGAACGACTTTTCTCTTACGTGTACCAAATAGCATAACTTCATGTTTAGTGTTCTATGAGCTTGAAATTGTTTCTTGACTTATGTAATTAGATTCCAAATAACAAAAATTGCTCCAAAAACAGTAGAACTTTTCATAAGAAGTTGGCACAAAATTGCCTCAAATCACCATTTTTGCCAATTCTCGTCCAATTTTAATTATTCATCCTTGTAAAAGATTTTATTCATAATTTGACAGCTTAGGAATACATTTTAACAAACCTACCCGCGCGTCGCAAATGCGCGTGCAAATAAAATACCTGCACATAAGAAGACAAGTTGACAACACTCACCGTGCTGCCATGCAATCTTTTCGTTTCAATTCGATTCGTTGGATATATCTTAAAACAAAATGTCGACTCAAAACAAATCTTTCAAGTATCAACAAGGACGCGAAAAAAAAAAATCAATCAAATGGCTGCATCTTCACCGTCATCTTCTTCTAACAAACCCAAAAATTTCAGTCAAAAGCTCTTCATAATCTCTCTTCTTCTCCTCTCCTTCTCGCTTTTCCTTGTCATCTTGTCATTCAAACATAAACAGCAACCCCATTTGGCTTACTAGCCAAATATTAATAATAATAATAATAATATTAACCACTTATTACACAAACCCAAATGGCTCGATATTATCAAAAAACATGTCAAGGGTCATAAAATTTGTTGATGTTGAAAGGTCACTTCTACCTAGATCAGATTCCTTTGCCAACACTTGAATTTCTTTTATTCAGAAAACTAGTAATGTCTTTCAATCTCCGATGCTCAAGTCAGTAATCGGGTTTCACTTTTAGGGATTTAAAAAAGAAAATCAAATTTTTTCTTTCACTCCCTTTTTCTTTGTGTGGTTTTTTTCAGATTTCTCTGTAAAAAAAGTCGAACCCTCTTTTCCCTTTATCTGGGCTATTTACCATAATTTCTCATTTCTTGCTCCTCACTTGACTGCTATTCCCATAAAGTGTGTTCTTAACTTCTTATTAACTTGTCCATTTCAAAGCAGTTACTGAGTTATCATCATGAGAATTAATCGTGCGTGGGGGTTATGCCCCCATTCTAAGAAAGAGTTGTTTAATCGATTCCCACTATGGGCTCAGGCGACCACATTTGTGTTCTGCTCAAGGACTAGTTATATTTGCTTTAGGTATCGCCTATAACGCAATGAGAGCTCGCTAGGCTAGTAATGAATGTTTATACTCTTTGCTAACTTAATCTTGAGTAGAATATATGTTCCTGCTCTTAACTAGCTTAATCTCAAGCAGGCGTACTTTTACATTAGTGATTAGTGTTTCTGTTTTCGGCTGGCTGGACCTTGAGCAGGTGTGCTTGATATTTCCCAAACAAAATTAAAGATGGTTTAGTAAATATAACGACGACGATGATGATTATGATAACATATGTGACATGAATATTGAAGCGGTTCACGTACTTTTTGACCATATGGGTGAGGATAGAAGTGGCTTTAAACATAGACGAACTAGCCAATTGCTTAAGGCCCCGTATTTTAGGAAGGCCATATGTTTTTGGTTTTTTTTTTAATAATACTTAAATTAATAAATTTTGTAAGTTAGTTACAATAGGAAAGCTTATTTTTTAAATATCTCTCTAATTAACAATTGTTCTACAGCTAAAATTTTTTTTATACAGATTCTATAATTATAATTAATAATAATGAACTATTAATTCGTTTATTATTATTTTTTCAAGAAAAAAATTAAAAAATTTATTAATTATTTTACTTTAAAACATTTCTTATGCTTTTCTTTACAAAGAAAATTATTATATTTATTGACTCACTTTTGAAGTGAAAAAAAAAAATAGTTTCTTGAAATAATGGTTCTAAAAAAAGTAAAAAAATATAACTTCTTGATGATTTTTCTTTTTTAAAATTTCTTCGGATCCTGTTCATTATTGTTAAAAATTAAAATATAATTACAAATTAATTAAATTTTAAGCTCTTTTATATTTCTTTGCGTGTTGAAGTTGTTGAATATAAGATTTCACAAAAAAATTTTACTTAAGGCCCCTGTTACTCTAAAGCCGGCCTTAGGTGAGCATAAAAAATGGAAATACTTTTTCCCTGAGTGGATTGATGAGGATTACAAGTGAGGCCCACAGGCATGCCTGGAGATATCGATGCTGGCCCAAGGAACCGGTACCTCGACATGATAGTGGCCAGGGTTCCCTACCGAGGAGATGGAGATGGTAGGATGAGGGATGTGTTTAGGTTGCAAGTGAATCTCGTGGTGGCTAATCTATTGGTGGAGAGTAGGTGGGTGAAGCTCGATGTTGGTCGGACAGTGCACGTTGTCTTTGTGGGTTCTTGCGGGGCCATGGTGGAGATGTTCCGGTTTGATGATTTTGTGGAGCATGCGGGGGATTATTAGGTTTATAAGGCTGACTTGAGGAGATTGAAACATAAGTGTTGATGCCTATTGTGGTCATGCCAAATTGCTTATGCTTATGCTCAAACAGGCGCGTTTTTATTTCTGTCTTTTTTTTTTTTTGGAAAACATTTTGTTTGTGCTTTAGATAGTGAGCAGTTTAGATAATAATATTTTTTAATGACCAATAACCCTCTAAACTTTATAAGTTTATAATATTATCCTTATTATCAAATACATTTTTATGCATATTTATTATAAATTATAAAAATCATATGAATAAAAATAATTAAGATTAAAAACAAGAAATATACGTTTTGATGTAAAAAGAATTAATAATAAAATATTTTTCATATACTTTTTTATTTTATAAATATTTTCTTATGATAAATATATAAGAAAATTATTATAAAATAATAAAAATATAAAAAAATTTATTATAAGAAACTTGAATGATAAAGAAAAAATTATTATAAAATAAAAAATAAATTTTTTTGTGCTTTTTACAATTAATTTTAAAATTTTTACTATAAGAAAATGCTTATAAAATAAAAAAGTACAAGAAAAATATTTTATATTAATTTTTTGTTCACAATAAAACATATATTTCTTGTTTTTAATACTTAATTTTTTTATTTTAATTTCTATTCATGTGATTTATTTAATTTATAATAAATAAAATAAAAGTGTATTTGAAAATAAGGGCAACATTGTAAACTTATGCTGTCAGGGAATTATTGGCTATTAAAAAAATAATATGGGGTAAATAGTATATATTGAATATAGTAAGGAAAAATTGGCAATCTCCTTTATTATTATTATTATTGTAATGGCAGCATATAAAGGAGAATCTATGGTGAGAACAAAAATATTATGATTTTATCAATATGTTTTGGAGTTTACTCAACAGAAAGACAATCTTAAATTTTAATAAAATCTTGTCATATCACAAGTAATGGGTGAACATTTGAGGTTTTATTTATTTTTTTTTTCAGAAATTTAAGGCTTTCTGGAAAAAAAAAATGATTAACAAAATATATGAGAAATATAATATCAATTCATATATATAGGTATTTCATTTAAATAAAATTTATATTATGCAAAATTAATTTAGTATATAAAGGAATATTATATTTCGTTAAATTCGAAAAATATACAAAATTAACCAAATAATTTTAATAAATTTTAAAATAGCCACCACAATTATTTCTTTCTTCCTTAGCCATTTACCAACCTTTTTGACCACAATACCCTTATCTCTCCCAAGCCCAAACTCACCAAAATCTTCCCTCATGGCAGCAGCTCCATTTTGCATTTTCGAGCAATAATCAACGGCGGTTGGATAGACTTTTGAAAGTAAGTTCATCTCCGACGGTTAGATGACTTAAGTTACGGTATTTTGAAGGTAGTTTTCTCCTTAATTTCCGGTAATTTTTCCTTTGTAAGTTTTTTTTCTCTTTTGGTAAGTTTGATTGGTGATAGGTGAGTGTATCGATCGAGATTATGATTGATTGTCCATAAATATTGGAGATTGTTAAGTGAAATTTAAGTTAAAAAAATACTATGTGAGGTACTCGATAAAATGCCTCTTAGGCCAGATTAAACAATTGATGGTGCATGTAAGATTAAGGTGTTGATGTTGTGATCTTAAGCTGGAGTGCAGGTGCGATGAGAGTAGGAACTCGCCCGCGATAGGCACACATCGCTTGTAGCACGCATGCGCTGACACGCCTGATGCGTGCGATAGGCTCCTGCTGCACGAACAAACATTAAAAAAAAATTAATCAACATTATGTTTTTTTTTCTTGAGTTCTTAGATATAATGGTCAAGAAACCAGGCATGATGAACATTCCAGTATCGAAATATTTCCCTAGGCGTATTACAAATATTTCAAAATTTGGAAATGTGATGGGAACTATCAAGAAAAAGTTAACGAAACAACAATTAAGATTATTCCAGAAATGTGTATTCGGTCATCTCGCAAATATGGATGCCTATGTGTTTAGTGGTGCAATCTTTCATGACACGCTATTTAGCAAGTAGCGCGTTATGATAAAAATGATGAAAATCAGCTGTGGTTTGAATTTTGTGCACAGTTATCAATCGTTGACTTAGTTACGGAACTTTGCTATGGTACATACAACTTACACAGAAAAGACAAATTTTCTGCCAAAAACAGGTTATTTGATTGGTACTTTGAAAGCAATCTAAATGCTATTCTTAAATGATTTGATGAAAAATTTGAAGATTTAAACTTTAATGATATGAATGATGTTGGTGCACTAAAGATTGCGCTGTATTACTTTGCGGATAGAGTTCTTAATGGTAGAAAAAGATTAACATGTACCGAATTTGTTATTATTAAATTATGTTGATGATTTTTAGTATTTTAGAAGTCTTCCATGTGTTCATTTATCCTAAAAAACAGTATATAAAAGTTTGGACATTGCATTGAACTATAAAATAGAGGCTTTCCAGTTAATACTCTGAAAAAGTGAAATACAACATTTATGGCTTCTGTCCTGGGGTACAGGTGCGTTTTAAATATATGTGATTTTTTTCTATACAACGTATTTTTTTTTTCTAACTTTGTATTTTCACATGTTACAAGCTTGGCTATTCAAAGTAACTAATGATTTTATAGTAAAAAAGTGAGCCATCAAAACAAAAAAGAAGACTCCTCACATATTAAAGTAGAAGGCATTGCCTCTTTGAAAATAATTTTTACTCAAGTATACAAGCTTTTCAACAACAATACACATGTTTTAAGTATTAAGTTTTACTGAGGTGTACAAAATAATTTACGCGATGGCTAATTTTAGTTATTTCATGACCAGGGGATTGTTAAACAAATACTCAATCAGACTACACAGGAGAAAGATATGTCATTTTAGATAAGTATAAAGGATTATAGGATATCAATCCCTCATTGGGTCCATAATGTGAGTTAATTGTTGAATTCAATTATAATATTATTATTGAATCTTCGATTATCGTAAGTTCTTTAATGTGTTTCTGTTATATTAATGTTGTAACATCACCCCAACATGCCACCCAACGAAGATAAAGTGGACGATCAGCCACATGTTAAACATGATCATGAAATGGACGATTGTGCACTTATTGATCATGAATATGAAGTGAACAATCAGCCACCTGTTGATCATGAATATGAAGTCGCAAGGGAGGTTAGATGCTTTAGATGCTATTTTTAACATTTAATTATCTAAAAACAATGATGTTATACATAGAATAGATTTATTTTTGTTTTTTGTCACAGATAAAATCAAAGTTTTCGTATGATTATGTCATTTGTAGAATAGAGAGAATTGATCGTTATATTATTGACATGAAAGAAACAATGATCAAGATAATGTCGTATATTAAGGAACAAAGATAGTTTAAAAAAGAACAAAGAGTGTTTGCAAAATTTGTAATAGGGTTTATTAATTCATACACTGACAATTCAACGAAGCATTCTTACAGTGATACCCCGATAAGAAACCCTTATATGATAAGCAATTTATATAGCTCCTACTTTTTTAACAAACACTCTAAATGTCTTGTGATTTAATAAGTTACTATTATTAACAGGCCCCTGATGATGTTCAAGATCGTAATGATCACACCCTGCTATTATTGTTTTTATTTTCTAAGAACCTAAATAATGACAGTGTGCAAATTCTAAAGAAAGTGCCTCCCGGTATAAGTAAATTTAGCTACGAGTATAGGACATCATATGCACTTAAAAGTCTCTACTTACAAAATTACAAACGAAGAAGAACACTAAGAGTCTTTTAACTATAGAACCAATAGATGTCGATATCAATGAAAGGATAAGTGTAGATATAAATCCACTTAGAGAAATAGATGATCTGACACTGTTTCATGAGTTCGACCACTGGTCTGATGGTAACATCACAGTTGATCGTGACATCCAACATTTGAAAGAATTTTTTAAAATGCTTTTGGGAAGAAAGTCAATGGAATGGCTAGGGAATAAGGTAATTGTTGTTAGTCTTTACTTAATTTACTTATAATGTAATTGTATGATCTAACGTGCTTCTTTGTTATTTACAATATATCCACAAATACTACTATTTGATAAATGATAAAAAGCAGCAAGACCATAATGCCTTACATCAGCGTTGACACATACAGATGTCTATTTTTGGGTAACATACTCAAATTTATAATCGTTGTTTTATTATACTATAAGAAAACATAATATTTATGTAATGAATTGATTAGGTTTTCTTGAAGGCTCAATGGAATAATGGTGACTATGATTTGGAATCATTAGACTACATGAGTCTTAATAGCTACATTAATGGCCAGGAAGACAAAATCAAAATTTTTCACGGATGTTAATATGGTATGTATCACTATCTGATTCAATTAAAATTTTTTTATATTTAAAGATTTTAACATAAGAATATTGGATATGTGGTTTTTTTTTACCGTATACAGGTTTTCATTCTAATTAACTTAAAAGGCGATCATTGGATTTTAGTTTGAGTAGACTTTAGCCACAAGCAGTTATAGTTAAAAATAACAATATGGTTTATAATGCTACATTTGCGGGTATAGTTACCAAAATCATACGAAAAGGCAAAGGGAGATACAAAAGAACCATAACAGATGCATCGAATGGACGCTTCATGGTGATATTATCCTCCTAGGGCCAATAACTTCGTGTTTTGTGTTTCATGTTTTAAGTACATGTCGCACGTTTTATGGGTTCGTCTTCAAGTTCGTTTTTACTCAAATAACTCATATAAATTTCAATTAATCAAAAATAAAACTACAAAATATGCAAAAAAAAAGAATATTAACCTCAACTTTTTGCTTTCTAATTGATGATTTGATGGTTAGTGAGTAAGTTTAGGGGATTTTGGAATTTTGGTTAAGAATGTTTGAATTGTTAATTTTGTTTATAGATTTGGGGTATTTAAATCTATAAAAAAATATATTGCTACATATGATAGAAAAAATTTGTGTAGTTATTTTAAAAATTCACTAAATTTTTGACTATTTTTATAAATTTTTAATTAAAATCGATTAGTTTGGAACATTTCAAGATAAATCAGTCCTAAAAGACTAATAGCTTTATAAAGAATGTAAAACTAACCCCATTCGATTCGGTTTTAAATAAAACCGAGCTGAAAATACCACCGAACAAAAGATTTTGACTTTTTCACTTAAGAGCCATAATAACTCACTGAGAGCAGAGCGAAGGAAGAGTAATGGCAGTTTTCACTTCTTATTCTTTCTGAAATGTCTTGTAGCTCAAAGCCCATTTAATCAAAGAGGTTTTTTATTATTATTATTATTTTTTTTTTAATTTGCGATTGTATTTTTTAAAAATTTTTAGGTAAAAAGCCATGAGGTTGTAATTGCAGAGCTCAACGGTCATTCCTAATCTCGGGTTAGCTCTAACTGCTCTGCTACCTGCGTTAAATTTCCACTGCCTATTTAATTTTTAATTTTTCTCTTTGAATATCTCATAGTGTGTTGCTGGTATAATACTTAAACTATTGGTGATTGTTGAAAAGTTCATATTATTCTTTTGTTATTGAACTTACATTTGATTATTTTAGAGAATGGCGGTTAAGTCGAAGTTCTTGAATTTTCAAATACAATTGAAAGAGCTAGGAAAAGAATGCAAAGGGTGTCTAATGCTTGAGAAGTTGGTCTATGTTAATGGCTAATGTTTCAGATGGTGTTAGAAACGGGACGTGAGTTTGGGATTCACAGTTACAAGAGGTTTAATTATTCTTTTTGGAGTTACATCTTGCATAACTGAATTGGGATTTTGGAGTTTTTGTTAGGTGAAACTTGATATGAGTTGTGGCACCAAATACATGATTTTGAGTGATTGCTAAATTGTAGAGTAGAAGGCTGAAATTTTGAGTAGTTTCACATAGTTTTCTGCTCCCAACAAAATTTATGAGATACAATTTTATGGTTCATTGAAGGAAATACTAAATTTAGGTGATGAATTCAGGTTTTTCTTTCTTCTTTTTATTGAATTTTTTATTTTTCAATGTTACTCTCTTGTGCACTTCCCATGTTGCAATTATGTACTTGAATTGATTTAAACTTGAATTAGTATGTTCAAAAGTTTGGGAGTATATGAATATTTAAATCCTTATTTCCTTATTTGTGGATTATGCATGCCTTGTCTTGGCAGTTGAATAGACAGATTATAAATCAATCTTTGGTTATAAAAAGAAGTCCAAAAGCTGTAAAGTGCAAATCTCTATGCTCCTGGGTGCCAGGATCTTATAAATATTGAAAGGGATCAAGACTTCTTATATCTCATAAATACTGGAAGGGATCAAGACTTCTTATACTTTTTAACAGCTTCTTTATCAAATGCATGGGTAGATGGAGATAATGCATTGGGGCATTCATTTATTTTATTTTTGAAATAACGGTTTGTGATAACAGGGAGTTAGTGAAACCTTGAGATAGAAGTTTGTAAATGTGCTGGAGTGCAATAACCTAAATATATACTTGCATTTGTCAATCCCTTCACTGGCTTAAGTAATACATGTTTCTGTACATATGTTGACACTGCATGTTACTTTCAACTGGGTGTGCACTCATCGTTCCCCTACTATAAGCTGTCTACCAGAAGAATGCGAACATATTTTTCCGTATAACTAAGTAGAATGCAACAGCAACTGAGTAGAGTAAATAACCTTTCCTTCTATAATTTTCTTTTTCTGTGCTGAACAACTCTATCCAGTATTATTTGTCGAATGTTATGCAGAGCATCTTGACCTGGCCAAACGTAAGCTAGAAATGCTGAACATTTCTTAATTTTACTTGGTTCATGAACATTTCTTGAGCAACTCTAATACATATCCCGCATGAACCTGCCTGTAACTATTTGACTAGGATAGTCTGCACCAATAATAAATGCTTCTTGATTCTATAATTTCTTAGAATTTTTAGAAAGTTAGCCTTTGTATTAACTGTTTACTACAATTAGTAAAATGCAATTATGAGTTTTCAAGGATCATTTTTATCTTTAATCAATATTTAATTAGGATTAATTCTATAAGACAGAATAACCTGATGTAGAAACTGTATCAAGTTGATCAGTCTTTTAACATGGTTGTGATGCATTAGTTTTCCACCCAGAATCAACCATTAGCACACACCACAAATACAAGAAAAGAGGTAATATCTAAGTGGAGTACAAAAGAAGACGCTACAATTAGTGCAACCAACCATCATTCCAAATTTCCAATAGAAAAGGTGTACTATAATGCTGATAATGTTTCTTCCCACCAATGATAGGTAAATGATAAGAAGTAATCTTGAATACATAGAGGATGATTCAACCGAGAGGAAATGATGAGCACTCTAATCAATCTGCTGTCCTGAATTTTAAAACCATACAAACTACAAAAATTACAAGGGATGCATAAATCGAATTTGACACCCTTTGCACCACTTTCCCTACGTGGACACCCTCAATAGCCCTCTTTATTGCCAATGCTACAGTTAGTGCTACTACTAAAGTGAAGAGCAGCCCTTGACCACCATTATGAAGGTGTCTGATGTTAACTTGTGAATAAACTTCACAAAATCTTCAAGGCTGAGTTCCCTATCAAGGTTTAAATCACATTCTTATATATAGATAAACAATAGATTTAGCGTTTTGTCCATGAATTTTAAGAACTGTACATGTAGATAGGTTCTCAAATACCAAACACTATGTAAGAGGATGGTAAGCATTAATCAAATATGCATAAGCGACCATAAAACCCATGAGCATAATACTCTTTTCCGCATAATTTTGATTGTTTCATATACGGAAAAGATAAATTAAAAGAATAAAGAGGTTGACATGCATCAATAAGTTAACTAAAATATTTAGCTAAATATGATCTATAATGAAATACTCTTATACTCAAATTTAACACATCTTTCTCAATATGTTAATTGTTGACGTAGAAATCTGGTCGATTTGAATTGTGATCAGACTACCAGCCAACACTTAAATTTGTTATAATTTAGGAGATGATTAACTCCTACCATTCTTTTGACACTAACGACCCCGTTCCCTTTCTTTTGAAATGCCTCTACTGCTTTGCGAACAATTGCAATCTTGAACAGTTTTGTCCCTCAAATTCCTACACTGACAACAACAAATCAGAAAATATCGAAGTTTTTTCAGCATAAATCCTCTTACGCTCGAGTCAACGAATTGGGTCTACAAAAACCAATGCCACCACTTCATGGCTTGATTCTCATGGCTTTCAAATAAAAACTTGTAAAAAAAATAATCCTCTGAAAGACTAGTAATGCCTTAGAAAAAGAGAACATGTGCCAAAGAAAAAAAGCTTGAGAGTGTCCTTCGAAAACCTACCTATTTGAAATTCCTTTTGACTTTTATACCTAGTCGGAATTATCGCACCAAACTGTAACACATCCGTTGTGGAGTTAGTGACATGATCGTTATTAGATTATGGACACGATCGCTCATAAGTTGGGCTTATGCCCTAATATCTCAGGAGGAAAATAACTGAAGGACCTTTTGATCAAGTCTTCAATTTGACCCGATCTTAGTCTCTCATTGCATGCCTTCTAATCGACCATAGCATTCAACTAGTCGCCCAACTCTTTGGTGAGAATTTCCATCACGAGAAGACCACATTCTGGTTTGTTCTACCTGTGACTGTAATGCCTTTTACTAATTAAACAACAATCCCCCAGTTTCTAGTATTACAAGTGAAGCGAGTCAAAACTTGAAGCTTATTGATACCAATTAACTTCACGAGCACAGCTGATCCTGCTTGCCCTTGACCTGGTCCACGTATAAACCTAGGGATATGACTGCCGATTGAATTCTCGTCCTGCAATTGATTAGCCTTATCCTAACAATCTCGATCACTTCTCGCATATTTAAACACTGACGACATGGCATGCGCTGAGCCAAGCATTTGAATTTTGAATCAACAGCTACGATTTTAAGACGTATCTTTTCAAATGTCACGCCCGTTACCAAGAAAACATTTTTACTCCCATTAAAGCTTTTCACGAGATAAATCAAGTCCACCTCCGCTATTGCGCTCTCTATATAATCTACTCTCTAGTACCACTTTCTGTACTTGCTGCTGCATTTCATTTTGGATTTCTAGAGTTTGTGTAGCTTTTTTTATTTTGAGATTTTTGAATTTTTTATCTACAATGTCTAAGGGTAAAGGGAAAATGATTAAGGTAAACAATGAGGATGAATTGAATTTTTTACCCAACCCATTTTCAGGACTGACCTTCAATCCTCAAATCCTTCTAGAAAATATAGGATAATCCAGCATTAGCAATAATTCTAGAAGAATAACCCATGAGGTTTCTTCTCCATTTAGAGAGGATAAATCAGATATGGGAAACGATAACAAGAAATTGAGTTTTGATATGACTCTTAGTGTTTATGAAGTTAGAAACTCTAGTGAAGATGGAAGTGGCGATGCGAGTTCCCCAAGGAGACCAGGCCATCCAAGAAAGCCAAGATTAACCAAGAGCTAAGGCTGAATTCTACCTTATAGATGGAATGAAATGTAGTACCACACAATAGGAGTTAAACTGGCTTAAAGAGGGCTATAAAATTCCTGGTGATATTAGCCTTAGGATACCTTGTCCTAAGGACACTTTTAGCCGCCCCATGAAAGGATTTGTAATATTATACCTAAAGTATTTTAAATTGGAAGTTAGATTGTCTCTCTAACTTTTTTTGTTAGGATATTGGGGAAAATGAATTTAGCTCTAGGCCAACTTAACCCAAATGGGTGGAGGGTGTATTTTGGTCCATTTGTTTTGTAGACGAAATATAAAATGAATGAACTTACTGTAGATGAAATAAAAAAATTTGTACCAGCTAAGAAGTAGTCTAAAGGATGCTAGCTAATACTATTTTATAACAAGCTCGAAGAAAACGAAACTCATAACAAACCTTCTAATCTTAGGTGACAATTAAAATAGTAAGTTTTTCTTTGTTAGGGGTAACTAGGGCTAAATGGCTCCAACATGTAGTGGAAACATCCACGTACCTCCTCGCTTTTGCACACCAGATTATTTACTACTCGTTACATTTTCATTTGCAATTTTAGATCTATTTCTCGTTATCTGTCTTCCTTGATGTTTTAATTTCTTGGAGCGAGGTCTATAATGTTAAGGAGAAACCATATCTGTGAGTAGAGACTGCTATTGTTAATGTGTACTTGTGCAAGGATCTGCTATAAACTACCATCCTAGTCAAATCTCATTTAGTATCAGAAACAGAAGCCATGAGTAACAAAATTCTCGAAGTGATGAAAAAGCGTGGTCGTTCTAATAGCAGCCCAAGTAGTACGTCCACTTTGCCAAAGAAGCCCTATGTTGCCCAAGCTATCTCTCTCATACAAACCCTTCCTCCTCTTCCTCCAACAGAAAGCGACGGTATGGTTAAGAAATCTACAGGTAAAAGCCCAGCAGCTTTACCTCATATGGGCGACTCCTCAAAACTTCCTCAACAAGTCAAGCAAGATAATTTCCTAGTCCCGTACTAGAATGAATATGCAAAGCTGGTATAAAAGACTATCTTAAGGGCTTAGAAGAACGTAACTTAGGTAAAAAGGTAAACATCATTCAACTTGGTGCATACCAGCTATTTACCACAGTTATATATTCTAACGCCAGAATTTGTCACTATGATAATAAGTTGTAGTTAGAGGATCAGACTCTAAAGAAGAAGTCAAACTTCATATGGAAGTCTTGGAACTCGAAGAGAAATTTGCTATTTATGAATCCAAAGTTGTACAGCTCGAGTAGGAGTTTTCTAGTGTGAAAACAAAACTTATTAACACTATAAATGATCTTGCCACTTAAAGGTCCATTTTCGAGCAACAGTTGTAATCGTCGCAATCATAGATCTCTAACTTTCAAGGTAGAATGATGGCTTTAGAGAATCAAAATGTTAAAGAATACAATTTCGGGTTAGCATTATATTACAACTGCATTATGTCCATTCTTAGGAAGGAGTATCTAGAGCTAAACATGGACAAGCCCGAAGTTGGTATGACTGCATATATGCAAAAGCATAATAAAGAAAGTGAAGAACAATGGGGCCTTCTAAGAACGTGGAAGAGATCACTCATCCTACTACTGAAAATAACCCTTCAACGATAGAAGAAGTAAATGCCCTCTACAGAATCCATGAATGAGATATATGTATTAAACCATTGCTTGTAAAATTTTGTTTGTCTGCTTTATTTCTCTTAAGTACTAATAAAGCCTGCTCTTTTGCCTGCTTTAGAAAGTTTAAATTTTAAACCTTTGTATATCTTATATTATTCTCACAAACAATTTCCTATTCGTCGTTTTTCTTTGTGTTGGTGTTAACAAGTTTTATCTTTTGCTTCACATCAAGGAAGCTTTAACATTTTAAGTTTTGCCTGAAAATTATTATAATCGACCATCTACGTGCATTTACCACGATTAAGTAAGACTTGGCAAATTTATGACAGTTTTTTTGTTTCAATAAGGATCTGAGGCTTCGAGCCTTTAATTATTTTACAAATTATTGTCTGTTTGTTACCACCTAAACAAGCAGAGCAGGCAAATTTCAACTTTATCTCACCTCGAGGAAATTTTGAGACTTAAAGTATTTATTTGCCTTATAATTATTTTGCAAACCACCACTTGCTTGCCATCACTTGTTCGAGCAGGAGCAGACAATTTTTGATTTTGTCTCACCTCAAAGATATTTTAATACTTAAAAGTCTTTTACTTGCCATATAATTATTTTGCAAACTATTGCCTACTCGCCATCACTTGGTAGAGTAAGAGCGAACAAATATTAACTTTGTCTCACCTTAAGTAAGTTTTAAGACTTACAAAGTCTTTTACTTGCCTTATAATTATCTTGTCAACTACCACCTAGTCACCACCACTTGGTCGAGCAAGAGTGGGCAAATTTTGACTATCTCACCTCGAATATGTTTTGAGACTTAAAGTCTTTTACTTGCCTTATAATTATTTTGCAAACTACCACCTGCTTAATATCACTTAGTGAAGTAAGAGCAGACAAATTTTGACTTTGTCTCACCTCGAGGAGGTTCTGAGACTTAAAGTCTTTTGCTTACCTCATAAATTTTTAAGAAGAAAAAGAGTTTCATTAAATGGATTTCATTATGTCCATTTTATTCTCAACATAAAAATTACAAATAATCAAGAAAACAATAAACATTGGACCATATTTCAAAAGTAACAAAATTATTATGAGGGACGCTTACTGAAAATATTTTTTCATGTGCTCAGACGATTCCATACTTGTTTGACTTCGCAACTACTACATATGCTAGCTTGTTCGACCCTAGTCCAACTACCTGCAGAGCTATATATAGTCATTTCCAATTTGGACCTAGCACTCCTGAACCTGCTTCACTTATTCTTTGATTCACCCTTCGCAACACCCAATCACCACACGTAAATTGTCGTACCTCACATTCTTATTGTAATAACGAGCAACCATCTGCTGGTCGGTGGTAATCCTTTATAACACAGACTCTCTTCTTTCAACTAATAAGTCTAAGTTCAAGCATATTTTTTGTTATTTTCTTCTACATTGAAGTATAGCACTCTATATGTGCTTACCCCAATTTCCATGGGTACTACTGCCTCAAGCCCAAATGCTAATAAAAATGGCATATTTTTCAGTGGTTGCTTATGAGCTGTTTTCTAAGCCCACAACATGCTAGGTAGTTCATCGACCCACGCACTTTTCTTCTCACTTAATTGGGTCTTTAAGAGCTTTTTATGACCTTGATCGCAGCTTCCACCTGCCCGTTAGCTTTAGAATATATCGATGAACAAGACCTCAACTCAACTCTTACCTTGTGGCATAATTCTGCAAAATTATAATTATCAAACTACCTCTCACTATCAGTAATAAGGGCGTATGGGATCCTTTATTTATAGATAATATTCTACCATATAAAATTCGTCTTCTTCCTTGCTATGATCCTACTATTAAACTTCAATCTATTTGGTAAATTAATCGATGGCGACTATAACATGAGTGGCTCTTCCTCAAACTTTTGGTAATAATCCAATTAGGTCCACCCCTTATTGTGCGAATGAACATAATAAAGACATTGTAACGAGCTTTTCTAGTTGCTAAATTAGATGATCAATAAATTTCTGGCAATTTCTACAACTCCTCATCTTTTTCTGTGCATCACAATACAATGTTGGCAAGAAATATCCTTGTCTCAATACTTTAAAAGCCAAAGATCTTACACAAGAGTGATTTTCATAAATCCCTTCATATATCTCCCTCAACACATAATCTGCTTCATGTTATCCAAACATTTTAGGAAGGCAGTGTGTATCATCGTTGGTATAACATTCTATCGATTATTTTATATCTTATAGGTTGACACTTGAGTTTTCTCTCCTTAATTTTATCGTATGAGGATTTCTCATCCTTAATGTAGGAAACTATTGGGTCCATCCAACATTCTCCTTGATCTATTCTTATCACTTCTACCCCTTGCTCAATGCTTGATAATGTCTAGACTTTAACTCGCACTGATATAGGTAATTTAGCATCTGATGTATATATTTTTCTATTCTCAGAATTTACTCCACATCAGCCCTTTAAATTTTGCAATTATCTCCCAAGCTTACAACATATATAACTTTATTTTCTCCTTATTTTCCTAGAAACTTTCGTTAAAAGGTTGACAATTAACTGGGAGTCTGTTCGATTCTTAACTTTTTCTGCTCGCAATGCTTAAGACAATCTCAATGCAACGATGAAGACTTTCTACTCCGCTTGATTATTAATTGCCTTGAACTAAAATCTTAAGGCGTATGGGATTTCCTCTCTACCCAAGCTTTGCAAGATTATCTTTATACCAGTACCATGATCTCCCGAAAATCCATCTATAGTTGCTTGCCAAATCTCATTGATGTTTCCTTTAACTTGTGGTCGCTCTCTGCTAGCCTCTTCATTCGCTTTTGTACATTCAGCAACAAAGTTAGCTAATGCTTGTGCTTTAATTACTCCATAAGACTTGTAGCCTATATCAAACTCGTTTAACTCAACTAACTATTTCATCATATGACTAGAAGCTTCTAGTTTGTACAATAATCAGTTATGCCTGAAAGTAGGGTCTCAATTTTCTAGAGTTGTGATCAATGCCAATGCCAAAGCCAAAATATTAATGCAAAAACCTAGTCAATATGAATTACGACTAGACTACTACTCCAATACTTAAATTTATTGTAATCAGGGAGACTGTTTAATATTACAGCTCCTTTAACACTAATGACTCTGTTCCTTTCTTTCTAAAATGCCTCAAATACTTTGCTAACACTTGCATGAAATACACATTATGCAACCCAATAGGGGGTGAATTGAGATTTTAAAACTTAAGTTAAATAAACTACACAACAATTTATTCCAATACCTTAATGGAATAAACCATAATAAATTTAACAATGCTCAAAATAAAGAATAAGGGAAGAGAAAACAAACACAATGATTTTTATATAGTTCGACAATCCCCGCCTACATCCACCCCTGCAAGCACTCCGGGCTTGAGGATTTCATTATCCAATAGTTCAAGTTCTTACAACTAACTTACAATGTGTCAATAAACCTTTACGCCAAGAGATTATCTCTCAATCTCTTATTCTCTTCACCTAAGTATTTTTCACACTTATACACATAACTTTTACAAAAATTTAAAGATTACAACAAATACACTTTTTTAAAGTTGATATACAAATAATAGAACAACATGGATTTGATATATGATTATTTGTGAAATGGAAGCTAAAAATATGTTGTATGATCTTAGTTTTGCTTGCTTAAGTTGTTAGAAATTGATTGGATTTGAGTTTTTATACTTTGGACTAAAAATATGGCCGTTATTGATAAAAACTCATAGGGAAGCAATTAATCACTTAATTTAGCCGGTTAGCCGGTTAATTACTGTTGCATTTGAATTTGATATATTATTTTAAAAATTACAGTTTGACCTAAAACTTTTAATAATTATTCTATAGCCCAGACGTTGTAAGATTTTATAAATAGGTCCACTTTCATAATTTCCAAATAACACTAATTATTTCCAACATTTTTTAAAATTATAATATGGCCTAAAATTTTATAAGACTTTTAAAAAGACCTTTCTAAAATTTTAATCTAATACTTATTGAATTCAAAGTTATAAAAAAATTTTCAATTTCATCTAAAATCTGAAAAATACTCAAATCCACAAATACTTATTTTAAAAATGTAAAACATCTGGTTTATGAAAAATAATTACTTATAAAAATAAATAATTTGAGCTTCTTAAATGCTAAATTATTTATATATTAAATCATACTGATTTTATAAAAATTGTCACAATAATAACTTCGTTGAGTGAAACTTTGTTTTTGATCAAGCCATTGTCTATTAAGTGTCTTGAACTTGATTCACTTGTATAAATATTATCTTTCAAAAACTATTAAAAAAGTTGAAATATAATATTAACCAAATTACTTAATACACATGTTTGTTATCATCAAAATTACAATATATATAGCCATTTAGGCTAACATTGCAACCTTGAACAATTCTGCCCTTGAAATTCCTGCACTCACAATAACCAATTAGAGGACGCCGGAGTTTTCCCTGACGTAAATGCTCAAGTCAATGATTTGGGTTTACTTGGAAAAACCTACGCCACCACTTCGTGGCTTGATTCTAACGCCTTTCAAATAAAAGTTTTTAAAAAATCCTCTAAAAATCTACTAATGCTTTAGAAAAGAAGAATTTTTGCCAGAGATAAAATAGAACAAAAGAGAGTCTTTTTCTTGAGAGTGCCCTTCGAAAACTTACCACATTCTAGTCTGTTCTGACTCTTATTGTGATGTTTTTACCAACCAAACATTACTTAATATGTTTTGGTATGCTAATTAGGAATAATGTTTGTTTGAACTCATTAAAGTAACCTTGCTAGAGAAAAAATTAGAAATGAATACTTATATTTAGCTAAGATTATTCAGTTGTTGGCTAATGCTCAACTTATGAAACTCACCTATAAAAGACTCCTGAATCCTGACAGAGAGTTGAAGGTTACTGTTCCCTAGTACTCAAAATAGTCATTACACTTATATATTTATGCAAGTGGAGATGATTGATTATAGAAAATGAGTTAGTGAAAATAGGTACGTAAAAACTCGACAAAATATATATAATATATGATAAACTACTCATATAAGTTTGCTTGATCATTACCCTTTTTGAAGATGACATGTAACCATTAATCTTCTCTCTAATATTTAGATATTTTTCAATAGAAAGTTGCTCCATAGTTTTTTCCACAATCTCCTCTTTCAACTTCTTAACTATTTTCAAAAAAATGTTGCTTACTAACTTCCATTTTTCTCTATTATGGTTTGAACAATTCACTCATTCACAGCATCTATCAAATATGTTACAAGATCTATATAACACAAGGTAACTATTATAATTCCATTTGACAATAAATGTATATAATAATTAAATCACAAACCCTTTTCTTTTAATTAGGGTTTATTAACTTGAAATGAAAATTGATCATACCAAAACGTTCTCAGCATCTGTTACCTTCAACCCTTTGTCTAGATCTTGGTTTTGTGTTCTGTTTATAGCATCCACTAATTCTTTTCTTTTTTTGACCCACTTTTCTTTTTAGGCATCACAAGCTTTTCTTATCTCCTTCGTTATCTCTATTAATATATATTGGTTTTTTTTATGCTAATAAAAGATTCCTCATGTCGTTTTGTAAGTTTCTTAATTTAGTATGTTGAGCACTTTCAACCTCTTTAATAACATCATAAACAACTTACTTAATGAATGTGTCCGCTCAAGACCTCAAGCGACTCACTAGTTTTGAAGTGAGATCCATGACAGTTGATAGATTAGAGAGAGAGAGAGAGAGAAAATTCAAAGTTTTCGAGGAAAAGAATCTTGGAAGAGAAAATGTTTGAAAACAAAAGGCTTGCATGAGGGACATGGTAGGTTTGGGACTTAAGACGGTAAGTTTGTTTATTATTATAATGAGAAAAATGGTTCATTTCTAGAAAAATGGTTATTACTGACACTTAGTTTACTGACACTTTGTAAAAAGTTCTGTTGGCGAATGCTTTGATTCTTCTATATCTTCTTATTCATGGTTGTGGATTTACTAATTGGAAATTAATTTCTGCACGCGTTTCTCACCGATCCGAAGATATACTATAATCTTGTCTTAATTATTGTTTTCCTGATATTACTAACTCATGATAATATAGTAATAGCAATTATTGACAATAAAGTATTACTATTTATACTCTATTGACATGTAATAATTGTTTGTAAATATTGTTACAAGAGTGTCACTATATTAGTAATACTATAGTGTACAAACTTTTGACACGTAATAATTATTAGTAACTTCTATCACTATAGTGTCATAAAATCTGTAATACTATAGTAATAGTAATTCCTGACACCACTTTCAAGTGTTACTATTTTTCTAACTCTCAGATCACTGACACTATTAATAAGTGTCAATAAAAGAAATTAGTGATACTATTTTAGTATCACTAAAGGGCATTTTTTTAGTAGTGGTTTGGGGTTTTACTTCTACGCTTCGATAGTTAGAAAAAGATTTTAAGTTTTATGGAAAATAATCTTGGAGAGAAATTTTTTTTAGAACAAAAATATATAAAGAAGGTTTGGGACTTGAGAGGGAATATTTTGTTTTATTATTATTATAAGAGAAAGGGTCTAGGGTTTTACTTCTATGTTTGGTTAATGAGAAAAAAGATACTAAGGTTTTTGGGAAAAGAATCGTGAGACAGAATATTCTTAAAAATAGAATGCTTGAGAGACAGAAAAGGTTTTGAACTTGAGAGGGAAAATGAGGTTTAGTATTTTCTTTTTTCTTATTTATTTTTTTAGCATCCTTGCTTCTTATAATAGTTCTATGACTACTACTACTAGTACCACTACTACAACCACTATGACTACGACTAGTACTACTATTAATGTAGTAGTAGTAGTAATAATGCAATTATTTTTATTTTATTAAAATTTATTAATTTATTTACTATTTATTATTATTAAGTTATATTAACTTTATCATTTTAATTATTTTTAATTATTACTATTATTATTATTAAATTTATTATTATTAACCTTATTTTATAATAATAATAATAATCATAATAATAGTTATTATTATAATTAAGGCATTTTAATAACTTAAAATAATCCAGCCCATTTTGATTCTGATTCCTTCAGCTCAAGTAAATAACTTATTGTAATTCTCATTTCTCATTCCTATTATAACTTATTCATATTATAGTTCATTCCGATTCTAACCTATTTCGATTACCGATGA
Organism: Murraya koenigii; assembly: GCA_025617385.1. Taxonomy (NCBI): domain Eukaryota; kingdom Viridiplantae; phylum Streptophyta; class Magnoliopsida; order Sapindales; family Rutaceae; genus Murraya; species Murraya koenigii. The sequence goes on from CM046812.1 coordinate 29,090,031, forward strand.
GTAAACTCAACCTAAATACTATAGCAATACTTTTAGGAGCTTGATATTCTACTATGGAATTGAGCCACATATGACAAATATGAAGATGGAACAAAAAACTTCGTAATTGGCTGCTCTCAATTGGATTGTGATTTGTTAATTTGTTGTTAATCTTCTGCTTTTCATATTCCTTAATAAAAGATATGGTAGCTCCTAGTTCATTGCGATACCAAACTCATGTTAACTTCAGGCAGACTATGCACTTAAGGACTTGGGTGAATTTAACTACTTTGTTGAGGTTAGAAGTTTCACCCTCTATAATGGCTTGCATTTATCTCAAACCAAGTGTAATGGGGACAATTTGAAGAAAGCTCATATGTTAGACAGTAAAAGCTATAATACTCCAATCAGTACAACATAGAAGCAAACTAAGAATAAGGATCAATCTTTGAAAATTCATCTTTGTACAAAAGCATAGTTGGCTCACCTCAATATGTTGTTTGTTGATGCAGTTTTCTGCGTGCTCTCGAGTAGGGCCGTAGACTTCTGCTCGCAGGATGATCGAGCAGGAATACTTGCCAATCTCAATTCTCCTCTATTCACCGGAACAGCGATTTTCTTGGGCCTATACTCACAAAAACAAGGTCAGGGGTCGCGGGGTGTTTTTTCGGCGAAAACCCTCCGACGCTCAAGTCAGTAATCGGGTTATTCTTTTTTTATCCCTCTTTGTTAGAGAGACCGGAGAAATAAAAATGATTCTCCTCCTTTAGTGGCAAGAATTCCAAGAACTTGTAAAAGATCGAAATGAAAAGAAAGAAGAAGAAAAACCTCAAAAATTTCGGAACCCTGAACCTTCATTTCAATTTTTCTTTTATACTTCCGTTTTCCTGCCCTTTTTTCTTTGGGGGCAGTCGTTCCCGCATTCGTGATCTCTGGGTCCCCCTGACAGCCGGGATTGCTGTGACACTCCCTGGGAATGCGGGATGTCAGGTGGGCATGGATTTCCGTGACCCATGATAGTGTCGGGCATGCGCGTATGAAATGATGATACTGTGGGGGCGTCGCATTGAGTCGTTAGAAGGAATGGTCAAACTGTTTAGAACCGACTTTGCTCGAATCTTGCATTCTCTCTACGCCGTCGCTGGTCAGGCTGGGTCATGCCCGGGGATTTGAAGACCTCGAGCAGAAGAAGGGGCTCGGGATTCGACCAACCTTGGGACACTCGACCTTGACCAACTTTGACGCTAGTAAGGTCGTTTGCGTGCCAGCGGTCAAATCTTCTGCTCGAGCTGGGTTGACCTCGAGGCCTTCTACTCAAGTTGGATTGGCATCGAGGGGACCTACTCGGTATTACCCAAACATTGTTCTTATCAAATCAAAATTTACATTTTTTTATCAATAAGCTTAGTCAATTCCTCTCTGCTCCTACTAATGTTCATTGGCAAGCTTGTAAAAGAATATTGAGGGCAAGCTATGGTCTTTAATTATTTCATTTAGGATCTGTGGCTTTAGGATTTTACTTGGATGGAGACTGGAGATCAAATCTTGATGACGTAAGATCAGTGGGTGGATATTGTGTATTTCTTGGTGATAACCTCATCTTTAGGTCATCTAAGAAATAGAATATAAGTATCGAGGTCTATTGCAGAATTAGAGTATAGAGCTCTTGCATTAGCAACATTAAAAGTCCTTTGGATCACATCTTCAGATTTTGATGCTTAGAATATTGCCAGTTCTTCACTATGATTATTAGAGTGCTGAAGCTTTTGCAAGTAACTCTGAGATGAGCTTGACTTACAATTTGTCAAGGAGCATATTGTAGAGAAAGGATTGGTTGTGGAGCATGTGCCTAGCTATGATCAATTTGCCGATAGACTAGCTAGCAATTGAGTTTTAATAATTATTCTTATCTCAGTTCGAGCTTAATATCTTGCAAAGACCTTAAGCTTAGGGGATATTAGGATCTGTAAAGCTTATCATTGCGCTTAATCATTTGATTAGTAACTCGGCTGACCAAGCACATTGATAGTCAGCGAGCACATTGTAAAGAAGGAATTGGTTGTAGAGCACGTGCCTAGCTATGATCAACTTGCCGATATTTTGACTAAACATGCAATTGAGTTTTGACCCTTGTTCTTATCTCAGTTGAAGCTTAATATCTTGCAAAGGACGTAAGCTTAGGGGATGTTAGGATTAATAAAGCTTACTATTGCTAAGTCATTCGATTTTGTAAATTAGCTGCTGATGCGGATGCCTAGTCAGCAGTTTTAGCATAAAAATCTGAGCTCGATCACACCACTTGTGTGCTTAGAAACTACCGGAGATTGTTTTAAAAATATTTGTAATAAAACTCATCGTTAATGAATCTACACATTTATTCACTCAAAATCATTTGATGTGGATCCTTCATTTTCTTTCCGTCTTCTGCATTTTCTTAGTTTCCAAATACTTAAATCAAAAGGTTAATAACATAGAGGGCCAAAATTGAAGGGTTAGCAAGGCATGAATGCCACAACTGGTCTTTTGTGTGACGTGTTTTGAATAATTCTAATCTAATTGTTATTGTACTTTACGATGTGTCTTTCTGCTATACTGCTGCAAGGAATACGAAAGAAAAATAAGTAGAGACTATTCTTTAACATATTAAAAAAAATTGTGCTAAAAATGACTACAAACCCTAATAATTACGAATGACAATGAAGCAAATAATTATATCGTAATGCAAAAGGAGCCAACATGCTGTAAATATTGAATTTTGTATATAATCATAAAAATTTTGTTCAAGTGAAAAATAATCGACTTGTGATTTCTTTTTCTTTTTCTTTTTTTATTTTTTTTTATGTTATGTTAGTTATTTTCATAATCTGTTGAAAAAACAACATTCAAGATATTAATGGAGAGCCTTATTTCTCCGTGCAATAGAGGAATCGAAGTTGCATGGATAAATTGTGGCAGATGAAATGTTTTGAAGATCTTGGATGATTGATTGTTGTGTTAGGCTTAATTATTAAAAGGTTAGGCTCGAGCCCGGCACAACATTCACCCATTAGCATTAGTCTCTTACTTAGGGATGGCAATTGCAAGGTTGGGCCAAGCTACGTCAAACTTGGGCCGAAGCCTCTGTTAGTGATAATAAACTCAAACTATCTAAAAGGTTGTTTAAGTTGTTTGGACTAGGCCTAGACTAATTTGGATTTCTATTAATTTTTAATTACGCTGTAAGTTAAATGAAAAATATTTAAATTAAATATAATTATTTAATATAGATCAGTAACACAATAATTTATAAATATTAATATCAGAAACAAACTAATTTAATATTTTATTTTTTAATTCAATTTTATAATTTAAAAATTATAATTTTGCATAAACCTTTAACAAAGTTCATTCACAATAAATTTTAAATTTTTTTGTCTATGTTCAAAGCCTCACAATGCAGGTCGGGACTAAAGCCCCTAAGTTTTGTTGGGTATTGGCATTTTGACTATTTTTTATGATTGTAGCTCTTTTAGATTACAACTCTCCAATAATAATATCAAACCAATCATACATAAACTTCCAATGCGAAGATAGAATAGATATAATTTAACTCTCATATTATGTCAATTGTCAAATTTTTTACACTAAATTTGTGTCATGCCGGACTAACTTAATTTACATCTGTAGTTTATAATAATGAAATACCTACATAAAAAAAATAAATTAATTCGACTAAATCCCGAATTGTCAATTTTATTGCCATCATACATCATTCTTCAATTTCTAGCAAGCTAATAATCGAATTGAGTCTCTCCATCCCTAGTTGTTACCTAGAATTTTCTTTTGTACATCATACTAGTTTCCTTCCTTAGTTGTCACCTACTGAAAAAAGTGATTTTCACACAACTTCACCAACCTCATTGCCTCAACTCGGTTTCATCGTCTTCAAGCTTGCAAAATGGACCGTATCATTTTTCACGTTTTACAGGTGAGTCTATAAACTCTAAAAGCACTTGACTTGAATTTCCTTTGTGCTAATATGCATTTTTCATTACCAAAATCATGAAAATTAATTTATTTAGGGTATATTTAGGATTGAGGTAATGTAACTTTTAAATTATAATTGTTGTAAAAAAAATTATAATTATAAAATAAAAATTAATAATATATAATAAATATAATTTTTTAATAATAATTTTAATAAAATTATTAAAAACATAATAGATTTTTTTATCATATAAATAAAAAATTATATTAACATAATTTCTAAAGTATAACAACTAGTGTTTACCAAATACTTTAGTATTATAATTTAAAAATTATAGCTGATCAATCTTAATACTAAACATATTTTTAAAATTAAAAAATAAAAACTATATTAAAGTACGCTTTTATGTGTTACAAAAATTATATCATAACCGCTGTACACTACAAATGCTACGATTTTTCAAAAAGTAAAAAAAAAAATTAACGAAAAAAGACTTTAAAATTTAATTGACGTGCATAAATATAAGGGAAAAAAATCAATAAACTAAAATTAAAACACCTAGAAAAATCAAACAGACAGGTTGAATGACTGGGGTCGGCTCTGAATTTTCAACTTTCAGACACTTTTAACACAACTGTCAATGGAATGAACACAAACAAAACTGACGTGGTTACAGCTCAGCTATTATTATCCATACAAAGTAGCAAAATAAAAAAAAAAACCAAATAAAGAAACAAAGCAATTGAAGATATCAATATTATATGTATGAGCATCATAATGACATAATCTTTCACCTACTCCACCAACTAACAACATCCTAGAACGGAGCACCACCATTAATCCTCAATCTCAATTCTCATACGGCTACATTTCTCACCAAATATTTAAAACAATTTCATTATTCTTAAGTGGGATTTCTCATATACATATATATATATATATATATATATATATATATATAGTTTTTCCATAACGAAGATATTCTTATTTATATTATTAAAATATTAAAATATATATATATATTAAAAATTATATTTTTATATTTGTTAATATATTAAAATTTATATTTTTTATTTAATTAGTGATATTTTTATTTTATTAAAATAAAAATATAAAATTATTATTATTATTATAAAACATTGCTATTTTTTTGTAACAAGATAGGGTGGATGCTTTAGCTAAGTTTATTCTACATTATTCTAGTTTTTTTTTTTTTCTGATAGGCATTATTCTAGTTTCCTGTGTGGGAGAAAAACTTTCCACAATAATTATTTTGTTACGTTTCCTTTAAGTCCAAAAAGAACCGAGAAATTTTAAATATAAAAATAATAATAATCACTATTGCAATAGAAAATTTATCAAGACCAAAATTATCTATACGAGTACATATAATAGTACAGAGGCATTGTATTATCTAAATGAGCATATTCTTTTCCCTTTTTTTCTTTCTCCAAATCTTCAATAACTTTATTCTAAAAGTTTGGTTTCGTTTGCTGAAAAAATTATGCCTCAAATCACACCAAACCTTATCTCCAATAATATTATGTCATCTAATTGTATTACGATTTTTATTTTTATTTTTATCATTATTCCTCGTTCCTAGCATACTCTCTATATATTATTTCTCTGTTGTTGAGTGTTTGAAGCCAAATAAACATTGCACCTACACTCATTTATTTAAGTGTTTCGTCTCATCCACATTTGATTGACTTTTTTTTTTCCAAACCTTTTGGTCAATTATTGTGGGTTCTTTAATATTTCTTGTAGAAAGAGTATAATTTTTTTTTAGAGTTGTTTGAGTTTCAAGGAAGACTCACCAACTGCCATTTTTTGCCATATATATACTGCTATACCTATTCATGCTCTATGACACAATTTAGTTGAGCAACTTTGCTTGCTGAAATTTTATTTTTTGGTTTCCTTATTCTGTCGTTTTGGTTTTGATAATTGTTGTTCAAATGGGTGTTGTTAAAATCACGAAGAACACAACCATGATCTGTGCTCCATTAATGGCTCAATCTGTGGAGCAAATTTTGAGCAACATGTATCAGGCCAAGGCTGAAGGTGCGGATGTAGTTGAGATTAGATTGGATTGTATTAATAACTTTCAGCCACGAAAGGACCTCGAAATCATCCTCAAAAAGAAGCCATTGCCAGTGCTAATCGTTTACAGGTAAAAGTCTTAACCGCTTCTTTTTTGTTCTTCAAATCTCCTTTTGCCACTTTTGAGAGCTTGCTATATTGATATTTGAGAGTCTTTGTGGCATTCAAAATGTACTATATTTCGGTTTTTTACTTGTAGGATAACGAAAATTTAACCATTTTACTGTTGATAGATTGAATAGGTAAGCTTTCTATAGTAAAAAGATATTGGCTGTTTGGAACATCTTTAAAGTTAAATTAGAAAGGGAATGATTCTTGTGTTGTGACCGCATTGTGGGGTCACTTGCAATTTTTGTTTCTTGCATAGACAACTGCACATGGGTTTGTTCAATGAAATGTAGCATATGTTTTGTATGTATTATATACTATAGCAATATTGTTAGAAGCTTGATATTCTGCTACGGAATTGGACCTAGCTAGTTATCATTAAATTGCTGTAGGAAAAAATTATGGTGTATGTGAATCACATATGACAAATATGAAGATGGAACTAGGAGCAGTCATAATTGGCTGCTCTCAACCGGATATGATTTGTGAATCTGTTGTTAATCTTCTGCTTTTCATATTCCTAAATAAAAGATGTGGTAGCTCCTGGTTCATCGTGTCGTTTGCCCATCCTTTCAAAGTTTCTAAACATTGTATATCGAATGGTTGAAATCCTTAGTTAGAGTTATTTTCTAACGCAACCCAATGCATTGTGCACTCTAATCTTCTTTAGTTGCACCAGAGTATTAAGCAACTCGGAGAAGACTCATATAATGTTTTCAATGATATTTTCTCATCCTGGTATGCTGCTGTAATGTGTACTAGTTAACAAGGATCTTCTGTCTATTTCTCAGTTGCAATTTGGTTTATACTTGCCATGCCAACCTGTATAGTTCCCTCACTTGCGTTAAGTTACATTTCTTTTAGTATCAAAACCGAGAGGATTGTACAAATGTGTTATATGGCTTGATAGTGATTATATTCTGTGACTTAAATATTACTGTTCACTGTGAATTATGACTCAGAGATTCTATCAAGTTTAAATTTCAGCAAGAAAAACAAAAGATTAAATAAGAGACTATGGATGTGAAAGTGCAAATATAAGCCAAAGTTATAGCTGGTTTAGAAGGGAATTATATGTTATTGGAGCATCCTTATTGTTTCTTCTCTTTATGGTAGATAAGCCAGCATTTCTAAAAATATTAAAAGAAGCTGAATGCATGATCATCCTAATATAGAAATGTTAAGTTCTGATTTCTTTTTCGGATGTTGTGTAATGTTTGTAGGCCAAAATGGGCAGGTGGTCTGTATGAAGGCGATGAGCACAAACGGTTAGAAACACTTCATTTAGCTGAACAATTGGGAGCTGATTATGTTGATTTTGAACTCAAGGTAGTTTATTGAAATATGCATAGGAATTAACCATTATTTAGTGAAAGAAAGTAGCCAAATTTCCCCCTGTTCATTTCACTTAATTTGCCTAAATAAATAAAAATGGCTGCATGAGTAGCTATTCATAGGACTTGAAGAAGCAACTTCATCATTCATGTTATTGTAGGCTAAACATTTTTAATTACTAGGTTATCTGATATGCACTGTGATTGTTCAGGTGGCTTCTGATATATTTGGGAAACAAAATTCAAGTCATCACAGTGGTACAAGATTTATTGTATCATATTATTTAGATTGTGAAACTCCTTCAGAAGAAGATCTCAGTTATCTTGTTGCACGTATGCAATCTACTGGAGCAGATATCATCAAACTAGTTATCAATGTAAATGATATTACAGAAATAGCAAGAATTTTTCGGCTGCTTTCACATTGTCAGGTAGGAAGCTTAAGGATTCTATGCTATTTAAATTCATAGCAAACGACTCTAGATTAGAGTGACTCACAAATTGAAGTTAGATATATGTTGTGTAATTCTTTAGAATTTTGGTATATGCAGGTTCCAATAATTGCATACTCTGTCGGGGAAAGAGGCCTCATAAGCCAGTTACTGAGCCCGAAATTTAGTGGTGTTTTAATCTATGGATCACTAGAAGGAAATCCAGTTTTGGGTTTGCCAACAGTAGAAAGCCTTAGACAAACTTATAAAGTTGAGCATATAAATGCTGATACTAAAGTTTTTGGGCTCATCTCAAAACCAGTTGGTCACAGCAAAGGTCCTTTGTTGCATAATCCTACTTTCAGACATGTTAACTATAATGGAATTTATGTCCCAATGTTTGTTGACGATCTCAAGGAATTCTTTAGTACTTACTCAAGCCCTGACTTTGCTGGTTTTAGGTATGCAATTTGCAATTTCATTTGAAGCTCATATTGATAGCTTTCTTGTCTCCCTGATCACATTAGAGTTTATGTTATTAGCTCTTTTCTTTTTTCTTCCTTTTATTGAAAAGTTTTCATGTATTAACTGCAGTGTTGGATTTCCATACAAGGAAGCTGTGATGAAGTTTTGCGATGAAGTCCATCCCCTTGCTCAGGTTGCCTTAATCCACCAATTTGTTTGATTTTTATGCTCATAGTGACTGATGCTAAGGCCCATTTAAACTAAATGCAAGGCCTACAATCATTTGAATCCTCTTTCATTCAGAATTTCATACTATGATGACCTTTGATTGGATTATAGAAAAGTTATAGGCATGTGGCATGTTATATCTCGATGATCATGATTCATCATTCTCATGACATTAAGATTTTGGTCACAGTTTGATGTTTATGGGGTTGACATGTGGACTTTTGTATGTTTCACCAGTCTATAGCTGCTGTTAATACTATTATAAGGAGGCCTAGTGATGGGAAGCTGATTGGTTATAATACAGATTGTGAGGCTTCAATAACTGCGATAGAGGATGCTATAAAAGGTGCTCATTTACTATGACAGTAGTTTGACTTTCAGAAGTTGATTGTATTAATCAAATTCAGATGTTGACATACTGATGATATATATGCATTTGGAACATCACAGAACGAGGGTACAAAAATGGCACAGCATCATTTGGCTCTCCACTTGCTGGGAAAATGTTTGTACTAGCAGGTGCCGGCGGTGCAGGAAGAGCACTGGCATTTGGTGCTAAAAGTAGAGGAGCCCGGGTAGTCATTTTTGACATTGATTTGGGTACATAATCTAGAAGTCTTTTTCCTTTTTCCACAATGCTAAAAGTATATGCTCTCTGTACCTTCCATACTGACTAGTTCTATGTTTGTTTGTTGCTTATTGTTTGTCTGAAAAGAAAGAGCGAAGTCTCTTGCTTCTGATGTAATGGGTGAAGCTCGGCCTTTTGAAGACATTTTCAATTTCCGTCCAGATAAAGGAGCAATCCTTGCAAATGCAACACCATTAGGAATGCATCCAAATAAAGACCGAGTTCCTGTGTCTGAGGTTCTTTCTCCTATCATCATAACTAGAACAAGTGTTTTATTTTGTTTTGCATCAGTAACACCCTTTATTTCTCTTCCTTTCCTCTAGGAAACTTTGCAGGATTACCAGCTTGTCTTCGATGCAGTTTACACGCCAAGAAAAACCAGACTATTAAAAGATGCCGAAGCTGCAGGAGCAATCATAGTGAGTGGTGTAGAAATGTTCCTCAGACAGGCCATTGGTCAATTCAATCTCTTCACTGGGAAAGAAGGCAAGTATCTCTTGATATTCTTATAAAGCTTATATTATTTGATTCATACTCTATATGTCTAGTTTTCTTATTCGACAACTGGTATGATATCTTTTTCATTTTCTTGTTTCTGTTTTGCAGCTCCAAAGGAGTTCATGAGAGAGATTGTTTTAGCCAAGTTCTGATTATTTCATAGTCTAATAGTTCTTGTAATTTTGTTCTTATTTTTTAATTTTGTTATTATTTTTTTAATTGATTAAGATTGGCACAATTGAACCAAAGCAGTGAATCTAACAATGGCCACATTTTATAAGTATATCAATTGTCAATTTGATTACCTTCATGTCCTTTTCGGACATATTTTCATTTCAATCTTATTGGGCTAGCCTATAGCTAGCCTTAGCTGGCCTGTAGCCCATTTCTAATTAGCCCATCTAATTTTAAAATTCGGTTTTCAAATATTTTAGGATCGGATCATTAAAAGGTAAATGCTCGTGTAATATTTATATTATGAGTTAAATATTTGGTTAATTTTTTAATTTTAAAAATTACTTCAAAATCCCGTGACACTCATTTTCTTATTTTTCTCTACTTTTACAACAATAATCTTGTAGCAATATTGTTGGAAACATTAATTAATGTATCTACAAAAACAATGAATTAACAAATTAACTCTAAAAATAAAATAAATATAAATATAAAATTTTTGTTATTATTTTACTTTTAGAATTAATTTGATAAATTAATTTTATATAAATAATTATTAATAAGATTATTGTAAATGTATTAAACATTATTTTAAAATTGTAGTAAGGGGTTATGTTGTAAAAACAAAATAAAAATAAGAGTATGAGTATCACCTATTCAATAGAAATGATATTTTGAGACATTCTTTTCAAATATAAGGATTAAACAAGTACTTAACCCAAAACATAATCACTAAACAAATATTTACTCTCATTAAAGTAATATCACTTCATATCATTAACTAATTTTATCAACTTGTGTTAGTATGAAGTATTAACTTATCAAAATTATGATTAAATCGACACAATTTATCATAAACATTAATCCATTCAAGATTGTGATGGTGATGCTTCTTTTTGTCCCTCATAAACAATCAGGACAATGAATTTATGTTTCTGTCATATCCATTACATTAATTTAGGACTATAAATGACTTGATTCACATTTTGTTACATTCTATACTACCCATTGGGCTACCAAAGTTTGAACTTGTAGTCTAACTTAAATATAACAAATAAATATGTATATAGACTTCTAGTAAAGTTTAAATTGTGATATATTTGTAAATTTGAACAATTCAAAAGGAAAAGGAAAAGACTTTTTTAATTGAAAATATTTCTATCTCATGTCTAATTGGAGGAAGATCTAAAACATGACTCATTGGTAATTATAAGGTCTTTTGCTCAATGTCTCATTATCATTTTGGCACCAAAAGGTTACTTAATCAAACGAGGTTACAGTAATTTTGCTCCATTTTCAACTGATATTCAAAGATTGTAACTTGTAACAGTAGCACCCATCGCTTTCAAAATGATTGTAACTTTATCTGGTGGCAAGAATGGATAAAATTCAAATCTTCCATTATGCACTTATGAAACTCTGGGTCATTGCTATAAAATAACTAAGTAAGAGGGGCATTCTTAAATATTGCGAATGATCTAACTAATTAATTATTAACATACCTTCTTTTCTTTTTTTTCTTTTTAATTCAACAATGAAAACAAATATGTCCCGATTTTCAATTATATTGGTTTTGTTGGTTCTCTCTCTGTTTTTTTTTTTTTATTCAGTTATATCACTATTAACTTCTACAATTATTCATACACAACCATACAAATTCATATATCCTTAAACCTAATGACCATAACACGATTAAGTTGTAAATGAAATTACCTATGTATAAACAAATGGAAATTTGTTGGATGTAGTTTATTTTTTTTTTAACTATATCTACTATCAAGTCGAGCCAAATTTTAAATATAAATATATTTATAAATAATATAATATAAAAAAATCATAATAGTTGATTACTCTTTAGAATCTGAGTAAACTGTAGGTTTAAAGAGTGTTTAAATTCTTTTATTCTACTAAACAACAGCTTTGTATTTAGAGATTTTGAACGGGCAATGCATAAGAGAAAATTTAGATCTTTATTCTTCTTGAATTGGGCTTGTCTTTGTGAGATTTAGTTGATAAAAATAAAATAATAAAATAATACATATAAATTATACATAATTAACAATATACGTGTGTCTTAAACCCTTTAAAAGGCAAGTAAATGTAAGATGAGTAGAGTATATAGTTTCACGAGTTGGTTTATCTCTTTCCAAATGCTAGTTAGAAAGATATGGATTAAACTTGTTAGCACTTTTGTAGTTTTAATTTCACCTTATTTGAGTTTCATGATCAGAGGTTTCTAAAGCTCAAGAAGTAGAGCATTGCAACTTCGATTGGCTCGATGAGTAAGATTGTAATTGTCACGTGGAAACTTTTCGAGCCTGATAAACACTGCCACAAGTGTTTTAAAGGTTCGAGATCAAACTTTTGGTTATTTGAAGTATACATTAATAAACATATATGGTTAAAATTTAATTATTTCAACAAATTTATTTAGTAACTATTAATATTGGTTTACATTTTATTAAAGAGAAACATATATTTAGAAAAATTTTGTCGAGTAGTGGGCTTCGAAATATTAATACAGCCAATGGAACAAATCAAACCTAATCAAACGTGAATAAAATTTAAGTTGAGTTCATCATAGTTTCGATAGTCCGATGCTATTTATCACTTCTAAAAATTTCTATGTAATTTACCAAAAATAAATAATAATAATAATAATAATACCAACCATAATGGTATTATAAAAAGTGAATGCCATCCCATCAACAACAAAACCAAAATCACAGTCAAAACGATTGAATGTTAGAAGTTAGAACTAGCAAAATAGAGCAAATATTTGGGCAGCCCTCGAAAATTTCAGAAGAAATCAGGGACTTCCACCTCGTCTTCCCTCTTTTTCCCCCAAAAATTTCCCTCGTTTTCTTCCCTTCTGTTCCCCCTCGCTCTCTCTAAAAACCCCCCAAATTTTCAAACACTCTGAAGTAAGTTTTCTCTCTCTAAATGCTTTTAATTTTCCCTCTAGTTCCTTCAGTTTTCTCCGATTTCTCTGCACCTCTCTCTCTCAGAGTCTGAAATTGTTTTAAAATTTTTCTAGGGTTTGACTTTTGGCCTTTGACGCAGTGCATTTGAACTTGTAAGTACCTTACACTGTTTTCAATTTTCTGAATGTTAAGGTTTATTGTGTACTATTGTAATTGTTATCTAGTGTTCTATTAGATTCGGGACTGTGTTATATTTTTTAATAATGCTTGTTTTTTTACTGCTCTAGTAATTTTCACTTACTAATAGTGCTTTTGATTTAGGGGTTTTAGTTTCATGCTCGCTTGTTGTGCCATTTTTATTATCTTCAATGTAAGAAAGAGAGAAGAAAATGGAATTTCATTTCATTGCTTCTACTATTTGTGGGTGCTTGCATGTGGGTTTTTGAAATTGCAATTTGAGCTTTTATTCTAATAGATAATGTTCATTTTATCTGTTTTCTTTTCCTTAGGAACCAACATCAGTAGATGATTATTATTTTGTGTATCGGTGGTGTAGAATTGTAATTTATTTTATTTTGATTTTGGATCTTCAGGGTCCCTGGAAGGGGTTGGTCTGAATCCTTTTGATATTGAAGGAAGTCTGGATTAGTTGACCGTGTTTTTCTTATGATTGTGAGTTGGTGTTTCTATAATATTAAGTTAAGGAAATTAAATCATGAAGCAATTTGATTAATTTTGTTTGTTGATTGTTGATTTAGGATGAAGATTTTGGGGAATTGGTGGTAGCTGGGGAAGATTGTGGATTTAGGGCAAGAGAAGTTGAGAGAATTGGAATTGCTCTCTAAACATGGAGTGCAATAAAGATGAGGCAATAAAGGCAAAACAGGTTGCAGAAAATAAGATAAGAATTGGAGATTTTGTAGGGGCACAAAAGTTTGCACACAAGGCTCAACGTCTCTACCCTGAACTTGACAATGTTTCCCAGATTTTAACAGTGTGTGAAGTTCACTGCTCTGCACAAAACCAAGCTTTGGGGTCAGAAAAGGATTGGTATGGGATTCTTCAGATTGAACGGTCTGCTGATGAGGCCACCATTAAGAAGCAGTACAGAAAGCTTGCACTTTTGCTTCATCCAGATAAAAATAAATTTGCTGGCGCCGAGGCTGCTTTCAAGCTGATTGGGGAAGCAAATAGGGTGCTTTCAAACTCGACAACACGATCTACCTATGACTCGAAGTGCAGAGCAGCAGTGAGAAGTTCTGCACCCAAGACACAGCCTCAGTCTGCGAAATGGAATTCCTTTGTTAAGAAACAAAATGGGCCAGCGACCATCTTTCCAAAAGGTCCTTCGCAGTATGGGGCTACAAACACTGTTCCAAAAGCTCCTTCACAGTTTGCAGGTCCACATCCTGTTGAGAATGCAGAAGTGACTGCATTTTGGACAAGCTGTTCTAATTGCGGCATGAGATACCAATACTATAGAACTTTTGTAAATAAGGTTCTGCGTTGTCAAAATTGCCAACAGTGCTTCACTGCATTTGATTTGGGTACTCAGGGCATGCCACCAGGATTTCCTTGGCACCAGTTTCACAATCATAATGGGGTTCCAAATCCATCCATGCAGAATAGCTTTCCAAATCCTGGGGCCCTCTAAGGTGGCCTCACAAAACAATGGTGGAAAGCCGTCTGGGAGAAACTTTTTCACACGGTTTGATCCTGTCTCTAATTCTGGAAATGCTTCTCAGGCTGGTGGGAGTTCTAAGACCCAAGAAAAAGTTGGCGGTCGAGTGAATCTGAAGGAAGATGCTGGAATGCCCAAGCCTAAGTTAGCAAATGGGATGGAAAGTGACAGAATACCAAAGCCCAATGTTGGAAAGCCCAGTGTAGTTGGAACTTCAAGAAATTCAACCAAGAAGAGAAAGAGGAAGTCAGTATTTGAATCTGATGAAAGTTCTGAGTCTAGCAACTGTGATGAAGAAGTGGATGTGGAGGTTCAAGAAAAAGATGGTAAATTTTCAAGTCAGAATTTTGTACCTGATGCAGGGCAGCAGCTTAGAAGATCTTCAAGGCAAAGGAAAAATGTTTTGTACAGTGAAAAGATTAATGATGGTGATTTTCTTAGCTCCCCAAAGAGGTCAAAAGGGAGCAAGCCAGACCGATCCGGTGAAGAGGAGCTGCAACAAGCAGGTGTTAATGGTGGTGTATCCAAAGATGGCAAATCAACTCAAAGGGAGTCGAAACAGAAAGCCAGTGCTATTGAAGAGAGCACGCCAAATAAGAAAAGCAAAACCAAGGAACACAAAGCAGAAGGGAAGGAAGCAGACATCTCAGATTGTGATGACCAGAACACACTGAAGCCAGAGATCATTGAGTACCCTGATCCAGATTTCAATGATTTTGATAAAGATAGAGAAGAAAACTGTTTTGCTGTGAATCAAATTTGGGCTATTTATGATACATGTGATGGCATGCCAAGATTCTATGCTCAGATCAAGAAAGTTTTGTCACCTCATTTTAGGTTACAGATTACTTGGCTAGAGCCTCATCCATATGATGAAAGCGAGAAAGCCTGGTGTCATGTTGAATTGCCTATAGCTTGTGGTAACTTCGTCAGTGGGAGGACTGAAGAAACTGAAGATCGTCTAATGTTTTCTCATAAGAGAAGCTGGATGAACATTGGTGGTAGACGCCTTTTCCTGATATATCCTAAGGTGGGAGAAACTTGGGCCATCTTCAGTGATTGGGATATTAAGTGGAGTTCTGACCCAGAAAAGCATAAACCACCATACCAGTATGAATTTGTGGAGGTGTTGACAGACTTTGATGAGAACGTTGGTATTGGGGTTGCGTATTTGGGCAAAGTCAATGGTTTTGTCAGCCTGTTTAAGCAAACTGCGCATCATGGGGTTATCTCATTTAGTATAGCACCAGCTCATATGTATAGATTTTCACATCAAATTCCCTCATATAGAATGACTGGCAAGGAGAGGGAAGGTGTTCCTGTTGGATCTTTTGAGTTTGATCCCGCTTCTCTGCCTACCAGTCTCAACAATGATGATCCTGATGATGTACAGATGGAAAAGGAAAATCTGGTGTCTAAATCAAATGGCTTGTCTCCTAAATCTGCTAAAGGCAAAGAGAAACCTACAATGGATTCTAAGAAGACTAGCTCGCCAAATAGGTCGGAGAGTGATCCTGAGAGAGAGCACTTAATGTCTAGAAGATCTGCAGGTGGGTCAACCAGAGAAATGCCAAATAGCAATCAAGTTGATGCCAGTCGATGCATTAATGAAAGGGGCTGTAGTGAAGCTGATGAACGAATTGAAACCCGTAAGAAGCAGACTATAGTTTGTGCGATTGATGCGTTAAGGCTCAGAAGGTCTCCAAGGGATTTGGGCAAGAAAAATGACCAATTAAATGCGACTCAGTGTGAAGTCCAGGAGGAAGTCTACAAGCATTCAGATGCTAAAAAGGTCAGAAAGCAGAGCAGCATTCTTCAGTTTATGGGAAGTGTTTCTTCAAGTCGTTATAATGAGAAGATGCATTTGCATAAGAAAGAAGGAAGTTTTACTAGTGACAAGGAAACCTGTAATGCCCCTTTATCTCGATCTACAGATCACAAAATTGCTGATGCTGTGTTTCATGACTTTAAGGCGGAAAGATCTGAGGACAAGTTTGATTTTGATCAGATATGGGCACTCTACAGTGATGTTGATGGAATGCCTAAGAACTATGCTCAAGTTAAGATAATTGAGACTGCTGATTTCAGATTGCATGTGGTGCCACTTGAAGCCTGTTCTCCATCAAATGCCTTGAGTCAGCCTGTTTGTTGTGGGACATTTATAGTTAAAAATGGTAAAACCAAGGTTTTCCCACGCTCAGCTTTTTCTCATCAGGTAAAAGCTGATGTCATTGGTGAAAATAGAGTTGAAATATATCCAAGAAAGGGTCAGGTTTGGGCTGTATACAAGGAAGGCAACTCAGAGTTGGTGGTCTCTGACCGGCTGAAGGGTGAATGTGACATTGTAGAAATCTTGGAAGATCATGGACAGAACATAAAAGTAGCCATTCTGTCATGCGTTAATGGATATAAGTTGGTGTACAGAATTCCAAGAAGGCAAAGGTCCAAAGCTGGATTCATGAATATTCCGCGGGCAGATTTGAGCAGATTTTCTCATCAGATTCCAGCTTTTCAGCTCACAGGAGAGAAAAATCATCAGCTTAGGGGCTGTTGGAATCTTGATCCCTTGGCGATTCCTGGTGCTAGTCCTGGTGGTACTATCATTTTAGATTAAATAGGAGGACTATGTTGTCAACCATCCTTTTTCCCCCTCACCTTAGTGTAAGCGGGATCTTTTGCTAGAATGCCACACGTGAAAAGAATCAAATGAATCGGAGTAGAAGCTATTAACATTTTACTTTGTACACATGGATGGCCTTGATTGTTATTATTCTTTTATTTGGGCCAGTTTTTATGTAACCTGCCAGATGATGAAATTTCTCCGGAACTTTTGTAGACTCCTCTGTGGTTAATTTTTAGTGTTCACAGTACTTTCACATTTTGTGATCTATTTTTATTTATCTTTAACCCTTATGAAAATTTAAGCAATGGGGAAGTTTTGGTTTACTTTGTCTTTTCACAGGGATAACGATTTGTAATTTGTCAATTCTACACCCCAGAATTCTAGAACTGTTGTTGGTGCTTATAAATCTTAACTGGAGAATTTGGGGAAGCTCTTTATCTGAAATTGGCACCATGGATGAAATTTGTCTATGTTGATTGTTGATCTGAGAAAGCCACTTGAAGATTGTGGCTAAAAAGTTCTTTTCACCTTCGTTCAATTGGCCTTCTTATTGTGTCTTTTGTTCCTGTTGATGCTGTTGCCGTGCCTAAGTCAATGACTGCTTTGGAGGACAAAAGAAATGCTTGAATCGGTTTATTCCTTTTTGGTCATCACTTGACGTTTGAAATTTTTGGTGTTGCTCTGCAGGTTGTTTTAGTTCGAGTTGCTCTTTGCCTTGGACTCAATATTTATGCAAAACCAGTTGTGATTTTCCTTCGACCAGTGATGTCATTTGTTGCTGTGGTACCTCATTGTGTATTGGTATCCCTCTTGCAATCAATCGAAGTCAGATTCTATCCATAGAGGGTCATTGGTTCTTCTAATACTGACATTTCATGCAGTGGTATTTTCTGTGGGATATTGGGTCTCCAAATTCCATCCTTGAGGTAATTGCTTTCTTACTCAAGAGTATGTTATCCTACACATGGTAAGGGAGAACCTTTGCTTGATAGAACTGAAAGAAAATTCTCCTTGTCATTGCCCTTGTTCACTGGACTTTGGTTAATTGCTAGCTGGTTTTAAGTTCCCAATGTGTTACCAGAAATAACTGAACTCATTTTGGGACCCTTTTTGATAGTCCACACTTTAATATACTCAGGTGATGGGTCTTCCAAGGTAGGTGCTTCTTAATTTTGCTAATGCAAGTAAAGCAAATCTGATGGTCTTCCATCCTCATGCATGAAACAAGTGCAAGCAAAAAAAAAAAAAAAAAAAAACGTAGAATGTCTATTGGTATCAGTGTATCACTTTGACGAAGATAATGGGCATGGTTATCTGAGGCATTTATTTCTAGAAATTTAGAACTTGAGGTCTCATTTGCCCGACTTTATAAGCAAAGTGTGTTATTTCTTACATTTTTCACTTCTGCTATTGCCAATCCCCAGAAATTCATATAGAACTTGCTGTTCTTCTGCTTATTCCTTCTCTTCTGATGATTTTTATTTTAATCTCAAGGCTCTCTTCTTCTCTACTTTGCTTTCAGTAACTGAAATGATCAACTTGTCAGCCATATTTTTCAACTTGGTGAGTTATTATAGTTTCACATTCCCAACCTTGATGACGATCTTATATATCTTATCTCGATACTGTCATGAATACGATTGCATTTCCTTTCCGATTGTTAGAATTTCACTTACCATGGTAGTTTAACCAGTTATTTGTTTTATGCATTTCCTGCATAGGTCACATTCATAGAAAAACAAACAGCAGTACAGTTAGTGTGATCCACGTCAAAGTGGGAAGATAATTCTTTTGTCCATTGACTGACTCTAGTGGTGAAATTCACAGATATTTTGAGTTATAGTATCTGGGAAAAGGTCCGTTTACTCCCACCCTGCTTACTGGTAGAAGCTCAAGTTCTTATAGAGAAGAAAGGTTCTATTTCCTCTCAAATGGGAGCTTCTGTAGTAGATCGCTTGATGGTTAGAACCTTTGTGGTCCATACACTAGAATCGTTTAAATTAGAGCTTATAGGCAAAAGAATTGACTGGATTTTGTTACGGGCAAGGAGAAGAAGTCAGCTGGAGAATCTCATTGTGCCCTGGAATGCAAAGTTCCACCTTTGCAGGTCTTCTTGCTTGCCACTCGGTTGCTTGTAAGCAGTCAAGCCGTTCTACAACCATGCTCAGTGGTTGCAATGGTTATCACCGGTCTTTGCCTTGCTTCTTCTTCCTAGGGCAGTGGCTCTCGAATACATGACTTAACAAACTTACTCAACTGGCACAGAAGCTCTGCCGTGAACTCTTTAACGAAGCAAACATCCTGCAGTTTCAGGCCTTAGATTGAACGGTTGTGTTACTTTATGTGTTGGAGTTGTATACAGTAAAAGTTGGGCTGTGCTCTGTAGAGAGTATGTACAACTTATTAGTTTCTTTAACACAGTAAATGATTCTTATAACCTGTAATGTAAGGCAATTGCCATGCCGAATCTTGATTATTTATTAATTTATTTTTTTGTTATTTAGACCTTACAGTAATATATTTTAGAATAGTTTGACAAAGGAGATTAAAGTGTAATCACACCCCACTAATTACAGAAATGTCATTATTTGCTTAAATTCAAAAAGATTTAAGTAGACACTAGTTGGTCATGTCATTTGGAAGTTGGAACTATTATCTCAGTTTTAAGGCCGGCTTTCAGCAAGCTGATGCAGCCGTTAGCAAACAGAAATTCAACACTAGAGATGACTTCACCCGTATTAGTTAAATTACAAAAAAAGATTAGGGGCATTCCGAGAATTGAACTCGGGACCTCTCGCACCCTAAGCGAGAATCATACCACTAGACCAAATGCCCTTGATGCTGTTAACATCTTAATAATTTTATTTATAGTAATTATAAAGTAATTGAGATCCCTGCCTTATATGAATGTATCGGTCCTCTTCTTTCCTTCTCATATGTTCGTGCGTTACAAGTTGTGTGACATATGCTTGCAGGAAATGTGTAATCGTTTCAGACTAAAAGTTGTTTCTTATTTTAATTTGTAAGTTTGATGAAGTAAGCTGGCGTTGTTGTCTTTATTTAATAGACGCTTGGATTGGGAAATAGCAAATTGCAACATGCACGTTAACTATTCGATAAAGTGCCTGTTAGAATTCTCAGACCTATCTCAAGCTCGAGTATTGCATGTCCCCAAAGATAAACGACATTTTCACTGTTTCATATTGCAGATTTTAGATTGCTCAGGAGACTATATAACAAGTTAACAACGGCAGCTCGATAGATTAAAAGGGAAGGTAATCTCTCTTCATATCTTCTCGAAGATTCTTTTTTATGTATTCAATTCTGCCTTACGTATGCATTAAATAGGGGTTCTGATTATTATTATTATTTTTAAATTAAGTTTCTTATTGGGTGTTGGATTTTGGCTAAATTGTGATTGCTTGCTGAGAAATTAGATTGTGTCATGAGATTTTGCACTATTTTGGTTTTTTTTCTTTTTTTTTTTTGGAGTTTTTTGGATTTTTGAATTCATTTGTCAATATTTTGCTATATCCTGAAATGATGTAAAGCACGAGCTTCAAAGTTTACTCTTTTTTTTTTTTACTAATTGCTTATATATTAATTGGATAATGTGTTTTCAAATGAGCTTATATTTATTAGAAAAAGGGCCTGTTTTGTCTTTGTGTATAAGCGTGAAGCGATGCCCAAATTTTGGAATAAGCTTGTGAAGAATCTGGAACTGAGAGTTAAGGACAACTGGACAAGAAACGATGTCTTGAAAAGGTCATTTGTGTTTTTGTTGTAGTGACTTCATCTTTGAGTTGTTTTATTGCAAATACTCGATACTAGAGTTCTTGGGGTGATTGTGATGATTTTTTAGTATGCTTTGACCATAAGAAGCTTCCATGTCATAAATTGTTGGCTCAGATTATTCAAATGTTTAAGAGAAACCTAAATGTGATTGCCCATTGCATATTATCTGATTTCCTTTTGTTTGATTGTTTCATCTCATGGTAGAGAAAGTCTCAAGATTCTGAGTTTCTTGTTCTTTTTGAACAGTTTAGATTCTGATTGATAATTTGCATATCTGTGTCAAATGTATAGTAATTTTCCACTATATGATATATTAATTACGAAGGCATTATAAATGTATTATTACTGGACGGATTTTGATGCATTTCACTTGTGCTTCTCTTAAGCTCCTTGGCTCTATCAAATCCTCATTAATTGATTTAAGCTAGCTCTGACTCTCCCTTTCTGTATATTATTTGCTTGCTGGAAACGTGTAAGTTTGTTGGATTACTACTTGTGTTCTATTTCAATTTGTAATTTTGTTTTGGAGGAAGAAGAATTTGGTTTTTGTTTTCATGAATGGTTTCCTGTTGTTTTTTGTTTTCAAGAATGGTTTCCTGTTGAAGTAGCATATCGCAGAATGCATGTTGATGATAAAATGATTGTCAGAACTCTTGAGGTACTTATGGCAAGATTTTTGCATGTTGAAATCCTTGTGATTTAATCTCTATTTCATGTTGCAGTTTTTTATTTTCCAAGGGATCATATAGCAAGTGAAATACAGCAGCTGCGTAGTTTGTGAAACGTGAAAACATGCTGAAGCAAGTATTAGGCAAGGTTTTAAACAACTGGCTGGTTGCAAATGGAGGAGAGAAGGCTATTAGGCCTTTCCTTTATGTACCCACTAGTAGTTTGCATCAAGGGCAGGTATTTAGCTTAGGATGTGGTTATGAGCTATTTTGTAACCACCCATTTGACCTTTTTTTTTTCTTTTTTTCTTTGGAGTTCACGTAGAGTCAGGTCTTTTATGGTTTCAAAAAATTGAAAAAAGAAGCTAGGTCTTTTATTGGTTATCAAATTGTTCCCAGTGTTTGTACTTGATACAATAGAAGAGACTAAGAGAACCAAAATCAAAGATGAAAACAGTGGCGCTTCGCTTTATTAATGTTGCTTGTTGAAACTTATTATTAGGAAAGAGGTGCAAATTTGATTTTGGAAGTGAAATATTATGAGTTTGTGTTCATTTATATAATGGATTACAATCTAAAAGGTATTGTGAATGTCTTATATTAGGTTAGTTTTGGTTGATACTTGATAGAACTGTGAACTTGTAATAATACTGATAATAAAGTACCAACAAACTATATATGCACACTCATCCAACAGACTGACTTAGATTTGATATGTTTGGATTTGTAAAAGCAATTTTCACCGTTCCAATCATATTATGCCAGGTTAGTTTGTATAGATGAGTTTGTTATGTTTAGCATAAATCTTTTTCGAATAGACTGTATTCATAGTATGATTGTGTTTATGCACTTGAAATGGTTACAGGTTCTAAATGCACCAAGGAGCTTTTTTGGGGTTGAGGATTTCCTTGATGATGACAATAGCCGGCCATACACTTACAAGAAGGAGAAGAGATCGAAGAACACAACCAAGCATATTTCATTCAAACAACGCACTGTTGCATATATGGAACCATTTACACTCGACGTGTTCATCTCCAAGCGATTTGTTTCAGCCTCACTCACTCATAGGGTTACTAGTAAGCAAGTAGCCGTTGCTGGTACAAACTCTAAAGACATTAAAGCAGTGCTCAAGTCCCGATCAGATATACCTGCATGTTTGGCCATTGGTCGGATTTTGGCAGAGAGGGCCCGAGAAGCAGATGTTTACACTGCTTCTTACACGCCCAGGGAGCGGGATAAATTTGAAGGAAAGATTAGAGCTGTGGTTCAGTCCCTTATTGATAATGGAATCGATGTTAAAATCTATCTTGATTGAATAATTAAATTGCACTTGATATTGAAATTACTCTTGTTCGACCATTGTACTGTTAGCTTTTTACTCGTCTTTGTAAAGGCAAAATTGCGGTGTTCTAGAATGAAAGAAACTTTTGCATTTTCGGTATTTTGGGTTCAGATATGTGAATAATAGGATATAATTTTTGACTACTTGGCCAATCTTCTTGAGACAGGATTTTTCATTTTCTCAGGTTACTATAATAAATTTTGGACATAGTGCTTTTTATAAGGTTTATCAATAAGAAGATAACCTTCTAGAATGCTCATTTTCTATGTGAAAGAGAACAAAAGAATGGTGTAGGTTGGAGCTTTAATGGCTTCATATCTCACTCATTATTTTGAATTTTCTTTTGTTATCTTTCGTTAATGGGTTTAAATCGGGGGAGTGAATTTATGAGAGTGGGTAAGAGTCTTAAGACACTGGGGTTCCAAACACAAGGTAGTTAATACGTAAATGCAAAGCAATCTCCATCTGCGAAGGCAATGAATGCAAGCTAACCTTAAAAAGTGGCATGGAAGAAAAGAGAGGATGCATTATGGCTGACTGTCTAATTGGGAAAATATTACTGACACGGAGCAAACCCACAGAAGGGATCAGGACTGCATTAGTACAGGCATGGAAAACAACAAAAGAGGTGAAAGTTGAAAACCTGGGCAACAATATCTTTATTTTTATGTTTGGTTTGGAAGCTGATAAGCGAAAAGTAATGGCTGGAGGGCCATGGCATTTTGACAGAGCACTGATTGTGCTTAAAGAGCCTAATGGAATTGGAAATATGAGGAAACAAGAATTCAAACATGCAGCATTTTGGATACAAATTCACAATGTTCACTTAGTATGTATGGAGCGGGATAATGGTCAGAAGCTTGGAGAATTACTAGGAGAGGTGCTAGAGGTATAAACTGATGATGATGGAGGATGTATTAGCCTATATGCAAGAGTTAAGAGTATGTATTGATATTACGAAACCATTATAGAAAATGGTTTTTTGGGAATTGAATGACGATAATGAAGTGGAGTTGCCTATCTTGTATGAACGGCTCCCAGATTTCTGTTTTTACTGTAGAATTATTGGGCATCAACTTAAAGAGTGTTCGGCTTACAATGGGCAACCAAAGGAAGAATTGCCTCAAATGAAGGCATTGTCTAAAGCTGAGAAAACGAAGTTGAATCGAAGAAGAGATAGGTGGAATATAAGGTTTGAGCAACAACTCAATGGATTCACAGAAGCAAAGCATCATGGAAGCAGTCAGCCACAACAATCTAGTTTGAACCCAAATACGAAAGAACCCAGGTCAAACCAAACCGGTTCGGGAGAAACTAATGGTCAGGCAACTATGACCGATGAGCAATTAATGCAAATGACTCTTGAACCGAGAAAGCAGTAAGATAACAGTCAAAAGCAATCTAGCATAACGGTTGTTGAAAATGTAGTTGACAGTATAAATGCCTGTGGAAAGAGGGGAAAAGAAACAGGAACAGAGAACTGGGAGGACACAAGTAAAAAATTGGCGCTGAGCTTAGCGCTACGTCCAATTCCAAACCCAGCTCAAGTCGAGAAAGAAAATTTGAGTTCACATGAGGTGGTATATGATGGGCCCGGTACAGAATCATTAGGCTGAAAAAAAAAAGAAGCTACAGACTAGAAATGCAAGTATCAAGGGGCACAGTAAAGAGGGTCAATTACTAAAAAAAGGCCAGTTCATAAATCACTAAAGCCAAGCCCAAACCACAAAAGAACACCGATTCAAAGCCCCTGCAAAACCAATACAACTAAAACAAGCTTCTGCAATTTATGTACACCGAGATACAAGCTGAATTGCGAATGGCTCGGGAATAGAAGAAAAGCTGATCTCACTCAATATGCAATTCGATCGGCAGAGGCAGTCAGCCCCGCCGACAACCATAAAAATATGAAGCTGGAACATCCAAGGGATGGGGAATGAACAGATATTCATAGCTATTTAAAGTTTCTTCAGCTGTACAGACCTCAGTTGACTTTCCTGTGCGAAACTAAACTGAAGACTATACAAATGAATAATGTGGGAAAGAATTTGAAGTTTAACGATTGTTTTGTTTGAAGTAGTATCAAAGAGAGTGGTGGCCTAGCTATGTTATGGAATTTTGAAACAAGGGTAAATATTACCTCGTTCAGAAACCATTATATTGATGCTGAAGTAGACACTAAAGAGGGGAAGCAAATGAGATGTAATGGGGTTTATGGACATCCAGAGATGAGTCAGAAAAAGCATACATAGATCTTATTCAGAAGATTGACAAGTTTGTCTTCATCTCCATGGCTATGCTCTGGTGATTTTAATGAAATACCGCATTTGGAAGAGAAAAATGAAGGAAATGACAGACAGGCCAGTATGATTAGTGAATTTAAAACTATTGTCCAGGGGTGTAATTTGAGGGATTTGGGTTGTTCAGGCCAACTTGTTACATGGTTCAATAGGAGGTATGGTCCTTATTTTATCGAAGAATGACTGGATAGATTTTTATGTAGTAAAGACTGGACATAAATTTTCCAAGATCAAGCCACAAAGAATTTGGTCACTTGGTGTTTTGATTATAATCCAATCTTGATGGAAGTAATAGGCAAGGGTAATGATGATGTTGATGACTGTTTTCTGCTCGCTTCCAAGTGGTACTGTTGCCTTCTGCTCGCTAATGGTTCGAGCAGGATTTCTCGTTAGTTTCGTCTTTTCTATTTACTAGAGCGGTGATATCTTCCGACCTGCGTCCACAGAAATGGTATCAGGGGTCGCCGGGTATTTTTCTGACGAAAACACTCTGACGCTCAAGTCAGTAATCGGGTTGATTCTTTTGGAATCCCTCTTAATCTGAGGAACCGGAAAAATGTGATGTTTTTAGAGAAGAGAAAACTAGAATCTGAATAAAAAAATTGGAGTTGGAATCAAAAGTCCTTTTACCTTGGTCCTCGTCTAGTATTTATCCCCTCTATTTTCCCGCCCCTTTGCTTGGATGCCTACCCCTGCATTAATTACGCTTGTGTCTTTCTGACATCTAGGGTCTGCGACAACCTGGGCGTGATATCGACAGTATGGGTTCCGTGGCAAATGATCATACCGTAGGTTCGTGTGTAATGATGACCTGTGAGGCGCACGTGTCTTCGACATCAGGGTTCTGCGACGACCTAGGCGTGGATATCGACAGTATGGGTTCCCGTGGCCAAATGATCATGCCGTGTAGGTTCGTGTGTAATGATGACACTGTGGAGGCGTGCGTCAGTCATCAATAACAGTGATGAAACCCCACGGCGTGGGGGTGCCTGTCAGTCATCAACAATTGTGACAAGTTGTCGGGATAAGGGGCCGCTATGCTTAGGTCTGCTATGCTCAAGCTTCGGTTTCTCTTTGTTCATGGTGCTTCCCGCAACGCGACTAGATCTCTCGATGGTCGAGGGTCTCTGTGACATTGTCTGAGTAGGATGAGAATATCAAACCCCGACCAGCTTTGACACCGAGCAGGGGTGTTTTCATGCTAGCGATCAGGTCTTCTGCTCTGGCTGGATTGTCCTCGAGGGGGTCTGCTCGGCATTGCCCAAACACCAGTCCCCCAGTTTCTAGTCTTGAGAGTGAAATGAGATAAGACTGGAAACTACTTGTTTGAGCGGGTTCCTCACTTTATACCTTCTCATGCTGAGCTGTCCGCCTTTTCCGTCACTTTACATTTAATGCGAGATGCATGGACTGATATTGACTGCTCGTTTGAATTTTGAAGAGGCAGTTATTTGAATAGTCGTGTCCCCTTGAGTAACGTGCCATCTGTTGACGTGACTTACTTTCCCCTTTATAAGCCCTTAGTTTCAATACTGTGCCTTTTCATTTTCACTCTTTGCTTTGAACTAGAAACCGCTGCCCATCAGCGAAAGCCATCTTCTTCGTTGCCGTCATCGTCACTTGCCTTATTCAGATCAGCATCAGGCATAAGTTCTTTGACTTCTCCTTGTTCTCGTTCTTTTTATTTTCTGGGTTTCTAGTTTCCCACTTGGTAGGTTGTATCTCTAGGAAAACATGTCAGCCACTCAACAACCCTGCCGGATGTGCCCTGAAGAATAATCTTCTTCGAGTGACTCCGAAGCCAATAGGGGGGTTCCAATGAGAGACCCAAGTCCTAAAGAGGTCGAGGTTACGGGGGAAACTTGGCAGCAACAGAGGCAAAGGGCTGGCCAAAGGTCGGAGGCCGAGTCATTTGCCATTAACAACATGAGGTGTGAGACCTCACACCAGGATTTAGATCGGCTTAAGGCTATCTACCATATCCCTGCCAGTGTTGATTTACGTCTTCCTGATAAAAATAACACCCCTAGCCGTTCTCCTCGAGGGTATGTCACCCTCTATCTAGAATGTTTTAAGTGGGGCGTGAGGTTGCCTATACAACCCTATTTTACCCTAGTCCTATCTCAGTTGCATCTGGCATTTGGGCAGTTGAACCCGAACGGGTGGAGGGTTCTTTCGGGGCTGTACGTCATGTGGAGGCGTTGTTATTTGGGTAAGCCAACGGTAGATGAAATAAAGCATCTCTACCAGTTGAAGAGCAGTCCAAAGGACGCGGGCTGGTACTACCTCACATCCAGCTTGAAGAGCAAGAAACCCATCACCGACCTCTCTACCTCCGGTGGCAACTGGAAGGGTAAATTCTTCTTTACTGGAGGGAACTGGGGCGAGCAGCCTCTGCCACCAAGGAGGTTCCTCAAATTCCTTCTCGCTTTTGTACCCCAGGTCATCTGCTGCTTATCATGTTTTCTGTTTTGATTTTTTTTGTTTACTCTCTCTTATTATTTTTTCTGGTCTTTGTTGTAGTCTCTTGGAGCGTATCGTATTGGGTTAGGGAGGAGTTATAGGCGCATATTAACACCGCCTTGGACAACATGAGCTTGTGCAGAGAGTTATTGACTCACCGGAACTTTACTCGAGTTTGGTTTAATTCCCGAGGAATGAGACATGAGCGGTATTCTCTCTCGATTGAAGAAGCCTTCCAGCACGGTGGAGAGATCGAGCAGCTCCTCTGCTCCAACTAAGAGGTCCAGAGTTGACCTCACTGCCTCGCCAATCAAGGCTATTCCTCCTGCTCGAGAGAGTGAGTGAGCAGCCGAATAAGCTCCCAAAGGGCCCAGAGCTTCGTCCGGCCGATCCAAATCAGACACTCTGGAGCAGCAGCCCAATTCACGATCCCTATGTCGAGATTTTACCGGTATATGGGAGAAGTTCGTGGAGGAGTTGAGTCCTGCAGTGTTAGCGAGTGGCCAACATGTTCCAGCGCCTCTCGTGTCGGGCTACTGACTGCCTCCACTGCCTTCAAGACCAAGGCCATAAGTTTTAAGAAGAAGATCAGGGCTTAAAATCAGGGCTTGAGGCAGGCGCTCGAGCAGAAGGAGGAGGAAGCGACTAAGCTTCGTGCTGAGAATTTTACCTTTGAGGAGAAGGCAGTTTTGGCTGAGTCTAAGGTACTCTAGCTCTCAGAGTGAGTTGTCCATGGTCCGGGATGAACTTGTGAATGCCCGGAAAGACCTCGATATACAAAGGTCTACTTCGAGAGGACCGTGGAGGTAGAGACTTCTCGCCTTCAACATAAGGTGGACTCCCTGGAGAGTCAGCTCGCAGAGGAGTACAATAAAAGGGTGACCTTCAGCTACGAGTACATCATGTTCATCCTAGGCAAGGAATACCCCGAGCTGGATATGTCCAAGCTTGAGGCGAGTGTGGATGCTTACATGAAGGAGCAGGATGCCCGGACTCAGGAACCAAGGGATCCTTTTGCTCAGGAGGAAGTGGATGCTGCAAGGTCCGGAGAGGCTGCTCCTCCAGCTGATGAAGCTCAAGCTGCTCCTACTGTCAAGAAGGATCTTCAAGATGCCCCCTCTTCTGAGGCCCATGCCCCAACTACTAGCCCGACTGCTCAAGGCCCTTGATTGGCCTTGATGCATTACCTTTTTCTCCTTTTTTTTGTACTTGTAACTTCGGTAATTGAATAAAGAACATATTTTCTCACTTTGCCTTTGTACTTTTAATCTGTTCTCAAGTTCTTTGTGGGGTAAATTTCCAGCAGGCTTCGTGTCTTCCCCATATAATTTTGATTATGGTTTGCTTCCGCTTGTCTTGCCAAAATGTGATCAACTAGATTAACCCCTTATGAACTCTGGCTGTTTTACCTTAACCCGAACGGACTTTAAAATATGAGGCCGTGGTATCTTTCTGGGCGAGCTTGTTGTGCTTGAGCTCATTCTGGCCATGTCTGCCTTCTTGTCTTGCCTAAAGTTAGACTTTGAGACTTTGGCCTTTAGCTTCATTAGCGAGCTTATCTTGTTCGAGCCTTTTTGTCTTATGCTTGGCACCGCCTCGCCTTAGGTTAGGCTTTGAGACTTATGGCCTTTGCATTTCTTCGTGAGCTTGTTCAGCTCGAGCTTTCATTGGGCTTATGCTTGGCACCATCTCGCCTTAAGTTAGACTTTGAGACTTACGGCTTTTGCATTTCTTCGTGAGCTTATTCTGCTCGAGCCTTCACTTGGCTTATGCTTGGCACCGTCTCGCCTTAGGTTAGGCTTTGAGACCTACGGATTTTGCATTTCTTCGTGAGCTTATTCTGCTCGAGCCTTCACTTGGCTTATGCTTGGCACCGTTTCGCCTTAGGTTAGGCTTTGAGGGCTTTTGCATTTCTTCGTAAGCTTATTCTACTCGAGCCTTCACTTGGCTTATGCTTGGCACCGTCTCGCCTTAGGTTAGGCTTTGAGACTTACGGCTTTTGCATTTCTTCGTGAGCTTATTCTGTTCGAGCCTTCACTTGGCTTATGCTTGGCACCGTCTCGCCTTAGGTTAAGCTTTGAGACTTACGGCCTTTGCATTTCTTCGTGAGCTTATTCTGCTTGAGCCTTCACTTGGCTTATGCTTGGCACCGTCTCGCCTTAAGTTTAGGCTTTGAGACTTACGACCTTTGCATTTCTTCGTGAGCTTATTCTGCTCGAGCCTTCAATTGGCTTATGCTTGGCACCGTCTTACCTTAAGTTAGGTTTTGAGACTTATGACCTTTGCATTTCTTCGTAAGCTTATTCTGCTCGAGCTTTCACTTGGCTTATGCTTGGCATCGTCTCACCTTAAGTTTAGGCTTTGAGACTTACAGACTTTGCATTTCTTCGTGAGCTTATTCTACTCGAGCCTTCACTTGACTTATGTTTGGCACTTCGTCTCGCCTTAAGTTTAGGTTTTGAGGCTTACGGCTTTATCTTTTATTTGCTTTCATAAGCTTTAATATGCTCACATAGGATTGATTAATTTTCGAAGCATTTCTCTTACTTTTATTCACGTACAAGATTTTACACATTTCTAGTGTGGCGAAAACTGAACACTAATGCTTGTAATACAAGAGAACTTACTAGAAATATTTCACCAAATGCTGTGCATTCCATGGCCTTTTAACTTCTTGTCCAATTGGATAAGTCAGCGTGTATGCCCCCGGACCGGTTACTTGAGAGACCCTGTAAGGACCTTCTCAGTTCGGGCTCAACACCCCTTGCTTGGGATTTTTAGTACTCTGGTTTACTTTTCTAAGTACCCAGTCTCCTATATGAAATCGACGGATGTCCACGTTCTGGTTGTAGTAGCGAGCTACCTTCTGCTGGTATTCTGCCATCTTAATTGCTGACCTTTCCCTTTTCTCCTCCAGCAGATCCAAATTTGCACACATCTGCTCATTGTTCTACTCCTCATCGAAGTGCTTTGTCCGATGTGTGCCCATCCCTATCTCTCTTCATACCCGAATGCCAAGGAAAACAGTGTTTCTCCCGTGGAGGTTTTGTGTGTGGTTCTATAAGCCCACAACACATCAAGCAGCTCGTCGACCCAAGCTCCCTTCTACTCACCCAATCTGGTATTCAGGAGACGCTTTATAGATTTGTTCGCGCCTATACTTGCCTATTTGCATGTGGGTGTGATGGTGAGCAGAACTTCAGTTCTATCCCCATATTTTTGCAAAAGTCTCTGAAGTTGTTATTGTCGAACTGCCTCCCGTTGTCTGTGACCAGTGCGTGGGTGATCCTGCACTTGCAAAGCACATTTGTCCAAATAAATTCAATGGTTTTGCTTTCTTTAATACTGCTTAAAGCTTCCACTTCAACCCATTTATTGAAATAATCAATTGCCACCACGGCATGTATTGTAGATGCTCTCTCTTTTGGCAGTGGTCCGATCAGGTCGATTCCCCACTGAGCAAATGGCTATGGTAAGTTCATCACGGTGAGGTTCTCTAGAGGCTGAGCTACGTAGTTGGTGAAGATTTGACAATTCTTACAGCTCCTTGTCTTCTCTTGCGCGTCCTGGTGAATCCGAGGCCAGAAGTATCCTTGCCTCAAGGCTTTAAAAGCTAGAGATGTTGCGCAAGAATGGTTTCTGCAAATTCCTTCGTGTATTTCTCTGAAGATGTAGTCGGCCTCCTCCTTGTCCAAATAGCGCAACATTGGCAGGGCGTATCCTCGCCTGTACAATACCCCGTCGATCAGTGTGTACCTTGCTGCTTGGCATCTCAGCTTCCTTGCCTGTTTCTTGTTAGCAGGCAATGTCCCTTCCTTGAGATAAGAGATAATTGGGTCCATCTAGGTGCTGCTCGAGGACAAGCTCATCACCTCGTCCTCTTGCTCGATACTCGAGTAGGTCCTGATCTTCACTGGAATGGACTTAGGCATCTTGGGGTCAGATACAGTGGTCATCCGTGCTATCATATCCGCTCGAAAGTTTTCTCCACTTGCAATCTGTTCCACCTCTACCGCTCGAAGCTTCCCAATTAACTGTCTTACCTTTCGAAAGTAAGCCTTCATCTTCTCGCCTTTTGCCTGGAAGCTTTCATTGAGGTGGTTTGCCACCAGCTAAGAATCTGTTCGGACCTTCACTTCCTCCGCTTTCACTACTAACGCGAGTTTTAGTCATGTAATTACAGCCTCGTTCTCAGCCTGGTTATTGGTGGGTTTAAACTTGAGCTTTATGGCATACTGTGCTTCCACCCCTTCAGGACTAAGAAGCACTACTCCTGCTCCGGCTCCCGCTCCTTGATCTCCACATGGCCCGTCTACTGTAACCGTCCACACCTTGTCTGGATCAGGGGAGCCTGCTGCTCGGTCGTTGTCTGCTCTTTTTTCTGACTCCGTACACTCAACCATAAAGTCTGCCATGGCTTGTGCTCTGATTATTGTTCGGGGCTGGTAGCTGAAGTCAAACTCGCTGAGCTCTATCAACCACTTTACCTGCCGGCCCGAAGTTTCTGGCTTGTGTAGGATCTGTCTAAATGGCTGGTTCGTCAAGACTGCTATCGAGTGTGCCTGAAAATAAGGCCTCAACTTCCGAGCAGCTGTTACCAGTGCGAGTGCCCACTTCTCCACCGGTGGATACCGAGTCTCCACCTCCAACAAAGCTCTACTAGTATAATATACGGGGTGTTACACCCCTGACTCTTCCCTTATCAAGACCAAGCTCGTTGCCTATTGTGACACAGCCAAATACAAGTATAGAACTTCTCTTGCACGCGGTGTTGATAGCAACGAGGCTTTCAGTTAGTACTCTTTCAGCTATTGGAATGCTGCTTCACATTCTGGTGTCCACTTCGTCTTTCTCCCTTTTCTCATCTCCTGGAAAAAGACATGGTATTTGTCTGTTGCTCGGGAGATGAATCTGTTAGGGATGCCAGCTTTTCTGTGAGGCTTTGTATTTTCTTGAGAGTGTGTGGAGACTTCATGTCTATCACTACTCTTATCTTCTCTGGGTTGGCCTCAATTCCCCAGTTACTGACCATGAAACCCAAGAATTTTCCAAAACCCACTCCAAAGGCACACTTCTCAGGATTAAGCTTCATCCGGTATTCCCTCAAGAGCGCGGAGGTCTCTTCATCCGGTATTCCCGCTGTGGAGTCAACAAGCTGGTCTATCTTTGGCAATGGTAAGGTGTCCTTTGGACAGGCTTTGTTCAAATCAGTGAAGTCTACGTACATTCTCTATTTCCCAATCGCCTTCTTCACCAGTACCACGTTCGAAATTCATTCAGGGTAATTGACTTCCCTTATAAATCATTCCTTCAACAGCTTCTCCACCTTACTGGCTTCACGCCTCTTTTTATTGCCAACCTGTGGCATGCCACCTTCAGATCGATTCCAGGCATATCTTCATGCATCCAGGCGAACACATCGGAGTGTGCTCATAAGCACTCGACCAGGCTTTTTCTCAGTTGCTCGCTAATACCCGAGCTGATCCTGACCTTCTTCTCCTAGTTGTATGGCCTTATTACAATTTCCTCTAATTCTTCGGCGGGCTCTTGCCTCCTCTTCTTCGACTTACTCCTCGCGTCCAGCGACGTCACTTGCATCGCTTCCTTTGCCGATGTGGCATAGCAGCTCCTCGCTACTCTTTAATCGCCCTTGACAACTCCCACTGCTCCATTCACACGATACTTCAGGACTAAGTAGTGGGTGGACATCACCGATTGGCTGGTCCTCATGAAAGTCCTCCCTAATATTGCTTGGTAGGGGCTAACTTTGTCCACAACCACAAGATCTAACATCATGTTCTTCTCAAAAGGCTTCGAGCCCGTGGTCACTAGTAAGTTGACAATCCCTAGAGGGGTTAGCCTCTCCCCACTAAATCCTTTCAGAGAGGTGCTCGTCTGCTCGAGTCTCACATCCGTTATCCCCATATCATCGAGCGTGGACTCGTATAGTATATCCACTGAACTCCCCGAGTCCACCAACATCCGGTTGAGCTCTCTGTTGGCGACATTTGCCCTTATAACCAGGGCATCCTCGTGGGAGTATAGGACCCCTTCTTCATCCTCCTCTGTCCACATGATTGGCACTTGTCAAATCCTAGCTCTTTTTGCAGTGGGGACAGCGAGCAGAACTGTCCGACTAGTAGAGGGGTATCTGCTGTAGTTCTTCTGAGTCCTGTTTGAATTTCCTACTATTATGGGCCCTCCTGCTATTACCCTCACAGCAGGTGGTTCACGGTCTATATCACAGGCTTGGCCATCCCTTGCTTGTTACTGCTCGACTACTGGGTGCCCTCCCTCAATGAACTTGTCCAAGTATTGGTTTCTAAACAAGTCCTCCACCAGGTTTTTTAAGTCACGACACTGCGACGTCGAGTGACCATGATCGCCATGGAATCGGTAGAACCTATTTCTGTCCCTCTTGTTTGCTGACTTGGACATCGGTGTCGGAGAACACAATAGCCCTCGTTTCTTTACAAGTTGAAACATATCCTCAAGTGACACCTTCAACGGGGTGTACTGCTTATAAGCGGGGCTCTGGTCAACCATTTGTATCACCCTATCCCGGGGAAAGTTTCCGGGGTGTGGAGGCAATGGGCGGTCGGCTCTGTCGTTACTTTGCATGGGCCGATTTACTGGGGGATTGCGAAGCGGGTTGCCGCTGTATTGCCGATAATCTTTGTGGTCCTTACTTGGGGACCTGCGGCGTGGAGCAGGAGTCACTCGCTGCTGGGGAGCTCTCTAGTAGGGGTTATAGGGAGCAACCCGGCCCCTTGTTGCCCTGGAAGTAGACAAGCCCCGAGCAGGCCCCCTTTTCCTCCCGTTTCGCTCCGCTGCTCTGCTCATTCCTTAACTTCGCGACTTTTTCCTCTTCGATGAATATGTCCATCTTTATTTGTTCGTATGCATTAGGGTATGAGCGGATCGATGGGGTCCGTAAGTTGTACTAGGGTCTTCCCATCTCCACCCCCTCCTTCAACCTCCTCAACACCTGGGGGTGATTGAATGCCCCAAGATCCAAGACTGCTCGGTGGTATCTCTTGATGAA
Organism: Murraya koenigii; assembly: GCA_025617385.1. Taxonomy (NCBI): domain Eukaryota; kingdom Viridiplantae; phylum Streptophyta; class Magnoliopsida; order Sapindales; family Rutaceae; genus Murraya; species Murraya koenigii. Next base: position 29,124,790 of record CM046812.1, read on the forward strand.
TCCTCGGAGGGACTCCCCCCCTTTCTACTTTATCTCCATCAATTCCATCATGTCATCTTCGGGGGCCACCACCCCCTGGAACTGCTCTGCGAACTCCATACACATTTGTTCGAAACTCAGAATACTCCCCTGCGGTAACTTGCGGTACCATTCTCTCACTCTTCCCTCCAAAGTAAGCGGGAAGGCTCTACACCTTTAGGCTGCTGTCAAGCCCTGCACTCCGGTCATGTCGTTCAAACGTTCTATGTGCATTAACGGGTCACTCTTCTCCGAAAACTTCAAGTCGGGGAAGCTGAAATCCATGGGGATTGTGATGCCCATGATTTCCGCTGAAAGTGGAGACTCATTGTCCAGCATTATCCTCCAACTTGGGGATTTCCCATTTCCCCGAAGGTCCTCAACAACCTGTTCCAACCTGCACACCTTTTCCTCCAATTCCTCCACACGGGAAGAAGATGTCGTATCTTGCAAATGCTATCGGGTCTCCATTTCCTCCAGGTTCGTCTCCTCACTTCCAGCAACGTTATGTACTTTATGCCTCTGGGCTTCATCTCCTACATTTCCCCCAGTGGGAGCGTTTCCGTAGCTGGATTCGGGAACGTTATTACTTGCTTTCCTCTGTCCGTCCCTGAGCTCTTGTAGAATGGACGTCAGCGTCTCCAACTATTTTTCCATCCGGTCCATCCTTTCTTATATTTCCCTATCTCGGGCCTCATTGGCCACTTCCCTCAGGGTCACCGATTCTTCAAGGCTTACTCTTCTTCATTGTTTTCTCTCATCGTTACGTTGCTTTTTGAATGTACTAGGAATTCAAGATTTTTGAATCGTCGTCTCTACTACGCCTCAAAATGTCGATCTTTGTTGCCTATTTGCTCGTCATCTGGTGGTTCGAGCAGGATTTCTAGTTGATTCCTACCTTTTTTCATTTACTATAGCGGTGATATCTTCCGACCTGCGTCCACAGAAACAGTGTCAAAGGTCGCCAAGTATTTTTCTAGTGAAAACCTTCCGACGCTCAAGTCAGTAATCGGGTTGATTCTTTTGAAATCCCTCTTAACTTGAGGATCGAAAAAATGTGATGTTTTTAGAGAAGAGAAAACTAAAATCTGGATAGAAAAATTGGAGTTGGAATCAAAAGTCCTTTTACCTTGTCCCTCGTCTAGTATTTATCCTCCTTGTTTTCTCGCCCCCTTGTTTGGACGCCCACCCACGCATTAATTGCGCCTGTATCTTTCCGACAGCTAGGGGTTGCTGTGGCACAACCTGAGGGCTTGGGATATTAAGCGGGTATGGGTACCTATGACCAAATGATGATGTCGTGTAGGTTCATGTGTAATGATGACATTGTGGAGGCGTGCGCCGGTCATTGGTAACAATGATGAAACCTAATGGCTTGGGGGTGCCTGTCAGTCATCTACAGTTGTGACAAGTTGTAAAGAGAAGGGGCCGCCATGCTTAGGTCTGCTCTGCTCGAGCTTTGGTTTCCCTTTGTCCATGGTGCTTCCTACAACGTGACTAGGTCTCGCTCGGTGGTCGAGGGTCTCTGTGACCCTGCCCGAGCAGGATGGGAATATCAGACCTCGACCAGCTTTAGAACACTTGACCTCGACCAGCTTTGACACCGAGCAAGGGTGTATTCGTGCTAGCGATCGAGTCTTCTACTTTGACTAGATTGTCCTCGAGGGGGTCTGCTCCGCATTGCCTAAACAGGACACTACAAAAGAAGAACTTTTTCAAGAGTCCATTATGAGGATATGTGGAGCTTATATGATGAATACAGAGACATAGTTGGGAAAGCATGGTAAAAAATAGAAATTGGTCAGAGACTAATGTAGTCCAGTTTCTTAAGAAAACCAACAAAGCTTCTTTAGTGGAACTAGTGCATTGGAGCAAAAGAACTTTTGAGAGTAGCAAGAAGAAATTGGAGAAGTTGATGAACAGAATAAAGAAACTCCAACAACACAATAAGGAGTATGAGAGTGGTGAAGAAGTGAAAAGCATTGAAAGCAAGATTTATCATTTTTTGATGGATGAAGAGATTTTCTGAAAGCAGAAGTCTAAGGCGAATTGGCTTAGATAAGGAGATAAAAATACAAAATTCTTCTATTTTACATGTTGTAATTGACTTGTCTTTGAGTGCATTTATTTCCAATAGATTGATAATTGATAACATCATTGTTGGGTATGAATGCCTCTATAAAATGAGGCATAATAAAGGCAAGAAAAAGGGACTAGTTAAAGCTTATGATATGGGTGGAATGGATGTTTTTAAAACATATTATGATTAGATTAGGCTTCGAGGATAAATTGGTAAATTTAATAATGGATTGCATTACTACTTTATTTTTCTTTATAATTATAACACTAAGGTATGATCACCCTTCAGAGGAGGCAGAGATGTCCATAATCTCCTTATTTATTCATAATATGTGTAGAAACTTTTTCAAATTTACTAAGGCAAGCGAGGAAGAGACAAATTCAAGGGCTGAGATTTAAATAGTATATCTCTATTTCTCATCTTCTATTTGCAGACGATAGCTTGATTTTCTTTAAAACCTCACTCAACAATTGCCAACTCCTCAAGGATATCTTTGATTGTTATGCTACTGCTTCTGGAAAAATCTTCAATTTTGACAAGTCTTGTATGTTTTTTAGTGGCAATGTTCATGAAAATCAGATTTTAGCAATTAAAAGAATTTTTCAACTTAATGTAGTATCTAAGCACAAGAAATATTTGAGGCTACCCTCTATGATTAGAAGAAAGAAGAAGGCTTTCATGAATGAGATCAAGTTAAAAGTTCAGAGAAAAATATCTAGTTGGCAGTAAAACGCTTTATTCAAATGGAGGGAAAGAGGTCCTAATGAAAGTTGTGGCACAAGTTATTCCAACTTATGCCATAAGTGTCTTTAAGATACCTATTTAGCTTTGTAATGATATCCAACAACCTATAACTATATTTTGGTGGAGCAAAAAGAAGGAAAAGAGAGGCATTTCTTAGGCAAAATATGAGAAGATAAGCCAAGCCAAGATCAGAAGAGGAATGAGATTTAGAAATACATCAAGCTTCCACCAAGCTTTAGTGGCAAAGCAAGGATGAAGATTGATTCAAAATCCAGAGTCTCTAGCAGCTAGAATTCTGAAGGCCAAGTAATGTAAGGAGGAGAATTTTCTAAATACTTCAATGGGCTCAAATCCATTCTATATTTGGAGAAGCATCCTGTGGGGATGACAAGTGATACTCAATAGTTATAGATAGAGAATTAGCAATGGAATGAATATTTCAATATACAAAGCTAACTGGATACCAAGATAATCCACTTTCAAATTTTTTTCTACCCCAAAAATGCCTCGTGATGCCACTGTACAAGTATTGATAAACAATTACAATAATTGAAAGATAGAGGTGATTTAGCAGTAGTTTCTAAAGGAAGATGTAGATACAATTTTGAGCATTCCACTACTAAGGAGGAGAATGAAGGATCAAGTGATCTGATATTATGACAAACAAGTAAATTATTCAGTCAAGAGTGGCTACCAAGTAGCTTTAAATATGAAATATCTGGATTCACCTAGATGTTTTGATAGCAAAAGCAATAATTGAAGCATTATATGGACACTTAACTCTTCCACAAAAGATTAAGGTTTTCATTTGGAAAGCAACAAAAAACTTATTGTCGACAGCAGAGAATTTATGGAAGCACAAGATTATCCAAGAGGTTAATTGCAAACGTTGTGGAGATAAAGTGGATAACATTCTGTATGCTTTGATTTCTTGCAAAGCAACAAAGAAAGTATGGCAACTCTCATCTATGGCAAGTGCTTTTCAAGAAATAAGAAGTATAGACATATTGGGGGATTTGACTGCAGAAGAGATTAAGTAGAGCAAATTTAAAGCTACTAGTAAGTATTTTATGGGTGATATGGCATTCTAGAACCAATTTTTTTTTTAAAGGCCTGAAAATTGATCCAAATCTTTCATTGGCCAAAACTGAGGCTTTTAGAAGAACCAAATTTTCAAATATGTTGAATGGAGGAAACTTGCATAAGAAGAAGCCAACTGTATGGACTCCTCCACCTTAGGGTTGACTAAAGATTAATGTTGATGTAGCTACTGACACAAGAATACAATGTTTTGGATTAAGTACAATAATAAGAGATAATACAGGAAAGTGCATAGCAGCAGCCATCAAGACCTCCAAGTTCAAGGGAGATGTATCTTATGTGGAAGAAGAAGTAGTTGAGTGGGCTATACAAGTTGCTAAGGATACAGGCTTTCAATCAGTAATTTTAGAAACAGATTCTCAAGGGATAGCAAATTTGATCAACAATATAAAATGTAGCAATAAAGAGATTTTTTGGATTATTTTGGAAGTCCAAATTTTGAAGAAGGATTTTAGATATTTGAAGCTAAACATCTATTTAGATCGTGTAACAATAGTTAAGATAGCTTTAGAAAGATTTGAATCTGTTGTTTGACAAGATAATTTTTCTTCCAAAATTTTGCATGTATTTAGTGAGTTGAATCAATGAAAGTTCTACTTTTCTTTTAAAAAAAATGGACATAAAATTATAGTTTAGCCCTATACAATCTAACCATATACGAAAAGCTTGAAAGGATCGAGAGGGGTGTGCTGATAAATTAATCAAATAAGAGAGGTATTAAGAAAAATATATAAAAGTACTGGGGCGTTGATGACATTAAACTGTGGTGGTAAAAATTATATTTGTATATGCATCGAAGGAAGGGTAGCCTGTAACATAAAAACAGAACGTGCAAACGGCGTCGTTCCGCTCTGTCCCTTACCCGATCACTCAGATCAATTTTGGTTTCTGTCACTCTTAATTGGCTTCTGCAAAGGTAACCTCTCATCGGATTGCATCTTTTAGGTATTCAATGGTGCCTTACGCATGTATGTGTTTTTATTTATTAATTTATTTTTTTTATAGTTTCTTATTCTATGGTGTTAATTTTTTAGCTAAATTGTGATTGCTTGATCAGAGAGTGGATTGTGTCGTGAGGTTTATTTTGTATTGAATTGGTTTATGTTTAGTTGAATTCACTTTTCAATATCATGCGAAACTGAAACAATGTAAAGCATGAGCTTCAAAGTCTACTCTTCTTTTGTAATTTTCATGTTTTATTTATTTGTTTATTTGTTTGTTGTGCTATGTGTTTTGAAATGATCATGAGTTTTGGGATAAGCAATGTAAAGCATGAGCTTGCTGGAAATTTTTGTTAGAAGTTATGGTTTTCTTGGCTTTGGGTTTAGGAGTAAAGCTATGCCCGAATTTTGGGGTAAGCTTCCAAACTAGCTGGAGTTGGGAGTAATAAACTGGGTGGAATGTTTAGATTGTCCTGAAAGGCTTGGAATTCAGCGGTAAATTGATTTAGATGCTTTATGAAGATTAGTGAAGTCTATTTTTTTGGCCTAGAGGAAAAGGTAGTGAAGACAAGTGTTTAATGGCTTTGACTGTCTGAAATTTTTCTCTTCACATTTTTTTCCCAAAAAAATATGCTTAACAAGTTATGGGGGAGAAGAATAAAAATTGATCGGAATAGTGGACTGTAATTGGTCTGTACTTGTCCTGATATTTGCCAAGATGTAATATGGTGTGTTAAGTATGTCTTGTTCGGTGTCTTTTTTAGTCATTTATTTAGTGCTCACTAAATTGGAACTTCAGCTAATCAACTACAACTGTCATCTCTGAATGAAAGTATACAGTTAGACCTTTTCCATGGAAAGAGGGAAAGTAAACTCAGGTGGTTTTTGTGATGATATGTTCACTTTTATAAATTTCCTTTCTTTAATAAAATCACACCTTGTTTTTATCGGAAAATAATAAGATCGGCTGGTGTAGGGGGATTGCCATGTTGCTGCATGAATATTATACTGCTATGTGTTAAATGACATTTTAAACAATGTGCTTCTGGCTATGAAATAACTAACTATAAATGAGGACAGCTGGACAAGAAATGATGTCTTGAAGGTCACCTAGTAGCGGTTGTCGTTCATTTTTTTTTTTTCTATTTGCAAATATTGATGCTAGAGACCTCGCACCATTTTTTATGGTTTAAAATGTTGTAACCATTAGAAGCTTCCTTGTCATAAACTGTTGATTCAGATTATTGAAATGTTCATGAAAAAGCTAATCTGATTGCCTATTGTGTATTATCAGATGCCCTTTTGTTGCAATCTTGTGGTTGAACAGTTCTCAAGATTCTAAACCTTTTTTCCACCTTTCTGACAGTTCTCAAGATTCTAAACCTTTTTTCCACCTTTCTGACAGGAGAATTTGCTTGTCATTGTCAAGTTTTTGGCAATTAGCCACCATCTGCTATATTCATTATGAAGGCATTGCAAATTTATTATTTTCTTGCCAACTTTTGATGCATTTTCTTTTCTTTTGCTTCTTTCATTCCTTTACTGGGCTTTTGAGTTTTGTATTTCATATTGTAAATATTGAACAACAGAATAATCCCTAAATTTTTGTTTGCTGGAAGCCTGGTTATTTGGGTAGACTATGGAACAGGAAAATGAAGAGAAGAAGGAAGCTGGGAAAGCTATGGAAGCCTCAGCTGAAGGAAAATCATCTGAAAATAAAATTCCAAAATCATTGAAGGCCAAATCTAAAATTGCAAAGAAGTCACCAGTTAATGACTTGAAGACCAAAAAGGCCAAATTTGCCACACGAGCTTGGAGTAGATTCGGAAAGAAGAAGAACAAAAATTTATTAGCAGAGAAGAATGATAATACCAGCATTAAAGGAGAGTGTTCTAAGAAGCTAAATTCAAGGGAAGAAAACCTAAATGAGATCCTTTCAAAAGAAAAGGACCCCAAGACAAGCCAGCATAGTCAAAAGAACCAAGAGAAGATTGGTGGGTCAGATAAGAATCACTGGAAACAAAGAGGTGAAGAGGAGATTGATGGGGCAGATAAAAATTACCAGAAACAGAGAGGTGAAGAGAAGATTCCTGTGTCAGACAAGAGTTTGAAGAATCAGAAGGATAAACAGAAACAAAGAGGCACAGGAAAGAGAAAAGAGAAGGAAATGAGGAAAGATAAGCTTGGTGGCTTGATATTTATGTGCAGCAAGAAGACGAAGCCAGATTGTTTCCATTATCGTGTCCTGGGTGTATCAGGTTGTAAGAAAGATCTTGTGCTGGGTATTAAACCTGGGCTTAAGCTTTTTCTCTATGATTTTGATCTCAAGCTTATGTATGGGATTTACAAGGCATCCTCTTCTGGTGGCATGAAACTTGAGCCAAAAGCTTTTGGTGGAGCCTTTCCTGCCCAGGTAAGGTTCTATTGTTGGTTTTTACTTTAATCAATTTAGCTACATCTTTGTGCTGACAACGTTTGATTTCAGGTGCGGTTTGATATCCACAGGGATTGCCTTCCTCTCCCTGAAAGCGTATTCAAGAAAGCCATTAAGGAAAATTATGATGAAAAGCACAAGTTCAAAATTGAGCTTACTCCCAAACAGGTAGAAATTTCACATTTCCTTAGGTGGTTTGGTGGGCATTTCATCTTACAGTCTTGAATTCATGATCTTTCAAGTTTTCATTCATGAATTTGTGAAATTTTTAAAAATTTCTTCTCAGGTTAGGAAACTCTCAGAACTTTTCCGCCCAGTTGCATCCCATTCAACTGCATTGCCTGTCCTTACCGTTCCTGGGCCAAAGGTTCAGGACAGGGTAGTTCATGCAGGAGTTAGACAGTCAAACCAGGAAAAATTTGCTAGAGATCCATATGCTAATGCCAGCTCTAGGAATTATAATGGATTGACTCCTGAAAGGGATCGTGTATTACATATGGAAAGGGATCTTCACTTAGAGAGGAAGTTCCCCGTGATTTATACATGACTGAAAGGGAGTATCGTGCTTATGGCCTTAAGGGGGAGCGGAAAACCCTGATTACTAATCACATTTCTGCTCCTTTGGATCCCTACCAGAGGGGTCATGAAAGAGGGCAACAGTGCCTTCTAAGACGCCCAGATCCCATATATAGCAACTCCATCCCTGTAACCAGAGAACCTGTTCGTGCTGATACTCTGCGCTTGACAGAGAGAGAATATCAAACTTATAATGTGGGTTCTAGACATGAACTGCCATCTAGAGTTTCCCCTGCAGCAACAAGCTTGGACTCCTACCATAGAGATCCATGTAGTACTTACTATTATGGTGCTTCATCTGTGGACCCATATCCGCCACCTCCAAGGAGAGAAGACAATGCCGCTGCTAGACAAAGAGAGAATTACTTGGTCAGAACTGATCCCTTAAGAAGGGGAGAAACTGATCAAGTTGATAGGCTATACTCGTCGTATGCCACAAGTGCTCTATCAAACTTTAACAGGCAACACCCCTATGAAGGGCGCAAGCCAGAATTGGTATCAGCAAGGTACTCCTTTTCAGGTCCATCTATGTCTTACCAATGACCGTGTTTGTACTATTCATCCTCCGAACAGTTTATTTCTTCATTAGCAAATTTCTTTCTGTATTTTGAGTCTTATTAAGTAAATTTCAAACCTATCAAACCAATTAGCTTTATTGGGATATTTATGACTTTAAAGAAAGTATTTGTTGCATTGTGTCCATGATAGTCAGGCCATAAAAGTAGTTGAATGATAGTGTCAAGCAGTTACTCTCTATGAATGATAGAACTCTTTTCATTCTGTATTTTGTTCGACACTAAATTTGGTTCCGTTATGTCATTAATTATGCTTGATTGAGTTGCATGTTCGTGTATAAGATTTTCACATTGCGGCGCAAGAGTTCCTAAGCAACTTTATAACAGCTGGAATTGTCTTTAACCAGCAGATGACATTTTTTGAGTTGAGAAGCCTACTGTGAAATTTACCAGCTCAAAACAGAAAATTTATTGTTTCGGTGGAAGGAAAATTAAATTTTGGCAAAGCTTGCCTTGGGAATTTCGAAGAGAACTTGTAAATTTGTTACACAGATCGAGTGATTCAAGGATTTTAATATATTTCTTCCAAGGAATCATTTTTATTTGGTTATTAAACTGTCTCTAATCCAATATCTTAACTAATTTCTGCTGCCCATTTTTCTTTCTTGAAAAACAAGCTATTCACTGTTATAATGGATTGTTATTGGAAATAATCAAATAAAGCCTATGAAGCATTAGAATAAAAGCTTTATTTTATCCCTATTAAGGGAAGATTTGACAAACAAACGGCCAATATTTCTTCTAATGTCATGGTTATTTTGGAGATGTCATGGTTATTTTAGAGTTGCTCAAATATAAAATATAGATTATAACCATACACGCAAAGTAATAAATAATAAAAAATACGTTATAATTTAGTATTTTACGGTGAAACAACTCCAATATAATCAAACATTTTATTGAAACCTATATTTATTATTGTCTCAATCAATTCAAGATATACTTGAGAAGTTTTATTTAAAAAGTTAGTAAATTTTAATTCATTTTATAAATAGAATGACAATCTTCAATTTATCATCTAAAAGTGTGAAATCATTTTCGTTCAGGAGATGAGAGTAAATTATGGGCGTGTTGATGATTTTTTTTTTCAACCAAAAATAAAAAAGTAAAAAAGGAATTTTGTTATCTATATGGATGTTTATAGAGGTAAATACTTAGTTCAAATAGTAGGAATATTACTTTCTTATAGTTAAAGTCATGAAGTTGAGTCTTACATTTTTTTTAAAGTAAATAAAAAATTATCATTCTGCGTAGTGATAAATTGAAGTTTATTCTAAAATGTTACATTGAAACAAACCTTAAGCCTTTTACAAATATAAATTGTATGCTATTATTATTATTTTTTTAAGTCTTTTATTACTCTTCGCAAATTAATAGTTAGTAGATATTCTAAATTTTCTATTGTAACATCCCCCCGGCCCCGAAAACGAGAAAGGTATGATAATTTGTCCTATCTTGACTGACTGAATTTGGATGACTTGGGTTCCACTCTCCCTCGTAATTCATAAAGACCACTTGATTTACGCAATCCTTTGTGTGTCATTGTGCTTACGTTGCAAGGGATTCGTCACTGCGGCAGTTCTCAAATTAAAGTTACCGGAATGCCTAAGTTATATTTCCGGTAACTTACAACCTCAATCAAAAAATATTAAACAAAATCTTAAAATAATTGATTAATTATGTAAATAATATTAATAGAATTAAAAGAAATATTATTAAGCCTAAAAGAAGAAATAAAAGAATTAAAACAAGAAATAAAAAAATTAAAAATAGAAATAACATTTATACAAATAAATAATAAAAAGAGTAAAAAATTAGAAAGATATAAAATAATAAAATTTAATTTATTTAAAAAAAAACCTGAAATAGATCATTCACAAAAACATCAACCAATAAGTTTTGATGAATGGTTCATAAATAATAAATACTTGGAAATAATAAAAAATATTAAAAATTTAAAAGAAGAATTTGAAGAAAAAATAGATAAAGGTAAAGAAAAAATAGAAATTAATAAAGAAAGTAGTTCTGATTAATGGACAAAGAAATAGAAGAACTTAGAAAAATTTTTAGTAAAATAAATCTAAGCAATTTAGAAGATTTTAAAAAAGAATATAAAATAAAAATGAATACTAGTGGAGGACCAGAGATAAAATCAAATGTATCGGATCCAAGCACTTCTTATAAACAAAGCAATAAAAATAAAAGATCATTTTATGAAAATATACCCCCTAATAGAAATAAACCATGGAACTCTGATTATAATCCTAAAGAAAATGAATTGACACAAATAAGTAATGCAGAAGTATTTTTAGACTTACATTATAGAAAAGACCTACAAAAAATTTTAGTAAATTAGAGAGTACATATGAGATTATTTTTTATGTATAATGGACATAAGGATGATTGGAATGTAGAAACAGAAGATCAAAAAGAAGGATATTCACTGAAATATTAATAACAAGTTTTGTAGGAAATCTTTTTAGATGGTGGCAAAGATTATCCTTTAATATAAAAGAACTAATAATAAATGCAACTAAATCATGATTTTCAAGGAGTAAAGAACAGAGAATAGAAACAATTATCGAATACATTTTTAATTAATTTTTAGGAAAAATACGGACAGAAAATAGAGAATATGAATTAAAGGATGAAAAATTAAGAAATAAGTTAAAATTAATATTTTTGAATATATGTAGCATTTGTTATGTAAAAGAATATACTTGTTAATTTAGTAAATATTATTATGCTCAATATTATACTAATGAAGATCAAAGTGTATATCTTAATTTATAATATTCAAAATTACCACCGCTTTAGAATACATATTTTTTAAATACATATGAAAAATACAAAGTAATAAATCCTATGCCTGAAACATTAAGAGCAAGAATTAGATTTTTGAATCAAAGACTAAGTGAAATATGATGTAAAGAAATATAATTAAAAGAAGTAGAACAATTGGAGATATATGTTGTCATAAGAATGAGATGCCCACACAATAGGGATATCAAATCCCATATAAAAAACACAAAAGGTATAATAAGCTAAAAGAGAAAAAATATAAAAAGTATAAACATTTTAAGAAAAAAATATACTAAGCCTCATAGAAAATTTTATAAACGAAAATATAAAAAACAAAAGAAACAATTTGTCAAAAATAAATGTAAATGCTGAAATTATAGAGAAATAGGACATTTAAGTATAAAATGTACCAAAAAGAAATTTAGAATCTTAGGAAAAGAATTCAATAATATAAAAGATGAATTAGAATTAATAAGTGATTTATCTGAATATGAGAGAAGAAAAGTATACATGTCTAAAGATAATATAACCAGTGAATTAGAATAAAGAAAAAGAAATTAGTAATACAATAGAAGAAAATGAAGAAATATATGAAATAGAAAAAAAAAAGAAAAGAAAATGTTAATGGATGTAGTTTAGTCACAATATTTGATAAAAACAGGTACAACAAACTCTTAAAAACAAAATTAGAAAAGTTAGACTATGAGGTTCTACATAAATTACGAGATATATTTAAAAGAAAGAAAATAATATTACATAAATACTATAAACAAGAAAAAGTAATAACAATGACTCAAGCTGAAACAAATATAAGATTAAGCTTAATAAATAAAAGAACAATTGATTTAGCCCTTAGAAAAATAAAGAAAGAATCTATAAGAGAAAAAAGACAGTATGTCTACTTAGCAGAAATTCAAATCTTAATAAAATCTTTGTTCAAAGAAGGAATAGATAGTCCAATAATATTATCATTACATGATCAAAAATTTAATGACCCAATGATATGACATTTGGGAACAATAGAAAGAAGTTTAGATTATACTAAGTTGCTATTTACATGTCACCTAAAATATTATATTCATATAAAAAATAAAAATATAGATGAAACATTAATTCTTCATTTTAAGCTATTAAAAGACAACCTAATGAAAGAAAGAAATAAGTTAATAACTTTCCATTATCCAGCTCTGTATAGTTTTTGTAACTTAAACTATGGAGAAATATATAGTGATAAACCATTGATAGAAATCAATAAAGAATGTGAAGATATAACTACATTGATTGAACCAATGGTACAAGATATTAGAATACCTATAAATTATAGATTAAATATTTATGACAAGAAAGAAATAATAAATTCAGAAAATAAAGAGTCATCAATTATACCTATAAGCTTTAAAGGTAAAACATTAATAAAAGGAAGTTCATCAAAGCAAAGTTACCCTTACAAACATTTAAGCGACATTCCAACAACAAGGGTAATGAAAATATCAGGACAATATTTTGATGGACTAAATTATGTAAAAGGCTCATATATTATAATAGTTACTGGAGATAGTCATAATCACTTGAACCACAATAAAAATAATGGATTAATAATAAAAGAAATAGATGTACCTTACGAATATGTGGATTTGAATAGAATTAAGCATGTATGCAAGAAACAAGTAAAGGTACCAATAATAATTGAAGATATAAGGATAATAGTAACATATTTAATAGATTCGAATATATACAACGAAAATCATATATTATTAGGTAATAGTTTTTTGGAAGATTTAGAATACTATAAAATTAAAAAACATGGTATAACATTATCATTAGAAGGAAATGAAATCTTTTGTAAAAAATGGTAAATAAAGCATATCTTGAATATCCTATGTCAGTATATATTCAAGTTTATATAATAAAAAAAGAAATACCTACTTGTGCACTAATTGATATAGGAAGTGAAATAGCTATAATGAAAACATTTATCTCCAATACATAGAAACCAAATGGCCAAATTAAAATAACAGAAATCACTGATGATAAACAACAAGTAAGCCACACTGCTCAAAAATATGAAATAATTTTATGAAGTAAAAATGTACTATCTACCAAATATATAAATATGATAATATGGATTGCAATATACTCATTGGAAATGACTTTTTACAACAGTTTCAATATTATCAACAAACATTATTTTTAATTACCCTTAAAACACCTTGTAATAATATTCTCCATATACCTCGAGAATTCCACCCATTCAGAGTTCAGTTAGGTCAGCGTGGTAAAAAATATAAAAAATATTATTTAATACAAAAGGACAAATATATAACATAAACTTAGAAACTATTAAATAACAATTAAAACAGGTCTATAGTGAAAATCTTTTAGCACTATGAAAACCTGATCACCCTAGAGTAAAAATAGAATTAATAGAAAATAAAATAATCAGGGTAAAATCAATGATGTATACAATAGAAGATAAAGAAGAATTCAAAATATAGATAAAAGAATTATTAAATTTAAACCTAATACAGCACAGTAATAGCCCCTATAATAGCCCTGCTTTTATGGTAATGAAAAGAGCAGAACAGTTAAGAAGAAAAGGTAGAACGGTAATAAATTACAAAGAAATAAATAAATATACTAAATTTGATGGATATTTCCTACGAAATAAAGAAGTATTAATAAATTTAGTAAAAGGAAAAAATTATTACTCTAAGTTTGATTGTAAATCATAATTTTGGCAAATAAAAATGGAAAAAGAAAGTATACCTTATACTGCTTTTAGTACACTACAAGGACATTATGAATGGCTGATAATGCATTTTGGATTAAAAATGACCCCATAAATATTCTAAAGAAAAATGGATAAAATATTCAAGGGAAATAATCATATTATAGTCTATGTAAGCCCCCAAGGCCGTAGTCGGGTTGGCTGCCATAGTCGGTTCTAGATTCGTAGCGACCCGGGTTCGAGTCTTGGGGGTGGGGAGGGGGTAAAAACTCTTTGGGTTTGCCCACCCCCTCCTCTTTTCAAAAAAAAAAAATTATTATAGTCTATGTAAATGATATCTTAATAGCATTGAACTCATTAGAAGAATATATAAATGCATTTAAAAGATTTTGCGAACAAATGTATAAAAGAAGGAATATTATTATCAGAAAAAAAAGCATCAATTGAACATAAAAAGTAGAAATTTTAGGCATGATTCTAGATAAAAATGGCATAAAATTACATAGTCATATTGCAAGAAAAATAGAAGACTTTCCTAATAGATTGGAAAATAAACAACAAATTCAAAAATTTTTAGGATGTCTAAATCATGCAGAAAGGTTCATAGAAAATTTGTCAAAGAAAAGAAACATCCTCCAAAAACTATTAAGAAAAAATAATACTAAAGGATGGAGTGAAGAACATACATAAGTAGTAAAGGAACTTAAGGAATATTGTAAAAGTTTACCAGGGTTAAGATTACTAGATAAAAAAGAAAATTTAATTTTACAAACTGATGCCTCTGATTTATATTGGGAAGCAATACTTAAAACTGATTTAAATGAAATTTGTAAAATATACTAGTGGAACTGTTAATAAATCCCAAACAAATTATCCAGTCCATAAAAAGGAATTATTAGCAATCTATAAGGGAATAAAAAAATTCACATTATTCTTATTACAAAAGAAATTTATTATAGAAACTGATAATACTCAAATTAATTCTTTAATATATAAAAATTTACCAAATGAGCCACAATATATAATATCGCACAGGTGGCAAGCATATTTATCTTATTACAATTTTAAAATTGTAAATATAAAAGGTGTTAATAATTTTTTAGCTAATTTTCTCAGTAAAAATATAAAATTTGCTCAGTAAACATAAAGAAAAGAATAACAGATCTGGAGATAGATCTTGTAGATCTTGAAGAAGTTGTAAGCATCCTTGGCAATTTCATAAACAATCACAGACTCTCTATAAAGAATTTAAGAGAGGAGTTCGAAGAAAGTAAAAAAATAAATCTCTTAATTGGGCAATCAGTAAATCCTGAAGTAAATTCTCCAAGTAGAAGAAATAGTTGCCTCCACTCACATAGAAAAGCTATTTGTGATGAGAATTATATACAAATCTCATCTGGTAAAAAATTAATAGCAATAAATCCTAGTAAACTTTTAGTAAAAGATCGTACTATTGTGGTTGTAAAAAGAATAAACCTGGGAAGAACTGAACAAGTAAATCTCCTACCAAAAGAAAAAGAATATAGGAGTTTTTTTTAATATATTTATAGTAAAACATAGTATTCAGAAACTTGTTTCAGAAGTAATGGTAAATCCATATATCCAATAGTTGTATATATAAAAGAATAAGATCCTAAATTTGTTAAGAAATTAGTAGATTTTGGATATCTTGATCTAGTATACCCAGATGTAAACTTAGGAGAATTATTTAGTTTCTTCAATCCTACACTTGCAAGCAAGATAAACCAGTATGCTTAGAAAAAGAATGTATTCTATACAATAAGCTCTGAGTACGATGATGAAGTAAAATTTGAAGTCATTCATCTTATTAGTCTCAACATTGCAACGAATAGCTTCAACCTGGAAGTAGGCCAAAGTATAAGCAAAGAACCATTTTTAGTAGAGAATGGGCCAGTTACAGAAGAGCTGCTGGAATAACTATGATAAAATTCTTAGCAACAAATTTGTATGATAGAGGGTACAAATTCCTCATATAACAAGATAATTTTATCCTCTGTACATCAGGTATAGGTGTTGGTAGATTAGGAGTGCTTGCCAACTTCATATCTGACATTGACAACTATCACATCCCATGTGGACTCACTACAAGACGTATAGCATGTGAAAAGATGGAACACCTGGCGTGCATTTCATAAAGCAATATAAAAGATGTAGGCCTTATGTCAGTCATCACAATGTAAACCTCCCTTGATAAAAAAAGGAGAGGGCCCAAGGTTAGGCAGATAAGGATAAAATTCCATCATGTAATCTTATCACTCTAGATTTTGTTGTATAAAGAGATAACGCGTGTAAAAAACTTTTCGTTGTAAATCCTTTATAAGGAAATAATAGAGAAGAGAAACTTAGAGCATTCAAAAATTTAAGTCTAAGAATTTTTTAAAAACCATGTTCAAATAAAAACTATCTCTCTCCAAATCGTAAAACAACAATCATAAACATCAAAACCATTAGAATAAGAAAGGAAACCTGAGGCCTAAAGATCAACTGAAACCTTAAAAGATCAAAACCCTAGGTCCGACAGACTTACAATGATCCTGTTTGTAGAGCTCATTTTGTCGGTGTAGCAAAGGTGGCGTTTGAGGCAGTTGGAGCATAGCTATAGGGAAAAGGTGACGAGTCAACAGGACTAGGAGCCAATTCTTAAAAAGTTTCAAAAGATTTGAAGGTATTAAGGTGATAATTATAAACTTATAACTGTTGGTGGAGATTGTTGTTGATTGAAGTTTTATTGAAGAGGAGAATTATTTTTATTGGAAAAAGCTAATAATATAATAAATTCTATTGAAAGAATAAATTTTAAAAATGTAAATCAGTTAAGACAAATAGCAAATGAATTAGATAATAAAATACAAACACTTAATTGAAACCTAAACCCGGAAAACATAGATAAAAAATTTGTAAACCAAGTGCAACAATTATGGAAAAAAAATATTAAGACAAATAAAAGAGATTATAAAATTCAATATATACATTTCCAATGTTGATTAATCAATTATATTGATAGAAACTAGTAACGAAGGTATATTGACTGGACATTCATGGGTTAGGGCTACTGGTTCGAAAGCCTTTAAATAAGTATTTCGGTTCGCCTAGTTGACAACGCCATGTACCTATTGGACAGAAATGCCTTTTTTATCACTAGTATAATAATTCACGTACTTGATTTTTCAAAAATGAAAGAATATCATGGAAAACTTTGTAAACAAATGAGTATGATAAAGAAAAAAATGGTTAAATAAAGAAATAAAAATTATATGTAATAATGAGCAATTAATGATAGGGTTTAAATACAAAATATATTAGTATAATAGTATGATGTTTAGAGTAAAAGACTTCATAACAAAATCTAAACTAGAAGCAGTATTCAATATCGATATATGTATAGAATTAAAAAGAAATATATTACAATACATAGAATGGAAAAATTTTTAAAGTTTAATAATACAAACCTTTGTAGAATAAGATATAGAAGACTTAATGAAAATATATGAAGATTTTAGTATATTTAAAATAATTAATTTTATATAAAATAACACATAATCTTTAATAAATTAGTAATTTTTATAATATTTGTTTAAAATACTAGGCCACCTCTAAAATGATATCAGAACCATGACCATGAATCCTATACAACAAATAGTAGACTTATTGTATACTTTAAAAACAGAAGATAAAATTGAGATAGAAAATTTAATTAAACAGATTAATAAAAATAAAAATCAGATAAGAAAAGTAGAATTAGAGTTAATACAAGAAATGAAAGAGAAATTTAAAAATACAAAAAATAACGTACAAAAAAGTTTAAGAGTATTATAAATAAAAATAAAATTCGTAAATGAATTTATAAAATTTTTAATATCTTAGTACAAAAAAGAAACATCATGAATAATCCACATAAATAATTCTTAGCACAACAAGCAACATAAAGAATACAAGAATTATACTCATGCATAGACCATATATTTCTTGGATGAGAAAATAGAATAGATTTATATATTAATATGTTAAACCAAAAAATAGAATCCTTAAAATTAGAAAGAAGAACATTAATAAATATAGGACAACCGATTTATGGAGAATTTATAGATTTATATTAATTTAATCACCATTTATATTTGTATAAAGAAGTACAAAAAACTTTGGATAGAATGAAAAATATATGTAGAAATGATAGTAGAAGAAATAATTAATTATAAAATAAAAAATAAAGAATTTTAGTAGAATTAAACAAATAAAAGTAAGTGATATAAACAGTAATTTAGAGAGGTCCTAAAGTTACATTGCATTTACATCCGTAGACTTTATTTGAATATTCTCCATTGTCTTCGTTGACCTTTTTCGTTTTTTCTTTTCTTTTCTTGTGTCAAAAGAATCCTTCGTTGTTGGAACATTCATGATGACTAGTTACAATTGGAAGAGTCTCTGAAATTCATCTCTCATTCGACCTCAGAATACTTCCTCCAAAAAATTAGAATACGTATGATTTAATTAATTACTTTAGTTGATCATTCATGATTCAACTAACTAATTAGTGTTGTTAATTAATTATATTCTCGGAAACACATTAAAGACATCCCATGGATAATGGATTCATTAAACATTTTTTATTGGTCAATGCTACCAGCGTCAATCGTAAAAGCTTCATGATAAGAGCACACGCCCATCATCTTTAAAAATGCTCCTTCAAAAAGCTGGCTATTTTCTTTATTGTCATTTCCATCCACTTTAACCCTCTCTTTTCCATTTTGTGTATCGTTGACTTGAGACTTAGAAATCGAGATCAATGATGTTTAGACAGAAAAAACGGTTAATAGAACGCCGCTAAATATAAAATAAAATTGGTGTCAGTTTATCTTGTACTTATTTTACCTTATTTATGTCTAGCATTTTTTTTTCTTTAAAAAAAAAAAGCCTCATTAATTCTACCTTTGTTTCATAATAAGGTAAAATACGATTTTTTTTTCGATTTCTATGGGATTTTTGGCTCGTTTGGAATTACTTTTGGGAGGATTACTTTTGGGAGGATCAAAGTAATTTTAAAAAGTTAAAAATTAATTTTGGTGTTTGATAATTTTTTTTAAAAAATTACTTTTAGTAAAATCACCTCATCTTTTATTAGATTTTGAAAAATACAGAAGAAGTAACTTTTCAAATCTTATTTTGATAATTACTTTTAAATTTAATATAATTATGTATATATTCTCATATATATAATAAATATCCAAAACTATCCTTATTTATTAAAAAATAAAATCATTAGCTTTAAAGAGATTATTATTATTATTACCATTTATATTGAGATAAAAAATAAAAAATAATAATATAAAATATTTATTTTAATTATAAATTATTATATGTACATAATAAAAAATATTTTATATACTTGTTTATAAAGATTTAAATAAATTTTATTCAATATTATGTCCAATTAAGTCATTTACATTCTCACAGTAGTTTAATATTAAGTTTACCAAATATATGATTGTTTTAAAAACTTACACTATTTTTAAAAATAAATTTTACCAATTGTTTAGTTGAATATCTTGTTAATTGATTATTTCTACAGTATAACTAATATTAATTATTTTAAAAATTATAATATAACTAAACTGTCCCTTCGTCTCCTGATTTTTAAATATATTTATTTGGTTAGACTTAAAAATAAGTTTGGACTTTGTCCACCCCTAATTTTCTTTTTTATTTTAAGTTTGACATAAAATTTTAAGTGGGTTGCAAGTGAGATATGGATAAAAGAATAAAATTATTTCTTCGAAAAAAAATATAATATAAAAAGTTCGTTGGAAAGTTGAAGAGAGAGAGAGAAAAAAATTGGTAAACGAGTGCGAAATAATTTAGGGGAAGGATAAGGGGATAAGATCAGTGCTGGAGCCATCATGAATTCATTACTATGCAGAATTAAAAATTGAATCTTAAATAGTTTTGGTGAAATTTCTATGTTGAAATTCATGTTAATTAACCATTCATCATAACGCTTCACTCTAATGAAAATATTAATAGCTACCGTGTTACTCCCTATTAATTTCTCGCACGTTATATATATATACATATAGGAGCAGCATAAGGGGATGGTTTTTGTTTTATGTTGATCTTTACTCAATTAATTAATTAACATTTATAAATGACTGAGTTGAAGTATTCAAGTCATGCATCATCGCATTAATTAGTAGACCATATTTATGACATAATGAACTTAAACATGAATCGATATTTGCTACAGTATTTGCGGTTGGCACGACTAACCTCGATGACAGAGAGTGATTAGAAAGCAGAAAGGGGATGGATCGACATCTTCTAATGATCTGATTTTCTTTTGAGTCAATTTCACTCATTTGATGGGTGATTAATAAATTAAAAAAAAAAAGATAGTTAAAAACTAACCAAACGAAGATACCTATTATTGAAAGTATGTATTGATTTAATGGTTTAACTGATTATATTCTTTACAGACACTTTGTGTATTGATCTTGTCACTACCACCATGATTTGTATTGTTGTCGTGAGCTGTTTAGCGGAATGCAATTTCAATTTACTTGTTAAAAAAAAAAAAAAATCGTTGATAAATACTAATTTCAGTTCACTGTGCTCTACAGCAAAATACAAAGTGGATCTTTGGTGATCATTAGATAAACTTATAGTGATAAATATATCTTAATTATACATATTGAGGCTATTAGTATGAATTTGGTTTAACATGTTAAAGTACCAGAAAGTCCAACTAAATTTTAAAACTATAATACTTTAAAAACTTAAAATTTTAATTTTTTAAAAATTATGCGACTTTAAAATTTTATCGCACTTTTTCACATTTTAAAATTTTGGATCAAAATATTTTTATTAAGGTTATATATATATATATATATATATATATATATATATATACTCTAAGATTATTTATGTACGTATATTTGTCACAAGAGACAAACAAATCTACGATGAATAGACATTCCATTTCTCGATCTAAAGGCTTCAATAATGGTGAAACTTCTTTGTAAATTAAACGAAGAAAAATTGAAAAGTATTTTATCAGTTTATGCATGGAATTCCACGTCCATGCATGCATGTTCCCAACAAATACACTCGTACTTAAGTAAGGGGTCTTCCTATGTTCCCAAAAAATACACTTGTAATAAAGTAAGAATGCATGTGGGACATCACAAAATATTGTTTTGGACAAGCCTCAATGGATAAGACTGACACATCATGTCATTGTAACACGTGGGACGATTAATCTTCGCGACGACTTGCATGGAAGAATGTCTGTTGGCCCCCGTAGTTTAAGTGCCAATGAACAACCTGGTATATTTTTAGATTTACTCAAAAAAAAAAAATCTATATTAATTCTATATATACATTTTTTAAAATCTAACTGAAATTAGTTTAAATTTTAAAATTTATCATACAAAAATTCTATTTTAGCTTTGAAAATTTATGTTCAACAGCTAAAGAAGTAAGCAAAGAGATGCTTTAGATAATCTTTTAAAACATGATATTGACTAACTTGATAAATTGATCCAAACTATAGAGATTAAAAGAGTATTTACCCATTTAACATATTTTTAAAAAATTGTAAATTCATTTCTTTTTTTTTATTAACAAATTATAACATAATTATTAAGTGATACTCAGATTGTGCTAAGAACAACTTCTTAGTTTAGTGATTGTCTTGCAGTTGAGGTCGATAGGTTTAAATCTCTATGTATGAAGTTAACAGTAATTAAAAGGGAGTGGGTATGCCTCTCGTTCATTAGAGACTAAAGTGACCGTCATTTCTTTGCCCGCATACACACACCAAAGAATTGAATCCTCGAACTCAATGTTGAGCCGAGGATTGGTTATCCAATTTGTACGGCTTTGAATGACTTTTCTATTCTATTCACCCCCGCATCGACCGTTGTGATGATACAATTAGGACAACAACTAGAATCTAACCAAGACAACGGGCTAGCTGCAGACAAATTCATAGCCATAGTCCCTTCATTCAGACCAAATATAAAGTTTTAAATGAAATATAAAGACAACTTGAAGAGATTATAACTTAATATATATATGGTTACAAAAATTATTGTTTTAATTTAATTATTCTTAATGTAAGTTGTATAGAGATAAAATATGCACCACATTAATAATCAATTGTTAGAGTATGTCAAATTCAATATATAGAAATTAATAATAGAGATAGACTTTTTGTTTTTGTGTGATGCTTGAATTTGACTTATTTTCAAATATTTATAGCTTTTAATTTGTATATTTTTTTATCACTTATGTCTGATTATAAGATGTTTAGGTCTGAGTAGAAAATATTAAATAGTTTGACGTTTATCTGAATGGTAAAACATCTGAATGAAATTTTAATATTTTGTTTCATTAATACCCTTATTAAATAAATTTATTTCATATTATGCAAAAATCTCTTTTATTTATCCCATTTTTTTATTATATGTGTGTATTCAACTATTATTATTTTTTTAATGAGAATTTTAGATATAATATAACTGTATTTTATAATATGTCTATCTCTTTGTATTTATATTTACTATTTATATTCTACATTTTGAATTTTATTTAATATATTAATTTTAATTGAAATGATTAAACAATTCTTGATTGGCTTATGCAATTAACAAGAAAAACCATCAATATAATATATTAAAAATAACATTATAATATCACATATTAATGTAAAAAATTACATGTGTTAGATATAATATTTTATTTTTCATGTTTGTTAAGGTAAACATAATCAATTTTTTTTTCTTACTAATCAAATAATTTATTCATAACTTTTCATGTGTTTAATCAATAAATTTAAGTACTGTTAATATTTACAAAGTTATATATGTAAAATTATTATATTTCAGATTTTTTTTCATAAAAAAAATTAATGCTTATATTCAGATATTTAAAAAAATAAAAATAATCATGTCATTCATATATATGTATTCAAATCTATTCAAATTTCAGTTAAATTCAGAACTATTCAGATTTCAGACAGAAAAAACAAACGCTACCTTAATTTTAAATATTATATTTTTTTTGTAATAAATAAATAATTATTACAATGTGAGTGCAAGTTTGTTAAGACAAGATTTAAAAGAATTATAATTTATTATAATATAGAGTACATTCTTATTTATATTTGACCCAATTTAAGATTAAAATCTTCATCTATCTGTGAAATAAATTAATGCTTATTAAAAAAAAAACTCGAAAAAAATGTTTTTCTCTCAATCATAAAATAATATTACTGTATTAGGTAGCTGATCTAATTACCTACTATAAAATTTAATTTATTCTCAACCCCCATGAAAAAGTGTGCATGCGTATAATCGGACTTTAGTATCAGTGTTATGGGTAGAGGAACTATTAATTTTATAAATTAATAATTATTTTAATCTATTTGGCAATATATTATCCTATCCTGAATTAATTTACACGAATGAATATTAAGTGTTAACATAAAATATTATTTGTGTTACACATGAGCAAAATTTAAATTATGATATAAAAAATGTCCGGTTATGTTGGAATCGTTTTACAATACTATTTTATAATTATATAATTAAAGTTAAAAAATATTTTTTATTATTTATTACTTTACAGTTGTGATTTACATTTTATTTTAGAACTATTTTAACGTAATCATGACTTATAAAAAAAAGAGAATTTAAAATTCAAGAAAGTAAAATTAGAAAGTGAAGAAAAGGAGAATGAATTTTAGTATTTACTAAGACCATGAATGAGAGAAGAGATGAAAAGTTGGTAAACGCTGGGAGTAATTAATCTTATTCATATACGCGGCGTCACGACCCAAGACCTCGAAATCAAAATACTGAAACTTCTCTGCAAATTAGCAAAACCCATTATCTAAACTACAAATTTATAAAGAGACTTGACAAGTACTTTATCGTTTTATGCATGGGATTCCACGTGCGTGCATGCATGTTCTCCGCGATTGCGAACACAGACACTTGGAAATTTTGCTTCTCCCTTTGATGGGAGAGACAGTTTTCGTACATCAAATTTGAAAATGTCCTCTTAGAAATGTCAATAGTGGAGTTTTTTTTTTTTCCTCATTTTGAGAAAATATTAAGTACATTTTGATAATATATAACCAATTAGTAAGCTTAGATAATTATGACATACGCATACGATTTTATTATTATTTTTTTCCAACTTAAATACAGACATGAATGACTACAATTGATATTTTGTGTGGATTATGTAGTACCTCAAATATGTTTATCACTTTATTGAAATTCTAACGATTGTCACTTTCTAGCACAATAACACATATTAAAAAGAAATTACCAATTTAATTCATACTGAAATCAAATATATCATTTACGAAGAATAATACTTGTAAAACTATAATTTTATAGTATTATTTTTATTTTTAAATACACTTTAAATTTTATTTAATTATTCATATTTATTATCAATTAAATAAATTATATAAACAAAAATTAAAAATAAAAATTAAAAATTAAAAATAATAAATGAAAATTTTTAGTGTGGATTAACAAAAATTAATTTTTAAGATATTTTTCTTATAAACTTTATTATTTTTAAACACATTTCTTTATAATAAATATGTAGTTTATATTCCTAAGAGATTACTGATTACCTTTACTTCCCTATAAAGTTTTTATGTTAAGAGATTATTGATTATTATAAAATTAAACAGTAGAAAAATAAATATTTTATATTAATTTTAACAGGAGAAATTAATTAACAAAATCCCTTAAAAAGAATTGAACCTTCAATATCCGAGAAGTGTCGTTGCACGTACTTGTCCATTGTAGCTGACTTTGAATGACTTTTTATTCCACCCCATTTCAGTTGCTAATAATAACTAGCTTCTAGCCGTGTTACCTTTCTATATACACATCTTGGATTACGTTTGTATGCTTAGGTTATAAGGGCTTCGTCATATGCCATTATTTTAAGCTAAATACATTCCGTTTGTTGACTTCATTTGAAAAATCCTTCATTGTTTGTTTTATATCAAGTCGTTCTTTAATGTTTGAAATCCATACGCGCAATTTTACATTAATCAAATCAAACCCTTGTGGAAGACGAAATATTAACTTACTTTAAGACCATTGTCGCTCAACAACTTTTGGGTGAGATTAGCTTAATTAATTTGCGTGATGATATAAAATTAATTAATATGATTTTTTTTTAGTCGTAATTTGTTGGTTAATTAGTATTTCAGAGGAAGTTCGAAATGTACACGGGTTTCTTTTCTACGACCAAAAGCTATATGTATAACGCATTTATTATTTATATACGTGTATTCTTTCTTGTAATGAGTGCATTAACGAAATGGCTATAGGTTAAAAACAAAAAAACAAAAGAAAAAGAATATATGGCATTGCGTGGAATTAATCAAAATCTGCCGTAACACATAGAATTAATCAAACCATATATTTTGTTAAAAAGAGAAAAAAAAAAAAGAAAATTAACAAAATCTAATCATTTGACAGTGCGCAAATTGAAGGATGAAGATACGGTAATCACAGCTATATAATTATCTCTTTCTTTAGACTTCAGGCCAAATGGATTCGGTAAACTTTGATATAATTATTTATTATTATTAATTAGATGGACCTAAAAATGTTCTAAATAGCGTAAAACAATCTATCATCTACGAGTATTCTATATTTTGGAAAAAAACAAAAAAACAAAAATCCTTCTAAGCAGAAAAAAGTTTCCTTCGTGAAAAAAGCAATTAAATTAATAATTAGAAATTTCTTTGCATTTTCTCAGGAGAAACAGTGTTGGATGCAACAACTTAAGCTGCAAGCGCAAAACTCTATAAATAGAGAAGAGAAATAGAAAAATAAAGCCCGCTTCAGTTCTCTGCCGAAGGCTGCGGATTTGAGAGATTAAAGATAATCAATCGGAACTGTGAGACTCCGTACTTTTCACACAGAGTTGCAAAATCTTTTAGGTTATTTTTTTTTAAAATTTTCGGAAAAAAAGGGGGCGAGAGAGAAAAGAAATGGGATTATGTTTGTCCGGGAGTGACGTGAGAGGAGGGAAACAAGCCGTAGGTGGGACCCAGCTCCGGCCCACCACAGCGGCTGGTCAGAACAATGCTTCTGGTCAAAACGACGCCGTTGATTTCTTCTTCAAATCTCGCGGTCTTCAAGTGCTTTTCACGCAAATCGAGGTTATGTATATGCCTGAATTATATGATTTAATAAATAAATAAGTTAGGCAATTAAAATTATTATTTATAAGTCTGTGATTAGTTTATGTTTTTTTTTAAGTATTTATTTATAATTTTTTTAAAATCCGATTTAGTTCATGTCTGTGATAGTGTGATTGTGATTATTTGAGAATCTTTCTCAAACTATGTTTGATATTATTACTTGTAACATCACTATAAGAACAACTTAAATCGACTATATCTGATAAAAATATCTGATAATTTGAACAATTGCAATCAACCGCAATCCCAAACGCAGTCCTAAACGTGCTTTTTTAAATAATGTAAGAGGAGTATTCGGAATTTTGTAGGGTGAATAATTTACTTGGTGCTCCTTCCAAGGACAAAGGAGTTAAGCACCTTCTCAAAAGAATGCCTATCAAGTGCTTCTTCGAGAAGCATTTTTTTTTCTGTCCCGTATTTTTTAATTTGTTCTGGTGTCTGATCTTTTGCTGGTGTTGGTTCGAGGGTTCATACCAAACAAGTGCCTTTGCTTCGCATATTGGGAACAGTAAGTTTAACTGCTTATACCCAATGACAACATTCTGTGAAGTGAATTTTAGATTAAGATTGGTTAAGGTAAATAAAAAAAGAATGGTGTTGAATGCACTGTGGTCTTGTGATCATCCAGAAGTTGATGTTTGATCCTGTTCAATGCACAGTGGTTTCCTGTGTATACTGAATGCTGACTATTCAGCTATGCCTCATTTATCAAATTTACTACGTGAAGATTCCCCATGATAATGCTTCCATGAATGAAACATGATTTTGTGAATGCTGGTTTGCATAAGACAAACCATTAACTTTATAAAAAATTGCGGATAAAGGATTATGTTTTTATGAGGATGAGGATGCCTTTTCATAACATGGACCACCAGGTGTTTTTAATTTTCCTGTATTGATGTGGACCTTTCCTGAGAATCTCCTTGGAAACTTTTCTGTAGAAGAGACAACAAGTCAAATGATAACAAATTAAATGTGATTCAATGATTGTAATTGACATGTCGCATCTTGTTGTTATATAAAAACTTAATTACACATATTCTTGCTCGCTGCCTATAAGATTTAATATTAGAAATGATTCTGTCCGAATCCCGAGATGATTGTTTTCTGCATGCTCTGTTTATGACAGATGTATATTGCCTGTCAGC
This sequence comes from Murraya koenigii, assembly GCA_025617385.1. Taxonomy (NCBI): domain Eukaryota; kingdom Viridiplantae; phylum Streptophyta; class Magnoliopsida; order Sapindales; family Rutaceae; genus Murraya; species Murraya koenigii. The sequence goes on from CM046812.1 coordinate 29,152,196, forward strand.
TGACCCACATATAACTGACAATTTTCATTTTTGTACGGTGTATGCATGGATTGCTCTTTTTTTTCGCTTTTGCATGCATCTGTATTCATTCTTATGTTTTTTAATATGTATTGCAGTTATCTTTATCTGCTTCAAAGTTACGTGATCTTGACATCGCATCAAAGGTACCTTCATATTATAATTGTCTTATGTCTAATCATGCCATGTTCATGCTGCTGATAGTTTTGGTTATTGATTCTCATTTTATCTCATATCCCGTTATATTATTTGCTTATTTGTTCATAATGGTCCTGTAATGGCCCTGCCAATATCCTTTCTCTGGTATTAAGGTTCTAGGCATATATGATCCGAAAAATGCATAGTGCTGCTATCAAAATTCTGAACTTAGTGATGTACATTGTATGTCTTCAATGTAATCCAGTAAGAAGCAGTGGCTTGAGAGTTCCAGATTATGTATAACAAGTCGTGGTTGATGGTTTTATTGTTTTTACTATTTTGTGCTCTAGTCAAATATGTTATATGTGCAAGATAAAATTATTTGATAATGAACAATTTTACTAGCCGATAATGGCATACATAAAATGGTGCTGTATTTTAATGATGGTTTACTAACTATGGTTATTTAACTAATATATACCTATTTATGTGTTTCATTTTTGTGCTTACAAGCAAATGTATTTACATGTCTTTTTATGTCATAGAGTGATCCAATGGCAGTTGTATATGCCAAAAAAAGAGATGGGAGGCTGGAGGAGATTGGACGTACAGAGGTGATTATGAACAATCTGAATCCTGCTTGGATTGGAAAGATTTCAATTGCTTTTCAGTTTGAGATTGTCCAACCCTTGGTGTAAGTTTTTTCTGTGCTCTTTTTAAAGTTTATTTCTTTTTTTCTTGATAGGTTATTTGCTTATCGTTTCTCATAAGCTTTGCTTGCTTTGACAATGTTTAATGTTTTTCTTCTTTTCCAGCTTTTGTGTGTATGATGTGGATACCAAGTATCACAATATTCCTGTGAAGGTATATAAAAGTTTCTTAATTAATTTTTTTTTCTCTTAATTCAGGTATAAATGGTATGCACATACTTCAGTTTGAAAGTTTAGAGTTACCCAAGGCATCTGACTGATCCATTTGTTGTTTCTAAGCATACGATCTCAACTAAATTGCATCAGCAATAGTTTCTATCAATTTCGGGAAATTTGTGAATAGTTGATTGATCATAAACTAATCTTTAACGTGGCTAAAAACTTAAAAGTTGTCAGAAACAAATCTCAAGGCCAGGATAGTTATTATGGCACTTTTTGTCATTGCAATCTGCAGGGTTTGACATATTTGTCCTTCTACCATAACTGGAAGGAACAATTTATCTGATGGTCTTTAACGGCTAAATTTCTTATTTTTCAAAATGGAATTTTCATTTATGTTGTTAAAAACAATACATTTAAATAGTTGCTGGCATGACCTAAAGAAGTTTCTATAAAAAATGACCATTTTGTAAGTATTGGAATGGATAAGTAGATTTTTAGAGCCTCTGATGTATTTGTCTGTGGAATTTGAGTTAAAACTCAAAAATTTCATGGTTATAATCCTAGAAACTGTAATCATTTGGAAGCATTTGCTGAAAACAGTAACCTAAAAATTTGATGAACATACATGTCATTTGTAAATGGTATTAACATTACTGGGAAAAATGATAAATATTTAAATTTATGCCAATGGAAAGAGAAAATGAACAAATCTAGATGGATTCTAAGACATTAAGTAGGAAATCTATTGTTCGTTTGATTCTTTGCTGCAGTGATCCCTAATTAGGTTCAAGTCATTGTTATCTCACAACAAAATAGTTGTTGAAGTGTGAAGTCTAAAGTTCAAACTTCTTAATTACTTTGCCTTGCAGATGCTAAAGTTGAAGGATCAAGACTTCCTGGGAGAAGCTAGCTGTGTTCTCTCTGAGGTAGGTTTCTGGGTTATATATTGTTTGATGAATTTATGTATTTTCTCTTTATTCAATGGGCAACATATGGCCATCTAATTTTCTGTAAAAATATCTGTTTCCTATCACCGAAAAAAAGGGGCAAAATATGCTCATATGCTTTTTACTAGCATTCTTCTTTTGTAGCACTAACATGCGTCATATTTTCCTTTTAAATGCCAGATAGTGACCAAACAAAGTCGAACTTTAACCTTAAAACTCCATAACAATTATGGGCTTGGAGTTTCAAGAAACTTTGGGACACTCTCTGTCCATGCTGAGGAAATGGTTGCTTCCAAGAGTGCTGTTGAAATACTACTCCGTTGCTCGCATTTGCAAAATGTAGACCTGTTTTCCAAAAGTGTAAGTTCTGATGAAGTAGCTAATTTTAGAGGTTCACTAATTGATCTATTAATTTATATGCTCATTCTTCTTCTTATATTCTATAGGATCCATTCTTAAGAATATCGAGAATCGTTGAGAGTGGAAATTCTGTTCCTATCTACAAGACAGAGGTTATAAACAACAACTTGAATCCCATTTGGAGGCCAATAACTCTGAGCATGCAGCAATTTGTGAGCAAGGTAACCTTGTCATCTTCTTGTGCTTATTACTTAAATGTGTATTAGGTACTGAAGGAAGTTTGGTCATGAGGAAATGCTTTTTAGTTTATGATTTCTCACTTTGGTACAGGACAACCCATTAATCATTGAATGTTTTGATTTCAATACCAGTGGAAATCACGTACTCATGGGGTAACTCTTAAATTTCTTAATGTTATTAGCTTCCCTCTTTTATTCTTTTGCCTTTCTGATGTCAAGGTTTTCTATTTCTTTATCAGTAAAATTCAGAAATCAGTTGGAGACCTGGAGAAACTTCACCAAGAAAGAACTGGTGCAACTTTTATGTTACCATCAGCTCAACGTGGCCATGACAAGGTGTTTATTCTTTTTTGTTTAAATTCATCAAAGGTGTTTATTCATGCTCACAGTTTTTGATAATCTAATATCACTTTATTTTTTATCTGAACTTTGCCTAGGTTCTGAAAAGTCAGTTGTTTGTTGAAAAGTTTATTGAGAAAGAGCAATATAGTTTTCTGGATTACATATCGAGTGGCTTTGAGTTGAATTTTATGGTTGCAGTCGACTTTACAGGTAATTAAAAAGAGATTACTTGTTGAAGAAAAATTTGCAATATAATTTTCTCGTTTTGTTTATTTCCTCTTATTTGGTCTGACTTCATCTTGTCTCTGGTTAAATGCAAAATCATCCAGCGTCAAATGGAAATCCTCGAAATCCAAATTCTTTGCACTACATTGATCCTTCAGGAAGATTGAATTCTTATCAGCAGGTAAGGTTTTGTTATCTTATACTCTGAGAAGTGATCTCTGAACTCTGAAGGTTATAGAATGGTCATTTTGTTCAGTGTTTTCAAGAAAACGTGTTCTATGGCCATCATAATGAAATACATATTTCAATAGTTTGTAGAAGTTGAGAGAGAATATCACTGTTTAGTTGTTGGCCTCTTAAACTATTTACAGGCAATAATGGAAATTGGGGAGGTCATACAATTTTATGATTCTGATAGACGCTTTCCTGCTTGGGGATTTGGGGGGAAGACATTTGATGGCACTGTATCACATTGTTTTAATTTGAATGGAAGGGCAGATGGCTTTGAGGTAAGGGTAACTGGAGTTTGCAACTTTGCTAAAATCCTTATTTGGTTGGCTTGTCTCCCATACTTTTTCATTTTTAATAACAAACAATATAATACGTTTCCACTTTTTTATTTTATTTCAAATTTCCTTGGAATTGTATCTCTTCTAACTTGTGATTGAAAGAGCAAAAAGATGTATATTTTATCCTCTTCCATTATTTACATTAACTTCTGGTTTCTATATTTAATAGGTAGAAGGAGTTGAAGGCATTATGGCTGCTTATACGAGTGCTCTAAACAATGTTGCTTTGGCAGGACCAACTCTGTTTGGTCAAGTGATCAACACAGCTGCACGAATTGCTGGACATTCCCTCTCATATGACAGAAACAAGTATTTTGTCTTACTTATTATAACGGTGAGTATAATTATTCTATATATTTACAGATTTCTTTTTCTATCATTCTTTTTGCTTGATTAGCAAATATGCAATGTCTTTTAGGATGGAGTTCTGACGGATCTTCAAGAAACGAAAGATGCTTTGGTGAGGGCTTCTGATCTTCCCCTGTCAATTCTAATTGTGGGAGTGGGAGGTGCAGATTTTACACAAATGGAGGTACACAATGTTTCCTAACTTGAATATTTTTTTAGTAGCATTGAACTTCTTTTTTAATATAGTTTGATAGATTCAATTTAGAATATATACGCTGTGTGGTCTTATCCTACTTTGTTGGCAGATTCTTGATGCTGATAATGGCCATAGATTAGAGAGCTCAACAGATCGTGTAGCTACCCGAGACATAGTACAATTTGTTCCAATGCGAGAAGTTCATAGTGAGTGCATATGTTCCTCAAAAAAAATTATTTCAAAATATTGAATTTGAGAGTTAATTCACAAAAGTTTCTAAATTTTTTCATGCTTTAACAAATAATTCACAGAAGTTTCTAAATTTTTTCATGCTTTAACAAACACGCACATTGTTTTCTGAACAGGTGGGCAAATTTCTGTTGTACAAGCACTTTTGGAAGAGCTGCCTGGTCAGTTTTTGACCTACATGCGCTGCAGAGATATCAAACCACTCAATGTTCAGATGGCCCAAACATGTGCTTGAGAAAATATTCATTTGTTTCGAATGGATACAAAATCAAACTATACATATTAGGGGTACATAGCAGAAATTGAGAATGGTACATTACATATTTTAAGATATAGTGGTTTATACATATTTTAAGATATAGAGGTTTATAACAAACTTCTGATGGCTTAACGAATTGATTAAATTTGTGTTTAGCTGCTATGAATGATTTCATATTCTTTCCATTCACGTCTTTTGAATTTTCTGATTCCCTTTACGCACTTCTTTCACAATTGTTTGAGTGTCTGATGGCCCTAAAACTCTTTGTTGAATATCTAGTGTATTTGGTTTTTATGAGAAAATTGCATGAGCAGAATATGATTACAAGATCTTGTAATGAGATATGATGGTTCATCATAAACTATCAAATATCAATAATACACCAGAAATCTAACACACGTAGTGCGAGGCTCACCTGCACTCAAGACAAGCATGATTCACACATTTATAATTTAGGTACTTTTTAGTCTTTCAAGATGTCTGCTACAGCACAGACGAAGGACCCTTGCACCGTTCGACCTGGAATGATGAAGTGAAAGAAATTGCCCACGTTTTGTACTATAACGCTCTGAAACTGGGTTTAAGCAATCAAGAAAAGCCGAAATGTAGAACAATCACCATCAAAATTGAAGACCCTCTTACCATCTGACTTGATGAAAAAAATTAACGAGCTGCACGCAATGTCTCGCAAATTACAATGAAAATTGGCCTTATTCCTGGCGCTGCACAGAAGGTTGGCCTGAATCATCTTTACCTGTTTGGACGTTCTGCAAACAATGAGCAAAACTCATTTTAGGTGAAAGCAGGAACAATAGTTTTCATATAAAATGGGAGTTGCTTAATCTAACCGAACAGGAAATTTTGGGTCTCCCTCCGTAAATGAATATGTACCTTTGTTTCAAGATATATCTGTTGTATGGTAGAATTAAGATCGCCCTTCCAAGTCCAATACTCACCGGACAGCCAGCGTTTCTCTTCTTTGTCTAAAATGGGAGTGCTTAATTCTCCCCCAGAGAAGATCTTCATATTGGGGCATTTATCCACAATTAAATATTCCAAAGCTGGGAACTTGAAGGCGCAGTTGCCAGAGCAGAAGCTTGTCAGTCTTCTTAAATCACAAAGCTCCAAGTCCACCAACCCTTTGAAAATAATTTCATCTTTAGCAACACCTCCCTCATCATCTGCCACTACTTCTGTTATCATGCTGCAGTCAACTATACTCATCCGTGTCAGTCGCACCAAACTCTTTGCAGTTGAGGATGTTAGTACATTTATCAACCCTTTGCATCTCCGCACCTTCAAAGTTGTTAGATTTTGAAACTCGATGTTGTAGATGGCACTAGATTAATCAAATGGTCACAGTACTCAACTGTTAGATTAACCAAATTGTCCATATTGGACTCTTGGATCAAAATGTGCTGCAGGGCACAACAATTGTGTAGATTCCTTATGATTGCCGTCGTCCAATTTTCTGCTCCATAAAATGGCTTAACGCCCCCAACATATTCCCCTCCTCGTATTGTGAGTTCTTTTATGCTGTGAAATCTCCGAAGGAAATCCAGTGATGAAATAATAGTTGACTCTTCATATTTAACATCAAGATAGTTAAGTCTGCAAAACAATTCCCCTGGAAACTCCGCTCTCATTGGTATCTTCTTTCCTTCAGCGGTCAAATATTTCAAATTGGGGAATACCTGGGTGCATGATCAATGAGGAAAGCAAAAGAAAAAAGTAACGCCGAGTACTAGAGTCAATTCTAAAAGTCTTATAGTTACCTTTTTTATCGAGTCATGAGTAGTGTTTTCGCATTTCACCATGAATTCAGGACATCTTATTACTTTTAATTCTTCCAATGATGGAAATTCAATGTTCACATCTCCTGCGCAGAAGCTTGTGAGCTTTTCGAGATCTACCATACTTAGAAATTGTAACAGAGGGAACACAACGTTCTTTCTTTCTTGCTGGTCCATGACGATTATCTCTTCCAAAATAGGGCACTCATCTATCTCAAGGTGTTGGAGTCAAACAAAGCTGTGAACTATAGAAGATGAAAAAAGACATCTTAATTCCCTACAGCCGTATACAATCAACCGTGTTAAAGTTTGAATACCACAGGACATGGCCTCATGTTGGCGTTTCCAAATCCTCTCCACCTTAACATTATACAGCTCCAAGGTCTCCAGGTTTAGTAACCCGCCCTGTTCACAAAACTTTCCAACCGTTATATGAGGAGAGCAAAGTTAATGTATAAGTGCATGCACAGCACTTTTTCTTTTATCTGATAATGTATTAGTCACACCTACATCACTTGGTATGAAAAGTTTTAAATAATTATGAAATACGTTTTTTAATCACTGACTAACTCTGGCCAATATTTGCTAAGAAAGGTGAATTAAGAACCCAAAAGGCAAAAGAAAAAATCACAATAAGACCATTGGATTGTTAATATCCGACCTTGATGAAAAGTGCATTAGGAACGTTGACATGGTCCTCCAAAATGATTTCATTCGATCGCATTTCACTTGTCGATTCCTTGCATGAGAAATGAAGAACTATACTCATAAGAAATGAAGAATTTTCTTGTGGACTAGCTACTCGAAATGTTCAAAATTTAGGAAGATCGTACCATACCTTTGACTCTTTCGGACTGGGGGCTTCGCTACCTTCGATCCAGAGATGCTTCAGTTGGTAAGAATAAGAACCCAATTTGTTGTTAACTATTTCAATAATATCTTGATCTTGCAATCCAGATAAACAAAGGTCTTCAATTCGCTGAAGTTGCACGATAAGCCCACTCCTGAATCTAATGCAGTTGTTGGTATCCAGGTGGAGTCTGAATGTTTTAGAACACCTAGGTGAAGTATCCTCCCACCAACGTCCGATACATATTCTGTACCTTTCCAGCTTCTCAAAGAACAGCCCTCTAGGGAGAGTGTTGACATCTGGGATGTATAATTCTAAAGTGGTCAAGTTAGGCAAATGCTTCAAGTCATCAAGGCTCGCATTCTTGACCCCTGCAGCTTCCACTTCCACCTCCCATTTATTAAAGCTACGAGATGTATAATTCCTCTAAATGGGATAAATTTGATAAAACATTTGGTGGAATAACTTGTAGTTTGTTACAATCTCTCAAATCAAGCGACCTTAACCGAGTCAATTGGCCTACTTCCACAGGCAACTGCTCAATATAAGAACCCGTTAAGCAAAGGATTTCTAGGTTCTTTAATCCTCCTATAACAGCTATATCTTGCAATTCGCTGCGATGCAAACACAATGTTCGAAGGTTTGTTAGGAGACCAAGTGACGAAGGCAGCGATGATAGATGCATATAAGTCAAGTCTAAAACTCTGACTTGTATCAACTTCCTAAAAAAATTGTCTGGAAGTGTTATTAATGAAGATTTCTCAGTCCACAAAGCGAGAAGTTGCAGTTGAGGACATTCCAAAACTTCAGGAAGAACTTTCATCTTGCCATCATGCAATACGATCGAAGTGTAAAACTTAACCGCACCTTCATCTAGCCAGTCAGATGAATTAACCAGTTCATATCTCATCGTAAGCACATTTTCTTCTCTGGATGCAATTGCTATAGCAACATCGCGAACAACATCATGCATAGAAAACCAATGTTCATTTTTGCTTCTATGTTCAAGCAACATACAAGAAGCTTTGAGTTTGTACACCAATGTATACACTCGAGCTCGTGCTTCTTCCATCTTATTGATGCCTTGAAATAAACCCAAACCCATACCATACATTAACGCGCCATTAATGGATGATATGTAGGTATATCCTATTAGCAAAAAGATTTTCTTAAGCTCCTCTCCTTCTAATTTATTGTAACTCAACTCTATAGCTGAATAAGCAGCTGGCTGTATATCTTTAAAGTTACTTGAGGAAGGCCTTCTTAATTGTCCCAAAGCGTCCTTCCATTCAAACAAACTCTTATTTCTTAACGCCCTTGCTACTGTTACAATGGAAACAGGCAAACCTGCACATTCATTTGCCACATCCGTTGCCACCCATTTGAATTCACTACTTTCAATATACTCCCCCGCCATCTTCTTGAATAGACTCCAAGCTTCTTCTTTTCTTAGAACGCCAACTGAGAAATTATGTCGACAATCCATCTTCCCTGACAATATATCCTCACTTCTTGCGGTCAACAGTACCTTACATCCCTTGTGATTATCTCCGTGAGGAATTCCTACATCCTGCAAATCAACACTTTCCCAAATATTATCTAAAATTACAAGGATCTTTTTCTCATTCTCCAATGGATTATAAAGACTCCTTGCCCTTCCTAATCACTTGATCAAAGAGCTGGTCTCTCTTGAACTGAATAGCAACTTCTTTTGCTAGTGTCGTCTTTCCGATGCCGCCCATTCCATAAATCCCAACCATGTTCACATCAGGATCTTCTAATGCAGCAAGTACATTATTCAAAGTGGAGGTTCTCGATTCAAATGCCTCGTAGTCTTTGTTAGATATAAGCCGTATATCCTCCAGAGCTTTACGGTAGGAAATTCTATCGAATCTCCCAGCTTCCCGAAGTTTGACAGTAGCTTCCAGTTGCCTTACAGCTTCCTTGCTAAGCTGATGGCGGGTCTTCAAATGTGGACACAGCCCCATGAAACAACGCTTATTTGCTTTATCTGCATCGCCTGTAAATTTCTCTGCCTCGGTAATGATGTTGCTGACAGTTGCAAGCCACCTCTCAACGTTCTTTTCGATCTCTTCTCCTTTTCTTTTAGCCTCATCAACCCTGTGTTGCATACTGGCACTGTCATCCTTGAGCTTCTCAAGTTCAGTATTGAGATTCTCAAAGTTGCTCTTGTAGTTACGCACATAACTCAATTGGCTTTCCGTGGGAGGACCCAAGCACTTTGCAACTTCTAACACAACAGTTACTATGCTTTCCACCATCTTCGATTCTTTCCCTTTTCTCTCTTTCTCTCTCTCTCTTTTTTTTTTGTTTTAATAAGTTTTAGAATTTTGAAAAGTATGTAGATGTGAAGCGAATCAAATGGAAACTGAAGAGGGGCAGCAACTAAACAGATAGTGAAATGAATCAGAAAAGAAGGGATTTATTGGCAGTAAAAAAAAATACAAAGAGTAGATACAGAACAAAACAGAGACAAGTGGATAGGGAACAGAGCAAAATGTAAATAACAATGACCTGAGACTACAAGAAAACAGATACACGTACTATTCGTATTAATGATGAGATCAGAAGATTGAAATAACTAAAGGGTTGCATGATCCAGTGGAAAGTCGAAGAGTGGGTGGCAAAAAAAGGAGCGAAGCTGAAGAACAAAAACAATCAAGATGATTGAGTGAGATCAGGAAGGAGTATGTTGATTGAGATGGAGAAAGACTTTTGCATGGTTACCTAGTATTTGATCGGGATTAATCAATTTTTACAGCGGGATTCACTGACTTTATTTTGAAAAATAAGTCATGGCTGGATGTTGAGACTTGGGATGCTGTGTTCGATCGTATTATTAAATTTTTTTTTTTTTTTTTTTTGTTTGAAATGAGCGCAAAAAGTGGACAAAGAATGCGACAAACTTGTGCTGTATGTGAGCTGATAGTGAGAAATTTTAGAATATATTAGCGGAATTATGGATTGATTTAAGATTGATATTGAAATTTAATAAGTTTTATTTTATAGTTTGTGATAAGAATAATATTTAGTAAATTTTATAAAAATTATTTATTTGATAATTTTTTTATTTTAATAATACTTTTTTAAAAAGATATAAGGGGTTATTTTTTATAAGTAACTTATTAAAAAAGTTTACATATATTTTAAAATTTTTTATTATAATTATAATTTTTTAAAAATAATTATATCTTATTTTTTATATACTTTAATATATAAATCAGTATATATCATATTATCACCACAATCAAATTATTACAACAACTACTATATATTCTCTGTAGTATCAAATTATTTTTATATTTTATTTTTATTTTCTATTATAAAATTAATAAGACTTGTATATGATTACACAATTTTTTTTTGAACTGTGAATAATTTCATATAAAAATTAAGTATAACTTTTAATATCAATTTCATAACCATACCTCTTAACATTCAATTTATTTATATTTTTTCTATAGCCATGGTTTTTATTTGAATTATATATTAATATAAATTTATATCATATTTTATGTAACAAATTACAAAGCTATTCCATTTTATTTAATTAAGTTTTTTTATTTTATGTAATTTTATGTGTTTTAAAAAGAAAAAAACATATCTAAACATTATTAAACATACTTTAAAAAAATAAAAAGTAATTTAAAGTTATATTCATTTTAGTCATTATAAAATAAAATAAAAAGTTTGTCATAAAATTTACTAAACACATATAAACTACTTTTCAAACTCACATAAACCGCAATAATATAATTTATTAAATATTAAGTTGTTTTGTTAAATCAGTAGCTTATTGTATCCATATATTACAAATAATTTATTCAAGTAATAACCGCAATTTCAAATTGGCCATATATCAATCATATAATAAATAAATAATGTTATAATATGTGAGTATTTATTTTAAAAAATTATTATATAAATCATAGATATATTAAGTTTAATAATATATTTCTTAGTTACTAGTGTTACTTGTGATATATTTTAAAACTCTTTGGGAAGATGAGATACTTCATTTATATTTTATAGAAGAATAGTGAGAGTCCCAAAATAGGATCATTAGTAGATCCTGATTTGAGATCCATTAGTAATAAAAAAAAAAAAAAAAGTCAATAAATTTCATAATGGGATTCATTATTGCATCACGTCGCCAAACACCAATAGATTATCCCGCTAGTTAAAACCCAGCTCCCACGGAAGTTTCCCTCATTTCTGAATAGTTGGCCGACTCCTTAAGTCTTCGTCGTCTCAGTCAACAAAACATCATACAAAAACTAATTAAGGCCGAAAGTTAAATTGAAGAGATCCCATCCCCATGTGCTTCTAATTATAAAATCTTCATCCAATTTGCAAGATTGATAATTGAAATAAAATTTGATTAAAAATTGACAAAAATATATTTAAAATGATGTCATTTTTGGTGGATTTTTTTAAAAAATAAAACCCAAATGATATCATTTTGAAGGACGAAGCTACGGTGACAAGGGTACAGGGTACCCGAACTTTTGGTAAATTACTTTGCAGTCCCTATTTTTTGTTGAAAATTGAAAAAATTAGAAGCTTTAAAATTTTAATACATAAGTCCAATATATTTTTATTATTTACACAGTTCTTTTCTATTATTTACACTTGATTATTAAACCATAGTTATTATTATGAAAATTTTTACATTACTTAAATGATTTATTATTGATTAAATAGATTTTATATTGTTTCCAAAAAGATAGATAAATATTTTTAACAAATTAATTGAATTAATTTCAATTAGTTAAATCATTAAATCCATTTGTTTTTTTAACTTAATTAAAATTTTCAGTGATTCAGTGATTCAGTTATTAAGCTTTTTTTTTTTTTGCTTAATCTAAAAAGTCTTAATGACATCATTAAAAAATATTTTCTAAAATGTCCCTATCTAATTAATTAATTTTCATCCTTACTTAAATAAAATATAATAATTTAAATTATTACCATCTTTATAACTTGTGATAATTTAGTGGTAGACTATTATTATTTTTATTTTTTCTTCAAAATAGTATTATTCATCTTCATAATTTTTCATGAATATTTTTTTATATAAAAATATCATGAACTAAAATAAAATTAATTAACATATACTAATATAGAATATAAATATTATATTTAATTAAACATGATTTATATTATGATAATATATTATCTTATTTAAATTATTTGAGGTATTTATTATTTATTTAATATTTATAATTTATAAGGGTATAAATGTCAAGATATTAGTTTTCAAATTTTTTTAGTTAATAAAACTAACAACTTAATATTTGTTTTTAGCAATTTAAACAAAAAATATAAACAGATTATTCATATTCAGATAATTAATTCTATTTATAATTCAGACCTATTTAAATTTCAGATAAAAAAATAAATGAGTTTAAGTTTATATTCAAATTAGGACAATTGATTAAAATATAAAAATTTAAAATAATTTAAAATTATGTGTCAAAACGTTGATTATTTTGCTTTTTTAAAAAAATAGGGACATAAATGTTAAAAACTAAAGAAAATACATTCATGCTATTAAAGTAAGTTCCGTATTGGATCTAATGAACAACTCATATGTGGACAAAATGAGGGTATCATGCAGCAGGTGCACAGCAGCTGGACCCTTAAAATGATGTCAGTTTAGGTGAATTTTTTTAAAAAATAAAGCCCAAACGATATCACTTTGAATATACTTTTTATCAATTTTTTTTTCTGATTTTAGTCCTCCAACCATTTTTCAATTTTCAAACAATTGATTCTTATTCAATCTTTACATTCACTTTTCTCAAAAGTAAACGGACATGAAATGATAAAAGGAGAAGAAAAAGTAAACAATGAGACTAGGGTGGCTCACAACTTGTACGAAGATTCCTTCCAACTCGCAACTTGGAATTAAATATGTTAGTTTCTGCTAATGGATACTGAGTGAGTGAGTGTCAAAGATGGATAACGGCATTTGGAACAAAAAAGTTTGAGAAATTTATAAAAATAGTTAAAAAAATTTAGTAAATATTTAAAAAAATTAATTAAACTTTTTCTATAATATGTAATTATATATTTTTTGTATAAACTTAAATACCTTCTTATTTATAAACAAAACAAATAATTCTCATATATTCTTAACCAATAATTTTCAAAATTCAGCAAACCCTAATCCCTAAAACTCACCCACTCATCAACTAGAAAGTAAAAGGTTGAGGTTAGTATTTATTTTACATAATGTGTAGTTTTTTATTTTTTGATTAATCAAAATTTATGAGTTATTTTGAGTAAATACTAGCTTAGAGACGAATGCAGAAAACGTGCAACAGGTGCCTGTCGCTTGGTGATAGGTTCTGTAAAATCGTGGGACAGGCGCCTATCGCACGGTGAGACAGGCGCCTGTCGCTCGATGACAGGTTCTGTCCAACCGTGGGACAAGCGCTTGTCGCACGTTACAGAACCTGTTACCGTGCGACAGGCGCCTGTCGCATATTTTCTGAGTTCGTCTCCAATCTCGTATTTACTCAAAATAACTCATGTTCTAATTTTTTTTTTTAAGTACTAATTTTTTTCTTTCTTAGGCTTAATGGAGTTAATTGTTCTTCAAATATGTTTTGATAGATCATGGGAGGAATTAACAGATGGTCGTTTTGAGTACAGAAATAGAAAAAATAGAGCTTTTTTAATTCCAAAAAACTGTACGCTTGATGAATTTCTTTCAAGAGTATATGATGTTTTGCAAATAAATTCGAATGATTACAGTATTGAATTGAAGACAACTTTACAGTCGAGATGTTCTACCCAACCCATATGTTCAATACTAATGGATATAGTTGATGATGAAATGGTAAGAGTTTTAATACATATGAGCTCTAATTCGGTGGATGAGGGCTACATCCCTGTTTTTGTTAGCAAATTTTCTAAAGTAAGAAATTAAGAGCATGTTCAAGAAGAGAACGTTGTTATACTGACAGCTGTTGAAGAAGAGGCGTTACCGCTGACGACCTCACTGCAACAAGGTTACTCTCCCTTCCATTACAATTATGATCACATTAATGACACGAATAATACAACGTCAAATAGCATTAATGTTGATTCATACCATAGCCCAATTGACGATGGGGACGATGATTTTGAGTATGCTCATATTGATGATGATGATGATAATCATTTGGATAATTCTTGTGATTATGGGGATGATGGAGATGATGAAGATGATGGAGGTGATGGGGATGATGAGCATGATGAGGATCCAGTTGGTGATAGGGAAGATTTGCCTCGCTTTGAGAATTGTCATGATCTAGCCTATTATATCAGGGCCCCATTCGAAGGGCGTACAAGTTGACCCTCTTATAAGTATTGCACCAGTTTTGCCTTCAGACTTGGTCGCTCCAGATTTTTTTAGATATATTGGGTGTAATGATATTTGTGTGGACAAGTTGTTCGATTCCAAATATAATTTAATGTTGGAATTACGCAAAGTTTCCTTAAAGGATAAGTTCGATTTCAAGGTTGCAAGATCCACATCGACACATTTCGAGGCACATTGTACTTCAATTTCGTGTAAATAGCGTTTTCGGGCAAAAGGAGCATCAAATGAAGAGAATGTACGTTGGGTAGTGATGAGATGTGACAACATATACACGTGTTGTAATGAGCCGAGTGGCCTTCGTCAAGCAAGGAGTCGGGTTATTGGTCATAGTATCCTGAATAAATTTATTCAGGAGAAGCGGATATATACTCCAAATGACATCATAGCAGACATTCATCAAGAATACAATATTCACTTATCATACCAATAGACTTATTGGGCTAGAGAATTTACTCTTGAGGTGATACGAGGAAGTCCATCAGAATCATATAATTTACTTCCCAAGTACTCTCATGTATTGGAGAAGGAAAATGAGGGTATAGTAATTGCTCTTAAATTGGATGGCAATAATAATTTCTTGTACTATTTTGTGGCTATTAGATCATGTATCATTGGTTTTTTGCAGAGTATCAGACTAGTGATTGCAGTAGACGGTACTCATCTCAAAGGGTTATATCGCGGAACAATGTTTGTGGCAACCTGCTTAGATGGAAATAATCAATTGTATCCGCTAGCTATTGGGATTGGGAATTCCGAAAATAATGATTTTTGGGAATGGTTTATGATGAATTTGCATAGAGTAATTGGTGATATTTCAGATTTAGTCATTATTTCCGATTGATGCAATTCTATTCAGAGAGCTATTATAAAGATATTTCGTAGTGCTACCCACGGCATTTGTTTCTACCATGTCAAAGGTAATGTCAAGTTGAAATTTAGGATGTCAAAAGCTCTTTGGAATAAGTTTGAGCCTGTATTTATAAATGCAGCTAAGGAATACAGATGTAAAGAGTTTAGAACCCAACTTGAGGGGTTATGGAGAATGCATTCTGGGGCAGTTGATTACTTAGAGAATAATGTGGGCATATGTAATTGGGCACGATCTCAATTCGATGGTAGAAGGTACAACATTCTAACCACTAATATTGCTGAAAGTGTGAATTCTTAGATGAGGGAACCTCGGAAATTTCCTATAACTCAATTGGTTGACCATTTTCGGAAAACATTGCAACAATGGTTTTATCACAGAAAAATAGTGGCAGAATCGATGAGTACTCCTTTAACAACGTGGGTAAATAAAATAGTATATCACAGAAAAGATCAAGCTGAAAGAATGAATGTTCGTCCGGTGTAATATCCGCAAAGTAATATAACGCGATCTTTAGCGCATCAACATCATCCATGTCATTAAAGTTCAAATCTTCAATTTTTTTTATCAAATCGTTTAAGAGTAGCACCTCGGTTACCTTCAAAGTACAAATCACGCAATCTGTTATTCGTAGGAAATTTGGCTTCTTTGTGTATGTCGTATGTACCATAGTAAAGTCCCGTAACTAAATACCATTCAACGATTGATAACCATGCTAACTGACCACTAAATTCAAACCACAGCTGATTTTTATCATCTTCATCACAACACGCTACTTGCCTAAGTAGTGCGTTGTGAAGGATTGCACCACTAAACACGTAGCTATCCATCTTTGCGAAATGACCAAATATATATTTCCTGAATAATCTTAATTGTTGTTTCGTTAACTTTCTCTTGATAGCATCCATCACATCCCCAAATTTTGAGGTATTTGTAATACGCCTGGGGAAGTGTTTCATTTACGGAATCTTTATCGTGCCTGGTTTTGTGGCCATTACGACTGCAAAAAAAATCAAATTTTTAATTAGTTAATCTGATAATTAAAAAAAATAAAAATAATTCAAGATTTATTTTTTTTTTCACATTCTGTAATATCATGCTACAGGTGCCTGTCGCACGCTGTCGCGCTCGTTGGGCACTTATCGCCCATGCGACAGGTGCCTGTCGCGCTCGCTACAGCGAGCGATCTTGCCTGTTGCTCGCGTGATGGCTGCCTATCGCGCGCAGGTGATTTTTACCTGTTGCGCGTGTGATTTCTACTCCTATTGCACCTATACTCTACCTTACAATCACACCATCAACACGTTAATCTTGCAATACACCATCAACTATTTAATCTAGTGTAAGGGGCATTTTATCGAGTACCTCGCGTACCATTCTTTAAACTTAAATTTCACTTAACAATCTCCAATATTTATGGGCAATCAATCATACCTCATCTATATGCATCAATATACTGATTTTTCACCAATCAAACTTAACAAAATAGAAAGAAATTAAAATTTACGAAGTGAGAATTACCGAAAATTACAAAAATGGAGGATGATAGAAACCAACCGGAGTTGAGTTCACTGTCAAAAATCCGCCCAACCGCTGTTGATTGTTACTGGAAAAATGTAAAATGGAGGTAGTTCGGGTTACCGGAGGGAGCCAATTGCCGAGTTTGGTTTTGAGAGAGATATGGGCATTATGGGCAAAAAAAAGAGGTAAATGGCTAAGGATGATAGAAAAAATGTAATTGTTTATTTTAGATATTTGTAAATTTTTTTTTTGCTACTTTTGTAAATTTTCCAAAATGTTTTGATATTAGCTAGAAGGAGAGGTCTAGTACTGTTCTTGAAATATATGCAAGATTTAGAAAAACTGATACCTTTATTTTTTGTTTCTTAAATGAAAATTATTGAATAATTACGAACGATTGCATATCTTAAGGGTAAGATCTCTAGGTATGAGTCTGATGATTTAGGTTATGACTTATGAGTGTAGTATACATACTAAAGTTTAATAATTATGATCAATTATTTAAATATTAGCATGGGCATTAGATGATAGGAAAGGAGCTCATTTAATACATTAATATATTACATGAGTGATATAATACTACTTTAATCCAACTCATCTCCCAAGTTGGGAACAGCCACACGGGCATTTCATCGAACAGTTGATATACTCGGCATCTGCACTTAATTAATCGAAGGTTCCTGGAAGTTGCCAGTGCTGCCGGCATTTTCAAAATTGGAAGACCATTCAAAGCTTTTCAACAATTAGCTTTGATTATTGTGTAATACATGATAATCTTGGGATGATGATGATTTATGTATGTGATTAAAAGCTAAGCTAGTGGATTTGTAAGTAAGCACATGGCAAAGTATTTGAGCAAATATTTGTATCTTCTTATTGTCACATTCTTCTAATCAATTTGCTTTCACCAACAAATAAAATTAATAATATAAATGGAGGACCTTGGGCTCAAATCTCTAAATGAAAATCGTGATCATTAATATTAGTAAACTACAACTCAACAAATATAGATTAGAGACTAGATATTTTTTTTTTGACCATATTAGAGACTAGATATTAATAAAATATAAAAGAACAAATTTTTTTTTTTGACAGTACAAGAATAATAATTTATACTTATTTATTGAATGTAAACTCTATTGAAGAGAGGATCTCAATTTTTAGATATATCTTATTTTAATTCCTTAAAGAATTACAAAGTTGATGCAACAACTTGTACATTCTTTTTTTTTTTTTTACTTTTAAAAATTCTTTCGATTAACCAACACAAGCTTCACCTAGGTTATGGGGGGCTCAGCGAACAATTGGCCCAGGTAAACTGTTATTTTTCCATAATTTTCTATATCAATTTTTGATTCTTTCATGAATTTTTCCATAATTTTCTGTATCAATTTTTGATTCTTTCATGAAATTACATAATTACTTACATAATTGCCCTTAATAAATAAATTTTCAATATTAATTTCATTATTATTTTTTAATTTTTATGTTGTCCCTGTAAGTCAAATTTTGTAGATCCGCCCTTACATAGGTGATGGCTTCTCCTAGTTTGAAGCTACTACCATGAGAAAAGATTTCCATAAAACATTGCGAGCTTAACTATGATCTTTTGTATTGACCTAACGTTTTTCAATGTTTTTTTCAAAAGAAGCCAACAAACGCTTTTGGGTGTATATATATGTCGTATCCGCAACTGTCTGTGCACCTAATGGCACCTAATAAATATCACATTAGGATATGATCTTAAAGCTTCTCACGTACGTGTTTATACAATCTGGTTAGCATGCAATCTTTAGTTGATCTTCTAGGTTGTAACACATTGCCATCATGAGTGGCGAGAGGTAAAAATACTAATTAATTTAGAAGCCTTAACTATAAAATTTGACTCAGACGAAATAGCCATTTTTAGGTTGGATTTTTCACGAACACATAATGGAGGTCCACAATATTTTTCTTATTAGAGCATTTCTTTCCTCTGATCTTCAGAGATAGAATTTAGAATGTGCAGGTGATCTTATCTTAATTGGCAGATTCTTGATGCTGATAAATGATAATGGCCGTCGATTAGAGAGTTGTACTGGTAGACTCAAGACATTGTACAATTTGTTCCAATGTGACTGTACATATGACACCTTTTTTTCGAAATTTGAGCAGCTATTGACACAATTTCCGTTCGTTGTGCTGGGGAAAGGTGGGTTGATTTATGTTGTACAAGCACTATTGGAAGAGATATCAAGCCACTCAATGTTCATATGGCCCAAACATATGCTTGAGAAAACATTCATATGTTTTGAAAATACCGAAATTGTTCACAATATATATATATATAATTGAATATGAGCACAGATTATCATAATGAGATAGTTTAGTTTCATCATAAACTATAAAAAAATACACCAGAAATCCAATACATACACTAATAGGTGCCTGACACAAATATGATGTACACATCTTTCTAATTAATTTAAGGCGTAAATGGTGTTTGGGATGCCTACAAATTGAATATGGCAGCTCTTGGACACCATCCATAAGAAATAAAACTAGTTTCACATTGGATTTCTTACTCAAACAAAGCTAAAAGCATAATAATGAAATGAACACAGAAACAAAAGATCCTCTCACCAACACCATCTGACTCATTAGAAAGAACTTGATGCCTTAATCAAGATGCTGCACCGAAGGTTGGCTTGAAACGTCTTCATAAGTTTGAACTCTGTGTAAAACAAAGAGCAAAAACACATTGAAGGTTCAGCTTCCACATAATTAAGTTGCACGAAATAAAAATTAGCTTAATAACACAGAAATACTTCAATTCTCTCTGTAAGCAATTAATTTCATTTTTTGTTTTATTTTTTCGCTATGTCTTATCTAACAAGTAATCCTCAACATAACAATACAACAGAGTAGTCATGCTTTGAAAAGATGTACTGATATGATTTAACAAAAATTTCAAGATAAGTAAAACACAGTTAGTCAGCACAAAAATCCAATCAAAACCTCCGAAGTTGTATAGATTTTCATTCGCCATGGTGGACTCCTCATTCTGCTTTTCTTTCTCTGCCTAACAGATTTAAAATGAATATATAAAAATTTTGATGTACTTTTTTCTTTTTCTTTTTCTTGCTTTTAATATATATATTCGTTATTGAATCAGTAACTTTTTGGAAAAATCAACATCTCATAATTGAATGAATGAATACGTAACGTACCACTAGTGTTTCCAGATATATCTGTCGTATGGTTGTATTAAGATCGTCCTTCCAAGCCCAACATTCTTCATCCACCATTTCCAGCTGCACTTTGTGTAACTTGGGTGTGCTTAATTCTCCTAGTGAGAAAATGTTCATGCTGGGGCAGTTAACCACCACTAATGTTTCCAGAGATGGGAATTTGAAGGCGCAATCGTTGCCAGAGCAGAAGCTTGTTAGACTTTCTAAATAATAAAGAATCAACTTCTTCAGTTGACTGAAAATGACTTCATATTTTGCTGCATTGTCTCCCTCATCCTTATCATCTGCCACTACTTCTGTTATCATATTGCAGTAAACTATCTCCATTCGTTTCAGGCGCACCAGACTCTTTGCTGTTGAGGATGTTAGTATGTTTATCAATCCGTTGCAAGACATTACAATCAAAGTTGTTAGATTCTGAAATGATGTCGAGGATGGCACTAGATTAATCAAATTGTCACAATCATATAGCGTCAGTATTTCCAAATCTTTCGTGTTGGCGGACTTTTGTTTCGAAATCTGCTTCAGATCGCGATGCTGGTTTATTCCTCTTATCAATGCCTTTATCCCATTTTCAACCTTTTCAAATGATTCTTCCTGAACATAATAGCTTCCTCCTATAAGGAGAATTTTGATGGTGTGAAATCTCTGGAGGAGATCGTCAAGTGATAAAGTTGACTCATCAAACCAGACATTAAGATGTTCGAGTTTGCAAAAGTCTTTTGGAAATAGACCTATGTGCTTTACATCAACACTTAAATCTTCCAAATTGGGGAACACCTCGGTGATCAACAATCGCAAAAAGAGCAAGATGGATTTAGATCTTCTTTCTAACAATTGCACATATTAAAGTAAATACAAAGCATTCCAATGATGAATATTGATGGCCCCCAAAGCCGTGGTCGGGTTGGTCGCAATGCTCGGTTCTAGAGCCGTGGCGGCCCGGGTTCGAGTCCTTGGGGGTGGGGAGGGGGTTCAAATTTCTTTGGGCTTGCCCACCCCCCTCCCCTTTTAATAAGAAAAAAGAAAAAAAATGATGAATATTGATGGCCTTATGTATATATAGAGCATATTGTCACGGGATGGGTGTTTTGCGTAGCAAACCCGTGCGGCACTTAGACAACCTTGTCGGGATGTTGCTAAGTAAGCCTTTGCGCTTCTCAATAGCTAAGCCAAGAGGTTCCCGAAATGCTAGAGAGAAGGAGGAGCTAGCGAGCAATGTAACCAAATGCGGAAATTGTATTACTCGAAAGAAGCTTTACAAGAGAGCTTACAAGTGTTTGATGCTTTGCTTGGATGATTACAATGCTTAGAGATCACCTCTATTTATAGCAAAGCTTGGCTAGTTCTAGAGAGTTCTAAGTACATGTGTCTACATCTAGATCGTACAAGTGTCACAAATCTAGGCTATGTACAAAAGTGCTAGAGTTTGCTAGAATGTTTTAGAATCGGGCCAAGCTAGCACATCTTGGCTCATTCTCTTGGGCCATTTTGGGCTGGAATCATGCGGCCCGTAACATCCTCCCACACTTAAGCTTGCGGCGTCCTCGTCGCGCTCTCGTGCTTGTACCGTTGGACATGCTCCGCGAACTGCCACAACTCATCTTCACGTTCCCAAGTGGCTTCGCTCTCGGGGAGGTTCTTCCACTTCACCAAGTACTCGTAGTATGGCGGCACGCCCCTCCTTCGAATGATGCGATCAGCAAGGATGTAGTCCACATCTTTGTCGAACACGGTGACAACGGCTGTTGGGGCACGCCTTGATTCTCCGCGACTTGGTTCTTCCACGTCTTCGTGATATGGCTTGAGAAGACTCACATGGAAGACCGAATGAATCTTGAGTCTTGGTGGAAGCTCTAATTGATACGAGACGTTGCCTACACGTCGGATGATGCGGAAGGGTCCTTCGTAGCGTCTCACTAACCCCTTGTGGACTTTGCGAAGTGTCTTGAACTGTTGGGGCAGGAGCTTGATCATGACTCGGTCTCCTTCCTTGTATTCAACGTGCCGTCTCCTTGTATCAGCCCACTTTTTCATCTTCCTCGCGGCTTTGTCGAGGTAAGCTCGTGTGATGTCCGCTTCTTCATGCCATTCGCGGGCGAGCTTGTGTGCCGCGGGGCTTTTCCCTCCATATGTCGAGGCTATGGCGTTGGGGGTCATGGGCTGGAATCCCATGATGATCTCGAAAGGACTCTTGCCGGTAGCCTCGCTTCGTTGGAGATTATAAGAAAATTGGGCGACATCTAGCAACTTCGCCCAATCCCGTTGGTGAACAATTGCGGGATCGATGCACAGTGGAAACAATCCATCCCTTTTTCCTTGGGAAAGGACAGGTGCATCGAGAGAAGCCTTAGACGGGCGATCCTGGCCAGCGTCTAGTAAACCAGTGAGTGGTTTCCGCATTTCTTCAGGCTTGGGTGGTGCCATGGGGTAGGGCGCCAAGGTTGGAGGCTTTGAGCCTTGTTCCAACTCGATTCGATGATCCACCTCTCGTCTAGGTGGAAGCTTCTTCGGAAGCTGAGGAGGCATCACGTCCTTGAACTCCTCGAGGACGGATTGTATCGATGGAGGGACTTGGCTTGGACCACTTGCGGAGTTTTCTCCCTCATTGAGCTCCCGGATGGAGACCAAGAAGCTTGGGTCCTTCTTGAAACCCTTCTTGAATTGCATGGCGGAGAGTGTCTTCTCCTCGGACTTTCCTCGCTCCGTAGGAACCATGCATGCCTTACTCCCGTCGAGGATGCTGAGGGAGTTCGTGGCTGGAACAGGGAAGGCATGGACTTGGTCGAAGAATTCCATGCCAAGGACCATCTTGAAGTCATCCATGGGCACGATTGAGAAATTGAGCTTTCCGCTCCATGCGCCAAGTGCTACGTTCACTCCATGTGCGGTGCCGCTGATGGGCTTGGCGGGTGAGTTCACCGCCTTCATTGTACCTCCTTGTCTTGTGGTTCTAAGGCCTAGGCGCTTGGCCTCATCCTCGGATCACGAAGTTGTGTGTGGCTCCGTATCCAGACAGCGCTGTGAACGGTGTGGCCGTTTATCGTCGGCTTACATACATCAGCCCTTTCTTGAGTGCTGGATTGAGGGTCGTCGAGTGCGCCTAAGTCTTTGGATCGAACCCATCTTTGGGTCGGGGTTCATCGATGATGGTGTGGGAGTGCCCTTGAGTTGGGCAGCGAGGGCATTGAGCGACTTCTTCTCCGGACGATCGCGTACCCAATGAGGCCCGTTGCAAATGAAGCATGGGCTGCGAGGCTTTGGCGCTTCCTTCTTGCCTTCGATTTTTCTTGCCCACTCTTGCCGCTCGGAGGCTTTTTACGCCCCGATCCTTGCGATTATGGCCCTTGTCCTTGCGACTCTCTCCCACTTTTGCCTTGGCTAGGCCTTCTCTCCTTGGATTGGGTGGAGTACTCATGCAGCGACTCCGCGGTGGCAATAGCGTCGTCAAGTGTTTGGACGCCACGCCGGTCGAGCTCCGTGCTGGCCCAATCCTTGAGGCCATCTTGGAAGTAGAAGAGCAAGTCCTTGTCGGACATGTCGCTGATCTCAAGCATGAGGGTAGTGAACTCGTTAATGTAGTCGTGCACACTACCCGTTTGCTTGAGGCGACGTAGGCGTGTTCTCGCCTCTCTTTCGGCATTGCTCGGGGCAAATTGCTTTCGGAGTTCTTGCTTGAAGTCTGCCCATGTGTTGATGGCGCGAGATGCCTTTGCCCATTCGCCATGCTTGCGGCGCCACCATAGTTGTGCAGGCGCCCGCAGAACGTGGGTGCGGTGCCCACCTTTGATGCCTCATATCTCACACCCATGGCATCGAAGTATTGATCCAACCCGAATAGGAAGTTGTCCACGATGGTTGCATTCCGTGTGCCATCGTAGGTGTCCGACTTTGGCACGTCAATGCGCCGCGCATCACTCATGCTTGTAGAAGCTTGGCTAGTGGAGAGTGTGCGCTTGTGGCATGCCCAATCTGAGCGGACTTCCTCTACTTCCATGCGGACAACGCGCAGTTCGTCTTGCACGAAGCTGCAGAGTTTCATCAACTCCTCGTGAAATACTTGAAATTCCCCTCGGAGGGTGTTGACTTGCTCTTGCATTAGGGCCTTCGTTGCCACTGTGAAGTCGGCATATTCGCCCTCGAGGCCGTCAACCCTTTCCTCCAATGTTTCGAGGGTGTCCTCAGTGGCGGACATTGTTGTTTCCAACGTAGCCAATCGTGGCTCCAAAGCATCGACAGATGCGGCCTTCGACTTGGTCCCGGCTTGGTTCCGGGTTGATCTCCACACCATGAGCACGCTCTTGTGTCACGCTTGAGCTTGGGAGGTTGGCCATTGCTAGAATGCGTGTGTGCAAACCGTAGCTCTGATACCACTTGTCACGGGATGGGTGTTTTGCGCAGCAAACCCGTGCGGCACTTAGACAACCTTGTCGGGATGTTGCTAAGTAAGCCTTTGCGCTTCTCAATAGCTAAGCCAAGAGGTTCCCGAAATGCTAGAGAGAAGGAGGAGCTAGCGAGCAATGTAACCAAATGCGGAAATTGTATTACTCGAAAGAAGCTTTACAAGAGAGCTTACAAGTGTTTGATGCTTTGCTTGGATGATTACAATGCTTAGAGATCACCTCTATTTATAGCAAAGCTTGGCTAGTTCTAGAGAGTTCTAAGTATATGTGTCTACATCTAGATCGTACAAGTGTCACAAATCTAGGCTATGTACAAAAGTGCTAGAGTTTGCTAGAATGTTCTAGAATTGGGCAAAGCTAGCACATCTTGGCTTATTCTTTTGGGCCATTTTGGGCTGGAATCATGGGGCCCGTAACAATATGATCTCTTTCTAACAATTAAAAAAAAAAAAAAAACAAGGTGGAGTTGATCTTCTTTCTAAAAATTTCACATATTAAGTGAATACGAAGCATTCTAACGATGAATGATATAGACGGCCAGACAAATATATATAGCATACGAAGAAGACTTCAATTATTCTCAATTTACGTTTAAACTTCCAGATTCTTTTAATCGATCCGTTTATTTGGTTTGAATTGAAAATTTTTCAAATTTCTTTTTCTAAAAAAATTGGATATTTTAACTTTTATTTTTTTAATCAAAAGTAAAAATGAATAAATAACTTGAATTGCTAGCACAAATTAAAAGGAGGTGAATTTGCACGAATTTAAAAAATTTAATCATATAATAAGAAGTTGGTGTTACATTAATTAATATTCATCCAACCCAACGGAATTGGACATAGTTACTATATTATTAAATTTTTTAAAGTTTAATAGGATAAGATTTCTTCATTTGAGTTTTGTCCATCTCTCTATATATATTTTTAAGAATATTATTATTTATGTTAACATGAGATGAACAATTTCTTCTCCAACATCAACACTGATAATCATTTTGTATGTAACAATATTGCTAAGGAGTACTAATTTGAAAATGGCTCTTAAAAGATTACCAGGGAATTACTGTGGCTTGAAAAATTCTAGATCTATGAGTATTTTCTTTGTTTGGCTAATCAAATGCATTGTCTCTTTCGTGTATTAACTAAACATATAGACATAAAATAAAATTAAAAAAAAAAAAGAAAAATGTGTAGGAAGAAGAAAAATTCCGATAATAAAGAAAAAAAAATTGAACCAGTAGAAAAGAGTAATTGTTTTTCTTTTTCATTCTTTCTAACTGACACCAAATTCATCTATGGTTGTAGCCAATTCAATAGTCGATAATGAGAAGAATTATTAAGAATGATAATTACGTTTATAAAGGACACCTAATGTACAAATAAACTGATTTATAGAACAAACATTTTGTTACTAAAAGACAAAAATGATGAAGGCAATGATGAAGGCAATGATTCAACTCATGAAGGCTGGCATTTCTTCTTTCACCATCGACTCCTTCAACCATCGCCCACTCAATGGGACTCTCACCAACATATAGTTCTTCTAATCGGGATAAGCTTGATATGACATTTTGGGAAATAACTCTCAGTTGGTAACATTGGCTCAAATCCAAAATCCTCAATTGCGTCAGCTGGCCTATTTCTCCAATAAGTTCCTCCAAATCAGAAGCTCGAAACGTGAGGATTCCCAATTTCTTTAGATCTCCAATAATAGCAATGTCTCCTAGTCGGCAACCATCGAGAGACAATGTTTGAAGGTTTTGTAAGAGACCGAATGATGAAGGCACCGGCAGTAAATGCATGTTCGTGAAATCTAGAACTCCAAGCTCTGTCATCGCAATTAAAAGGTTATCTGGGATTCTTAAAGAAGGATGATTGCCAATACAAAGGAGTTTAAGTTGTGGAAATTCGAACCCTTGAGGAAGCTCACCAATATTACTATTATTAAAGGAGATTGCGGTGCAAACCCTTAGTGTATCTTTATCTAGCCAGTTGATCTGCGGAACAACCTCATTTTCCACCACAAACACATGTTGGTCTCTAGATGCTATTGATCTGGCTACATCACGAACAACATCATGCATAGAAAACCATTCACCTGTATCACTATCAAGCAACAACCGTTCACTTGTATCACCATCAAGCAGCAAACAAGATTTTTTGAGTTTATCAACCAATGCATGTGCTCTATCCCGTG
The DNA here is from genome assembly GCA_025617385.1 of Murraya koenigii. NCBI lineage: Eukaryota > Viridiplantae > Streptophyta > Magnoliopsida > Sapindales > Rutaceae > Murraya > Murraya koenigii. The sequence goes on from CM046812.1 coordinate 29,179,215, forward strand.
CCTCTTCCAACGTGTTGATGTTTTGAAACAGACCCAAATCCATGCCATAATAGAGCACGTCTTTAACACGAGATGAACGTGTACCCTATTAGCAAAAATGTTTTCTTCAGTTCCTCTCCGTTTAAATGATTGTAACTTAGCTCTATACTTTTAGACTCCATCTCCGTTGTTCCACTGAAGTTCCTGAAGGAAGGCCTTCTAAATTCCAGCAAAGCATCCTTCCATTCAAACAATCTCTTATTTCTCAAGGCCTTTGCAACGGGTACAATGGCAATTGGCAAAGCGGCACATTCCTTAAATATATCTGTTGCTACCGATCTCAATTCACCATTTTCTATGCAATCACCTGTTGTCTTCGTAAAAAGACTCCAAGCTTCTTCATTCAAAACATTAACAAAAAAATTTTGTTGACAATCCATCATACAAGACAACACATCTATACTTCTTGCTGTCAGCAGAACTTTACATATAATATGATTATACATTACAAACATAATCATAAAAGAAAAATTTTTAAAAATTAAAAATTGCATTTCGGTGCAACAGGATCAGGTGCAACATGTTGCACTACCCTGTCGTACACGCATCAGGTACGACATGGTGCGTGTTGCACCTGGGTTGTACGTCGCACCAAATTTAGGTGCGAATGTGTTGCACTGAGAGACAGTGACATTCGATGCTGTCTCTCGCTCGTACAAAAACATAATCAAACTCCACAAATGCTCTACCGTAAATTGTTCAGACTGTTGTGCGGAAGCGTGAGTTGAGCAAATTACCAATTTATGGTAACTGTGACTGTTGGAGAAACGTAAATGTGATGTAAATAATTTCAAAGAAAATTGACACAATAATTTATATGGTACGGCGTAATGCCTACATCTACGGGCAAAGACTGGAAGATAATTTTACTAACAAATGAGAATTTACAAATTGGGAAAAGCTCACAAAAACTCAATACCCCAATACACCCAAATGAATTCTCCTAGCACTCAATGGAAGCTCTCTCTACTCTTTCAATTTCTTCACTTGCAATTGCTCTCAATTGTGGGATGCCTTAACAAATGAAGAACAATAACTATTTTTAGGAATGCATGGTAGCATATTTCACCAAACCTTTAAAATAGTCAAAATTTGTTTGGTGATTACTTAATTTTTAGCCAAACTTTGAACAATTTGGCTTTGAAAAATTTTGGACAAACTTTGAACATGTGCTTTCATTTTGTTTTTTCAACAATTCTCCACCTCGGTGAAGATTTATTCAAATATGAGCCAACTACCAACGAACCATCATTCCCAAAGTGCCTGCATCTCTGTGACTGCCTACGTACGCAAAATTTGGGATCAAGCCAACCGTAGTTCAAAGTATTACTGAACTGCCTTATATATTAAATGATCCTCCAATCTTTACCTTTCTCACTGTTTTAAACTTTCAGGATATTGACCAAGTTTAGACAATGCTCAAATATGATCGTTGTCACCACCTTGGTCAATATATTTGCGGGATTCTCCGCAGTCTTGATTTTCTGAAGACGAATCTTCCACTCATCAATAATTTCCTGCACAAAGTGAAATCGTACATCGATATGCTTCGTACGCGCATGATAAACTTGATTCTTTACTAAGTGAATAGCACTTTGACTGTCCCAATATAAGTTAACATGCTCCTGGATCAATCCCAAGTTTCCAAGCAAGCCTTTTAACTAAACAGTCTCTTTAATAGCCTCCGTAATTGCCATATACTAGGCCTTTGTGGTTGACAGTGCAACTGTAGATTGTAGTGTAGACTTCCAACTAATTGGCCTTCTAGCGAGAGTAAATACATATCCGGTGGTTGACCGTCGTTTATCTATATCGCCGGCATAATCAGAATCAAAGTACCCAATCACACCTTGACCAAGTGTGTCATTTCGTTCAAACAGTAAACCAACATCAACGGTTTTCTGAATGTACCGTATAATCCATTTCACAACTTGCCAATATCCTTTACTAAGATTATGCACTGTTCACCATGCTAACTGCTTGTGAAATGTTAGGCCTTGTACACACTATTGCATACATCAAGCTACCAACTGTATTTGAATACGAAACTTGCAACATGTATTCTTGTTCCTCATCCGTTGAAAGAGATAGTTGTGCAGAAAACTTGAAATGAGAAGCCAATGGGGTACTTACAGGTTTTTTCTGATCATTCATGCCAAACTATTGTGATACCATTTTCAAATATTGCTTCTGAGACAAGCTGACTTTACCATGAACTCTATCTCTGCATATCTCCATGCCAAGAATCTTCTTAGCTTCACCTAGATCTTTCATCTTAAATTCTTGATTGAGTTGAGCTTTCAACTTCTCAATCTCATCTTTATTCTTAGATGCTATTAGCATATCATCGACATACAAGAGTAAATATATAAAATATCCTTCTTGTAGCTTACGAAAATACACACAATGATCAAATTTATTTCTTGTGTACCTTTACCCTTTCATAAACCGATCAAATCGCTTGTACTATTGCCTCGGAGATTATTTCAATCCATAAAGCGACTTTGTTAGTTTGCAAACCCAATTTTCTTTTCCAGCAACTCTAAATCCATTTGACTGAGTCATGTAGATTTCCTCTTCCAAATCACCATGTAAGAACGCGATTTTCACATCATGTTGAACTAGCTTAAGATCATATTGCACAACAATGGCTAGCAAAATCCGAATAGACGAATGTTTCATAATTGAAGAAAATACCTCATTGTAGTCTATTCCATCTTTCTGAGCGTAACCCTTCTATACCAATCTAGCCTTGTATCGAATTTTATCCTTGCTAGGAAATCCGTCCTTTTTTGCATATACCCATTTGCACCCAATTGCCTTTTTGTCTTTGGGTAGTGTAACAAACTCCCAAGTTCTATTTTTTTTTAAGAGACTGCATTTCTTCATCCATTGCTTGCTTCCATTATACCATTTCAGGGCTACTTACTGCTTCTCTATAAGTGGAAGGAACATCACCATCTACAATTGGAAATGCATAGACCACCATATCAACAAAGCGAGTAGGTCTACGAATCTCTCTTCGTGGCCTTCTATATGCAATTGAATCTTATTACTCTAAAGGTTCTTGAGTCAGAACCTCTTCTTCATCTTTGGTTGATTGAGAATCATATACCTCTTTAACACTAGCTGGATCATTTTTAACTTTTTCAAGCTCCACCTGCTGCGGAGTACTACTGGTGTTGTCTTCCTTTTGTGAATCATTTTGTTTTAACATGACTAATTCATCAAAAGTCACATCTCTGCTAAAAATGATCTTATTCATATCTGGACACCATAAACGGTATCCTTTTACTTCAATAATTATACCCATGAATAATATTTTCTTCGCTCTTGAGTCTAAATTAGATTCCTTTATATGATAATAAGCGGTGGAATCAAAGACATGTAAAGTATCATAATCAGTAGCAGGTTTACCAGTCCACATTTCCATGGGTGTTTTGCCCTCAATTGCAGCTGATGCCAAATGATTAATTAAATGGCACGCATATACAACAGCCTCAGCCCAAAATTCCTTGCCCAATCCAAGATTGGACAACATACACCAAACTTTCTCCAGTATAGTTCGATTCATGTGTTCTGCCACCCCATTCTATTGTGGTGTACCTCAAATAGTGAAGTGTCGCACAATGCCTTTATCTCGGCATACTTGTAAAAATAGATCATTCTTGTACTCACCACCATTATCTGCGCGAAGTATTTTAACCTTTCGACTAGTCTGAGTCTCGACCATCTTCTTCAATTTAAGAAATATACTCAAAACTTCATTTTTGTTCTTCATCAAATACACCTATACTTTTCTTGAATAATCATCAACAAAAGTAATAAAATAGTGCATACTTCCCAAGTAAGCTATTCTAGTATGTCATCACACATCACTGTGAATATAGTCCAGAATCCCTTTGTACCGTGAATTGCTTAACCAAACTTTACTCTTGTTTGCTTGCCTAGAACACAATGTTCACAAAATTCTAATTTGCAAGAATTTGCACCTTTCAATAAGCCTTGCTTAACCAAAGTCTGCAAAGCTTTTTCATCGGCATGTCCCAAACGCATATGCCACAACTTGATTGCCTCTGAATCTGCATCATTTCTCGAAACTGTTGATGCTGATCTAATAACTGTACTCCTTGGAAATAGTACAAGTTATTTCTTTTAGTGCCTTTCATCATCGTTAGTGCACCAGCTACTACCTTCAAGAATCCATCTCTCATAGTGATTGTAAGCCCTTTGGATTCTAGGACTCCTAATAAGATGAGATTTTTCTTTAAGCTTGGTACATAGCGAACTTCTGTCAAGACTTGGATTGAGCCATCATGATTCTTCAATTGGATTGAACCTATTCCCATGGTTTTATAATCATTGTCATTACCCATAAAGACAACTCCACCATCTAGCTCATTGAAGCTAGAAAACCAACCCTTATTAGGACATATATGATAAGTACAACCCGAATCTAAAATCCACTCATCTGATTGACATGTTAACGTCATGCCAACCAGACTAAATTCTGACTCCTCATCATGCTCGGCTACACATGCATCAGAAATAGCCTTGCCCTTTTATAACTTAGGACAATTCGTTTTCCAATGCCCTTTCTCGCAACAAAAAGCACATTTATCTTTGGCAGGCCTACCTTTAGACTTCCCCCTTTTTCTAGGTTTGCGGCTTTGTGAACGATCTCTTATCATCAATACTTCTGCAACTGTATCTTTATGATCCTTTTTATCTTTCATTCTAATCTCAGCATTATACAGTGCACTACATACAGCATCAAATGTGACACTGTCCTTCCCATAAAGGAAAGTGGTTGTAAAATGGTCATATTCATCAAGAAGCAAATTCAACAGCAACAATGCCTTATCTTCATCTTCAAATTTCTCATCCAAATTTAGCAAATCCGCTAATATTTTATTGAATGAGTTCAAAAGGTCAGTCATCAACATACCAGGTGCATACGTGAATCGATAGAGTTTCTTTATCATATAAAGCCTGTTTTCAAGGCTTTTCTTCATATATTTTTCTTCCAGTGTCTTCCACAAATTCTTTGCTGATGTCTGCCTCATGACAGAGTACTTCTGATCTTTAGCTAGACATAGGCAAATAGTGCCACATGCCTGTCTATTGATTTTTGTCCACTCATTGTCATCCATCTTTTTTGGGCTTTTCTTCTAGAGCGAGGTCCAGTTCTTTCTGACATAAGACATCCAACACCTCACATTGCCACATACCAAAATTATTGGTACCATCGAATTTCTCCACTTCAAACTTTGCATTAGTCACAGTAGTCCTTGCTGATGAAAACGACGATGATGCTTCTGCCATCCTTCTCAACCTCAAATAATCAGTGCCTTCAATAACTATTCACACTTGAAAAACATTCTCTATGATGTTTATTTTGCGTGAATAAATGCACCAGGAAAGTTCCTAGGAGGGGTCATAATGGTCCCACTTAAAATCTAGACTCCTTAAACTCTTATCGTCTTGTTGATAGAACTTTCCTAGACATGCAAAAAACACACTACTTACAGTAGACTGTTCTCCAAGTACAAATAGTCGTATCTAGTACTGTATCTATGAATAGTACCATATACCCCAAGTACGAACCTTCGGCTCTAATACCAATTATTGTGTGGAAGCGTGGGTTGAGTAAATTAGTAATTTATGGTAACTATGACTGTTGGAGAAACGTAAATGTGATATAAATAATTTCAAATAAAATTAACACAATAATTTACGTGGTTCGGCGTAATGCCTACATCCACGGGCAAAGACTAGAAGATAATTTTACTAACAAATGAGAATTTACAAATTAGAAAAAGCTCACAAAAACCCAATACCTCAATACACCCAAATGAATTCTCCTAGCACTCAAGTGGAAGCTCTCTCAACTCTCTCAATTGCTTCACTTGCAATTGCTCTCAATTGTGGGATGCCTTAACAAAAGAAGAACAATAGATATTTATAAGAATGTATGGTATCACTATTTCACCAAACTTTTAAAATTGTCAAAGTTTGTTTGGTAATTACCTAATTTTTAGCCAAACGTTGAACAATTTTGGCCAAACTTTGAACATGTACTTTCATTTGATTTTTTCAACATAGACTACATAAGAGACTAGACCCTAAATACCCAATGATATATATAAAATTTCAAATAATTAGCTTACCTAAATTTTCGGCTATTGAATTCAATTTCTAGATTTTTAAAGAATTAGTGCTAAATTAAGATGGATTCAGGTATATTTGATTTAAATTTACTCAATTTTTTCATTCTCCAATTTGCCATTGTATATGATGATTAAAATCTAAATGTTGGTTACGGTTTAATTTGGTGAAGGTGAACACAAGTTTTGGTTTAAATAAAGAGGGTAATTTGGCGCAAAAGTTTTTTATTTGGCTAATGTTGTTAGAAAAAAGTTACGGGGTTAGTTTTGATAATCGAAGATTTTTAGTCATTATTTTTGTCAATGTCCCGAATCCTAATCATCATAAATGATTGATCAACACGAAATCTTAGATATATTATTGACCTTTTTTTTTTCGGTATTATATATTTCATAAACTCTTTCTCACCATAGTTGTGTGTCTCATTATAAACATTGGAAACAACAAGTCATACTAAGGTTAAAAATTACTAACATGTCAAAATTTAAGGTATATTTATTATTATGTTAATGTCACATATTATAAATCGGTGGGGGGGCCTTAAAACATTTGAAGCAGATGGAATTTTGTAAATTGATGGATGAGGATATGTTTCATCTAAAATACAGTAAGTACTTATTTTTTGGTATAAGTAAAAAATTTATTTATTATTTAATTAGATTTTAAAGTATACAGTTGACAGAATGAAGAACTACAACTCATTGATATTTGCTTTTATACATCGGTGAGGTTATTTATATAAAAATAAAAATAATGAAAACAAATAAATAAATAAATTCTCATGATACCAATTTTGTCATGAAACCCATGAATTTCATTCAAAGAATTAGAGTTTAACTTTAAAGGGTCTAATACTGTCTTGCATGACCGATAACCTTAATTTGTAAAATATTATTCGTAGAACTTAATAATAATAAAATAAATTCTCATCATACTAATTAGAGTATAATGAAACCAACTAAAAGTTCTAATAGAATAAGCAATAGCCGATGTTTGGGTAATATCGGGCAGGTCTCCTCGAGGCCCTTCCAGCTCGAATAAAGAACCCCAAGGACAGCCTAGCTTGAACAGAAGTCCCGTCTGCTTGCACAAAGACGACCTCACAAGATGTCAAAGCTGGTCAAGGTCGAGGACCGAGCACTCCCTTACCTGCTCGAGGTCGTCCACCCCAGTCAAAGCTGGTCCAGGTCAAGAATTGAGCTCTCCTTTCCTGCTCGCAGAGGTTAAGTCCCCGAGCACAACTGGACAAGACCCGGCCCAGGGCAGCCCGACCCGCTTTCTCCGAATCCTGGCACGCCTTTAGATGTCTGATTAGGGCCCCACATGGTTTGGTGGTGATACTGTTGCCAATGGCCGGCACATGCCCCAAGGTGTCATCATTCCTAGCGCACATGCCTGACATGTTGATCTGGCCACGTGAACCAGATTAAGGAGACAACCGCGCATCCCCAGGGAATATTCTGCTAATCCCAGCTGTCAGAGGGACCCAGACACCACCAACATGGGAGTGGACAACCTGTAACTGAAAAGAGCGGGAAAAATGGAGCATAAAAGGAAACGAAGGGTTACGTTACAGGGGTTGGCAATTTTGATTCAGAAAGGGTTGAAGAAATTGATTCGCAAAAGGGTTGGAAAAATTCATTCACAGGTTCTTCCTATTCTGACTTCTTTTACTTTGATTTTCTGAAAAAACCATATCTATTCAAAAAGAGGGGACGAAAAAATATCACTTTCATCTTTCCGGTCTCCTTCACTAAGGGAGATACCAAAAAGAACAACCCGATTACTGACTTGAGCGTCGGAGGGTTTTCGCCGGAAAGCGCCCGGCGACCCCTGACCCTGTTTTCTGTGAGTGCAGGACCGAGAGATCTCCGTTCTGAAAAAGACAGTGGAACAAGACGAAGGAGGCAATCCAGCTTGAGCTCGAGGTTATTGCGAGCAGAAGGATCGAGGCACTGTTTGAAACCGCGAGCAGAAAGTTCAGACAGTCCTGCTCGAGCTGTTTGAAGGCACTGTTTGAAGGTTCGAGGCACTGTTTCGAGGCACGCGAGAAAAACTGCATCAACATCTTTTGGCGTCGTCTGTGGGGATCGGCATAAAAAGCCTGATTTCCTAATACATTCAAGATACACAACGCAACGATGAGGGGAAACAGTCGAAGAGGAGTAAGTCCAGAAGAATCCATAACTTTGAGAGAAGTGGCCAATGAGGCCCAAAATAGGGAGATCCAGGAAAGAATGGATCGGATGGAGAAACAGATGGAGACTCGACTTCCTATTGCAAGAACTCGGGGAGGACAGAAGAAAAGCATGTAATGATGTCCGAGTCCAGTGAGGGAATGCTCATGTTCGGGAAAATGTGGGAGATGAAGCCCAAGACCTAGGGCACCAAATGTTGCAGTGAGGGAAGAAACAAACATGGAGGAAAGGGGTCCGTCGAGCACTTACAGGACATAGCCCCGACCTCTCACGCGGAAGAGTTGGAGGAGAGGTGCGTGAGTTGGCACTGAGTTGTGGAAGACCTCAGGGAGCGGAAAAACCCAAGTGGCGAATAATGCTGGATAACGAATCTCCACTCTCGACGGAGATCATGGGTGTCACAATCCCACGTGACTTCTGCTTCCCAAATCTGAAGTTCCCAGGGAAAAGTGATCCATTAGTGCATATAGAGCGGTTCAATGACATGACAGGGGTGCAGGGTCTGTCAGCAGCTCAGAGATGCCGGGCTTTCCCACTAGCCTTGGAGGGAAGAGCGAGAGAATGGTACCGCAGACTCCTACGGGGAAGCATCTTGAGCTTTGAACAAATGTGCATGGAGTTCGCAGAGCAATTCCGGGGAGCAGTGACCCCTGAAGATGACATGATGGAGCTGTCAGAAGTAATGCAGAAGGAGGGGGAATCTCTCCGGGAGTTTATCAAAAGATACCATAGATCGGTTCTAGATCTTGGTACGTTTAACCATCCCCAAACTCTGAGAGGATTGAAGGATGGTATTCGGATGGGGAGACCATGGTATAACCTACGGAGTCCTTCGATCCATTCGTAATCGGATGCGTATGAGCAGGTAAAACTAGATATGGTAATTGAAGAAGAAAAAGCTGCCAAACTGAGGAATGAGCAGGTCAATGGAGCAAGGAGGAAGGAGAAAGGGGGTCCTGCCCGAGGGACACAAGCTCCAAAAGCAGTAAGGGACCGGGTTGCCCCATACAACCCTTACTAGAGAGCTCCCCCACCGTGGATGGTCCCCTTGCCATTTCGCAGATCTCCGGACCGGGATTACAAAGAGTACAGGCGTCATGATGGCCACACATCCCGCAATCAGCCGCCAAGCAGACCTGAGATGAACCACAACCGAGCAGATCGCCCATTACCACCCCCACCGAGAAGTTTCCCAAGGAATAGGGCGATACAAATAGTGGAGCAGAGCCCCGTTTATGAGTAATACACTAGGTTGAAGGTATCTCTCGAAGAGATACTTCAAGTGGCTGAGGAGCGAGGACTGCTGAGCCCTCCAACGCCGATGGCCAAGCCAGCTGGCAAATGGAACAAGGGGCAGTTCTGCCGTTTCCATGGAGACCACGGCCACTCCACATCACAGTGCCGTGATTTGAAAAACCAGGTGGAGGATCTGGTTAGGAATCGGTACCTGGATGAGTTTGTCGAAGGAGGGCATCTGGTGGTTGAGCAACAATCTGAAGAAGATAGCCGGGCTTACTAAATAGACACGGAACCACCGTCCACGAGGGTAATCTCAGGAGGGCCCACGATGGCAGGAAGTTCAAATAGGGCTCAGAAAAACTACTGTCGATATGCTGCAGCCGGCCGAAAAGTCCTGTTTGCTGCTCCTGCAATTATGTGGACGGATGGAGACGAGGAAGGGGTGCTGTACCCTCACGAGGATGCCCTGGTGGTAAAAGCCAGCGTAGCAAACAAGGAAGTTGACCGAATACTGGTTGATTCGGGGAGCTCGGTAGATATTCTCTTCAAATCCACACTTGAGGATTTAAGAATAACAGGCGCAAGCCTCGAGCAGACGAGCACTTCCTTGAAAAGATTCGGGGGAGGAAAGCTAATACCTTTGGGAATCATTAAACTGGCAGTAACCACGGGCTCAAAGCCTTTCGAGAAGAACATGAGGCTGTAGATGAAGCCAGCCCGTACCAGGCGATTCTAAGGAGGCCGTTCATGAGGATCAGCCAATGCGTGCTATCCACCCATTACTTGGCCCTAAAGTATCGAGTAAATGGGGCTGTAGAGGTTGTGAAAGGCAGCCAGAGGGTGGCGAGGAGCTGCTACGCCGTAGCTGCCAAAGAAACCATGTAGATAACCACGCTCGACTCGAGGGGGGAATGGAGGAATAGAAGGCAGGAGCAGACCGGCTAGCTCATCCAGACGGACGAGAGGTCAAGAGGCCGTGGAACGCACAACTCCTGATGAAGTATTTCCAGTAAGTCTTCTTGTATTTTGAAATGCTAATGTGAGATTTCTTCCGAAAATGGGATGTGTAAAGGTGCAAATGTATATGAGAATAAGAAAAGCATTCATAATGTAAGCTCAAGATGAAGACCAGAAGTTCCAAAAGAACTCCTTGGCCAGAAGTAACAGCGGGACGGTGCCATGCTTGGGTCAATTGCAGGCCCGAGCAAGAGTAACGTAAGAAGAAGCTTGGGTCAATTAAAAGGCCCGAGCAGAAGAAGTTCGAGAAGAACTCCTTGGCCAGAAGTCCCAAAACCTAAGCCTTAGGCGGGACGGTGCCACGCTTGGGTCAATTGCAGGCCCGAGCAGGAGTAACAGCAGGAGACACTTGGGTCAATTAAAAGGCCCGAGCAGAAGAAGTTCGAGAAGAACTCCTTGGCCAGAAGTCCCAAAACCTAAGCCTTAGGCGGGACGGTGCCAAGCTTGGGTCAATTGCAGGCCCGAGCAAGAGTAGCAGCAGGAGAAGCTTGGGTCAATTAAAAAGCCCGAGCAGAAGAAGCTCAAGAAGAACTCCTTGGCCAGAAGTCCCAAAGCCTAAGTCTTAGGTGGGACGGTGCCAAGCTTGGGTCAATTGCAGGCCCGAGCAGGAGTAACATCAGAAGAAGCTTGGGTCAATTAAAAGGCCCGAGCAGAAGAAGTTCGAGAAGAACTCCTTGGCAAGAAGTCCCAAAGCCTAAGTATTAGGCGGGACGGTGCCAAGCTTGGGTCAATTGCAGGCCCGAGCAGGAGTAAAACAGATGACGCTTGGGTCAATTAAAAGGCTCGAGCATAAGAAGATCAAGAAGAGCTCCTTGGCCAGATGTCCCAACGGGACGGTGCCATCTTGGGTCAATTGCGAGGCCGGCGAGGGTTCTGACAGAAGACGCTTGGGTCAATTGCGGACCCGGCGGGAGTAAAACAAATGACGCTTGGGTCGATTAAAGGCCGGCGGAAGAAGATCGAGAAGAGCTCCTTGGCGGAAGTCCCAGCGGGACGGTGCCATGCTTGGGTCAATTGCGAGCCCGGCGGGAGTTCTGACAGAAGACGCTTGGGTCAATTGTAGGCCCGAGCAGGAGTAAAACAGATGACGCTTGGGTCAATTAAAAGGCCCGAGCATAAGAAGATCAAGAAGAGCTCCTTGGCCAGATGTCCCAACGGGACGGTGCCATGCTTGGGTTAATTGCGAGGCCCGGCGGGGTTCTGACAGAAGACGCTTGGGTCGATTGCGGGCCCGGCGGGAGTAAAGCAGATGACGCTTGGGTCAATTAAAGGCCCGGCGGAAGAAGATCAAGAAGAGCTCCTTGGCGAGAAGTCCCAACGGGACGGTGCCATGCTTGGGTCGATTGCGGGCCCGGCGGGAGTTCTGACGAAGACGCTTGGGTCAATTGTAGGCCCGAGCAGGAGTAAAATAGATGACGCTTGGGTCAATTAAAAGGCCCGAGCAGAAGAAGATCAAGAAGAGCTCCTTAGCTAGAAGTCCCAACTGGACGGTGCCATGCTTGGGTCGATTGCGAGGCCCGGCGGGAGTTACAACGGAAGATGCTTGGGTCGATTGCGAGGCCGGCGGGAGTAAAACAGATGACGCTTGGGTCGATTAAAGGCTGGCGGAAGAAGATCAAGAAGAGCTCCTTGGCGGAGTTACAACGGGACGGTTGCCAAGCTTGGGTCAGTGCGAGGCCCGGCGGGAGTAACATCGGAAGAAGCTTGGGTCGATTAAAAGGCCGAGCGAGAAGAGTTCGAGAAGAACTCCTTGGCAAGAAGTCCCAAAGCCTAAGTATTAGGCGGGACGGTGGCAAGCTTGGGTCAATGCGAGGCCGAGCGGGAGTAAAACAGATGACGCTTGGGTCGATTAAAAGGCCGAGCATAAGAAGATCAAGAAGAGCTCCTTGGCGGATGTCCCAGCGGAGCGGTGCCATGCTTGGGTCAATTGCGGGCCCGGCGGGGTTCTGACGAGACGCTTGGGTCGATTGCAGCCCGGCGGGAGTAAAGCAGATGATGCTTGGGTCAATTAAAGGCTCGAGCGAGAAGAAGATCAAGAAGAGCTCCTTGGCGGAAGTCCCAGCGGGACGGTTGCCATGCTTGGGTCAACTGCAGGCCCAAGCAGGAGTTATAGTAGAAGACGCTTGGGTCAATTGTAGGCCCGAGCAGAAAAAGATCAAGAAGAGGTCCTTAGCTAGAAGTCCCAACGGGACGATGCCATGCTTGGGTCAATTGTAGGCCCGAGCAGGAGTTACAACAGAAGATGCTTGGGTCAATTGCAGGCTCGAGCAGGAGTAAAACAGATGACGCTTGGGTCAATTAAAAGGCCCGAGGAGAAGAAGATCAAGAAGAGCTCCTTGGCCAGAAGTCCCAACGGGACGGTGCCATGCTTGGGTCAATTGCAGGCCCGAGCAGGAGTTACAGCAGAAGACGCTTGGGTCAATTGCAGGCCCAAGCAAAAGAACTCATTGGCCAGAAGTTCCAGCGGGACGGTGCCAAGCTTGAGTCAATTGCAGGCCCGAGCAGGAGTAAAACAAAAAGACGCCTGGGTCAATTGCAGGCCCGGGTAGAAGATCAAGAAGAACTCCTTGGCCAGAAGTCTCAGCGGGACGGTGCCATGCTTGGGTCAATTGCAGGCCCGAGAAGGAGTATCAGCAGAAGAAGCTTGGGTCAATTGCAGGCCCGGGAAGAAGATCAAAAAAACTCCTTGGCCAGAAGTCCCAGTGGGACGGTGCCATGCTTGGGTCAATTGCAGGCCCGAGCAAGAGTATCAGCAGAAGAAGCTTGGGTCAATTGCAGGCCCGAGCAGAAGATCAAGAAGATTTCCTTGGCCAGAAGTCCCAAAGCCTAAGTCTTAGGTGGGACGGTGCCTAGCGAGGTCAGTGCGAGGCCGGCAGGGAGTACTGACGAAGACGCTTGGGTCAATTAAAAGGCTCGGCGGGAGTAACACCGGAGGAAGCGGGGTTAATTGCGAGCCCGGCGAGGCAGCTCACGAAGAACACAAAGGCCGCGAATTCGGCCCATCATCAATGAGTTTCCAGTCTTATCTCGCTTCACTCAAAAGACTAGAAACTGGGGGACTGATGTTTGGGTAATATCGGGCAGGTCTCCTCGAGGCCCTTCCAACTCGAATAAAGAACCCCAAGGACAGCGTAGCTCGAGCAGAAGTCCCGTTTGCTTGCACGAAGACGACCTCACAAGACGTCAAAGCTGGTCAAGGTCGAGGACCGAGCACTCCCTTGCCTGCTCGAGGTCGTCCACCCCAGTCAAAACTGGTCCAGGTCGAGAATTGAGCTCTCCTTTCCTGCTCGCAGAGGTTAAGTCCCCGAGCACAACTGGACAAGACCCGGCCCAGGGCAGCCCAACCCGCTTTCTCCGAATCCTGGCACGCCTTTAGATGTCTGATCAGGGCCCCACATGGTTTGGTGGTGATACTGTTGCCGATGGCCGGCACATGCCCCAAGGTGTCATCATTCCTAGCGCACATGCCCGACATGCTGATCTGGCCACGTGAACCAGATTAACATGGGAGTGGATAACCGCGCATCCCCAGGGAATATTCCGCCAATCCCAGCTGTCAGAGGGACCCAGACACCACCAACATGGGAGTGGACAGCTTGGAAATGAAAAGAGCGGAAAAAATAGAGTATAAAAGGAAACGAAGGGGTACGTTACAAGGGTTGGCAATTCTGATTCAGAAAGGGTGGGCAATTCTGATTCAGAAAGGGTTGAAGAAATTGATTCGCAAAAGGGTTGGAAAAATTCATTCACAGGTTCTTCCTACTCTGACTTCTCTTACTTTGATTTTCTGAAAAAACCATATCTATTCAAAAAGGGGGGGCGAAAAAATATCCCTTTCATCTTTCCGGTCTCCTTCACTAAGGGAGATACCAAAAAGAACAACCCGATTACTGACTTAAGCATCGGAGGGTTTTCGCCGGAACACGCCCGGCGACCCCTGACCCTGTTTTCTATGAGTACAGGACCGGGAGATCTCCGTTCTGAAAAAGACAGTGGAACAGGACGAAGGAGGCAATCCAGCTCGAGCTCGAGCTTATCGCGAGCAGAAGGATCGAGGCACTGTTTGAAGCCGCGAGCAGAAGGTTCAGACAGTCCTGCTCGAGCTGTTTGAAGGCACTGTTTGAAGGTTCGAGGCATTGTTTCGAGACACGCGGGAAAAACTGCATCAACAGCCGAGACTTTGGTCTTTCAATATCGTCATGTTTGGCTCAGGTAGAGAAACAAATTCAGTCAATTAGCAACGACTTTTTCTTAAGAAAAAAAATAATTAACAATCACTCACAGAATTCCACTGAACTTCGACGAACCTATTTGTCCAAGCAAGCGGCCTAGCTCTATTTATTGAACGGATTATTATATATGAGAAGAGTCGACTACTGTGGGAACTAGAGGGGAGTTCTTACTACTTGGGAGCTAAGATAATTTCATGACACGGATGGGATTTCTAACTGCTCTCTTTTCGCTTCACAAAGGTTGTACAATGATACAAAGTCAATTCCATCTATAAATAGGGATGGGGGTTGGGGTCAGGGGAAAATAACACTCAGTATCCAAATGTTAGTTTATGCATTTGGAATAAAAATATTTCGATATTCGTTAGAAGGTAACGTAGTATTGTTCTTAAATTATATACAAGCTTTACAAAAACTAAAGCTTTTATTTTTCTTTTTTGAATGACAATTATTCAATAATTAGGAACGATTGCATAACTTAAGCGTAATATCTTAAGATGAGAGTCTAATGATTTAGATTATGAGTGTGTTATATATAAGATTTATTTAGGATTAAGATGTTGCAGCATAAAAGTTACAGTTATTATGGAAAAAAACTGTAATTATAAAATAAAATTTAATAATATGTATTAAATATAATTTTAATAAAATTATTAAAAATATAATAAATTTTTTATTATATAAGTAAAAAATTATATTAACAAAATTTTTAAGATATAACAACTAATGTTTATCAAACATACTATTATTAAAATTTAATAATTATGATCAATTATTGAAATATTACTCTGGGCATTAGATCATAAAAAAAAAGCTTATTTATTACATTTATACATTATATGAGTGAGATAGAACTGCTTTAATCAAACTCATCTCCCAAGTTGGGAACAGCTACATGGACATTTCATCGAAAAGTTGATATACTCGGCATCTGCACTTAATCGAAGGTTCCTGGAAGTCGCGAGTGCTGCCGGCATTTTCAAAATTGGAGGACCATTCAAACCTTGTCAACAATTAGCTTTGATTAGTGTGTAATATATGATAATCTAGTGATGATGGTGATTTATATATGTGATTAAAAAGCTAAGCTAAGTGGATTTGTAAGCAAACACGCGGCAAAGTATTTGACCAAGTATTTTAATCTTCTTATTGTCGCATTCTTCTAATCAATTAGCTTTCACCAACAAAAATAATTAATAATGTAAATGGACGACCTTGGGCTCAAATCTCTAAATTAAAATCGTGATCATTAATATCAGTAAACTACAACAACTCTATCTTGATCAAAGTTTTAAACTCAACAAATATTTGGAAAATACCGAAACCGTTCACAAAAGAAAATATTAGGAGGTACGGACATAGCAAAAATCTGAGTATGAACAGATATTATCATAATAAGAGAGTTTTAGTTTTCATCATAAACTATAACAAATACACCAGAAATCTAATACAAACAACAATTGGAGGACGACACAAATATTCTTTCGGATGCCTACAAATTGAAAATGGCAGCTCTTGCACACCATCCATAAGAAATAAAACTAGCTTCAAATTGGATTTATGAGTACTCAAACGAAGCTAAAATCATAATAACAAAACGAACATAGAATAGAAACAAAAGTCCTCTCACCAACACCATCCGACTCTTAATATAAATAAAGATGCTGCACATAATGTTGGCCTGAATGAATCGTCTTCATACGTTTGGACCCTCTGTAAGCAAAGAGCAAAAAACATTGAAGGTGTAGTTTTCATATAATCAAATTGAACAAATTACCCTCTATCGTAACCAGTTAATGCCTAAGAACAAAAAAAAGCATTCAATTCTCTCTGTAAGCAACTAATTTCGCTTTTTTATATTTTTATTTTTCGCTATGTCTTTCGTAACAAATAATCCTCAACATAACAATAGAGCACAGTATTTATATTTTAAAAAAGATGTACCGATATGATTCAACAAAATTTCAACATAAATAAAACATTTTTAGTTAGCACAATAAAATCAAACCAAAACCTCCTAGATTGTATAGATTTTAACTTACCACTGTCTTTTGCATCTTTCTCCTTTTCATTCGCCTTGGTAGACGTCTCGTTCTCTTTTTCCTTCTCTTCCTAATTAAATTTAAAATGAATTTATAAAAAATTAAATATGTTCTTTTTCCTTTTATATAAATCCGTTATTGAATTAGTATTTTTCTTTTTAAAAAAAAACATCACATAGTGAATGAAAACGTACCTTTTTTTTAAGATATAGGTATTGAATGGTTGTATTAAGGTCCCGATCCCAAGTCCCTCTTTCTTCATCATGGAACATGAAATACCTGCATTGCTGCACTTTGTGTAACTTGGGTGTGCTTAATTCTCCACCGGAGAAAATGTTCATATTGGGGCAATCATTCACCAGTAATGTTTCCAGAGATGGGAATTGGAAGGCGCAATTATTGCCAGAGCAGCTGAAACTTGTCAGGCTTTCTAAATAAGAAAGCTTCAATTCGTTCAATTCACTGAAAACAATTTCATCTTGTGCTGCATTATGTCCCTTGCCACCATCATCATCATCTGCCACTATTTCCGTTATCATCTTGCATTCATTAATCTCCATTTGTCTCAGTCGCACCAGACTCTTTGCTATGGACAATGTTAGTACATTTATCAATCCATTGCAACCATATACTATCAAAGTTGTTAGATTCTGAAACGATGTCGAGGATGGCACTAGATTAATCAAATTGACACAATTGGATATCGTCAGTATTTCCCAATCGTTCGTATTGGAGGACTCTTGTTTCAGAATATGCTTCACATCACGATGCTGGTTCATTCCTCTTATCACTGCCTTCAGCCCATTTTCAACCTTTTCAAATGATTCTGTCCGAGGATACTCGTCTCCTCCTATGACGAGAATTTTGAACTTGTAAAATCTCTGGAGGAGATAGTCAAGTGACAAAACAGCAGTTGACTCATCAAGCCGGACAGCAAGACATTTAAGTTTGCAGAGCAAGTCTTCTGGAAATAGACTTAGGTGCTTGTCATCAACAATCAAATCTTCCAAATTGGGGAACACCTGGGTGATCAACAACCAAGATGGGGTTAGATCTTCTTTCTAACAATTTAACATATTAAAGTAAATACAAAGCATTCCAATGATGAATATTGATGGCCTTATATATATATATATATATATATATATATAAGTAGGAAAGTCTGAGAATGCTTTAAAAACATACCATATAAGCACTTTAACATTTAAGCCTTTAAAATTCCGCAACTTTAAAACTTTCCTCAACTTTTTCATACTTTAAAATTGTGAACTAGATCGCGACCATATATATAGCATGTGATCTTCTTTCTAACAATAATAAAAAAAAAAACACAAGGTGGAGTTGATCTTCTTTCTAAAATTGTCTCATATTAACGTAAATGAAAAGCATTCTAAATATATATATATATATATTAGTCCCGATTTGGTATGAATTTTTAAATTGAGGGAAAGTCGGAGAAAGCTTTAAAGCCACGTAGTTCTAAAGGTTTAAAATTTAAAACGTTTAAACTGCACAAGTTTAAAGCTTTTCTAGACTTTCCTGCACTTTAAAATTCCAGACTTTCCGGTATATATATATATATATAGCATACGAAAAAGACTTCAATTATTCTCAATTTACATTTAAACTTCCATATTCTTTTAGTTGATTTGTTTATTTGGTTTGAATTGAAAATCTTAAAAATTTCTTTTTTTTTTAAATTGATATTTTAACTATATATATATATATATTATCAAAAGCAAAGATGAATAAATAACTTGAATTGCTAGCACAAATTAAAAGGAGGTAAATTTGCACGAAAATAAAAAAATTTAACAATATAGTAAGAAGCTGGTATTACATTAACATTCATCCGTCCTAACGAAATTGGATAATGTTACTATTGTGCAAGAGTGGATTTTGTGGTACATAAAGTTTAATAGGATAAGATTTGTTCATCTGAGTTTTGTCCATCTCTCTATATATATCTTTAAGAATATTATTTATATTAGGATGAGATGGACAATTTCTTCTCCTACGTCATCATTGACAATCATTTTGTATGTAACAATATTGTTAAGGAGTACTAATTTGAAAATGGCTCTCAAAAGATTGCCAGGGAAATACAGTGGCTTGAAAAACTCCAGAGAGTATGAGTATATTCTTTGTTTGGCAAATCAAATGCACTATCTCTTTCATGTATTAACTAAACATATTATTTTAAAAAATTGTGGACGAAGAAGAAAAACTCTGATAATTAAGAGTAAAAAAAAAAAAAAATTGAACCAGAAGAAAAAAAGATATTGTTTGCTAATTAAATTTTTCTTTTTCATTGTTTCTAGCTGACATCCAAATCCATCAATAGTTGTAGCCAATTCAATAGTCCATAATGAGAATAATTATTGAAGAATGATAATTACGTATAAATAAACTGATTAATTGAACTAACATTTTGATACGAAAAGACAAAGTGATGAGGGCATTGACGACAATAAAACTCTAAACTCTAAGTAGAAATACTTAAGAATTGAACAATAATTATAAGTCTTTTACTTACCTTTTTCGTGAAGTCATGAACAGTGCTTTTCAATTTCACATGGGTACATTCCCTCATCGTTAATTGTTTCAAGGATGGAAATGCAAAATTCAGATCTCCTGTGCAAAAGCTTGTAAGTTGCGGAAGCTCACGAAGCTCAAGTGTCCTCAATTGAGTGAGTTCAATCACTTGAGTGTTATTATTGCTGGATTCATCTCCTCTGTCGGCGGCAAAAATCACTTCCATATTTTGGCAACTACTCACTTTAATGGTCTGAAGTTGTTGAAGGCCTCTGCTAATGACCAATGGTAATACATTTTTCAATTTATCGCACCTTTGTACCCTTATTTTCTTTAATTTGCAAAACAACTCTACTTTGTGTGGACCACGACATATTTTCTCTAAGTTATTTAAATCTTCCAGATATAATGACTCCAACAGGGGAAATGCTGCCCGACCTGCTGCATAATCCATTGTGTCAACAACACAAAAAAGGTTGCCATTATCTCGGATGTTGAGATGCTTCAGTCGTGGATGACCTTCTCTGCCTGATCCATGAAGAACTTTCTTCATGTCCAGCAATCCTTGTAAAGATAGGTCTTCAATACCCTTCAATTGCATGACATGCCCGTAGTTCAAGCAAACGTTGCTACCCTCAGTGATCTTCAGTCGGAACATTCTAGAAAACCTATCCGATGGGGGAGCCCACCACTTCTGCGGAATCCAGAAATTTCCTATCGATATCCGGTACCTTTGCAACATTTCGAAGAACAACAAGTCTCTTGATAGAGACTTTTCATCTTCGATGAGTATTTCTAAAGAGGTCAATTTAGATAAATGATTCAACTCATCAAGGCTGGCATTTCTTCTTTCACCATCGACTCCTTTAACCTCCCACTCAATGGGACTCTCGCCAATACGCAGTTCTTCTAAGCGTGATAAGCTAGATATGACATTTGGTGGGATAAATTGTAGATAGAAACACATGCTCAAATCCAACAACCTCAATTGAGTCAGCTGGCCTATTTCTCCAACCAGTTTCTTCATATGAGAACCTCGAAGCGTAAGGATTTCCAATTTCTTTAGGTCTCCGATAATAGCTATGTCTCCTAGTTGGCAAAAATCCAGAGACAATGTTTGAAGGTTTTGCAAGAGACCAAGCGATGAAGGCAATGACAATAAATGAACCCCAGTAAAATCTATAACTCTAAGCTCTGTCATCCCAGTAAAAAAGTTATCTGGTATTCTCAAAGGAGCATAATTGCCAATGCGAAAGTATTTAAGTTGTGGACATTCCAACCCTTCAGGAAGCTCACTAATATTACAATTATGAAAGGAGATTGCAGTGCAAAGCTTCAGTGTATCATTATCTGGCCAGATGATCTGCGGAACAACCTCATTTTCCACCGCAAACACATGTTGGTCTCTAGTTGCAATTGATATGGCTACATCACGAACAACATCATGCATAGAAAACCATTCACTTGTTTTGCCATCAAGCAACAAGCAAGAATTTTTGAGTTTACCAACCAATGTAAATGCTCTATCTCGTGCTTCTTCTAATGTTTTGATGTTTTGAAACAGACCCAAACCCATGCCATAATAGAGCACGTCTTTAACGCAAGAAATGGGCGTATAACCTATAAGCAGAAATGTTCTCTTGAGCTCCTCCCCGTATAAATGATTGTAACTCAGCCCTATACTTTTATACCCCACCTCCGTTGTTCCACTGAAGTTCCTCAAGGAAGGCCTTCTAAGTTCCAGCAAAGCATCCTTCCATTCAAACAATCTCTTATTTCTCAAAGCCCTTGCTACGGGAACAATTGCAATGGGCAAACCAGCACATTCCTTGACTATATCTGTTGCTACAGATCTCAAGTCACCATTTTCGATGCAATCACCTGTCGTCTTCGTAAAAAGACTCCAAGCTTCTTCTTCATTTAAAACATCAACAAAAAAATTTTGTTGACAATCCATCATGCAAGACAACACATCTAGACATCTTGCTGTCAGCAGAACTTTACATCCGCTGTCATCATCTGCCAATGGAATTCCAATCGCCTCCAAATCAAGACTTCCCCAAATATCATCCAAGATTATAAGGATCTTCGTCTCTTTCTTCAATCGTTCAAGCAGCCTCCCTGCTCTTACAGTTTCATGACTCTGTTCAACCAACTCTAAGCCTATCTTCTCGGCGATTTCTCCTTGTATATTTCTTATTTGCGGTGTTTGGGAAACACGTGAAGAAATGACCTTCTCAAAGAGATTATTTTCCTTGGCCTGTCTGCCAACTTCTTTCACCAGCGTTGTCTTTCCAATGCCACCCATCCCGTACACCCCAATCATGTTGAAGTTACGGTTGCTCAGTTCTTCTAGTATCTCCTTCAAAGTGGACTTTCTCGATTCAAAGTGCATGAAATCCTGGGTAGACTTAAGCCATGTCTCCTCTGGAATGGTACGGAAAGAAACACTGTCGAATCCCCCTTTTTCATAGAGTCCAACAATAGCATTCGCCTCTCTTTCTGCTTTCTTGCCAAGCTGGTACCGAGTCTTCAAATTCGGACACAACCCTTTCAGACACCGGTTGTTTGACTTCTCTTTGTCTTCAATAAGTGTTTCGACTTCATTGATCGCCTTGTCCACACTAATCAGCCAATCCTCAACGTGCTGTTGGACTCCGTCCCCTTTAATTCTGGAATCATCAACCTTATACTGCACACTATGTCTAGCATTCTTTAGCTTATCAACTTCATTATTCAGCTTCTCGAAGTTGGTCTTGTAAGTGCAGTAGTAAGTAAATGGATGAATAATGGGAGCAACCAAGTACTCAATAACTTTTGCAGCAATAGAGATAACAATTTCCATTTTTTTTACTTTTTTTGAGAAAACAGGGGAAAGCAAAACTAATCAAACTAAGCAGAACTAATCAATCGGCCGGGAAGAGGAAAATATGAAGTTTGGATAAATTTCTAAAATATGAAGTTGTCCGAGTAAAATTGATACAAAAGATTTAAGGGAGGAGGAGGGGAAGGAGTGAAAAATCTAGAGATGAAACAAAGGGGATCCTTTTTCTGCAAAGACAAATTGAAAGCGAGTGCAATGACAGATTTGCAAAGGAGCAATAGGAGGCAAGGATGATTCAGAAAAGGGAAACAGAAAAATGATGAAAGGATTTCAGAGAACTCTAGAGAAGAGGGATGATTAGGAAAATTGCAGAGTAAATTCATACAAGGAGAAGACTATGCCTTCAAGTCAACTAGATTCTAAATAATTAAGATAGATAGGTATAACGGTTATTATCGTTTTATTATTTAAAATATATATATATATAATGTCATATAGAAATATTTGTGTATATCATTTTTATCTTTAGAAAACCTTTTATTTTAAAAATTTTTTATTAACAATGTTAGTCCAACACTAATGTTATACTAATATTAAAGGACTAAAAATGCTTTTACATTCAAAACTATGATAAATTATAGAAGGGTAGTAGTATAGTTCTTATTGGTTAAGAAAGAGGAAAAAAATTTTAAATCTCAAACATATAGCGTCATCATCTCCATATTCTTCTTCTTCTTTTTCTTTTCCCGACAATGGTCCACACCATCTTTGAAAAATTATTGGTACTTTTGAATGGGTAAAAGCCATGCATTGCTATTGATGGATCTCATCTGAAAAAAAGAATTAGAGGAGTTTCGATGCAGTGGTTGTGTAATTTTTTTTAAATGACTTATTTCTAGGAATACGTGATCAATTTGAAAGTGGATTTTACATAAAAAAAAAAAAAATTGAGATTGATTTTCCAATTTCAACTGATTAGTTTGATTTGGTTGTTGAATAATGGTTTTATTATTACGAGTTTAAAGGATTCATGAAGTAGAAATTAAGATTGATAGAAAGCATATTGATTGATCTTCAAATTTTAAAGGCAGTTTCAATTTGCTATTTTCAAGCTTTAATTGTGGTTTTCAATTTGATGAGAGCAAAATTAGTAATTTAGCATTGATGGAAGATATGTAATCACGAGCTTTGGCGGTGCTAATGATACTGATTTACAAGAGAAAGCAGAGTATACTGATATTGTGTTGTCACCCACAACAGATTATTAAGCTGACTCGACAAAGTTAGTTATGTTGATGCAGTTTTTCCCGCGTGTCTTCAAACAGTGCCTCGAACTTTCTGCTCGTGAATAGCTACAATATCCAGAACCCTCAGCTCGCGATTAGCTCGAGCTCGAGCAGGATTGCCTTCTTCTTCCCGTTCCGCTGTCTTTTCCAGAACGGTGATCTCCCAGACCTGTACTTATAGAAAACAGGGTCAGGGGTCGCCGGGCGTATTCCGGCGGAAACCCTCCGACGCTCAAGTCAGTAATCGGGTTGTTCTTTTTGGTATCTCCCTTAGTGAGGGAGACCGGAAAGAAGAAATGGATATTATTTCGCCCTCCCTTTTGAATGAATATGGTGTTTTCAGAGAATCAATGTAAGAAAAATCAGAAGAACCTGTATAAGCTTTTGTAACTCTTGTGAATCAATTTTTTCAACCCCATAACGTACCTGTTCGTTTCCTTTTATACTCCATTTTTCCCGCTCTTTCCATTTCCAGGCTGTCCACTCCCACGTTAGTGGTGTCTGGGTCCCCCTAACAGCCGGGATTGGCGTAATATTCCCTGGGGATGCGCGGCTGTCTCATCAACCCGGTTCACGTGGCCAGATCACTATGTCGGGCATGTGCACTAGGAATGATGACACCGTGAGGGCATGTGCCGGCCATCGGCAATAGTACCACCATCATACCACGTGGGGCCCTGGTCACACATTAAAAGGTGTGCCAGGATTCTGAGAAAACGGGTCGGGCTGCCCTGGGCCGGGTCTTACATTCCATTCGTCCCATGACTACGCAACCCAATTGTGCTCGGGGACTTGATCTCTGCGAGCAGGAAAGGAGTGCTCGGTTCTCGACCTTGACCGGCTTTGACTGGGGTGGACGACCTCGAGCAGGCAAAGGAGCTCGGAGCTCGAGCGACCCTAATTCCTCACCTTGACCAGCTTTGACGTCTAGTGAGGTCGTCTTCATGCAAACATTCGGTACTTCTGCTCGAGCTAGGCTGTCCTTGGGGTATTTTATTCGAGCTGGAAGGGCCTCGAGAAGACCTGCCCGATATTACCCAAACAAGTTACATGAGCATTGCAGTATGAAGCAAGTCACGTGTAAATGACGAACTGAAATTTAGTTTGTTATAAGTTTGTTTTCTTTGCTCGATATATACAAGCACTGTAAACTCACATTTTATGTTAAGATAATAATACAGAAACTTCTATTTTCTTCCATAAGAGTTCTCTTTAAGTTTCTTGCATTGTCTCGTTTGCCAAACATCATTGCTTAGAATTCTCATAGGTGGCAAAGAGAGGCATTCTTCAACTGGGTTTACTGGCATTTTGGCATTTCATTGAATTTTCTTATTTTGAGTAGCTGTTATGCTGTCGAAATTTTTCATCTTGTAATTGTTAAGATTTTTCAAGTAACTGAAGTTATTAAAATGGCAAAATTAAACTTTTTAAAATATATTAGGGATTGTAAAGAATTTCGGATACATTTGAGTGTTATTAATCTCAATTGAGGATGATGAGGTGATAAATTTATGAAGGAAACGACCAAAATCTCCCTAATGTACAGGATAATAATTTCATTATTCAACAGGTGATGTAAGATAATTTTACATTTTGAATTTTCTAATTTTATCTTTTTAATTTTCCTTGGGAATTTATATCTTTGAACTTGTGATTGGAAGATAAAAATGATGTTATATATTTACCATACTTCCATGTCGTGGATGTAATGACTATTCCCAATGCTCAACTGAACCAAGAACACAATCTTGAATGACCCAAGAAAGATCCCAAACAAGAAGTTGTAGTATTTGTTTCTCACATATTATCGACTAGTATAAATCTAATAAATTAATACATAACTAATGCAAAATATTAAAAAACAATTCTAACAGACTCATTTATTAAATGATCAAATATTGTATTAATGAGTATAATTTTTTCATATCCTATATAGTAGTATATTATGGACAAATATAACCTTTAATTATATTATTATAGTTTATAATGGGAAGCATAATTTTATACTAATACATCAGGAGTCCCTGCACTCAGCCACAACATTTAAATGACTTCAACCCATTGTTAATTCATTGTTGATAAATCTAGGGCATGAGTGCAATGCAACTCTCTTCCTCTCTTTCTGTCTCAATTTTACTCTGTGAGTGCATAGTGAATATGCAAATCTTTGATGCAGAATGTTGTGTATTACAAGTAAGGTACATTATGGATGGCATAACTTTGTCTACAGGTGTCCGTTTTCAGAGTATAATATATCGTTTCGAAGCTTGCGACAAGAGGAATAAAAATCAAAATAGCCAAAGCCAATCTGGTCCATGCTCAGCTAGAAAATTCCTTTTATTTCCCAGTCATTTTTAGATTTTAAGATTTTCTTTTCCTTTTTTTCCTGCTTCTTCTAGAATTTTTATCTTTTTTTTCTGCAACTCAGATTTGGTTTCTCTTTTCTTTGTCTTTCTTATTTCAGATAGCATAATTGTATTATAAGATTATATTTCAGATTTGCCTATTTTGGTAAATTCACGATATTTAGGTTTATTATAAAAGAGTCTCACAACCCTAGTTTTATTCATTCAATTTTCTTTTCAATAAAATCGTATTATTCAAAAACCTTTGGTTTCCGTCTCAATAAACATTAAGCTTTAGTTTCGTCAATTAGTATCAGAGCAAGTTCGCTTGTCATCATGGTACAACCACATGAACAAAGGAGTAACCGTTCCTATAACGCTGATCAAGGAATGCAGGCAACGTCTATGAGACTATCAGACAGATGGTCGCAAAAGCAGTCATGCAAAATAGGGAGAATGCGGAAAACCCAAGGTTAGCAGCGATAAAGCAAGCAATCGAGGGTCTCACGCTTTCCATAAACAATATAGAGAGAATATTGCGGGAAGTAGACAACTACAAGAAAGTTATTGAACCGCAGGAACAATCTCAGAATAATTACCGTGCAGTAGTATTACGTCAAGGCATTAATCACAAAGTGATTCCTCAGAATTTAGAACCTGCGAGGCGTATGCAGCCACATATATGGAAAGAGTTAGAAAGCAATTCGGAAGAAGAAGACGCTAAGGATTATGAAACGAGGTGTGGGAAGAGTTCAAATTACAGGATTAATATTAATATCATGGATTTCCATGGTGGGATGCATGTTGAATAAGTTTTAGACTAGATAACAGAGGTAGAAATTTTTTTGTAGTATATGGATATTCCCCAGGATAAGCGGGTTAAGCTTGTGGCATTTAAATTGAAGGGCGCAGCATCTGCATGGTGGCAAAACTTACAGAATCGAAGAAGAGTTGCAGGGAAGCCATTAATCAAGTCTTGGCCTAGAATACAGAGGATGATGAAGGAGTATTTCCTGCCAGCAGATTACCAACAGTAGTTGTATGTGAAGTATTAGAATTGTAGGTGAGGAAATCGCAGTGTGGATGAATATACAAAAAAATTTTACCGTCTGCACACAAGAAATAATATGGATAAACCAGAGTTTTGGACAGTTTTGAAATATCTTGGCAGATTGAAACAAGAATTGCAAGATGAGATTATAGACACGATTTGGGACATAGGTACAGTAGTTGCTAGAGCAAAGAAGTTAGAAAAACGAAAGCAGGGTGCTGTTTCTAAAGCCCAGCTGTGGCTATTCACTGGGATACAAAGCAGACCAAGTAGTGTTGGGTTTGAAAATAAACAGAAAGCATGAGCCAATAATAGTCAAGCTCAACAACCAGTACAGCAGCAACTAAGGCAGCAACCATCAAGGCAGCAACCAACAAGGCAGTAGTTCCAACCGCAGGTGTAGAACAACCCATATGCAAAGCCAATGTTGAATAAGTATTTGAAGTATGGTGAAGCAGGACATCGATTGAATGAATGTCGTCAAAAAAATTTAAATTTGCTGAAGTTGGTGAGGCTGATGTGAATAATGTAGTGGATATGGATGCATGCCATGTATTATTGGGCAGACCCTGGCAGTTTGATGTTGATATAGTCCATAGCGGAACAGATAATGTGTATGAGTTTTGATGGAATAGCAAAAAGTTTCGTTTGGTACCTTTGACAAACAAGAAGAAAAATTCTAAGGTCAAAGGAAAGATATTTCTATCTATTATCAAGAACCATCTAAAGAAAGAATGCGATGGGTGTAAGAAGCTGCAAAAAGAGGATAAACTCGAGGAGACGGCTATTCCTGAGGAAGTACAGCCCTTGTTGGCTGAGTTTGCTGACACTACACCATTGGACATGCCAGATGGGCTACCACCTTTGCGAGATATTCAGTATCATATAAACTTGGTCCCCGGTGCAAGTTTACCTAATTTGCCCCGATGCATGCGATTTTGCAAGAACAAGTTGATGATTTGTTACGTAAAGGATTCATTCGTAGAAACATGAGTTTGTGTGTTGCACCAGCATTGTTGGTGCCTAAAAAGGATGGAAGTTGGTGAATGTGTGTGGATAGCATACGAATCAACCAGATTACCATGAAGTATCGCTTTCCCATTCCTACCCTGCGAGATTTGTTAGACCAGTTAGACGGTGCTCGGGTTTTTTCAATGATAGATTTGCGCAGTGGGTATCATCAGATTTGGATTAGGCCGAAAGATGAATGAAAGACAGCATTTAAGACAAAGGAAGGGCTGTACGAGTGGTTCGTGATGCCATTTAGATTGTCCAACGTACAAGTACCTTCACGCGTTTAATGAATCAGGTTCTTAAACCATTTTCTTGTAAATTTGTTGTGGTATATTTTGATGATATTTTGGTATATTTTATTGATATGGTGATGCATTTGGAGCATTTGAGGATGGTTCTGCAAGTGTTAAGAAGAAACAAGCTTTACATTAATCTAAAGAAGTATAGTTTCCTATGGAATAATGTGGATCTTTTGGGTTTTATTATTGGTGCGGATGGATTCAGGCTATTGAGTCAAAGATACAAGCAATTAGAGATTGGCCTACGCCTAAGATAGTTGGTAAAGTTAGGAGTTTTCATGGTCTGGCAATGTTTTATGCTATCCTTAGAGCGTTAAAGACTTGGGAGCATTACTTGATTCAGAAGGAATTTGTGCTCTACAATGATCACCAAGCACTAAATCACTTTAATAGCCAACAGAACCTGAGCAAGATGCATGCAAGATGGGTGAGTTACATGCAGAAGTTCACTTTTGCCTTGAAGTATAAATCTGGGCAGCAAAATAAAGTAGCAGATGCGTTAAGTAGGTGATCAACTTTATTAGTAACTCTAGTCAATGAAGTTACTAGTTTTGAGTGCTTGAAGGAGTTGTATGTGGAAGATGATGACTTTGTGTGCATTTGGGATTGCTGCATCAACCATCAAAATGCAGAGGATTTCCTAGTACGGGATGGATACTTATTCAAGTCCAACAAGTTATGTGTGCCTCGGAGTTCTTTGTGGGAACAAATAATCCGTGAGTTACATGAAGGAGGATTGGGCGGATACATGGGTCGAGACAAGACTAAGGTGCTTCTAGAAGAGCGTTATTATTGGCCTCAACTGAATAGGGATGTGCGTAAGATTGTGCAGAGCTGTCGGATTTGCCAAGAAGGCAAGGGACATGCACAGAATACTGGTTTGTACATGCCTTTACCTGTTCCTAAAAATATTTGGTTAGATCTGTCTATGGATTTTGTGTTAGGGTTGTCATGCACAAGGACGGGTCGAGATTCAATATTAGTTGTAGTAGACAGGTTTTTTAAAATGGTACATTTCAGTGCATGTAAGAAGATTGAAGATGCTGCTTCAATGGCATATTTATTCTTTCGGAAATAGTGCGTTTGCATGGGATTCCAAAGACTATCACCTCTGACCAGAATGTCAAATTTATCAGCAAGTTTTGGTGTCATCTCTGGGATAAATTTGGTACGCAATTACAGTTTAGTAGTGCTTTTCATCTATAGACAGATGGGCAAACAAAGGTGGTCAATCGCACTTTGGGTAATATATTACGATGTGTGTGTGGTGACAAGCAACGGAACTGGGAGGCTGCCAATGCAAAGTATATGCTTCCTCAGGTTGAATTCGCTTACAATAGCATGGTGAATCGATCAATTGGTAAGACACCTTTTGAGATTATCTATACTAGTTCTCCAAGACAAGTTTGTGACTTAGCTGTTGTACCACCAGCAGCTGCAGTTGGGGAACGCATGGCAGTAGATAACACAGCAGAAAAGGCTCTGAAGATTCAAGCAGAAGTTCGAGCTCACTTAGGCCAATGCAAAGTACAAGGCTGAAGTGGACAAGCATCGGTTTAAGAAAGTGTTTGCTAAAGGTGATTTAGTGATGACATACCTGCAGGGAAGTCGATTTCCAAGCATTCGCGCCAAATTGGAGAAGCGCAAGTATGGACCATTTCGCGTGCCTCGAAAAATTAATGATAATGTTTATGTACTTCAATTACCTGACAATTGGAATATCTCTCACACTTTCAATGTGGCTGATTTGTTTTAATATCATCCCGACAATGAGGAGTTGTACAAGCCCAACGCAATGACGAATTCTTTTCCAAGCGAGGGGGACTGATGCAGGATGTTGTGTATTGCAAGCAGAGTACCTTTTAGATGGCATAACTTTGGCTATAGGTATCCGTTTTCGGCTTATAATATATCGTTTCGAAGCTTGTGACGAGATGAACAAAACTTAAGATATTCAAAGCCATTTTTAGATTTTAAACGATTTCCTAGTCATTTTTGGATTTTGAGATTTTTTCCTATTTTTCCTGCTTCTTCTAAGATTTTTATCTTTTTTTTTTTACAACTCGGATTTGGTTTCCGTTTTCTTTGTCTTTCTTATTTCAGATAGGAAAATTTTATTATAAGATTATATTTCAAATTTGACTATTTTGGTAAATTCGCGATATTTAGGTTTGTTATAAAAGGGCCTCAAAACCCTAGTTTTATTCATTCAATTTTATTTTCAATAAAATTCGTGTTATTCAAAAACCTTTGGTTTCTGTCTTAATAAACATTAAGCTTCCGTTTCATGAATCTTGAACTAAGGTGAAGGAGATAATTTGCAGCTCAGATCTGGTTAATTGCAACTTATACAAACTCCACAACAAGTTTCACAATAAGTTTCTAAGTTTGAATTCATAAATAATAAGGTAAATATCAAATTTTTATCTAAAATATAGGTTTAATTAGAAATACAATATTAAGAGCATTAAGTTCAACTTTATTTAAGCAAAAGTGACACAAAACTTAACAAGAATCAAGGGGTCAAACAATAAACAAAACAAAGAATCAGTAAAGAAGAAAGCCTTGAAGAAACGTGTCTGTGAATGATTTCATTCATATTCTCGCCATTCATTTTTATGATTTTTTTTGGTTGACTCAGCGGAGCAACTAAAAATTACCCAGCCCTGCAACCAAAATGATTTCTCATGATTTGATTGTACAGAGCAACTAATACTTCAATTCTTATCAGTTATCACTGCGTAACACAGGTTTCATGCACTACGAATAATTAATGACGATTGCGTATTTAAGCCTAATTATCTTAAGAATCTAATGATGATTTAGGCTAC
Source organism: Murraya koenigii (assembly GCA_025617385.1). Classification (NCBI taxonomy): domain Eukaryota; kingdom Viridiplantae; phylum Streptophyta; class Magnoliopsida; order Sapindales; family Rutaceae; genus Murraya; species Murraya koenigii. The sequence continues at coordinate 29,210,335 of CM046812.1, forward strand.
AAGCCTATCAGTCTAGTACATAAAGTTTAAATATATCTACATATAAATGAATGAATATCTTATGTATTATATCACTCCAAGTATGAAGTATATAATTAATTGATCAACAAGTACTAGACATTAGATGACAGAAAAAGAGCTCATTAATAAATTATATGAGTGATAATACTACTTGAATCAAACTCACGTCCCAAGCTGAGAATAGTTAAATTAAATGAAACTTTAATGATTTCAAGTGCGTAAAATTATAAATTTATAATCATCAATATGTCTCGAGACTTTGTAAAATTACTGTGAAAATACATTACAGTACTTTACTGTCATGTTTTTTTGGGTCAAATCGTTTAGTACCAGTTGCAGGCCTCGTGGGTCCTCAAATTATTCACATGGGCATTTCAGAACAGCTGATGCCTGATATACTCAGCATCTGCACTTGGAAGACGCGTTCAAAAAGTCTAAACCATTTTAAAGTCAACCAAAATGACAAAACATCGAAAGCGACAAACCAACAACTTGGTTAAAATATTCGGTGTAACAAATGGTTTCGTTGACGTGTATATTTGGGAACATCCAATATAAACAAAGACTATGTGAAAAAGAAAATTTCAAAGAAAGAAATTAGAAAAGGGAAGTAACCTTTGATTTAATGGGAATGAGAGAGTACTTATAATATGTAAGGATAAGGATTCGAGGTTTTATAAAAATATTATAAGGTTTATAGATTTAAAAATCTGAACAATAATAATCTTATTATAAATACTAATTGTATTAAAAAAATAGTACGGTGACAGATCTGCAAAGAAGATTTAGGGCAAGGATGATTATGAAAAGGAACCAGAAGCTGTTTCAGAGAATTTGAGAGAAGTGGGAGGATTAAGAAATTTGAAGGAGCAGGGCATTTATGACCTCTGTTAGTAATTTGATTTCGTGAAGCATTTCCAAAAAGAAAATAATGCATACAATTGGAGATGGAGATTAGGTGATGATAATGAAAGATACTCAACATACTTCATAATTTATATGCGTTAATGTGGAATAGACAACTCTAAATCATGTTAAAGTCAACCATAAAGCTGGCAAGATTGCTATTGATATATTAAAAGAAAAATTAATAGAGCTTTCCTAGCAGCCTTAATTAATAATGATTATTTGACAAACTAGATGTAATAAGTGATTATATTTTTAGTAGAAAACAGAGCACGTTACAAAAGCTGATTGCTTTCTTAATTTTTATTAATATTCAATAAAAAAATTTAGTAAAAAAATAGGGATTTATGTCCTAAAATTTACTTAAATAGTCACATAGATTTATATTTTTTAGTTTCATAAATACTTACATAAGCACCCTTAATTTTTAAATGATTATTGTACTGTTTAATTATAACAACCAAAATAAATATACGATAATAATGAAATGAATAAATATCGTATGAACAAATAAAATATTATAACAATTATAATAAATAAAATAACATATGTAATGAAATTTTTTAAAATTAAGTTATTATTAGTCTATCCCGACAGATTTTATTAATATTAAAATTTATTGATTCAAAAACTAATTTTAAGATTGATACTAAAATAAGCATAATTAAAAAAGGTATTGTAAATAAAATAATACAAAATTTTATAAATTATTGTGAACTTTCGGTATAGTTATTTTTATATTATTAATATGTTAAATAGATTGTTTTACTATAAAAAAGAATATGAGAGATTAGTAATATTAAAATAACTTCTCTAATATTTAAAATATTTTATAAAATTTATCTTATTTTATATCTTATATTATATTATTTAATTTATAATTATATTTATTATAAAAATTTATTTAAAGTCAATTATAGAGTTATTATAATCAAAGGTATAATAATAAAAAAAAATCTGTATAATCATTTATTAAATTAAGAATAATTGTATGATCATTGAAACAAACATTAGTAGTGTGGGTGTACTTTTCCCAAAAAAAAATAATGTACCAACAACTTTGTTGTAGAAAAATATTAACATTTAATGACCATAGTGGAATGAGTTGGGCCAAGTCTTTAAATCAGCTATGTGATGGAATATAATAAAAAGATTAAAAAAAATCAATCAACTAGATAATATAATCTTTTTACATTTAATTAATTAGGAGACGAATATACTGTCACTCAGCATTAATCAAAATTATTTGATAACCTAGTGTATAGTGGATACCTTGGTCCGAAACATATTGTTGAGTGATAAAAATTAACCCGGTGTCTTTGCCAGGTGTTTATAATTGCTAAGCTTGCTACATGCCATTGCCAACTTTGGCCATCTGATAGCTGCTTATTGAAGAAAATCAACGAATGCTGATTCCATCATCCATAGTTCAATGTTTATTACAGTTAAACGAGAGATCAGATTCATACTCTTTAATATGCTCTTACACGAATCGTTGTGTTCGAATACAATAATGGTTTCAGAAATGCATACCTGTTAATTCTCCATTTCTACACTCCGAGGAAAATTTGATTTGAAGCAATGTTATAAGTGGCTTAATTGTGGGACAATTTCTTGCTAGCATTTCAACAAACAGGTGATATCCATGCACAGCTCTTACGCTGTCACTGCTATATTTGCCCTGTAGCTGCCCCCAGTTGTAAAACGATGCTGACATGTCATACTCGGACAGACCTTCAGAAGTCATTGTTCGACACGTTTGATGATGCCACGTGCACTTGATTGTTTGACTAGTCAACCTCCCAAGTTAGTGAATTAGCCACCACAGCACCCACCCGTTTTGTAACGAATTTTAACGGAACTTTGACTTGGTCAGAATAAGTGGTGCACGTGATGCAAACACGTGAGGACCCAAATGACGAATTCCAAAAGCTGAGCGATGCATGTATGATATATGTGTATTAATTAAATAAAACTATTAATTATATGTTAACTTTTTAAAATAAATATATGTGTGTCATAAATGTATTAAATAGATATACTATAATAGAGGTGCTCTAAAATTTATCGGTGAACACAATATAATCATTGAAGAGGAAGAAACAATTTAGAGCATTTGAAGTGAAATTTGGGCCGAAAAGAAAATTTCATATTTGTAAACCTAGAAACTAAAATCATTTGGAAGTACCTGCTGAAATAAACTAGGTAATCTTTAACCTTAAATTTGAGACCATTAATCATTGAATGCTTTGATTTCAATACCGGTAGCAATCGCGTACACGTTTAATGATTTGATTAAATTTGTGTTTCGTTCTATAATATGAATGATTTCTCTCGTTTTTACGATTTTTTGGGTTGACTCAACGGAGCAACAAACAAGTACCCAGCCCTGCAACGTATTTATTTCTCATGATTAATTGGATAAAACAGAGCTCTCTTAAGACTTCAATTTCTAGTATAATTATTGATATTTACTTATTGAATGCTAGCTACTTCAATGAATTTTACTGCTGCAAGACTCAAATGATTTTTCATGACAAAAAATTGAATAATTAGAATGATTAAAAGTTCATTTAATGCCGAGTTTCATCATTAACTACCGAAATACTCCAGAAATACAATACATTAAACTAAACTCAAATTTAATCAAATCATTAAACGCTCTGTCTCTGAAAGCGGATTCGAAATAATATTAATAAAATAAAAAAATCCAAAACCAGAACAATCAACAAGGAAACAGAAAACCCCTCTAGATCACCAATGCCATCTGACCATTGATAGAAAGAAAGAACTCAAAACTCCATATAATATAATGCCTCACAAATCACACAGGAGAACGGCCTCATTCCATATGCTGCACAGAAGGTTGGGTTGAATCCTCTTTGCATGTGAGGACCTTTTTTTGACATTTAATAGATTATAAAAAAATAAAAATTCTGAATTTAATAGATGAGCCTGTAAAGTATAATAGTGTTCAGAACATTTTTTAAAATGTAAAAAGGCCATCCAAAGTAATTATATATAAATCCATTCTCCTTCTAGAATGCTCTCTTTCTCTATGAAAGAGAACAAAGAATGGATCGAGTAGGTTGGAGCTTTAATGACTTCATATCTCACTTATTATATGGAGTGCTTTTTTGTTATCTTGTGTTAGTTTTAAAATTTCAAACACAGGGTAGTTAATAAATAAAGAGGCAAGTAGTGACCACCACTCATGGACACAGAGGGATTAATACATAAATGAAAAGCAATCTCCATCCGCGAAGGCAATGAACATAAGTTAACCTTCAGAAGTGGCATGGAAGAAAAGGGAGGCCTAGGACACATTATGGCTAACTTTCTTATTGGGAAAATATTACTGACAAAGAGCATACACATAGAAGGGATAAGGATTGCACTAACAAAGGCATGGAAAACAACTAAAGAGGTGAAAATTGAAAACTTAGGCAATAATACCTTTATTTTTAAGTTTGGTCTGGAAGCGGATAAATGCAAAGTATTGGCGGGAGGGCCATGACATTTTGATTGAGCCTTGATTGTGCTTAAAGAGCCCAATGGAATTGGAAATTTGAGGAAATAAGAATTTACACAGGGTGCCTTTTGGATGCAAATTTACAATGTTCTCTTAGTATGTATGGAGCGGGATAATGTTCAGAAGCTGGGGGAATTGTTAAGAGAGGTGCTAGAGCTAGAAACTGACGATGATGGAGAATGTATAAGTCCATACGCAAGAGTTAAAGTATCCATCGATATTAGGAAACCATTACAGAAAATGGTTTTTTGGAGTTGGATGATGATGATGATGAAGTGGAGCTGCCAATCCTATATGAACGGCTTCTAGATTTTTGTTTTTGTTGCGGAATTATTGGGCCTCAATTTAAAGAGTGTTTGGCATACAATGAGCAACCAAAGGAAAATTGCCTTATAGAGTTTAGATGAAGGCAATGTCCAAAGCTGAGAAGACCAAGTTTAATTGAGGAAGAGATAGGTGGAACATAAGGTTTGAGCAACCATTCACTGGATTCACAGAAGCAAAGCACCATGGGAGAAGTCAGCCACAACATCATGGTTTGAACCTAAATACAAATGAACCCTGGTTGAACTAATTCGGCCAGGAAGAAACTAATGGTCGGGCAACTAATACCGATGAACAATTGATGCAAATGACACTTGAACCAATCTATGAATCTAGCATAGCGGCTACTGAAAATGTAGCTGACAATACACATGCCTAAGGAAGACGGCAAGAAGAAGTGGGAACAGAGAATTGAGAGGACACAAGTAAAATATTAGCGCTTAACTTAGCGCCAATTTCTATTCCAAACACTAGCTCATGTCAAGAGAAAGAAAATTTGAGTTCAGATGAGGTGAGATATAATGGGCCTGGCACAAACATCGCTAAGCCCAAGAAAAGAAAATGGAAGTTACGGGCCAGAAATGCAAGTATCAAAGGGCATAGTAAAGAGGGGCCAATTGCTAGAAAAAGGTCGGTCTGTTAATCAGTAAAGCCAAGCCCACACCACAAAAGAGCAAGGATTCAAAGCCCTCACAAATCCAATACAGCTGAAACAAGCTCCTGCAATTTATTTTCACCGAAATTCAAACTAAATTGGGATGGCTCGGGAATGGAAGAAGAAGCTGACCACACTCAGCATGCAATTCAATCGGTAGAAGCTGTTGATCAGCCCCGCCGAAAGCCATGAAAATATTAAGCTAGAACGTTTGGGGGGTGGGAAATGACCGGACATTTATAGCTCTCGAAAAGTTCCTCCAACTGTGTAGACCTCAATTGATTTTCTTACGTGAAATTAAACTAAAGACTATACAAATAAATAATATAGGAAAGAAGTTGAATTTTAGCAACTGTTTTGCTGTAAGTAGCACTAGAAAGAATGATGGGCTAGCTATGTTATAGAATTCTGAAACAAGAGTAAATATTACCTCATTCAGCAACCATCATATTGATGCTGAAGTGGGCACTGAAGAAAGAAAGCAGATGAGATGCACTGGGGTTTATGAACATCTAGAGATGAGTCAGAAAAAGCATACATGGACTTTACTTAGATGATTGGCAGGTCTTTCTTCATGTTCATGGCTATGTTCAGGTGATTTTAATGAAATTATGCATTTGGAAGAAAAAAATGAAGGAAATGACAGAGTGGCCAGAATGATTAGTGAATTTAGAGATGCTATCCATGTATGTAATTTGAGGGATTTGGGTTGTTTCATCCACTATTTTATATATTATAATAAGAGGTACGGTCTCTATTTTATCGAAGAACGATTGGATAAATTTTTGTGTACCAAAGATTGGACACAAATTTTCCAAAATCAGGCAGTAAAAAGTCTAATTATTTGGTATTCTGATCATAATCCAATCTTAATGGAAGTAATAGACAGGGGTAATGGATTGCACTATAATAAAAGAATTTTTTCAAGAGGATATATGGAGCTCATTTGGTAAATGCAGAGACATAGTCAACAAAGCTTGGTCGAAACATGAAAATTGTTCAAGAGAGTAATGCAATCCAACTGTTTAAGAAGACCAACAAATATTATTTATAAAAATTATTGCATTAGAGCAAAAGAACTTTCGAGGGTAGCCAGAAGAAATTGGAAAAGTTGATGAACCAAATAAAGGAGCTTCAGTAACATAATAAATAGTATGAGTATGGTGAAGAAGTTAAAAGCATTGAAGGTAAGATTAATCATCTTCTGTTGAAGGAAGAGATTTTCTAGAAGTAGAGAGCTAGGGTAGATTGGCTTTGAGAGAGAGATAAAAACACAAAACTCTTCCACTTAAAGGCCTCAGCTAGATAAATGAAGAACAAAATTTGGGGTATTAAAGATGCACAAGGAAAGTGGTTGAAAGAAGATAAAGAAATTGAGATAGAGTTTTGTGGATACTTTGCCAAGCTATTCTCTACTTCCAATCCCACTTGAGGTTAAATGGAGGAGGCTCTGAAAGTAATGATTCCAAAAATGTCAAATGAAATAAGGGGATGAGATTATAGAGGCCTTAGCCCATATGTGCCCAACCAAGGTGCCAGAACCTAATGGGCTACTTGCTATCTTCTATCATAAGCACTGGAGATCTGTCAAAGATGGAGTCATCAGTACATGCCTTCACATTCTTAATGAAGTAGGTACCATTGCTCCCTTGAACCACACTTATATTGCCTTAATTCTTAAAGTTGAAAAGCTTAGGAAAGTGACTGAATTTAGACCAATAAGTCTGTGTAATGTTATTTTCAGAATTGTTGCAAAAACTATTACCAACCGATTGGAAACTATTTTGTATGTTGTAATTGACTTGGTTCAGAGTGCATTCATTCTTAACTGATTGATAACAGATAATATCATTGTTAGGTATGAAAGCTTCCGTAAAGTCAGGCATAGTAAAGGAAAGAAAAGGGGACTGGTAGCTCTAAAGCTAGACATTAGTAAAGTTTATGATAGGGTGGAGTTGCGCTTTTTGAAATAGATTATTATTAGATTAGGCTTCGAGAAAAAAATAGGTGGATTTAATAATGGATTACATTACTACCCCATCTTTTTTTGTAATTATTAATGGAACATGTATGATCACTCCTCAAAGGGGGTTGAGGCAGGGATGCCCATTATCTCCATACTTATTCATAATATGTGCAAAAGCCTTTTCTAAGGTAGAGGAACAGAAAAAAATTTCAGGGGTTGAAATTTGGACAACATATCTCCATTTTTCATCTTCTTTTAACAGATGATAGCTTAATCTTCTCTAGAGCCTCACTTAAAGACTGCCAACACTTCAAGGACATCTTTATTGTTTATACTACTACTTCTAGACAAATCTTTAATTTTAACAAGACTTGTATGTTTTTCAATGGCAATGTTCATGAAAATTATATTCCAGCAATCAAAAGGATTTTTCAGCTTAATGTGGTATCCAAGCATGAGAAATATCTAGGGCTGCCTTCAATGATTAGAAGGAAAAATATAGCTTTCTTTAATGAGATCAAGTTAAAAGACCAGAGCAAGGTATCAAGTTGGCAACAGAGACTTTTTTCAAGTGGAGGGAAAGAGGTCCTGATAAAAGCTATGGTACAAGCTATTCTAGCTTATGCCATGAGTGTTTTCAAGAGATCTATTGGGCTGTGCAATAATATCCAGCAATCTATAACTGGATTTTTGTAGAACAAAAAGAATGAGAAGAGTGGCATTTCTTGGATTAAATTGGTGCAGATGAGCCAAGCCAAAATCAGAGGAGGAATGGGATTTAGAGATATATCAACCTTCAACCAAGCTTTAGTGGCAAAGCAAGCATAGACATTAATTCAAAGCCCAGAGTCTCTAGTAGTTAGAATTCTAAAGGTGAAATACTTTAAAGGAGGGGACTTTTCTGAATACTACAATGGGCTAAAATCTATCCTACACTTGGAGAAGCATCCTATGAGGATGACAAGTGATACTTAATGGCTATAGATGGATAATTGGCAATAGAAGGAATATTTTAGTATACAGAGCAAACTGGATATTAATACCATCCACTTTCAAACCTTTCTCTACTCAAAAAATGCCTCATGATGCCACTATATCAATATTGATAGACAACGAAACTAACTAGAAGATAGAGGTGATTCAGAAGTAGTTTCTAAAGGAAGATGCAGATACAATTTTGAGTATTCCATTGCCAAGGAGGAAAATAAAAGATTAATTTATCTGGCACTATAACAAATAAAGGAATTATTCAATCAAGAGTGGCTACCAAATGACTCTAAACATGAAATTTTTGGATTCACCTAGATGCTCTAATAGAAAAAGCAATAATTAGAATATTATATGGATGCTTACACTTCCAGAAAAAATGAATATTTTTACTTGAAAATAGCAAAAAACTTACTGCCGACGGTAGAGAATTTATGGAAGCTCATAATTATCTATGAGGCTCACTACAAACGATGTAGAGATAGAGTGGAAAACATCCTGCATGCTTTGATTTCCTGCGAAGCAGCCAAGAAAGTATGGAAACTCTTAGCTATGGCAATTGCTTTTGAAGAAATGAGAAGTTCAAACATGTTGAAGGATTTGATGATGTTGAAAAAGAGATTGAGTAGAGCAGAGTTAGAGCTAATGGTGGGTATTTTATGGGTGATCTAGCATGCTAGAAACAAGTTTATTCTTGATGGTTTGAAAATTTATCCAAATCTTTCACTAGCTAAAGTTGAAGCAGTAACTGAAACTTTTAGAAGAACCAAATTTTTAGATATACTAACCAAAAGAAACTTGCACAAGAAGAAGCCAAATGTATGGACTCCTCCGCCTCATGGTTGGCTGAAATTAATGTTGATGCAGCTACTGACACAAGAAGATAATGTTCTGGTTTAGGTGCAGTTATCAGAAATAATACAGGAAGGTGTATAGTAGTAGCCATCAAGACATCCAAGTTAAAGTGAGATGTATTTTATGCAGAAGCATGAGTAATTAAGTGGGGTATACAAGTTACAAAGGAAGCATTCTTGCAATCAGTAATTCTAGAAACTAATTCTCAAAAGGTAGCAGACATGATCAACAACAAAAAAGTAGCATGACAGAGATATTTTGGATTGTTTCAGAAATCTAAGCTTTAAAGAAGGACTTTAGATCTTTTGAAGCTAAGCAGGTGCCTAAATTGTGTAACACTTGTGCCCATGCTATTGCTAAGATAGCTTTGCAGATAGCTAAATTTATAGTTTGGTGGGAGAATTTTCCCTCCAAAATTCAGCATGTATTCAATGAGTTGAATTAATGAAAGTTTTACTTTTGTTACAAAAAAAATAATCATATCTTATTTGACTAAGGTTCTAATTCTTGGCATTCAATACGGACAAGAAAAGCTTTCATTAATAGTGTTTTTACGTGGTTCGGCCAACTGTGCCTACGTCCACATCTCCAAGCTTACCAGGCTTGATGATTTCACTAAATGCACCTCCAAGGTTTCAACAGCGCTTACACTTGACATCCTAGATGTTAATGAACCTTTACAAAAAGAGATTAACCCCAATCTCTTAACCCAAGTGTACTTCAACACTTATAGTTACCTGTTTTTGTGTTTACAATAAAAGAAGTTACAACACAACTTCACTCATACTATATAATCAAATACAAGATAAATAGTTAAAGTGTGAACAAAATGATTACAAGAACTTAAGCTTTGATTACTCTTGAATGCTAAGTGATATGTGTAGTTGTTTAGTGCTCATTTGGATTTGTATGAATCCTTTATAATTGAAGTTGAAAACAAGCCATTATTGACTTTCTGAGTATTAACGGTTCACCGTTAACTTGTTTTCGGATCACTGTTTTAACTTTGAACAAGTTATCGTTACATTATTTTCAACCAGTCGGCTAGCTGTTTAAAATTTTCGGTCCGCCATTAATCTATCGGTTAGCCGTTTACATGTTGTCGGATCACCGTTAACATCAATCAGATTATGTTAGTTTCTAGATCGTATCGGTGATCTGCTAACTTGTTGTCGGTTAGTCGTTATCATTCAGCAAGTTATGTTGCTCTCTGGTCTTTATTGGCAACCTGCTTACTTGTTGTCAGTTAGTCGTGTTCTTTGAACAAGATAAGATGCTCTCTGAACCTTATCAGCAGCCTGGTAACTTTGTTGTCGGCTAGCTGTTTAGCTACAGTGCCAAATAGTATCGCCACAGTATAATTTTCTTAAAATTATAATTTTACCCTAATTCTTTTCAAAACTATTTTGAAGCCCACAAATAATTTTATACGTTTTCAAATAAATTCTTTTTCAAGTTTTAAACAAAATTAGAGGCTTTCAAATTGATTAGAAGAATGTGACAATAACAAGATAAAAATACTTGATCAAGCACTTTGCCACGTGCTTACTTACAAATCCACAAGCTAATTATTTAAACAATTGCCGTGTGCATTTTGGTCACATATATCAATCATCATTATCACTTCTTATCATATATTACGCAATAATCAAAGCTAATTCTTGGAAAGCTTTGAATAGTCTTCCAATTTTGAAAATGCCAGTAGCACTGGCAACAACCACGAACGAGTGTTCAAAATTTAATCTGATATGCTTAATCCATCTGATCCGTAAAAAATTGATTCATAAAAATTCAATCTGCATATCCATGAATTGAATTGGATTGAAAATTTGATAATCCACAGTCAGCAGATTAGATATGGATTTACTTCTATAAATCTGTAAAAATTTGTTAATACACAAAAAAATATTTATTTAATTAAAAAAATAAAACTTGTAAATGTCTCATTACTACTCACTAATAAATAAATAAGTTAAAATGTAGTTACACTAACACCACATTATATCTTATCTAATAATAATAAAACATAAAAATAATTTAATGATTAAATAAACAAATGTAGTTTCTTAAATAGTAAATTTTCATAATTTTAGTTAATTTTCATGTATTGAACTAAACAATTGAGATTTTTCTTTTCACTATGATATATTTTGAAACTTTGAATGTTTTACCCTAACTTTATTCCAACAATTAGTTTATTTAAATCTTATTCAATTTTAAATTTGATCATTGTAAAATTATTTTTATATTATATTTTTATTTAATTAGTTCATGGATCAATTCGTAAAATGATGGATTGGATATGAATTGGTCAAATACACATACGATCCATAGACGTATGTATTGTATTTAGATTGAATTTCACTAATCTGTGGATTGGATTGAATTGAAAATTTATAATCTGCTAAATTGTGGATCGGATATAGATTGATGTCCAATCAACAAAATCCGATCTGCAAACACCCCTAGCAGAACCTTCGATTCAGTGCAGGTGCATAGTATATCAACTGTTCGATGAAATGCCCATGTAGCTGCTCCCAACATGGGACATGATTTTGATTAAAGTAATATTATCTCACTCATATAGTGTATTAATGTAATAAATGAGCTATTTTCAATAATTGATCATAATTTTTAAACTTTAGTATATATAATACATTCATAACTTAAATCATTAGACTCCTACCTTAAGATATTAGGCTTAAAAAATGCAATTGCTCATAATTATTCCATAATTGTCATTTAAGGAAAAAAGAGAGAAAAATGAAAGGTTTCAGTTTTTCTAAAACGTGTAAGTTAGAAATATTTTCACCTTAGAAAAAAAAGTCATACAAGCTTTAAGTTTGCATATATTTTAAGAATAATACTAGACTTTTCCTTCTAACTAATATCGAAATATTTTTTTTCCAAATGCAGTTATTCGTCTTTGACATTCAGCTCAGTATCCATTAGCAAAAATAAGTAAAAGAATTATTTAAAGATTTGGAATAAGTTAGTTGAGGGCTAAGTATTTTTATTACTTAGGCAGTTAGATCATGAATGGGTAATCTTTTATTTGATCAATTACTCGAATACTTGCATTGTACCAAAAATGTCCAATAACAGTCATTAATTAAAGCCATCGTAGAAAGCTTGAGTGCTCTTAAAAGCTGCAAAGGATTATGGCCGTAATTGAAGGAGTCAACCTTGTATTTAGTTGGCATAATATTCTTGAAATATTCTCTTCTCTATTCTTAGTATGTAAATCAGATAGTCTAGGAAGGTTCATTAATTGTAGGAGGTGTTGATGCGGTTTTCTGGTCTCTCCCAAATAGTGATGTTGTCGTCTGGTCGCTGGTTGCTCGAGCAGAATTCTCAGCTAGTTCCTACGGTATTCCGTTCACTGAGGCGGTGATGCTTTTCGGCCTGTATCAAGAGAAAAGTATCAGAGGTCGTCGGGTATTTTTCTGGCGAAAACCCTCCGATGCTCAAGTTAGTAATAGGGTTAATTCTTTGTAAATTCTCTCTTAATCTGAGAAAAACCAAAAAATAGAAGGTTGAAAAAGATAAGAAAGAAGAAGAAGAATCAGAATCCTTTTACCTCTCATTTATCTTATATTTATCCCCTTTTTTTTCCGCCATCCTTGCTTGGGCGCCATCCCTTACATTCATCAGTGCTCGTGTTTTCCGATAGTTATGGGTCACAGTGGCACAACTTGGGGGTATAGGATGTCAGACGGTCATGGGTTACCGTGATCAAATGATGATGCCGTGTAGGTAGGTGTAAAATGATGATATTGTGGGGGTATGCACTGATTATCGGTAACAGTAACGAAACCCTATGGCGTGGGGGTGTCTGCCAGTTATCGATTGTCGTGACAAGTTGTCAAAGTATGGGGGGCATCTGGCGGCTACTTTCTGCTTCACAGAGAGAAGCGTCCATGACGTGAATTACAGAGGTGAGGATGCCATTCTTGGGTTTGCTATGCTCGAGCTCTGGTCTCTTCCTGTTTTTGGCGCTATCCATGACGTGACCAGGGCTCACTCGATGGTTGAGGATATCCTTGCTCTTTATGACCTTACTCGAGTAGGATAGGAATATCCGAGCCCGACTGGCTTTAGAACACTTGACCCTGACTAGCTTTGACACCGAGCATGGGTGTATTCGTGCTAGTGATCAGGTCTTCTATTCTAACTGGTTTGTCCTCGAGCAGGGCTGCTCGGCATTCCCCAAACAGGAGGTCTAGCTTGTTTTGATTAATTGAGATGTAATCTTGTATATATATGTATAGGATGGAATGGCAGAGGTGCGAATTTCACTACACCAAAATCGGTTTGTTCATGGTATCAGAGCATATGCCAGGGCAACCAAATCTGACACATCAAAGGTGAGTGATGAATAGGTGAAAAATCAGATTTTGCCATTTTACATCTCGGCAAGTGATAATGTTGGGAATATTATCACACAAGTTCAACTGAAGGGCGACAATTATGATGAATGGGCACGAGCGATAAGAACAGCGCTACGAGCCAAAAAGAAGGTTAGTGGACAGTCAATTCTTTGAAATTGAATGATAGTGTCATGGATCTTGAACACAATCGAATCAACCTTGGGCTCCACTATAACTTACACAGAAGTGGCGAAGGAGTTATGGGATGATATAAAGGAGCGGTTCTCGGTTGGAATTAGACAGCTGTTCATCAACTCAAATCTAAACTTACTGAATGTAAGCACGAGGAATAACCATCTTGAGTTATTATGGCAAGCTGAAATTGATTTAGAAAGAAATGGCAAATCATGAACAATATCCGATATGCAGCTATAGAGAATGTACATATGACTTGAAGGCAAAGCTTAACAAGAAACGTGAAGAAGAGAGGCTTCATCAATTTTTAATAGGCCTGGACGACATAGTATATGGGTGTGTACGTTCTAATATTTTAAGCACCGATCCCCTGCCGCCATTAAATAGAGCATATTCCTTGATTGTTCAAGAGGAGAGGGCGCAGACTATAACTCGGGGAAAGAAGGACGTAGAGAACCAGTAGGATTTGTGGTTTAAGGATTATAAGGTCTTTAACCGAAAGTCAATATGGAAAAATATCAATTTGATTCTCAAAATTTTATGAAATTATACTGCAGCTCAGAAACTTATTTTATTTATGTTATGGCCCAATACTATTGATATTAAAAACAGTGACCATGATTATAAAAATTCTTCAGTTTACTCCAAAGTTCTTACCACTTTTTAGCATTTTTTTCATGATTTTAAACATAGAATAATCCATCATCATTGAATGTTTTGGGCATGGTATTCATACATTTTATTGAGACATATGGATCTTTTATTTAATTTGATATCATGGTAGAAAAACTTTAATTTCATTTGATAAAGTTTATTTAGTCCCAATTTTGTTAACGTATGAAATTATGTACATGGAAAAACTTCAATTTAGAGTGATTTTGTGTCTAACTATCGTAAAATCAATCATGATAAATTATTTAGTGTTTTGTAATTAATTGTCCATTTATAATTATTGATTATGGATTATGTGGCCGATTGTTCTTACTATAACTAAGATCCATATAAGTGATAATGTTGTCTTGTTGGTAAATCACAATTTGGTAGGATGCTTGGGTAAGTAAAGAGATTTGTTAGGTATTTTCTACTGAGTAGCTTAATTACCTTATTGGTAATATATTAATGTTTATGTCATATTCAACTTGTTTGTTTTATCTTTTAGTTAGAGCATTTTGATATTGTTAAAAGATGTCTAACATATTATGTTATTAATGGAAAAATGTACAATAAGGGATCATTGTCTGTAGCATAATTTTGTTTTCACATACTTAATAATATTTATTATTGATTTATCAGCTTTAACTATTCTTTCTTTTCTCTAAGTTACCTCTATCAAAACTTTGACGAGGATAAATTATGAGGACTGGTGTGAGTTTGTAATTCTTTATTTATCTACATTGAATACAGACTTGGCATTGAGAATAGATGAACCATCTAAACCCATAGATAAGAGCATTGCTGCTGAAAAGAGAGAGTGGGTGGCTCGGGATGAATCCAATAGACATTGTCTGGGCACAATGAAATACATTTTTGATAGAATAATTAGAGTTAACAATATAACGAATAAGCTTGAAAAGAAAAACATAATATATCAGAAACAAACATTTTTTTTTAAAAAAGAATAAGTTTGAAAAGAGAACTTCATGTAGCAATTCTTTTACCACTTCTGAAAGCTTTAAGAGACAGTGTCATTTATGTAAAAAACATGCGCACAAGAAAACTGAATGTAAGGGATTTAAAGTATGGCTAGAAAAGAAAAGTATTCTTGTAGCTTCTTAGGCTTTGAATCTAACCATATTGATGTTCCTTCTAATACTTGGTGGTTGGATACTAATGCAACCATTAATATAACGAATTCCTTATTGGAATTTAGAAACAAAAGGGAGCCCAATGAATGAGAGCTAATTGTACACATGGGCAATAGAGTAAAGGCCAAAGTTGAAAACATAGGAGTTATCAGACTACATCTAGTAACATGCCACCTTTTGGATCTATTAGATACGGCTTATATTCTTTCTATTAGAAGAAACTTGATATTTGTATTTATTTTAGATAGATATGGCTACACTTTTCTTTTTGGTGATAGAAAATTTTACTTATTCCATAATTAAGAGCTAGTTGGTTCTGACACTTTATAAGATGGCTTATATGTGATTGATTTATTTCCTCATGCTATTGAATCATCATTCAATACTCTTGTTATGAATGTTGTTAACTCTAATCGTGCAATGGTTGAGGGAAATCCCTCTGTGTTGTGGCATAAATGGTTACATCATATTTCCAAAAAGAAATGGAAATACTCATTAAAGTTAGTATTCTTTATAATCTAGATTACTCTAATTTTAACATTTGTGTTAATTATATCAAAGGCAAATTTATTTCCAAAACCAGAAAAGAGAAAATTCAGAGAAGTCAATAGGTTTTGAAGTTAATACATACAGACATCTATGGGTTATTTACTCTAACTGCTATAAAAGGTTATAAGTACTTCATCACGTTCATCGATGACATATTGCGTTATGGCCATGTTGAACTTCTTATTAAAAAGTATGAATCATTATCTACTTCTCAAACCTTTAAGGCTAATGTTGAGCTTCAAAAGGGCAAACAAATTAAGGCAGTGATCAAATAAAGGTGATTAGTACTATGGGTGATATAATGAAATTGGGCATAATCCTATACCTTTTACTAGATTTCTTCAAGAATTTAGAATAGAAGCTTAGCACACAATACAAGACTCCTGTACCTAATAAAATTACATAAAGAATAAATCGCACCCTTATTGACATGGCAAGGGAGAGAATAAGAGTCGGAATAGTGAAGAAGGATAGAAAACTTTTATTAGTTGTTGACCAACGGAAAGCATGGGAATCTTTGGGCTTAGAAGAGCATAAATTCAATCCACACTTTATTATATGGGCGGGGCTGGTCCCTCCTAGTGAGCAGAACCTGAGAATTTTAACTTAGCTTATGCGCGCCGGGAGAGCATGACATAATGAGTTCAATTGTTCCCTAAATATGGATCTAAATATGGAGAATTCTATCACTCGGTCCCCATTACCCCACGAACAGGGGGTGTGTAAAGCCTGGCATCGTCCTATCTGCCAACTTTGGTGTATGTTATAACTCTACTTTGCCAGAATTTTTGTAAGGTGAAGCTTTGAAAATTACGACTTATAGTTTGAATTAGGTACTCAGCAAGTCAGTGTCCAAAACTTATTATGAATTATGGTCAGAGAATAAACTCAGTCCTCATCATTATCATATCTAGGGATGTAGAGTAAAAGTACAACCTTATAATCCGCAATCAATAAAACTTAATTTGAAAACCATCAATGGTTATTTTATTGGTTATTGTATTGGCTGAAGAGGTTCTAGATTTTATTGTCCTTTCTATACAACTAGAATCATTAAGTCTGATCATGTCATTTATTTTGAGGATGATCAAAATAGTATGAGCATTGAGCATCACAATATTACATTGAGAGAAGAACTTATGTTTTTTTTGTCTCATCTTTTCCAGCTTTTGCGATAGGATGACCACATATTGATGTTTTTTCTCTTAATTCTGAGCATCATCATGTTTTGGAGCTTATGACTATGGAGGATAATACAACTAATTTTCAATTGAGGAGATCCAAGAGGGTCAGTTGACCTACAATTTTTAATGATTATGTAGTTTACTTACAGGAACGTAATATTGAAGTTGACTTATCATTTTTATTACCTTTTAGGAGACCATCAATTATCCAGAATCCTCATTTTGGACACATGCCATGCATAATGAGATGACATCTATATGTCACAATTGTTAGCATTTAGTTAAATTACCAGATGGATGTCGGCCAGTTGGTTACAAATGGGTTTTTAAAACCAAGACAAATGCCAGAGGTCAGATAGAAAGATATAAGGCTAGACTTATGGGAAAAGGTTACAATCAGAGATAAGGTATTGATTACATACTATCATGATTATACCAAAAACTCATTTTGAATTATCATAGCATTGATAGCTCATTTTAACTTAGAATTGTATTAGATGGATGTGAAGACAACTTTTCATAATGGAAGCTTGTTTGAAAATGTGTACATGATGCAACGTGATGGCTTTATTAAGCGTCACAAAGAAAAAAATAGTGTGTAAGCTTAAACGTCCAATTATGGACTTAAATATGCATCCAAATAGTGGTATTTGAAATTTCATGATATTGGCACATCTTACAGGTTCGAGGAGAATATTGTTCATTAATATATATTCTTAAGGATTAGTGGGAGCAAGTATATCATTTCGGTGCTTTATGTGGATGATATAATATTCACTACTAATAACACTGATTTTTTACTTGAGACAAAACAGATATTATTATATAATTTTGATATGAAGGATCTAGGTGAAGCCCATTATGTATTAGGAATAAAGATTCTTTGTGACAGATCTAAAGCAGTTCAATATTATCTCAAAAGGCCTACATTGATCATATTTTAAAAAATTTTAATTTACAGTCTTGTGCTCTTGAAAAAACACCAATTTTGAAAGGTGACAAATTTTCTAAGTCTCAAAGTCCAGATAATGATGTAGATAAAGTTAAAATGCAAACAGTCTCATATGCATCAGTTATAGGTAACTCGATATATGCTCAAGTTTGTTCATGTCTTGATATTGGTTTTGTTATGGGTGTACTTGGAAGATATTTGATCAATCCTAGATATGAACACTCGAAGGCTACACAGAAAATGTTCAGATATTTAAAAGCCACCAAAGATTTTGCGTTAACATATTAGAAATCTGACTATTTACACATACTTAGGTATTTTGATGCTGATTTTATAGGATATTTAGAAGACAAGAAATCCACATCTGATTACATTTTTATGAAGGCAGGAAGAGCTACATCATGGAAAAGTGCTAAGCAGACACTCATAGCTTATTCAATAATTGAAGTAGAATATGTAACATGTTTTAAGACTACACGTCAAGCTTTATGGATGCAAAATTTTATTACAATATTAGATTTTTTGTTGATTATTAAAAATATACTGTGATAATTCTACAACTATTTCTTTCTCTTACAAGATAGTAAGTTCCTCATGCTTCAAACACATTGATTTTAAATACTCATATTTAAGGGAGAAAATTACTCTATCTTATGTATCAATGGAGTATATACCTACAAAAATCATGTTAGCTAATTTATTTACTAAAGCTTTAGCTTCAAAAAGTGTTTAGAGAGCATGTAACTCATATAAAATTGTTAGAATCTTCCTTTATATACTGAGTCAGGGGGAGTTTTGGTTTATATTATAAGTTGCAACTTAAATGAGATTATGTATTATTCATATTTTGTTATTATGCATGCATATTATTACATAAAATGAATATGTCGTATATTGTGTACACATTTGGTTGGTATGGCATTATGTATATTGTGACGATATTGTGGTACAAAACATTTTGTTTAGTCTAGTATGGACATTGTAGACTGAAGAATTTTGGCTTGGCTTCAGCGTGCTTTCTTGGAACAATTTGTTTTAGTCTCATTATAGTTATAAGAAAGCACATCTTCCTTGAGACATTTCGGCACTAGTCTCATTATGATAAGAAGAAACTTTACTTCTAGAGACATTTATTTTCGTCTAGTTACAAAGAAGCAATGGTCTATGTGACATTTTGTTAGACATGTAAACTTTGTGGAAATGGGCAATATTGATCACATTGTCATGTTGTTTCCATGATTATATTTGTATATTACTACACAATCACTTGTTTATGAGTGCCTTGTTGTATGGAGTATCCTATCGGTGCATATATGACTTGGTACTTGTGACACATATGCACTTGTTTTGTTTTGGTGATTGCTCACATTTGATCTTCTGTTATAGTCATATATTGATTAATTGGTTGTTTTCAAAATATATATTTTTTAAAATTATCATTAAAATGACTTATGTCATCTAAGTGAGAGATTGTTAGATTTATTTCTCACATATCGTGAATTGACATAATCGTGAACTGACATAAATCATTCTAATTGTTTTTCATATTTTACCAGATTAATATATGACTGATGTCAAATATTAAGGAGCAATTTTGATAGGCTCATTTATTAAGTGATCAAATATTATGCTAATGAGTCTGATTTTATCTTACCTTTGTATAATAACATATTATAGACAAGTATAATCTTCAATTGTATTATTTTAACTCATAATAGGATGGATAATTTTGTACTAACATATAAGAGGTCCCTGCACTCAGCCAGAATATTTAAGTGACTACCCATTGGCAGTTCACTGTTCACAAATTTGGGCATGAGTACAGTGCACCTCTCTTTCTCTCTCTTTCTTTCACGATTTTGTGTGTGTACACAATAAACATGCAAATCTTAAGCTGAAGTGAAGGAAGCAAGTTGCAAGGTTGAGATCCAATTCGTGGCAATCCACACAAGCTCCATAACAAGTTTCCGAAGCTTGGACTTATGGCCAAACAAGGAAGATCTAGAATTCTTACCTAAAGCATGTGTTTAATTGAAAATACAAGATCAAGAGCATTAAGTTCAAATTTATTTCAACACATTGTGTTAGGTAAAGATGGTCAAATTTCTGTTATATAAGCACTATTAGAAGAATTGCCTTAATAGTTTTTAAGCTACATGTAGTGTAGAGCTATCAAGCCACTTAGTGTTTAGATGGCCCGAACATATGTTTGAGAAAAAATTCATATGTTTTGAAAAAAAAAATATTCATTTGTTTTGAAAATACCAAAATCATCCCAAAAAAATAGTAAGAGGAACTAACATAGTAGAAATTGAGTATAAGCAGAGATTAAGTATCACAGCGAGATAGTTTTAGTTTCATCATAAAAGATGAAAAATACAGATAGTTTTAGTTTCATCATAAACTATAAAAAATACACTAGAAATCTAATATATACTACAAAAGGTGCACGAACAAAAATATGATGCACTCATCTCTTTAATTAATTTAAGGCTTAAATAGTCTTTCGGATGCATACAAATTGAATATGGCAGCTCATGGACACCATCTATAAGAAATAAAACTAGTTTTAAATTGGATTTCTAAGAATACAAACAAAGCTAAAAGCATAATAATAAAATGAACACAGAAACAAAGGACCTCTCGCCAACACCATCTGAATCTTAGTATATAGAAAGAACTTGAGGCCTTATTCAAGATACTACACAGAAGGTTGGCCTGAATCTTCTTCAAAAGTTTAGACGCTCTGCAAAGAAAGAGCAAAAACATAGTGAAGGTGTAGTTTTCATATAATCAGGGCGTCATTTTGGGATTAAGATTGAAACTCAAAAGCTATTTATTTTATAATTTGGAAGAAAAAAATAATATTTGGTAAATTTTGCAAAAACTAGTTATTTCATAATTTTCTCCATTTTGATAACACCTTTTAAAAAGAGATAGGGGGTTGTTTTCATAAGCAACTTATTAAATAAACTACTAAACCTTTTTAAAATTCCTATTATAATCTTAATATTAAAACTATATATATTATGTCTTATTTTTCCATACACTCTAATATATAAGTCATCAAATATCATATTACTTACCGTATATTCTCTCCATTATCAAGGTTTTGATATAGTAAGTTCATATTTTTTATCTTTTACTTTTATTTTCCATTATAAGATTAAAAAAGACTTATATATGCTTATGTAAATTTTTTTGAGATATAAATAATTTCACACGAAAGTTAACCAGAATTTTAAAATCAATTTCATAACCATGGCTTTTGACGTTCAGTCTATTTAAATTTTTTTATACTCATGATGTTTATTGTGACAAGTTTAATGTGAATGTAACGCATATTACCTTTTTTACATTATTTGGATTATGCACTACTATAATTTTTATCATATTTTATACAACAAATTATAAAGTTCAATAGATTTTTTTATTGATTTTTTTTTAATTTTATGTGTTTTAAAAAGAAAAAAGCATGTCTAGACATTATTAAATATACTCCAAGAAATCAAAGTTAATTAAATGTATGTCTATTTTAGTCATTACATAATAAAATAACACGTTTGTAATAAAATTTACCAAATGCATGTACACTGTTTTTTAACTCATAACAACTGCAACAACATAGTTTATCAATACTAATATGTTTTTTTTTTTTTTATCACCAACTTATTGTATCTGCATGGCATAAGTAGCTTATTTAATCAACAATCACAATCCCAAACTAGTCCTAAATTGCACAAATTTATCTCCGTTAACAACACATAAATCCTTCAATTCTCTCTATAAGAAATTACTTTCATTTTTCTTTTCATTTTTGCTATGTCTTATCTTAACAACTAATCCTTAAGATAACAATACAAAAGAGTAGTTATGTATTAAAAAGATGTACTAATATGATTGAACAAAAATTTCAACATAAATAAAACATATTTAGTCACAACAAAAAACAAATCAAAACCTCACAAATTGCACAGATTTTACCTTGCCACTGTCTTTCGCATTTTCCTCCTTTTCATTTGCCTTGACGGACGTCTCATTCTCTTTTTCGTTCTCTTCCTAATCAGATTAGAAATGAATTTATCAAAAATTTGATGTGTAGTTTTTTTTCCCTTTTTATATATATCTGTTATTGAATCAGTAACTATTATAAAAAGCCAACATCTCATAGTGAATGAATACGTACCTTTTTTTTAAGAAATAGGTATTGAATGGTTGTATTAAGGTCGTCATTCCAAGTCCAACTTTCTTTATCAGACCGATCTAGCAATACTTTGTGTAACTTAGGTGTGCTTAATTCTCCTCCTGAGAAAATGTTCATATTGGGGCATTCTGCCACCACTAATGTTTCCAGAGATGGGCATTTAAAGTCGCAATTATTGCCAGAGCAGAAACTAGTCAGACTTTCTAAGCGCCAAAGCAGCAATTCCTGCAGTTCGCTGAAAACAATTTCATCTTTTGCTACATAATTATTATCTCCCTCGCCATCATCATCTGCCACTATTTCTGTTATCATCTTGCATCTACCTATCTCCATTCGTCTCAGTCGCACCAAGCTCTTTGCTGTTGAGGATGTTAGCACGTTTATCATTCCATTGCACACATCTACCACCAAAGTTGTTAGATTCTGAAACGATGTCGAGGATGGCACTGGATTAATCAAATTGTCACATTGTATTATCCCCAGCATTTCCAAATCATTCATATTGGAGGACTCTAGTTTCAAAATCTGCTTCAGATCACAATGCTGGTTTATTCCTCTTATCATTACCTTCATCCCATTTTCAACCTTTTCAACTATTGTTCTACAAACACAATGGTTTCCTCCTATAAGGAGAAGAACTTTGACATTGTGAAATCTCTGGAGGAAATCGTCAAGTGATAAAATATTACTGGACTCATCAAGCCATACCTCAAGACATTTAAGTTTGCAAAGCAAGTCTTTTGGAAATAGATCTATGTGCTTCTCATCAACACCCAAATCTACCAAATTGGGAAACACCTGGGTGATCACCAATCACAAAAAGGCAAGATAGAGTTAGATCTTCTTTCTAACAATTTCACAAATCGAACTAAATTCAAAGCATCCCAATGATTTTATGCTTTAATTATTTTCTTTTTCTAAAATTTGGTAATGTGTATTTTCTTCCATTCTCTCTTCCTAACTCTTATTCAGCAGATAGATTTTCAAATTGTATGTGAAAGCTATACGAAAAAAAGACTTCAATTATTCTCAATTTGCATTTAAACTTCCAGATTCTTTTAATCGATCTGTTTATTTGGTTTGAATTCAAAATCTTACAAATTTCTTTATAAATAAAATGGATATTTTAAATTTTTTTAATTAACAAAAATGAATAAATAACTTGAATTGCTAGCAAAAATTGAAAGCAGGTAAATTAGCACGAATTTAGAAAGTTTAATAATATAGTAAGAAGTTGATATTTTATTAATATTCGTCCAGCCCAACTGAGAGTTCGTTTGTGATTGCTTTTAGGAGACTTAAAAATAATGTTAAGAATGTAATTAATTTTAGTGTTTGGAAAAAAAATTCAAAATTGTTTTTATCAAAATCAGTCCCTCCTACAGTTAATTTTAAAAAACAGGCAATTAGTAACTTTTAGATTCTGATTTTGAGAATCAATTTTATCCTTCAATACAATTATATAAACATTCTTACAATTATTATCTAAACTCAAAACTATTCTTATTCAAATTAAAAAAAAATCAATATTTTAATAAATTTTATTATAAAAAATAAAATAAAAAAATTAATATAATATAAATTTTATTTTTAATTAAATTATTATAATATACAATTAAAAATATTGTATATATATGTTTTTATATGTGTAAGTAAATTTCATCTTACATTATGTCAATTTTAGTCATTTATTTTTTTATAGTAGTTTAACAGTAAAATTTACCAAACACCCACGAAT
Organism: Murraya koenigii; assembly: GCA_025617385.1. Taxonomy (NCBI): domain Eukaryota; kingdom Viridiplantae; phylum Streptophyta; class Magnoliopsida; order Sapindales; family Rutaceae; genus Murraya; species Murraya koenigii. Next base: position 29,234,578 of record CM046812.1, read on the forward strand.
ACTTTCAAAACTCATAGTACTTCTAAAAATAAAATTTACCAAATACTTAACTTATTATCTTCACAGTTGATTATTTCTATAGCACAGCTAACAATAATTATTTTAAAAGCTATAATATTACTAAACTGGCCCTGAATTGGATATATTTACTATTGTTCAAGGATGTATTTTATTTTACGTAAAGTTTAATGGGATATTATTTCTTCATTTGAACTTTGTTCTTCTCTATATATATTCTTTTAAAGATATTATTTATGTTAACACGAGATAAAAAATTTCTTCTTCAATATCAAAATTGATAATTGATAATCATTTTGTATTTAACAACATTGTTAAGCTTATTAAAAAAAAAAACCAATATTGTTAAGGAGCTTATAAAAATATATATATATTTTTAAGGAGTACTAATTTAAAAATATGACAAAACGGAGTAGTATAAATGAAATTGATAGGATACGAGACACTAGATATATAATTTTAGTACCGGATCAATCCAACATGATTAACTTACGCTCTAATAGAAGCTTGATTAAATCTCATTTTCATACAAACGACTTAATAAGATTTTTAATAATACATTAAGTGAGATTAGATGACGCTCTAATAATTCAAATGACTCTATAAGAAATATTTTTATAGACTACCCTAATGAGAATTATAAAAGAGAGTTTTGTTGAATACTTGAAATTGAAGTTATGTAAATAATAACATGATGTCTATTTATTATAGACCGTAAATAATAACAAGATGTCTATTTATTATAGACTAAACATACTTTTCTAAATTAACTGTAAAAGAAAAACTAAATCATAATTATAATTGAAATAAAAAACATGACAGTAAGACATTAACTCTAATTAAAATAGAAAATATCAAAACACCTAAACATATAGACATAAAATAAAAAGAAAAAAGCAGGGGAAGAAGAAAAACTCTGATAATTAAGAGAAAAATTGAACCAGAAGAAAAAATAATAATTGTGTAATAATTAAATTCTTTTTTTCATTCTTTCTATCTGACATCCAAATCCATCTATAGTTGTAGCCAATTCAATATTCGATACTAAAAGACAAAGTGATGAGGGCAATGAAGACAATAAAACTCTAAACTGTAAGTAGAAATACTTTCAAGTACAAAAGAACTGAACAATAATTACAGAAATATTGTACGTACCTTTTCTGTGAAATCATCAACAGTGCTTTTAAATTTCACCATGAATTGATCGGGACATCTGCTCATCTTTAATTTTTTCAAGGATGGAAATTCAAAATGGAGATCTCCTGTGCAGAAGCTTTTAAGCTGCGGAAGAGAACGAAGATCAAGTGTCCTTAATTGAGTGAGTTCAATCACTTGAGTATTACTATTGCTGGATTCATCCCCTCTCTCGGCAGCAAAAATCACTTTCATATTCTGGCATTCATTCACTATGATGCACTGAAGTTGTTGAAGGGCTCTGCCAATGACCAATGGAAATATATTTTTCAATTTATCGCACCTTCGCACCCTTATGTCCTTAAATTTGCAAAACAACTCTACTGTGGGTGGACCACGACATATTTTCTCTAGGTTACTTAAGTCTTCAAGATATAATGACTCCAAGAGGGGGAACGCTGTCCGAGCTGTTGCACAATCCGTTATGTCAACAACACAGAAAAGGTTGCCATTATCTCGGATGTGGAGACGCTTCAGTTGTCTAAAACCTCCGCTGCCTGATCCATAGAGAACATTCTTCATGTCCAGCAAACCATCTAAAGATAGGTCTTCAATACCCTTCAATTGCATGATATGCCCCTCGTTCAAGCAAATGTTGACACCATTGGTGAGCTTCAGTTTGAATTTTCTAGAAATCCCGTCCAATCGGCCATCCGATAACCGATATCCTATCAATATCCTGTACCTTCGCAGCATTTTGAAGAACGACAAGTCTCTTGGTAGAGTCTTTTCATCTTGGATGAGTATCTTTAAAGAGGTCAATTTAGATAAATGATTCAACTCATGAAGGCTGGCATTCCTTCTTTCGCCGTCGACACCTTCAACCTCCCACTGAATGGGACTCTCACCAATATACAGTTCTTCTAAGCAGGATAAGCCTGATATGACATTTGGTGGAATAAATTCTAGTCTCCGACACTCGCTCAAATCCATCAACCTCAACTGAGTCAGCTGGCGTATTTCTCCAACAAGTTTCTCCATATCAGAACCTCGGAGTGTAAGGATTTCTAATTTCATTAGGTCTCCAATAATAGCTATGTCTCTTAGTTTGCAATAATCCAGACACAATGTTTGAAGGTTTTTTAAGAGAACAAGCGATGAAGGCAACGGCAATAAATACATCCTCGTGAAATCTAAAACTCTAAGCTCTGTCATCCCAGTAAAATAGTTATCTGGGATTCTGAAAGAAGTATCATTGCTAATACGTAAGTATTTAAGTTGTGGACATTCAAAACCTTGAGGAAGCTCACTAATATTGTTATTAATTAAGGAGATTGCAGTGCAAACCTCCAGTGTATCCTTATCTGGCCAGTTGATCAGCGGAACAACTTCATTTTCCACCGCAAACACATGTTGTACCCTAGATGCTATTGATATGGCTACATCACGAACAACATCGTGCATAGAAAACCATTCGCTTGTATCGCCATCAAGCAACAAGCAAGAGTTTTTAAGTTTATCAACCAATGTATGTGCTCTATCCCGTGCTTCTTCCAATGTGTTGATGTTTTGAAACAGGCCCAAACCCACGCCATAACAGATCACATCTTCAACGCAAGAGATGAACGTATACCCTATTAGCAAAAATGTTCTCTTCAGTTCCTCACCTTCTAACTGATAGTAACTCAACTCTATAGTTGAATAGGCAGCCACCGCTTGTGTCCCCGAGAAACTTCTCAGAAAAGGCCTTTTTAATTGTCGTAAAGCATTCCTCCATTCATAGAGACTCTTATTTTTCAATGCCTTAGCTACGGGTACAATTGCAATGGGCAAACCAGCACACTCCTTGACTATCTCTGTTGCTAAAGATTTCACTTCACCATTTTCTATGCAATCCCCTGTCATATTTCTGAAAAGACTCCAAGCTTCTTTTTCATTCAAAACATCAACAAAAAAATTATGTTGACAATCCATCTTACAAGACAATACATCTTGACTTCTTGCTGTCAGCAAAACTTTGCAGCCGCTGTTATCATCAGCCAATGGAATTCCAATCGCCTCCAAATCAAGACTCCCCCAAATATCATCCAAGATTATAAGGATCTTCTTCTGTTCCTTCAATCGTTCAAGCAGCCTCCCTGCTCTTACAGTTTCATGACTCTGCTCAACCAATTCTAAACCTATCTTCTCTGCGATTTCTCCTTGTATGTTTTTTATTTGCGGTGTTTGGGAAACACGAGAAGAAATGACCTTCTCAAAAAGATTATTTTCCTTTGCCTGTCTGCCGACTTCTTTCACTAGCGTCGTCTTTCCAACGCCACCCATTCCATACACCCCAATCATGTTGAAGTTACGGTTACTCAGTGCGTCTAGCATCTCCTTCAAAGTGGACTTTCTTGATTCAAAGTGCATGAAACCCCGGGTGTACTTAAGCCATGTCTCCTCTGGAATGGTATGGAAAGAAACACTGTCAAATCTCCCCTTTTCATGGAGTCCAACAATAGCATTCACCTCTCTTTCTGCTTTCTTACTAAGCTGGTACCGAGTCTTCAAATTAGGACACAACCCTTTCAGACACCGGTTGTTCGGTTTCTCTTTGTCTTCAATAAGTGTTTCGACTTCATTGATCACCTTGTCCGCACAAATCAGCCACTCCTCAACGTGCTGTTGAATTCCGTCCCCTTTAGTTCTTGAATCATCAACCTTATACTGCACGCTATCTCTAGCATTCTTTAGCTTATCAACTTCATTATTCAGCTTCTCGAAGTTGGTCTTGTAAGTGCAGCAGTAAGTAAATGGATGAATGATGGGAGCAACTAAGTACTCTGCAACTTTTGATGCAACAGATATAACAATTTCCATTTTTTTTTTTTTTTTGAGAAAACAGGCGAAAGCAAAACTAATCAAACGGCTGGGAAGAGGGAAATAAGAAGTTTGAATGAATTGCTAAAATAAGCAGTTGTCCGAGTGAAATTGATAAAAAAAGATTTAAGGGAGGAGGGGAAAGGAGTGAAAAATCTACAGATGAAACAAAGGGGTTTCCTTTTTCTGCTAAGACAAATTGAAAAGCCAGGACAATGAAAGATTTGCAAAGGAGATATAGGAGGATAAGGATTATTCAGAAAAGGGAAACAAAAAATGAAGAAGGGATTTCAGAGAACTCTAGAGAAGAGGGATGATTAGGAAAATGCAGAGGCACAGGTTTGATCTCAGGACTTACTGATTAATCTGAATAATGCACAAATGCCAAACTAAATTCATACCAGGAGAAGACTCATGCTTCCAAGTCAACTAGGTTCTCAATGATTGAGATAGGTAGTTAAGGGTTATTATCGTGTCATTATTTAAAAAAAAAAATTGTAAAATATAAATTAACTACAAGAAATATTGGTGCATCTTTAAAAGAAACCCTTTTATTTTATAATAGTTTTGTTAACACTGTTAGTCCAACACTAATGTCATACTAACATTGAAGGGCTAAAAGTGTCTTTACATTCAAAACTATGATAAAATTGTATGTAATTTAAAAATAAAAATATTTATTAATAAAAAAATAAAATATGTAAATGTGTTATTACTATTTATTAATAAATAAACAAGTTAAGTTATAGTTAGATTGACACCATATTATATACCTTATCCGATAACAATATAAAATAAAAAATAATTAAATAAGTAAATAATTAAATAAATAAATATAGCTTTCTAAACAGTAATAAAAAATGATAAACCAAACATTTAACATTAGTAGTCACGTTCTTGATCCACATTAGTGCCATTTATCTACAAGGTATTAGGTTTATGTACTCTTTAAAACATATTGATTTATTTATTTATGATAAATACATTTTTTTATTAATAAAATATTAGAGATATTTTTTATTTCTTGTGATTTGATTAAACAGAGCAACTAATACTTCGATTCTTATCACTGTTGTAATAGAGGTTTCATGTACAAATAGAGGTTACAAGTCTATTAGTCTAGTATATAAACTATAAGTTTAATATATCTACATATAAACTGAATGAATATCTTATGTATTATATTCACTACATCAAGTATGAAGTATATAATTAATTGATTTACAAGTACTAGACATACATAAATCAAATGGTAAAGTAGAATAGATAAGCATCGGCATTAGATGACAGGAAAAGAGCTCATTAATAAATTATATGAGTGATAATACTACCTGAATCAAACTCACGTCCAAGTTGAGCAGAGTTAAATTAAATAAAACTTTGATGATTTCATGCGCGTAAAATTATAAATTTATAATCATCAATATATCTCGAGACTTTGTAAAGTTACTGTGAAAATGCATCACATACACAGTTGTACTTTATTATCATTTTTTTTTCAAATAGTCTAATACCAATGACGTGGCCTTATGGGTCCAGATGATTTATTCACCTGATCGAAATAATCTGCTCATAATTATTAAATAACCACTAAATTAAGATATTTTAATTAAACTAACCAAATAATCTTCTGATCATATTAGTTCGTTCCAGGTCACTCTCATTTACTCCCCTGATAATTTATACGGTCATTTCATCGAACTGTTGATACTCGGCATATGGACTTGGAAGACGCGTTCAAAAACTCTAAATCGTGTCAAAGTAAACCAAAAAGACAAAAAATAGAAAGCAACAATCCAACAACTTACAGTTAAAATATTCGCTGTAACAAATGGTTGCGTTGACGTGTATTTTTTTGGAACATCAGATGTAAACAAAGACCATGTCCATGCAAAAAGTTAAAAACAAAAAATAAATAATGGAAGAGTCCTTCCATTCAAAATGTATAAGAACAATAATTTGAGTTTAGGACAGGATGATGAAGAAAAGGGAACCAGAAGCTACATAAGGGATTTCAGAGAATCTGAGAGAAGTGGGATGATTAAGAAAATGCAGGAGCGGGACATTTGTGACGTCTATTAGTAATTTGATTTCGTGAAGCATTTTCAAAATGAAAATAATGCAAACAATTGGAGATTAGGTAATGATAATGAAATATTACATAACATTCTTTCTTCATAGTTTATATGCGTTAGTGTGGAATCGACAACTCTAGATCAGGTTAGAGTCAACCAAAAAGACAAAACATCGAAAGCGGCAATCCAACAACTTAAAAAACATTCTCTATAACAAATGGTTGCGTTGACGTGTATTTTGGGGGATCATCAAATGTAAACAAAGACCATGTTACAAGACAAGCAAAAGCGGGCGAGATTGCTGATGATATATTAAAAGAAAAATTAATAAAGCTTTCCTAGCAGCATTAATTAATCATATGTTTATTTGATAAACTAGATGTAATAAGCGATTATATTTTTAGTGGCAAATAGAGCTCGCTACAAGAGCCGATTACCAAAAATTCTAGTCAAGGAGAATAACGTAACATCAACCTTGGTGCAGAAAAAATATTAACATTAACAGAACATAGAGGGATGAGTTGGGCCAAATCTTTAAATCAGCTATGTCATGGAAAATAACAAGAAGATTAAAAAAAAAAAAATCAATCAACTAGTATACAATATAATGTTTTCACCTTTAATTAATCAGGAGACTAATACACTATCACTCAGCGTTAATCAAAATTATTTGATAGACTAGTATATATTGGATATCTCGGTGCAAAACAGAGGGTTGACAGATAAAAATTAACCTGGTGTCTTTGCCAGGTGTTTATAATTGCTAAGCTTGCTACATGCCATTGCCAACTTTGGCCATCTGGCAGCTGCTTATTGAAGCAAATCGAGGAATGCTGATTCCATCATGCATAGTTTAGGGTTAATTAAAGTTAAAAGAGAGATCAGATTCATATTCATTAATATACTTTTATACGAATCGTTGTGTTCGAATATAGTAATGGTTTCAGAAATGCATACTGTTAATTCTCCGTTTCTTGTCTTAGAGGAAAAATTGACTTGAAGCAACGTTATAAGTCGCTTAATTGTGGGACAATTTCTTGCTAGCATTTCAACAAACAGGTGATATGCATCCACGGTTCTTAAGCTGTCACGACCATTTTTGCCCTGTAGCTGCTCCCAGTTGTAAAACGATGCTGACATGCTATATTCGGACAGACCTTCATAGTTGGACACCCTGTAGTCATAGGGCAGAGCATTTGAGCAGGAACTGCAGAGAAATATTATATAATTTTTCATACTTTTCACAGAATTCAAAAAATAATTGATCGAATTAATAAAAGAAAATGCATCAATATCAAACATCATGTAATTTGAAAACATATGTAATTTATTATTTTTTTAAGCCAAATTTCCTAGAAGTTGCAAGTGCTGCCGGCATTTTCAAACTTCGAAGACCATTCAAAGCTTTTCAATAATTAGCTTTGATTATTGTGTAATATATGATAATCTTGCTAGTGATGACGACTTAACATACAATTGATCTTATAAGTTGTAACACATTGTCATCACAAGTGATGATAGATAAAAATACTAATTAATTTAGAAGCCTCAACTACAGAATTTGATTGAGACTAAATAATCGTTTTCAGTTTGGCTATTTCATGAATAAATAATGGAGGTACACAATATATAGGGAAATTTACAAAACTAACCAAAAATTTTTACAAATATCTAAAATAACTATTTATATTTTTTCTATCATCCTTAACCATTTACTCTTTTTTTTTTCCCATAATACCCATCTCTCTCTCAAAACCAATCTTTCGTTAGCTCCCTCCGGCGACCTCCAAACGGCGATTGGCTGTCTCCGGTGACTGTGAACGGCGCTTGGATAGATTTTTGACAGTGAACTCAACTCCGGCGGGTTTCTATCATCCTCCATTTTATAATTTTCGGTAATTTTTACTTCGTAAATTTTAATTTTTTTCTATTTTGATAAGTTTGATTCGTGAAAAATCAATGTATGAATGCATATAGATGAGCTTAGGATTGTTTGGCAATAAATATTGGAGATTGTTAAGTGAAATTTAGGTTTAAAGAGTGGTACGCCAGGTGCTCGATAAAATGCCCCTTAGACTATATTAAATAGTTGACGGTGTATTGTAAGATTAAAGTATTGATGATGTGATTGTAAGGTGGAGTATAGGTGCAATAAGAGTAGAAATCACGCATGCAATGTAGAAAATACGCTAGCGACAAGTGTCAGTGATATCGTACGGCATGCACCGTCCCACGATATTACTGTAACGTAAAAAAAAAAAGAAATCTTGATTTTTTTAATTTTTTAATTATCAGATTAACTAATTATAAATTTGATTTTTTGCAATCGTAATGGCCACAAAACCAGGCACGATGAAGATTCCGGAAACGAAACACTTCCCCGGGCGTATGACAAATACCTCAAAATTTGGGAATGTGATGGATGCTATCAAGAGGAAGTTAACGAAACAACAATTCAGATTATTCAGGAAAGATATATTTGGCCATTTCGCAAAGATGGATAGCTACGTGTTTAGTGGTGCAATCCTTCACAACGCGCTACTTAGGCAAGTAGCGTGTTGTGATGAAGATGATAAAAATCAGCTATGGTTTGAATTTAGTGGCCAGTAGCACGGTTATCAATCGTTGAAGGGTGTTTGGTTACAGGACTTTGCTATGGTACATACGACTTACACAGAGAAGCCAAATTTCCTGCGAATAACAGGTTGCGTGATTTGTACTTTGAAGGTAATTTAGGTGCTACTCTTAAACAATTTGATATATAATTGTCGTTTTTGGGTAACATACTTGAATATATAATTGTCATTTTATTATTCTATAATAAGTAATAATATTTATGTAATTCCTTGATTAGGTTTTCTTGAAGGCTCAGTGGAATAACAGTAACTGTGATATGGATTCATTAGACTACACGAGTCTAAATAACTACATTAATGTTGGGGATGACACAAAATCAAAACCGTTCGCAGATGTTGATATGGTATGTATTACTTACATTGAACGTCCTTTAATATTTAAAGATTTTGAACATAAAAATTTTGGATATGTGTCTTATTTCTACAGTATGCAGGTTTTCATTCCAATTAACTTACAAGGCGATCATTGGATTGTAGCCCGAGTAGACTTTGTACACAAGTGGTTCTCTATTTATGACTCATTAAAGGAACGTCGAGACGAAAAAGTTTATTCTCAACTATTCAAGCCACTTCAAAATATTTTTCCTCGATGGCTACAAGATGTTGGATTTTACAACCTCCGACCAGAATTACAGAGCGCGGAGCCTTGGAAACTTATACTAGTTAAGAGTGTACCACAACAACAGCCAGGAACTGGCGATTGTGGGGTGTTTATGTTAATGTTTACTATATATTTAATGTTCAAAGTACGATTTAATTTTGACAGTAGTCATGGACAATACTTTAGGAAGAAGATTGCCGTTGACATATTTAATAACGATATTAGGTTGTAAATTATATATTTGAATAATCATTTGAATCTTATTTTGGTTGTAAATATAGTGCGATTAATCTTATTTTGGGTTCGACAATTGTCCAACACTTATTATGAATAATCATTTGGAAAAAGATAGTTTAACATGTCGAATACATAATAACCATAAGATTTTAAAATATATCATATAATATATTCCTTGAATACAGAAGACGCTACAATGATAATAGGCCGCTAATTACGATTACGTCGTAATGGGATTCTTACATCTTTTCTCGTTATGCCGCGTTCCTTGCACCGAGAACACATTAACACGACCGTCTGTCAATTCCTCCCATGATCCATCAAAACACATTTGAAGAACAATTGACTCCATTAAGCCTAAGAAAGAAATAAATTAGTACTTAAAGAAAATTAGAACATAAGTTATTTTGAGTTAATACGAGTTTGGAGACGAACCCGAAAACGTGGGACGGTGCTCGCCGAACGTGGGACAAGTGCCTATCGCATCGTAATAGGTTCTGTAAAACCGTGGGACAAGCGCCTGTCGCACGGGAGACAGGTGTCTGTCCCACGGTTGGACAGAACTTGTCATCGTACTGCGCGCTGTCGCACTGGAGACAAGCGCCTGTCCCATGGTTGACAGAACTGCCACCGCGCGATGCGCCGTCTCACGGTTGGACGAATCTATCACGGCGACAGCGCCGTCGCACGGAGACAGATGCTCGTCCACGGTTGGACGAACCTATCACGCGTGACGAGCGCCTGTCGACGGGAGACAATGCTCGTCCCACTGCTGGACGTAACCTATTACCGCGTGACATGCACTGTTCCATGCGACGATGCACCGCCGCAAGTTTTCTGGTTCGTCTCCAAGCTCGTATTAACTCAAAATAACTCATAAATTTTGATTAATCGAATAATAAAAAACTACACATTGTGTAAAATAAATACAAACCTCAACTTTTTGCTTGTAAGTTGATGAGTTGATGATTAGTGGGTGAGTTTTAGGGATTAGGATGTGTTGGATTTTGAAAATTGTTGGTTGAGAATGTGTGAGATTTGTTGATTTTGTTTATAGATCTGAGGGTATTTAAGTCTATACAATAAATATATGGCTACATATGATAGAAAAAGTTTAATTGGTTATTTTGAATATTTGTAAAATTTTTTTGACTATTTTTGTAAATTTTCCCAATATATTTACACTCGATTAAACAGTCTTATTGGAGCATTTCTTTCCTCTAGTTTTAGGAGATAGAATTTAGAATGAACAAGTGATCTTATCTTTCTTCACAGATTCTTGATGATGATAATGACCGTCAATTAGAGTGTCCTACTGGTCGAGTAGCTACTCGAGACATTGTACAATTTGTTCCAATGCGAATGATTCATAGTGACTGCACATATGACATCTTTCTATTGACGCAATTTCTGTTCATTTTGATGGGGAAAGGTGGGCAGATTTCAGTTGTACAAGCAATATTGGAAGAGCTGCCTGGGCAGTTTTTGAGCTACATGTGCTGGTCACGCGGTGCAGAGATATCAGGCCACTTAATGTTCAGAAGGCCCAAACATATGCTTGAGATAATATTAATATGTTTTGAAAATACCAAAACCGTTAAAAATATGTACATATATCAGGAGGTATTAACATAGCAGAAATTGATAACGAACAGAGATTGAGTACCACAATTAGATAGTTTTAGTTTCATCCTACATTAAAGAAAAGATACACCAGAAATCCAATACATACAACAATTGGTGTACGAACACAAATATGATGCACGCATCTCTTTTTATTAATTTAAGGCTTAAACATACTTGCATCGGATGCCAACAAATTGAATATGGCAGCTCTTGGAGATTATCCATGCGAAATAAAACTAGCTTCAAATTGGAATTCTGAGTACTAAAACAAAGCTAAATGCATAATAATGAAATGAGCACACAAACAAAAGATCCTCTCACCAACACCATCTGACTCTTTAATAAATAGAAAGAACTGGAGGCCTTATTCAAGATGCTGCATTGAAGTTTAGTCTGAATCGTCTTCATCAGTTTGGACTCTCTGTAAACAAACAGAAAAAATACATTGAAGGTGCAGTTTTCACATAATTAAATTGCACAAATCAACCTCTTTTGTAACTAGTTAATGCTTGAGAACACATGCGTCCTTCGATTCTCTCTCTAAGCCATTAGTTTATTTTTAATTTTTCGCTGTGTCTTATCTAACAACTAATTCTCAACATAATAATACAGCAGAGTAGTTATGTTTTGAAAAGATATACCGCTGTGATTTAAAAGAAGTTACAATATAAATAAAAACATGTTTTGTCAGCACAAAAGTCAAATCAAAACCTTTCAAAATGTATAGATTCTTCCATGCCACTGTCTTTTGCATCTTCCTCCTTTTCATTCGCCTTGGTGGACGTCTCATTCTCTTTTTTCTTCTCTGCCAAATCAGATTTAAAATGAATTTATCAAAAATTTTGATGTGTAATTTTTCTTTTTTCTTTTTATATATATCCGTTATTGAATCAGTAACTTTTAGAAAAATTCAACGTCTTATAGTGAATGAATCCGTACCTTTTTTTTAATATATAGATATTAATGGGTTGTATTAAGGTCACGATTCAAAATCGAACCTCTTTCGATACTCCAGTACAGCCGCACTTTTTGTAACTTGGGTGTGCTTAATTCTCCTCCTGAGAAAATGTTCATGCTGGGGCAATTATTTCGAGAGGTGGGAATTTGAAGGCGCAATTATTGCCAGAGCAGAAACTTGTCACACTTTCTAAGTTCCCAAGCTGCAATTCCTTCAATTCGCTGAAAATAATTTCATCTTTTGCTGCATAATTGTCTCCCTCATCATCGTCATCTGCCACTATTTCTTCTATCGTCTTGCATAATTGTATCACCATTAGTCTCAGCCGCACCAGACACTTTGCTGTTGAGGATGTCAGTACGCTTATCATACCTTTGCAAGCTCATGCCGACAAAGTTGTTAGATTCTGAAACGATGTCGGGGATGGCACTAGATTAATCAAATTGTCACACTCGCATATCGTCAGTGTTTCAAAATTGTTCGTATCGAAGGAGTCTTGTTTCAAAATCTGATTCAGATCACCACGCTGGTTTATTCCTCTTATCATTGCCGTCATCCCATTTTTTAAATTTTCACTTCCGTGTAAATACAAAGTAAATACAAAGCATTCCAATGGTGAATATAGATTGCCAGACATATATTATGTAGAGCATATGATATTCCGTTTTATTTATTTATTATCATTATTTTTTAGTACGGTAATGTGTATTTTCTTCCATTCTTTCAAATTTTACAAGCTGGTATTTCATTAATATTCGTCCAACCAATGGAATTCGATATCCTTACTGTTGTACAAGTATGAATTTTATTGTACATAAATTAATATGATAAGATTTCTTCGTTTGAGTTTTGGCAATCTCTCTCTATAATTTTTATGTGTGTGTATATATATAAATATACGTTAACACGACAATTTCTTCTTCAACAGAAAAATTGATAATCGTTATGCAACAAGAAGTATAATTTGAAAATAGCTCTTACAAGATTATCAAGAAATTAACTGTGGCTTAAAAACTCTAGATGTTATGAGTATTAATTTTCTTTATTTGGCTAATCAAATGCACTGTTTCTTTCGTGTATTAATTAAAACATATCGACATAACATAAGAAGAAAAAAGTAGTGGAAGAAGAAAAATTCTGATAATTATTAGAAAAAAAGAATAGTTGTTTACTAATTAATTTTTTTTTTTTCATTCTTTCAAACTGACATCCAAATCCATCTATGGTTATAGCCAATTCAATATTCCATAAAAGACTCTGCCAATGATCAATGGAAATACATTTTTCAATTTATGGTACCTTTTCACCCTTATGTTCTTTAACTTGCAAAAAGACTCTGCTGTGAGTGGGCCCCGACATATTTTCTCCAGGTTTTTTAAAAACTGAAGATCTAATGACTCCATGAGAGGAAACGCTGTCCGAGCTGTTGCACAATCCATTGTATCAACAACGCAAAAAAGGTTCTCACTATCTCGATTAAGAGACGCTTCAGTTTTGGAAGACCTTCTCTATCTGATGCATAAAGAACATTCTTCACGTCCTGCAAGCCAATGAAAACTAAGTCTTCAATTCCCCTAAATTGCCTAATATGCCCGTCGATCAAGTAAAGGCTGCTACCCTTACTGATCATTAGTTGGAACTTTCTAGAAGTCTCATAGATTGGAAATTTATTGCCCCAAAAATTTCCGATTGATATGTTGTACCTCTCTAGATTTTTGAAGAACATGTTATCTCTTGGTAGAGTCTTGGCATCTTTGATTTGTATTTCTAAAGAGGTTAGCTTGGATAAACGATTCAACTCGTCAAGGCTAAGCGAGAGGGGTGGGTGCCCTATCTATACTTAATTAAACCAAAAACAGAAGTAGGTAAGTCAAATCCCTCGGAATAAAAGTTGGATTACCCATTCTATCATTACGAGTTGGTCTTGTCGAGAATTTCTATTTGAATGGGAGGCAAAGTATCTAAAGCAGCCCATCTCCCGATCTCTGCATTTAAGGGATTTATTTAATAGTAATAGATTTAGCCGTTCCCTTTTTAGCTACCGAGACTAGAGGAGAAGAGTCAAACCCCTACCTATAGGCTACTTGAAGCCCTACTATACTATATTATATCTTCTTTCAGTGTTCACTCCTTCAACCTGTCAAATGCATCATTAGCCAGTAGCCATTTTCTTCATACTTTTCAGCTCCTTACGCGACTTCTTCTTCCTTGTCAAACTATGCCACCTTCTTCTTTAGTAATCTTCTAGATTATTGGCTTTTAGATGGATTGGCTTCTAGATAATCATCTGTTTGACATTCTCCCACTTGGAGATTTCCTAACAGTGGTATCAAAACCTTGATTGCATTTTTTGGATTCGAAGTTACTGTTCACGTATATAGTTAATATTCATGTACATAGCTACTGTTCACATATATGGTTACTGTTAACATATATGATACTGTTCACGTTAAACTGGTAAGAGCCGATCCTAACAAAGGTAGTTCGTGGTGAAAGCAATGGCGGCAAAATACTAGATTGAGAAATTCAACGTGAACAATTTCTCATTGTGGAAAATGAAGATAATAGCTATTCTGAGAAAAAACAATTGCTTGGCAGCAATTGGAGAAAGACCCATGGAGATAACTGATGATGCTAAGTGAAACGAGATGGATGGTAATGCAATTGCTGATCTTCACTTAGTACTTGTAAATGAGGTGTTATCTAATATAGAGGAGAAAAAGACAGCGAACGAAATATAGGATACTTTCTCAAAATTGTACGAGGCCAAGTCACTACATAATAAAATCTTCTTAAAAAGAAGAATCTATACCCTTCGAATGGTAGAATCTATGATAGTGACCGACCATATCAACACCTTGAAGACTCTATTTTCGTAACTCACAATATTGGGTCACAAAATAGAGGAAAATGAATGTGCGGAGCTTTTACTTTAAAGTCTATCAAATTCGTATGATCAACTCATCATCAATCTGACGAACAACAACATGGCCGACAGTCTAATCTTTGATGATGTTACAGCCTCTATATTAAATGAGGAAAGCAAATGCAAGAACAAGGAAGATAGATATAAAAGTTCGAAACAAGCAGAAGCGTTATTATGACAAGAGAAAGATCAACAAAACGTGGCCCTAGTGAGAGTTAAAATCATGGTAGATCAAAATTGAGAAGTAAGAAAAATGTCAAATACTACAATTGTGGCAAGAAATGACACGTCAAGAAAGATTGTTGGAGAAATCAGAAGAGTTGAGATAGTAAAGCATCTGAGTCATCAAATGCTCAGGGTTATGTGGCAAGTACCTCTGATAATGGGCAGATTTTCTATAGTGAGGCAACAACTATTGTAGAAGGTAGGAAACGGTTAGCTGATGTCTAGCTTATAGACTCAGGAGTAACATGGCACATGACTTCTCGAAGAGAATGCTTTCACATATATGAATCTATTTCAAGACGATATGTATACATGAGTGATGACCATGCCTTAGAGATTGCTGGTATTGGTACTATTAAAATAAAAATATCTAATATTACAGTACGCACAATTCAGGAAGTAAGACATGTAAAAGGCGTGAAGAATAATCTATTGTCTTTGGGACAAATAGATAGTCTTGGGTGAAAAACCCAAGTCAAGAATTGGATCATAAAAATAGTTAGAGGCGCACTTGTATTAATGAAGGCAGAAAAGATCAGTGCTAATCTATTCATGCTTTAAGGAAGCTGATGCGTGTGTCATGTCAAATGGAGAAGAGTCGGCGATGATGTGGCATCTTAAATTAAGCCACATATCATAACAAGGTATGAAGATTCTCTCAGAGCGAAAACTGCTTCCAGGACTCAAATCAGTAAACTTACCATTTTACGAGCATTGTGTTACAAGTAAGCAACATAGATTAAAATTTAGCAGATCTAATGCCAGAGGTAAAAGCATCCTAGACCTAGTTCATTCTAATGTTTGAGAATCATCGAATTTATCTCAAAGAGATGCAAAGTACTTCGTGACTTTCATTGATGATTACTCTAGGAGATATTGGGTGTACCCAATTAAAAAGAAGTCAGATGTGTTTTCAATGTTCAAGGAATTTAAATTATAGGTTGAAATTTGAATCCAGGAAGAGGATCAAGTGTTTGAGGATAGATAATAGTGAAAAGTATACAGATAGTGAGTTTCTTGCATTTTGTAAGCAAGAAGGTATTCAGAGACAATTCACAGTGGCATACACTCCTCAAAAGAATGGAGTAGCGGAGCAAATAAAGAGAACTCTTACAGAGAGGATAAAAGGTATATTGAGGACTGCTAGTCTACCTAACTCATTCTAGGTATAAGCAACTAAAACAGCCTATTATATTGTTAATTAATCTACATAAACAGCTGTTGAGTTAAAGACACCAATGGAGATGTAGACCAGGAAGCAAGCTGATTACTCTCATCTACATGCATTTAGGTGTCCTGTGTATGTGATGTACAATACCCAAAAAAGAACAAAGCTGGATCCAAAATCTAAAAAGTGCATCTTCTTGGAATATGCTGATGGAGTAAAGGGGTATCGTTTGTGGGATCTCACTACTCACAAAATTGTCATCAGCAGATATGTTATCTTTGTAGAAGATCTGCAAAGGAGAGATGACGATAAGAACATTGTAAAAGAAAAGTCATAGATTGTGCTGATATATGTGGAGAATAATCCAGAAAATCCAAATTCTTCAAAGCAACACCAGAGCATGAAGAACAATAACCAGTCAAGTCTGAGGCTCCAGAAGTTCGTCGGTCAACTCAAGAGAGACGATCTCTAGCTTGGCACTCAAAGTATGTTAGAGAGATCAATGTTGCATATTGTCTTCTAATAGAAGATGGAAAGCCATCAACTCTCCATGAATCTTTAAATAACTCAGATATTACTTTGTAGATGGTAGTAATACATGAAGAAATTGAAGCTCTACACAAGAATAAAACATGAGAACTTGTGCCACTACCATATGAAAGAAAAGCCATTGGAATCAAATGGGTGTACAAGATCAAACGTGATGGCAATAATCAAGTGGAGTGGTATCGTACAAGATTGGTGGTAAAAGCATATGCTCAGAAAGAAAATATTAATTTCAAAGAGATATCTTGAATACAGTATGCGTCAGCAGTGGGAAGTTTAATATTCGTTATAATTTGTACAAGACCAAACATTGCATAAGTAGTGGGAGTAGTTAGTCATTACATGGCAAAGCTTAGTAGAGAGCATTGGAAAACAGTAAAGAGGATTCTGAGATATATCAGAGGGATCTCAGATGTTGTATTATGTTATGGAATATCAGAATTTACTGTCAGTGGCTATATGGATTTAGATTATGCAAGAGACCTTGATAAAAGGGAAATCCACTACAGGCTATGTGTTTACGATTGCAGGAGCAGTTGTAAGCTGGACTTCGAAACTAAAAATCGTTGTGGTTTTATCTACAACATAAGTAGAATACATAGCAGCTACATAAGCTTGTAAGAAAGCTATTTTGATACAAATGCTATTGGAGGAGCTCAGGCACAAACAAGAGAAAATTCATGTGTTTTATGACAATCAGATTGCTTTGCATATTGTAAAGAATCAAGTCTTTCATTCTAGGACAAAACACATAAGGGTATAATATCACTTCGTTCGAGAAGGAAGGGAGGATGGAAGTGCAGATTTGCAAAAAATCTATACCAAGGAAAACCTAGCAGATATTTTGACCAAGCCAATCAATACTGACAAGTTTGTATGGATTAGATCCTCTTATGGCCTAGCAGAGACGTAAGCAACATTACAATGGCAAAGTAGAAAGATTGTATGGAGATTGATTGGTTCTCAATCAAATCTCTAAGTAGAAGAATGTCAAGGAGATGACTATCTAGAAGCCAACCTATCTAAAAACCAACAATCAAGAAAATTGTTGAAAAAAAAAAGTAGCACAATTTGACAAGGAAGAAGAAGCCACATAAAGAGCTGAAAAGTATGAAGAAAATGGCTATTGGCAAGTTATGCATTTGACAAAATGAAAAAAAAAATTATTTTATTTATGATTTTAGCTATAAATAGAGAAATGCATGTCCTCATTTGACATCTTATTTTTCATAAAAAATTCTCTCCTTTGTTTTGAAAGATAGAAAAAGTTTTGTGAGAGCTCAAGAGTTCTAGTACTCTTGTGTGTTTAGGATTTGAGAGATTGGGTGTATTGAAGTTTCAGAAAGTGAGCCAAAATATTATAATACTTATAATCCTCATCTCACTAATAAAATATTTTCTTTATCTTCGCCCGTGGACGTAGGCTAAAAGCCGAACCACGTAATTTCTAGTTTTCTAGTTTGTACTTGTTCTTTATTTTATTCTAATTTCATTTTAGCTATAACCCTGGTTCACCCATAAATTTTCTAACACAACCTCCCACTTAATAAGACTCTCACCAATATACAGCTCTTCTAATCGGAATAACCTTGATATGACATTTTAGGGAATAAATTTTAGTCGGTAACATTTGCTCAAATCCAATAACCTCAATTGAGTTAGCTGGCCTATTTCTCCGACCAGAATCTCCATATGAGAACCTCAAAGCCTTAGAAGTTTTAATTTCTAGAGGTCTCCAATAATAACTATGTCTCCTAGTTTGCATTCATCTAGAGACAGTGTTTTAAGGTTGTAGAGAAATTTAAAACTTTAAGCTCTATCATCCCAATAAATATGTTATCTAGGATTCTTAATAAAGGATCATTGCCAAAAAAAAAAAAGAAATTAAGTTACAGACATTCAAACCCTTGTGGAAGATTATCAATTTTACTCTTATATAAGGAGATAACAGAGCAAATCTTCAGTGTCCCTTTATCTGGCCAGGTGATCTACAGAACAACCTCATTAGCCACTACAAACACATGTTGGTCTCTAATTACAATTGATATGGTTACGCCACGAACAACATTATGCATAGAAAATCATTGACTTGTATCACAACCAAGCTACAAACAAGATTTTTTGAGTTTATCAACCAATGTAAGTGCTTTATCTTGTGCTTCTTCAATAGTGTTGAAAACCTGAAACAAACCCAAACCCATGCCATAACAAAGCAAGTCTTCAATGCAAGAGATAAACGCATACCCTATTAGCAAAAATGTTCTCTTAAGCTCATCCCCATTTAAATTACTATAATTCAACTTTATAGTTGAATAAGCTGCTTTGTATTCCAGAGAAGCTTCTTAAAGAAGGCCTTTTTAGTTGTCGTAAAACATTCCTCCATTCATAGGGACTTATTTTTCAATGCCTTTGCTATTGGAACAATAGTAATGGGCAACCCAGCACATTCCTCGACTATACCAGTTGCAACATATTTTAAATCACTATCTTCAATGCAATTACTTGCATTCTTCTTAAAAAGACTCTATGCTTCTTTTCCATCCAAAAGATCAACAAAAAAATTTGTTAACTATCCATCATACAAGACAATACATCTTGACTTCTTGCTGTTAGCAGAACTTTACATCCGTTGTTGTCATCTTCCAATCGAATTCCAATTGCTTTCAAATCAAAACTCTCACAAATATCATCCAAGATTAGAAGGATCTTCTTCTCCTACTTCAATCATTTAAGCATCCTCCCTACTCATGCATTTTCACTCTCTTTAACTAATTGCAGATCTAGCTTCTCCGTAATTTCTCCTTGTATATCATTGATTTGCGGTGGTTGGGATACACATGAAGAAATGACCTTCTCAAAGAGATTATTTACCTTGGCTTACCTGTGAACTTCTTTCACCAGCGTTGTCTTTCTAATACTGCCCATCTTGTACACCCCAATTATGTTAAAGTTACAGTTGGCCATTGCTTTTATTATCTCCTTCAAAGTGGACTTTCTTGATTTAAAGAGAATGAAACCTTCAGTAGACATTATCTCCTCTAGAATGGCACGGAAAGAAACACTGTCGAATCTCCCTTTTTTATGGAGTCTAATAATAGCATTCACCTCCCTTTCTGATTTCTTACTAAGCTAGTACCGAGTCTTTAAATTTAGACACAACCCCTTCAAATACCAGTTGTTTGATTTCTCTTTGCCGTCAATAAGTTTGTTGACCTCATTGATCACCTCATCCACACTAATCAGCCACTCCTCAACATGATGCTGAATTCCATCCCCTTTAATTTTGGAATCATTAACCTTGTACTGCACACTTGCTCTAGTAATATTTAGCTTATCAACTTTATTCTCTATTTTCTTGTAGTTGCAGCAATAAGTAAATGGGTGAATAACAGAGAAATCAAGTACTTTGCAACTTTTGCAACAATGGAGAGAATAATTGCATAAGTAGTGTGAGTAATCAATCGTTACATTGTGAATCTTGGGAAGAACATTGAAAAACTGTGAAGAGGATTCTTAGATACATCAAAGGAACATCATATGTTGCATTATGTTATGAAGGATTGGAATTTACTGTTAAGGGCTATGTGGATTTAGATTTTGCAGAAGACCTTAATAAAAGGAAATCCATTGCTGGCTATGTGTTTACACTTACAGGAAAAGCTGTAAATAAAGTTTCAAAACTACAGACCATTGCAGCTTTATCTATAACAGAAGCAGAATACATGGCAGTTACACAAGGTTAATAGAAGTGCTCGGACACAAACAAGAGAAAATTCATGTATTTTGTAACAGTCAAAATGCCTTGCACTTTGTAAGGAATTCAGACTTTCATTCCAAGACAAAGTACATAGGAGTAAAATATCACCTCGCTCAAGTAGTATATGATGGAACAGTAAATTTATAGAAAATCCACACCAAGAAAAATCTAACATATCTTAAAACCAAGCCAATCAATACTGACAAGTTTGTATGGAGTAGATGCTCTTGTGACCTTGTAAAGACGTAAACAACATAACAATAGTGAAACAGAAAAGATGGTGTAGAGATTGATTGGTTCTCAATCAAATCTCTAAGTGAGAAAATTGTTGAAAATTAGAGTTTGATCACGCAGTTTGAACAATATCATGAACAATGGATGAACAGTGCTATCCATTTGGTTATAAATAGAGAAGTTAATTCCCTTATTTGATTCATCCTATTTGTGAGAATTAATTTCCGTATTTAGAAAATAGAGAGTTTTGAGAGCTTTAATTATAAAAGCTCTTGAATGATTAGGATCTAAGCGTTTGGATCTAAGTCTAACCCTTTTTCCCATTTTTCTAGGCTATTTATCAGAATTTCTCATTTCTCGCGTTTGTTGCTCCTCACGTGACCGTTATTCCAATAACGTTCGTTCTTAACTTCTAATTAACTTGTTTGTTTTGAAACAATTATTGAGTTATTATCATGAGAGTTAATCGTGCGCGAGGGTTACACCTTCATTCTTGAAGAGAGTTGTTTAACTGATTCCCACTATGGGCTCAGGCAACCACGTTTGAGTTTTGCCCGAGGACTGACTTATATTTGCTTTAGGTGTCGCCTATAACTTTATGAGAGCTCACTAGGTTGTCAATGAATATTTCTACTCTTGGCTAGCTTAATCTTGAGCATAATGTATATTACTGCTCCTAGCTAGCTTAATCTCAAGCAACCAGTCCTCCAGTATCTAGTATTAAGAGTGAAACGAGATAAGACTAGAAATTACTAATTTGAGCGGATCTAAAGTGCCCTTTCATTATATTCTACCTTTTTGTCTCCGTCTCTTCAGTTGTTTTGTCTTAAATATGAGTGATGTGGATTGTTCTCAACCACTAGTTTGAATTTGAAGATGTTGTTCCCTGAACAGACGGTTCATTTTGTGTAACGCGCGGTCTTTTAAGATGACTCTTTTACTTCTTTTTATAACCCCAGATTCACTTTTTCCTTTCTCTCATTCCCACGTATTACTCAAAGCTAACTCTCGCTGCCTGGAAGAAGTCTTCCTTTTGGTTGTGATTATCGCGATTAACGCCAACCAAATTATTTTCAAGTACAAATCCCTGAGCCTTCTCCTTCTCGTCTTTATTATCTATTGTTTAGGTTCTTTGATTTCTATCTTTGTGAACCAGGTTTTGAATTTTTTTTAATTTAATAGTAGTAGATCATAAAGAAGCCATTGATTCATAGAAAAATGTCAGCGATTCAAAAACCCATAAGAATGTCCTCTAAGGATTCCTCTACCTCTAACGATGCCAAATCTAATAAAGAGAATGTGGTAGGAAACCAAAGTCTTAGTCGAATTATTAGTATTGTTAATGATGTTGCTGAGTACTAAGTCCTTGAAGAGTCTAGACTAGGTAAAAAGTAGAAAGTTAGTCATAGGACAAAAGCTGGGTCATATGCTATTGACAGTATGAGGTGTGAGACCTCGTATAAAGATTTAGATAATTTGAGGGAGATGCATGATATTTCAAATAGTATTGTCTTCGGGTTCCTAGCAAGATTAATTTCCCTTGTTGCCCTCTCAAAGGTTACATCACCCTCTATCTCGAGTGCTTTAAACTGGGTATTAAGTTACCTCTACAACTTTCTTTCACCCGAGTATTATCTCAACTACACTTAGCACAAGGTTAGTTAAATCCTAATGGGTGGAGGGTTTTATCTGGTTTATTAATTCTGTAGAAGTGATGTAACATGGATGAACCAATAGTAGATGAGATAACTTATACTAATTGAAAAGTAGTCCAAAAGATGCGAGATGGTATTATTTCATGTCTAGCTCAAAATACAGGGAGCCCATCATCAGTCTTCCCACACCTGGTGGCAATTAGAAAAGCAAGTTATTTTTCATAGGGGACGATTGGGGGTGAGCAGCCTCTACATCTGGTGAAGATACCCAAATCCCTCCCGCTTTTACATTCTAGGCCATTTGCTACTCATTATATTTTCTAGTTTGGCTCTTTCTTTTACCATTTCTTATTATTATTTTTTAGTTTTTAAGTTTTTTGGAGCATGTCTTATAAAATTAAGGAGGAGATAAAACTGCACGTGGATACTGCCCTAGACAATGCCAGCCTGTGCAAGGAATTACTAACTCTAAGCAACCTGGTCGAGTTTGGTTTAATGCTTGAAGAAGAAAAGATGAGCAGCAGCATTCTAGCCAAGTTAAAGAAGCATTCCAACACCGTTGATACTCCGACCACTCCTCTGCACCACCGAAGAAGCCAAGGATTAACCAAACCGCTTCCCTTATCAAAATTCTTCCTCCTCTTTGAGAGGGTGGGAATGTGGTTGATAAAATTTCCTTGAAAGACTCTACTTCCCTTGTTCCTGTTAGGACCCGATCGACACATCCTAAGATGTAAGTTGATTATGTTGCTCTTTATGTCAAAGAGTTCACAAAGCATATACAAAAAGATTTTGTTGCTGAGTTAGATGCTTATAGCCTTAATGAACTAACTAACTCCTTCTAGCCTCTACAAAGCATATGCAAAAAGATTTTGTTGCTGAGTTACATTCTACTATGAGTGCATTATGTCTATTTTGGGGAAAAATACCCTGAATTAGACATGTCTAAACTTTAAGCTGGTGTAAAAGCTGACATGAATGAGCAAGATGCCAGGGGCCAGTAGCAGAAAGAAACAACCCCAGGTGTAGAGGTTGTTCTTGCAGGGCTTGACAAAGTTGCTCCACCTGATGAAAGGGGTTCCCAATCAAGCTGCTAACCAGTCTACTGAAGCTTCTTAATTTTCATTCTAGCTTTCTATGTAGGATCTTTGTAAATTCTGGTCTTTACTAAATTGAATAAAATTTTTTGTCTTAGTTTTTCCTTATGATTCTCAATCTATTTTATTTGAAAATATTTTTCAAGAACCTAAATCTATTCGAACAAGTTTGAGGAAGTTTCAGATTTCGTCCTATCTTGAATAGACTTTCGGCCTTCAAACTTTTATATCTACCTTAATATTTTTTTAAAGCTTAAAACTACTCGAGTTTGACTTTTACGAAATTCTAGCCTTGAGCATACTTTAGGACTCTCGGTCTAAACATATTTTTCAGAGCTCAACTTGCTCGAATCGATTCTAATTAATCTTAACTCTTTGTCTCGCCTCAAGTAAGCTTTGAGACTTCTAGCCTTAACATATTTTTAGAGTATAACTTACTTAAATTAATTCTAGCTAACTTGGGCTCTTTTTCCAGCCTCGAGCAAGCTTTGAGACCTCTAGCCTTAGCATATTTTTAAGAGCTTAATTTGCTTGAACCAATTCTGGTTAATCTTGGCTATTTGTCTCGCCTCAATGAAGTTTTAAGACTTCTAGCCTTAACATATGTTTAGAGCTTAACTTACTTGAATTAATTTAAACTAACTTGGGCTCTTCGTCTAGCCTCGAACAAACTTTGAGACTTCTGGCCTTAACATATTTTTAAGAGCTTAATTTGCTCGAACCAATTCTGGCTAATATTGGCTTTTTATCTCACCTCAAGCAGGCTTTGAAACTTCTGATTTCAAGACCTAAGTTGCCTGAACTAATATTGAAAGCATACCTCGTTGCTTTTCTATTAATGATCAATCCATTACATGCTTTATGTTTGAGAAAACTAAATTCATTAATTGAAATAGGCATTACTTTACAAGAGAACTTACATGAAATACTTTTTTAAATGCATTGCATTCATAGGCCTTTTGACTTCCCATCAATCTGGATAAGTTAATCTGTATGCCCCAAGATCAGCTTAATTTGAGACTTCTGGCCTTAACATATTTTTAAGAGCTTAATTTGCTCGAACCAATTCTAGTTAATATTGGCTTTTTATCTCACCTCAAGAAGGCTTTGAGACTTCTGATTTCAAGACCTAAGTTGCCTGAACTAATATTGAAAGCATACCTCGTTGCTTTTCTATTAATGATCAATCCGTTACATGCTTTATGTTTGAGAAAACTAAATTCATTAATTGAAATAGGCATTACTTTACAAGAGAACTTACATGAAATACTTTTTTTAAATGCACTGCATTCATAGGCCTTTTGACTTCCCATCAATCTGGATAAGTTAATCTGTATGCCCTAAGATCAGCTTAATTTGAGACTTCTGGCCTTAACATATTTTTAAGAGCTTAATTTGCTCGAACCAATTCTGGCTAATATTGGCTTTTTATCTCACCTCAAGCAGGCTTTGAGACTTCTGATTTCAAGACCTAAGTTGCCTAAACTAATATTGAAAGCATACCTCGTTGCTTTTCTATTAATGATCAATCCGTTACATGCTTTATGTTTGAGAAAACTAAATTCATTAATTGAAATAGGCATTACTTTACAAGAGAACTTACATCAAATACTTTTTTAAATGCACTCCATTTATAGGCCTTTTGACTTCCCATCAATCTGGATAAGTTAATCTGCATGCCCCAAGATCAGCCACTCATAAAAATCTATATGAACCTTCCCAATTCGGACTTAGCACTCCTTGGTTTGGATCTTTGGTGCTCTGATTCACCCTTCTAAGCACCCAATCGCCCTTTTAAATTGCAATATGCGTACAACTTTTCTCTCTTTTTTTCCTGCAGGTCAAGATTCTCATGAATCTGCTTATAATTTTGCACCTCTTTAAAGTATTCTGTCTACTATGTGCTTATCCCAATTTCTACTGGAATTACAGGTTCATGCCTAAATACTAAGGCAAAAGGCATTTTCCTCATGGCGGTTTTATGCGTGGTTCTATAAGCCCATAGCACACCAGGCAATTCATCAACCCATGCCCCTTTCTACTTCTTAACCAAGTTTTTATATATGTCTTTTTATGGTTTTATTTGCCATTTCTACTTGCCCGTTTGCCTACGAATGTGTCGGTGAATAAAAATTCAACTCTATACTTATAATTCTACAAAAATCTATGAACTTGTTATTATCAAAGTCAGTTGTTTTGCTCTCTGTTATCTTACTCAAAGCTTCCACCTCAATCTACTTCGTAAAATAATCAATTCTAACCACTACGTGAGTTGCGGATGCTCGTCCCTTCAGTAGAGGTCCGATTAAGCAAATGGACATGGCGAATTCATCACTGTAAGATTTTCTCGCTGCTATACTAGGAAGTTAGTAAAACTTTGGTAACTCTTGCAATTTCCGGTCTTTTCCTGTGCATCTTGGTGCATCATAGACTAAAAATGCCCTTATCTCAGGACTTTAAAAGCAAAAGACCTTGCACCTGAATGGTTTCCACAAACTTCTTTATGTATCTCTCTAAGCACATAATTTGCTTCCTCATCATTCAAACAACGTAACAGCTTATATCTTTCTGCTTGACACTTCAACTTCTTTGTTTGTTTCTTACCAGCAGGAACTATCACATCTATAATATAAGAGATAATCAGGTCCATCCATATGCCACTCATGGTTACACAATTACCTCTACTTCTTGCTCAATACTCAAACTAGTTTAGATCTCTATAGGAGTTGATTTGGGCATCTCTGGATCAGACACTGCAACCATTCGTGCTATCATATCTACCCGGACATTCTCTACTCTTGAAATTTGCTCTACCTCTACTACTCAAAATTTACTAATAAATTGTCTTGCCTTGAGTAGATAAGCCTCCATCTTCTCTCCCTTCACCTGAAAATTATCAATGAGGTAGTTTTCAACTAGCTGAGAATCTGTTCGAATCTTTACTTTTTCTGCCTTCAATGTTAATGCAAGTCTCAACCCTACAATGAAGGCTTCATATTCAGCTTGATTGTTAGTAGCTTTGAACTCGAGTTTTACTACATATTGAATTTTCACCCCTTTGGGCTAAATAACACCACTCTTGCCCCATGCTCCTTGATCTCCACATGATCCATCAACTGTAACAATCCAAACTTTTTAGGAACCTCTTCTCTTATCACTTGTTTATTGTCTACACCTTTATCTACTTCTGTACATTTAGCCATAAAATCTACTAGAGCCTGTGCTTTAATTATTTTTTTAGGTTAATAATTGATGTCAACCTCACTAGCCGACCAGAGGCTTCTAGCTTGTGTAAGACTTGTTTAAGCGCTCGGTCTGTCAACACAACTATCGAATGTGCTTGAAAGTATGAACTTAACTTTTGAGCAACTATAACTAAAGTAAATGTCCACTTCTCTACTTTCATATATCTGGTTTCCTCTTCCAACAAGGCTTTACTTGTATAGTACACAGGATGTTGAACCCCCGATTCCTCCCTTATTAAGACCAAACTTATAGCCTACTGTGATACAGCCAAATACATGTACAATACTTCATCTGCTCGCGACATTGATAACAACAGGGCTTTAAGTAGATAACCTTGAGTTGTTAAAATGCCTCCTTACATTCTGGTGTCTATTTTGTCTTCTTTCCTTTTTTTACTTCCAAAAAAAAGACATGCCACTTATCTGTTGAATGGAAGATGAACCTATTCAAACCTACTAACTTGTCCGTGAGACTCTATATTTCTTTTAAAGTGCATGGTGACTTCATTTCTACAACTATACTTATCTTCTTCAAGTTAGCTTCAAACACCTTGTGACTAACCATAAAACTCAGGAAGTTCCCAGAGCTCAACCCAAAGACACACTTTTCTAGATTGAGCATTATTTGGTATTCTCTCAAGAGTGAAAAAGTTTCCTCCATATGCTTCACATGTTCGTATACATTCTTAGATTTCGTGATCATGTCATCCACATATATCTCCATTGTTCGGCTGATCAAATGCTTGAAAATCTTGTTCACTAACATTTGATATGTTGCTCCAGCGTTTTTTAGGCCAAAGGGCACCTTATAGCACAATAAGCCTTGATTGGTGACAAAGGCTGTGCATTCTTCGTCTTGTTCAAACATATGAATTTGGTTGTAACTAGAAAATGCATCCATAAAATTGAACAGAGTCCAATTGTGGAATTAATTAACTAGTCTACTTTAGGTGGTAGGAAACTATCCTTAAGGAAAGCTTTGCTCAAGTCAATAAAACCATACAGTTTCTCTACTTGCCATTTGTCTTTTTTACTAAGACCACATTTGAGATCCATTCGAGGTAATTAACTTCCCTTATAAATCTTACTTTTAAATGCTTCTCTACCTCGCTATTCATAGCGTCATATCTCTCTTAGTTCAAGCATCTTCTCTTCTGCTTTACTAGTTATACCTCTTTATTAATTGCTAACTTGTAATATGACATCTGTATGTGCTCGCAAGCACTCGATCAGAATTTTACTCATTTCCTCGCTTATATTCTAGCCGATCTTTACTTTCTTTTCCAAGTCATCTAGTCTTATCAAGACTTCCTTCAATTCCGCGATAGGTTCTTGTCTTCCCTTCTTGGAATCCTCTCTTACATCTAACGACATCATCTGTATAGCTTCCATAGCTATTGTTGTAAAACAGTTTCTTACAACTCTTTAGCCTCCTTTTACAACCCCACCACGCCAATCATTTGGTATTTCAGTGCCAAAGAATGAGTTCACACTACCGACTGACTGAATAACATAAATGGCATTCCTAATATCATATGGTATGAGCTGATTTCATCCACCACTATGAAGTTAACATCATGTTCTTCTCAAAAGGCATCGAATCTATTGTAATTGGCAGATTTACGATCCCCAAGGGAGTTAACCTTCCTCTACCAAATCCCTTTAAGAAAGTATTCGTGTGCTCAAATCTCACATCTGTAATTCTCATCTCGTCTAAAATAGACTTGAAGAGGATGTCCACCAAACTTCCTGAGTCTACCAGATTTTTACTGAGCTCCCTATTTATAATATTAGCCTTTATGATTAAGGCATCTTTATAGGGATACAAAATTCCTTCCCCATCTTCCCCCGTCCACATAATTGACATTTGTCTGGTCTTTGCACATTTTACCGCCGGCATATTAAACAAAATCTCATGACTAGCAGATGCATATTTACTATAGTTTTTCCTAGCTCTATTCGAATCTCTTGTTATCGTTGGACCTCTTGCTATCACTTTTACAAAGGGACGTTCTTGATCCATCTCACTGATTTGGTCATCACCGACATTTTATCAATCCACTACTGGGTGCCCCCCATCAATGAACTCATCCAGGTTCTGAAATTCCGACTCATTGGGATGTTATAGTGCAAATTGTTATAAAGTTAGTGGTGATCTCTTTGATCTCTGCTCGGTGATCTGTGGAATATGATGCAACCAATCCGAGGCTAAAACGTTCTTTGATAATAATAGTAAGGAGCAACCCGACTTCCTGCCCCTTTAGTTGATGACGAGCCTGAAGCCTGCCAAACTAACTACCCTCTTTTTTTTTTTACTCTTTTCTCTCTACCCCTCATTTCTTTAATGTGTTTACTTTTCAACTTCGCTAGTTTCTCTTCATCAATCATAATATCCCTCTTCACCTGATCATATGTATCAAAATATAAGCGAATTAAGGGACTTCGTAGGTTATACTATAGTCTCCCCATCATTACACCTTCTTTAAGCCCTCTTAATGCCTGTAGATGATTAAATGCCTCGATATCCAGAACCGCTCAATAGTATCTCTTAACCAATTCTCCAAGAGACTCCCCTTCTCCTTGCCTGATCTTAATCAGTTCCATTATATCATCTTCAAGAGCTACTACCTAACAAAATTACTCTACAAATTCTGTGCACATTTGCTCAAAGCTCTAGATACTCCATCATAGCAATCTACGTACCACTCTCATGCTTACCTCTCCAAGGCCAGCAGGAAGGCCTTGCATCTTTAAATCACTGTCAGGCCTTGTACCCTAGTTATGTCATTGAAAAGCTCAATGTGCACCAATATATCATTTTTTCCTGAAAATGTCAAATTAGAAAAATAAAAATCACTTGAGATTGTGACGTTCTTGATTTCAACTGAAAATGAAGACTCGTTATCTAACATGATCTTCTAACTTGGGGTTTTCTCATATCCCCTAATTTTGTCAATGGCCTGACCCAATCTTCACAACTCTCTCTCTAATTCTTCAGCACGAGAAGGATTCTGTGCTGCAACTTGCACACATTCTTGCTCGGTATCCCACAGATGTTGTCTTGATTCTCTCTTTTCCAGACACACATCCACCCTGCTTGTCATACTTTGTCCTCTCAGCCCCGGGGCCCCAATTCTCACATCCTCCCCAACAGGTATGGCTCTATAACTAGATTCAGGAGTGTCACGGCCTGTTCTCCTCTGTCTATCTCTGAGTTCATAAAGGATAGTCGTTAGTGTTTCCATTTACTTCTCCTTTTAGTCTATTCTATCTTGCACTGCTCTATCCCCCAGCTTTGTTTGCAACCTCGCTTAGAGTCATAGACTCTTCAAGACTGGCTCCTCTCCAACTATTACCCCCGGTTGTCATGTCATCTATATTGCTTTTAATAGAACTAACTTTTTGCTTGTCCCTACAAACAGCGCCAAAATATTGATGTTGAAATCTGATCGCTTTAACCTCGAGCCGATTCCCTTGCTAACACTTGAATTTCTTTCCTTCAAGAAACAAGAGATATCTTTCAACTTGCACTTACAGAACACTGTCAGAGATCATCAGATATTTTTTTCTAGCAAAGACCATCCGGCGCTCAAATCAATAATTGGATTTCACTTTTAGGAATTTCAAAAGAAAATCAAAGTTTTCTTTCACTCCCTTTTTTCTTTTGTATGGTTTTTTTCAGATTCTTCTGCCAAAAAAGTCGAACCCTTTCCCATTTTTCTGGGCTATTTATCAGAATTTCTCATTTCTCTGTTTGTTGTTCCTCATATGACCGCTATTCTCATAACATGCGTTCTTAACTTCCCATTAACTTATCCATTTCGAAACAGTTATTGAGTTATTATCTTAAGAGTTAATTGTGCGCGGGGGTTATACCCCTATTCTCGGAGATAATTGTTTAATTAATTCTCACTACGGGCTCAAGCAGTCATGTTTGAGTTCTGCTTAAGGACTAGCTTATATCTACTTTAGGTGTCACCTATAACTCGATGAAAGCTTGCTAGGCTTGCAATGAATGTTTCTGCTCTTGGCTAGCTTAATCTTGAGTAAAATGTATGTTTCTGCTCTTGACTAACTTAATCTCGAACAGACGACCTCGAACTAGTATGCTCGATATTTCTCAAACACAAAAGATGATATTTGAATAGCAGCAAGACACTAAGAAGGTAATTTATACTCTACAAGGAGATCCCATATCTCTATCTTCCTAGTGTCTTGCTACTGTTTAAATAACAATGCTCTTTATTTGCTTACAAACTTCAACTTTTCTATCAATATAATTGAGTTAGCAAACCTGTAAATAATGTCGTAAATTGAGCATGCATAAGAAATTGATGAATTTGTTGGCGATGGAATAATCATGACTCAAATCTCTAACTTGTGTCCCAAATGGTTTCTCCTTCTATAGACTACAGTGGTTGCTTATAATCACGAATTGAGGATCTTTTTGGAAACTGTTGTTCAAAAAATTCCACAATTCAAAGCAAAACCAAACAGAACACTTATTGCGGTTGGGTAGCCACAATAAGGTTTGAATTGTGTAATTTTTTGAACAAAATGTTTCCAACAAGATCCCCAATTTTGTGATTAGAACCAACCACTGTATCCTATAGAAGCAAAAACAACGGAGATTAGTGAGAAACTTGAGTAATGATCTTGTTCCGCACTAACCGGTCACTTCTCATCCTTCTTTTCAATCTCTTCCCCTTTTGCTTTTGCCTCTGAAACTCTACGCTGAATGCCCGTAGTTTCACCCTCGATCACCTTCTCGATTTATGCCTTCAAATTCTCAAAGTTGGCATTAAGTTGTAGAACAAGCGGGTGACAATGTAGAAGTGAAGCAGACCAAAGGAAAATTAAAAAGACAATGGAAACAAGAAAAGGTTGTAGATCAATAACCAATGTGGAGAACTGATAAAACAGATGAGAAGTACGAAAGCAACGGGCAAATAAAAATTGATGTAAGGCAAATTCATGTAATCACAGATCCGGTTTCGATGTTTGTAATTTAAATGTATCATCAGTACGAGGTGAACAACTCTTTGCCGAGTCCGTCCAACATAACAAGTACGAAAGCAACGTGACACTAATATTGATGTTTGTAAATTAAGCATATCAATACGAGATGAACGCGGGTGACTCAATACTTTTGTTGGGACATTGCCAGTCAAATATGAGACAAAAAGGAATATATGCAAAAAACAAATTTATAGTGTAACTATGAGTAATTATAATACTTGAATTGAATCCAGATAATATCCAACTCACTTGCCTCCTCAATAGCTGGAATCTGCTTCGCCATGAACAACATTTTGTCAGCCAAGCATTCAACTCCAAACCGCTTAATCTGATGAGATGAATCAAGCCGAAAAACATGCTTGAATTAAAAACAGCGACAGCAGGTGCCCTTGTACTCAGGATCCGATCACACCTATGTACAGAATATCTGCTATAACAATTTCATATCTTAAGTAGTTGAAATCTAATTTCAATAGAAAAGAATGGGACAATTGATAATAACAAAAAATTTCTATATCGCATGCATGTCTGAAAATCTCAGGTGATTTGATTTGCAATGCCTTATGCTCGCAATGCCTGACGTGTGTGAGTGATCACAAAAATAAACTGGAATAGAATCTCTCACATTCACCAGAAATTTGTTGCACATAATAATAATACAAGGAGCTGCAAATCACACATCTTTAGTTCTCAGTGATATAAGTCCGTTAAGTTAGATGATCAAATGAAGGAGTTCCACAGACTTTCACGCTTCCAAAGCTGTAGCAACAGTGTGAAGTAAAAGGACAAACAAAACGTGTTTACTGGAAGCTCTCAGCATGTGATGGTTTCACAGAAAGAACACAAGTTTCAGAGAGAAATGGCCTTATTGCGGATGCTTCATAGAAGAGTGACTTGAATCTTCTTCAAAACTTGGACACCCTGTAATCATAGAGCCAGAGCATTTGAGCAGGAACTACAGAGAAATATTATATAATTTTGCACATTTTTCACAGAATACCCAAAAATAACCTTCATTAGTGCAAAATTGTACAAAAAGCCCAGAACGAAAGATAAAACTAGCTCCAAAATTAACAATAAATTTACCAGTTCCGCACGGTAGTTGATGATGGGATGAAACAATAAACAAAGCAAGTAAATCCATAAATCCAAGTACTGGAAAGCCTATCAGATTAGTAGGTCTTCAAGTAAGATGATGACCCCTCCAATAGCTAAAAGAAAAAATTAAAAAAAAAAAAAACTCCGATTAGTATTTTTAAATTAAAATTCTTCCACTAAGACAAAATTAATTATCGAAGGTTACTTCGATAATTTTAAAGCAATTATATCTACAAGAACTTTTTATAACCATTTTCTGATAATATGTATCCATACCTTTTCTTTATGTAATTGCTGTACGGTTGTGTTAAGGTCACCATACCAACGGGGTTCAACCCCCATTTCTC
The DNA here is from genome assembly GCA_025617385.1 of Murraya koenigii. Classification (NCBI taxonomy): domain Eukaryota; kingdom Viridiplantae; phylum Streptophyta; class Magnoliopsida; order Sapindales; family Rutaceae; genus Murraya; species Murraya koenigii. The sequence continues at coordinate 29,268,042 of CM046812.1, forward strand.
TATACATGACATCTACACTCGGCGGTGTGCTTAATTCTCCCGTACTGAAAATATTCATCTTAGGACAACCAACCACAAATAGATATTCTAAAGATGGAAATTTGAGGATGCAATTGCCAGAGCAGAAGCTTGTGAGACTATCTAGATCAGCCAGACCCAACGTCTTCAATTTGCTGAAAGCAATCACTTCTTTTGTTGCTTCATTTCCCTCAATTTTTACAACTTCTGTCATTGCTCCACATCCAAATAACTGCAACGTTACAAGTCTTACTAGGCTTTTCGCTGTGGACGATGTTACTATGTTTTTTAGTTTCTTACAACTGGTAACATCCAGATCTATTAGATTGCGAAAAGATACTGATGATGGCAATAGAATCGATAGATTGTCACAATATTCTACTGCCATAATTTCAAGATATTGAAAAATAGAGTCCAGTCTGGAGTCTTGTGTCCACAGTTGCTTCAGATCATTGAGTCTTGTCAACCGTAAATGTTTTATCTGTGCAAACTTCCCTGCATGTTTATCCAAGTGTCCCTCAATTGAGAGTATCTCTTTGTATGAACTACAGCTCAGTCTGAGTTTTTCCAAATTATGGAATCTCTCGAGTAAACCAAATGGAAAACAAACAGCTATGTCATCATGCTCGACCTGAAGGACTTTAAGTCTACCAAAGAGGTTTTGTGGGAAATTGCCCTGCCAAATCATAGTGATGTCTTCTCCTTTTAATGCCAGTTCCTCCAAGTTGGGGAAGATCTGATAATGATCAAATACATAATTAAAGCCAATCAAACTGTTGTTTTCTTAAACAATTTCAAGTAATCTAATCATGAAACTGATTTCATAATATATTTTTATAGAAGAGAAGAAAAAAGAAAAGGCCAATTGGTGGTAAATGTTATTTGATTTCTCTTCTTTTATATATATATATATATATATATGAATTACCAGGTAAGGGATGTCGCACTTTATTAGTGTGGGATCCCTTATTAGAAGTGAATTCTATGTGTGTGTGTGTGTGGGCGCGTGTGTGCGCGCGCATGTGTGTGTGCGTGTGTGAAGTTTAAAACAAGAGTGGTTTGATTACAAAAACTCACTGTTTTAGTAGGAAAAGTTAAGTGTCACAAATTTATCTTTCATGTTATAACATGTTAGTGCAATAAATCGTCAACGATTAAAAAACCTTTCACATAGCATGAACTATAAGTTAATAGAAAAAATAACTGGTTTCATACCTTTTCAAGCAAGAAAAGGGGCTGCTGTGCTGAGATTTCAAGGTGGTTCTTCTCATTACTTTTGCAAAAGCTAAACAATTCTGAAGCAAATATCGTTGCTCGGTCACAAGAATATACCTTCAAATCTTTTAATGCTGGCCATTCGGAAGTATGCATTGCTGGGTATAAACATCTAAGTGCTGGAAGTTTTATGAGACACAAAGTGATTAAATGGGGAAAGACAAAACTAGGGTTCACTTGATCTTCTCTCTCCTCAGAAATAATCTCCTGCACACCTCCACATTCAAGAATCTCCATGTGTTGTAGCTGCTCAAAGCTTTTGACCATAGAAGCAGAAAATATGTATTTCAATTTGTGGCAACAACACAAGATCAATCGTATTAGACTTTGAAATCGAGGAAACATGGCTGGAAGATGATTGTGCCAAATCTTTTCTACATTAATTTTATACAGCTCCAAAGCCTTCAAGTTGGGCAACACAACCTGAAGATAAAGTTATTGTTAGATTCAATATTAAATGATGGGAATAAATGCATGAAATGTAGAATAAAATAGTGCAGAGAAAGAAATTTTTAAATCTACCTTCTTGTTGAAAAGTGGTGTGGAAATATCAAGCTTGCCTTCCAAAGTACTGATTTCATCGGAACAACTAATACCAATCAATTGCTCATCCAACCCCTCTAAATTTGGTGATACAGAATGTGTCCCCACTTCACAGCAAAAGCTTGTAACTTCTGGAAGATTTCCCAGACACAAACAGATTAATTGAGCAAACTCTATCTTCTGATTTGTTGCATTATTTTCAGCCACACCTTCTTCTCCAACAACAGCGAATATCTCTTGAATATTCTTGCAATTAATAACCGCAATCCTTTCAAGTCTTGGAAGGCATTTTGCTGCAGAGAGCAAGAAGATGTTACTCAACTCATCACAATTTTCCACTCTTATGGTTTTCAATTCGTTGAAAGACTGTATGCAGAGTCGATCTTGCCATATCCTCTCCAACTTAATTAAATTGTAAAGAGTAAGTGACTCCAAAAGTGGAAAGGCATCATCAGAAGGTACCCTCTCCTTCAAGTCAACGATACACGTGAAGTCGGGATTATTTTGGACATGCAAATGCTTCAGTTGTGAAAAACCCTCTGAGTCCAATTCGAAAATAACATTCTTAAAACCTTGCAACTTGTCCAAACATAAATATTCAACATTCTTGATGCCCTGCAGTTTCTTCGAGCAAATGATTGTAGAATTCAGCTTGAGCTTCAACATCCTTAAACTCTCTTCATCAGCGATGCTAAATTGTTGAATACTGAATCTAAACCAATAATCTTTGTTGGAGCAATCAAAAGGCAAAAATGACCCATCTCCTATTGAAATTTTAAACCTTTCCAAAGGTCTAGTGAAAAACCCTTCTGGTAAAATATTATCACTTTTAACATCTATTTCCAAAGTGGTCAACCGAGGCAAATGCTTCAACTCATCAAGGCTAGCATTACTTCTTTCACCATTGGGTTCTTCATTCTCCCAATCAATAGAGCAATTACCCAAATACAGTTCCTCTAATCGAGTTAAGCTTGATATGAAGTTGGGTGCAATAACTTTCAATTTGTAACAACAGCTTAAATCTAATAACCTTAGTTTAGTCAATTGACATAGTTCTTTAGGCAACAGCACTATATCAGATTTTAAAAAGCTAAGGATTTCTAGATTCTTCAGCTTTCCGATAATGGCTATGTCGCCCAACATGCTTTGATCCAGACAGAGTGTTTGAAGATTTACCAGGAACTCAATTGAAGATGGCAATGAAAATAACTGCATTCTAGTCAAATCCAAAACTCTAAGCCTTCTCATCCTTATGAAAAAGTTCTCAGGAATTTTGATTTCGTGAAAAGAACCCTTGGGACTCATGTATAAAAATTCAAGTTCTGGACATTCCATTCCTTCAGGAACTTCATGAATACTACTATCTCTCAAACAAATTGCAAAGCACTTTTTAAGTTCATCCTCATTTGGCCAACCCAAAACATCATCATTCCTCACTACAAATACATTTCGGTCCCGACATGCAATTGAAATGGCAACATCGCGAACAACATCATGCATAGAAAAACTTTTACAACTATCATCCTCAAGCAACAAACAAGAGTCTCTAAGTTCATGGACCAATGCATATAATTTGTTTCGTGCATCATCCATCTTCTTGACTCCTTGGAAGAGTCCCAAACCCATGCAGTATTTAAACAAGTCTGAAGTTAAAGCACGATTGGACATAAAACTACAGAGCAGAAAAAGATTCTTGAGTTTCTCACCTTTCAAATACATATAACTTAGCTCAATAGTTGAATATGCCTCTGCCGACACTCGTTCAAAGTTTTCTACCGAAGGAGTTTGGAGTTCTTGCAAAGCATTCATCCATTCCGTCACAGTCTTATTCCTCAATGCCCTTGCTATTGTAGCTAAGGCAATCGGTAAACCTCCACATACCTTGGCAACATCTGAAGCTATAGATTTCAACTTATGATTTTCAACACCATCTCCTGCCATCATCTTAAAATATCTCCAAGCTTCTTCTCCATTTAAAACTCGAATCAAGAAGTTTTGTTCAGCGCCCATAGTCAACAGTACATTACAATCTCTTGCTGTCAGTAATAGCTTACATCCTTTATGATCATTTCCCCAAGGAATTCCAACAGCCTTCAAATCAAGATATTTCCACACATTGTCTAAAACTACAAGGATCTTCTCCTCCATCTTCAATCTTTCGTATAGCCTACTTGCTCTTCTTGATTCAGTTTCCTCATGCAACACCAAACCTAATTTCTCTGCAATTTCTTGTTGAATCTTTTTTATGTTTGCATTTTGGGAAACCTCTGAAAAAACCACCTGATCAAAGAGCTTATCTTCCCTGGCTTGCCTTGCGACCTCTTGCACCAGTATTGTCTTTCCAATACCACCCATTCCATACACTCCAATGATACTGACATTAACATCAGTTAATGCTTGGTGTATAGACTTCAAAGTAGAAAGTCTTGATTCGAAGGCCTCGTAACCTTCGTGAGACTGAAGCCATATCTCCTCTGGAATGGTACGGTAGGAAATTCTATCAAATCTCTGAACTTCTTCCTGAAGTTGAACAAAGGACTTCATCTCTGTCTCTGCTCTCTTGCTAAGCTGGTAGCGGGCCTTCAAATTAGGACATAAACCCTTGAAACAACGCTTATTTGTTGTCTCTTCATCTGCAACGAATTTGGCTGCCTCGTCAATGATGTTGTTTGCACTGACCAGCCACTTCTCAACCTTCTCTTCAATCTTTTCTCCATTTCTTTCAGCATCAGAAACTCTGCGCTGAATACTCATACTTTCATCCTTCAGCTTTTCGATTTCTGCCTTGAGATTCTCAAAGTTGCCATTATAGTTACGCAAATAACCAAGACGGCGTTCTGTTGGAGGAGCCAAGCATTTTACAACTTCTAAAACAAGAGTACAAATGCTTTCCACCATCTTAAATTCTCTTTTTTTTTTTTTTTTCCAAGCTTTTAGAGGTAAATAAATGTGGAACTAACCAACCAAAGAGAGATAGAAAAGAAAAACAACAAAGATGAACAATTTTCAGAAGAGAAGATGGAAACAAGAAAAGGGTTTTCAGCAAGATCAAGAACAAATGCAAAGAGCCGACAGAACAGCTGACATAATAAGAAGTTATTAGTGTAGATAATGGAGGAGAAGGGAGCAAGACAAATTATACAGAAGCAACAATGACCAGAACAAAAGAAACAGCAGCAAAGTGCCGGTGAGATCAAAAGATGAAATTAAATCAATGTTAAGAGGATACTGGTAAGATTATTTTCGAAGGCCAATCTAATGACAGATCTGGTTTTGATATTTGTAATTTAAGTTCATCATTACGTGGTGAATGACTCTGTCAATTCAGACAACAGTAAAGGCAAACTATGTATGCAGCAAACAACTTTTTATTACGCGTGATCTTTTAAATATATTAAGATATGATAAATCCAAAGTATGAAAACAATAATTAATCTTCAAAGTGGTAGCGTTGTAGGCCTTAAATAAAGCTGCAAAAAGTTTATGATTAATACACAAAATTTTCAGTATTGGAAATTATTTTCAAGCTACAAATTATCTTAATAACAAATCTGGTATTAATCTTTGTAATTTTACCAGTAGCATATGATCAATAAGAGGTGAACTAAGATGAATCTAAGGAAATCTTAGGAAAGGGACAACTTTTTTTTTTTTCAATTTGTTCTTTTATTATAAAATTACTTTTATTTATACTAACAAGTGGGAATTGTCTTGCTCTAAATTTTGAATTATATTAGATTAAGCCAAAGCATGAAAAACAGAAAAAGCTCCATGCATGTTTATGAATTAAAAAGATTGAAGAAATTATTTCAGAAAGAAATGAAAATAAAAGATAAAGAAAATTGCTAAGTTATCTTTTAAGTAACTTATTTATGCTTAATCCAATGACTGATGTTGAATTGATGAAAAAATAGTAACTAGATAAATGACTGTAACTTATCTAAATAGTAAGGTAAGGAGGTCCAAAGGTAAAGTATGAGACTCTTAACACCTGAGATTGTGGTCCTCTTAATGATGTCTCTGAGGCATTTCTCCGAATAGTTGATATACTCAGGCCGAGCTCCAATAATTGAATAGCTAATTCTGTGCAAGTGCTGTTGACTTTTTCGTACTTAGAGAGGGCCCCAAAGCTTTCAATACCAGCTTAGTTCAACCATGTTTATTTGATAATCTATGGCTGTCTTATTCTTATTTAATAGAACAATAAATGTAGTGAAATGTTTTGAGGTTATTGCATAATTTTTTTATCTACTTGCTGCCGCATATCTTCCCAACTGCAATCTAGAAAACTCGTTCATCCATTCAAAATTACTGATTAACAGAGTAAATGGATGGGATTTTGAGGTGTAAACATTTATTAAAAATTGGGAATACCGCTTTCATCCTGTGATATATTTAGAAATATTGTTGAAATATTTAAAAGTGATTTTAAAAGTTAATTATTAATTTGTAGGGTCATTTCATGATGCATTAACAGTATTCATATTATTATTAAATATAAATTATGTAAGTAAAATATAAAACTTGTAAATTAATATTAATTGTAAAAGAAAATATAATTTTTATAAATAAAACATAAGACTTGTAAATAGAATATAAAATAAAAAAATTAATATAAAACTTATAAATTGATGTATTATTAGTAAATAAAACAAAAAGATACAATTATAACATAAAACTTGTAATTCAACATTCAGTGCAAAATGAAACATAAATTTTAGAATTTAAACATAAGACTTGTAAATGAAAAGTAAAATAGTAAAACAAGTAAATTAATATAAAACTGATAAATTAATGTATAACTTGTAAATATAACATAAGATTAGTAAATCAAAATTAAGTGCAAAATAAAATAAAATTTTAGAAATTGAACATAAGACTTGTAAATGAAAGATAAAACAAGTAAATTAATATAAAACTAGTAAATTTATGTATTACTGATAAACAAAACAAAAACTTACAAATATAACATAAAATTAGTAAATCAGCACTAACTGTAAAATAAAACATAAATTTTAAAAATAAAACATAAGACTTATAAAAAGAAGGTAAAACAAGTAAATTACTATAAGACTGGTACATTGATGTATTACATGTAAATAAAATGAAAATTTACAAATATAATATAAAACTAATAAATCAATATTAAGTACAAAATAAAAATAAATTTTGTAGATTATGACTAAAACTTATGAATAGAAGATAAATAAATAAATTAATATAAGAATTACTGGAAAAAAATTACAATTATAAAATAAAGACTCATTATAATATTTATTACCTTATATATTTTTTTCTTTTTTATTTAAATGAGATAATACTAGTTTTACGTTTATGTAATATGTGTGATATTTTATTAAGGATGAAAATTATTCTAAAAAATTAAATTTTAAAAAAATATTATTTTAATATCTTTCAAAGATGTTGTAAGATTTATTTTTAAAAAAATGTTGTAAAATGAGGTTATTTTACATCTTTCTTCACTTCCTCAACAACAATCCCCAAATAATCTCTAAGTATAAGTAAATAGTTTAAAACTATATAAAGTATGTATAAGATTCAAAATTAAATATAATTTTTTTGATATATTAGATATATGTCTAATAATATAAAAAAATAATTTGACTTGAACCACATCAATATAAATAATTACACTTAATTAACTTGTGTAATAAATAAATATTATTATATAAAATAAAAAAGAAAATATATGAATGTCTTATAATAAATATAGAATTTATAGATAAACTAACTCAATAAAACTTATTCCACTCATTTTCAATGTAAGTTTTTTTTTTGTTTAATTAATGAATAATTTTTTATTTTAATTAAAAATAATTTTGCAAATGAATAAAATATTTTTTTTTACTAAAATTTAGTAGAAACCATGTTAAGTTTTTAAATAATTAATAATCTTTTATGAACTTAATTTATATACTAATTTTATGTATAATTTATAATATTTATATTTATATCAATATTGGTAGTATAATTTTTATGGAAACACGTGTTATTGTTGTTCTGTAGTTTGAACTGTTCCAAAATATTGTCAATGAAACCAAAATTAATGAGATCTTATACCCAACAAAAGATAAAGAAACTTTTCTTGATTGACCAAGAATTTATTGATTCTTCTAGATTCGTTTTCTTTCCTAGTAAATATTATCAAACTTACCGAGAAAAGGGAAAATTAATTAAGCAATAGCAGTACACTTGGTTGTGTAATGACATATAACATCTCTTCTTTTATTTGGTTGGCCATAGAAATTAGGGTTGGAAGAAACGGAATCATATAAAGTTAGGATGTTTTGATTAATCTTAAGGAAAGTAAAACAAAGTTTCTCCTCTGTTCTAACTACCAAACCTGAAGTTCTCACAGTTTTCCCCAACCGAGTGTAAACAACATGCAGTGATTCTTCCAGCATTGAATTCATTTGTATACTAGACTTAACGATCCACAACAAACATTGTTGCAAAATTGAATATGGCAGACAAATCCAGTGAGCTGCAACAACAACAACCCGAAATGATCGAGTGAAAGAAACGTAAGTGCTGCAACAATCTAAAAGCAGATTTTGCAATAAAATGTTCCAGTAGCAGAACAATCAAGATAGAATATGCCATCTCACTTTCTGACTCTTGATACAAAGAACACCAACTGCTGCATGCATACAATGTCTTTCAAATTACTCATCTTCCAAATGCTGCATAGAGGCTTGGCGTAAATCTTCTTCAGAACTCTCACTTTCTGTGAACAAAGAGCAGAACATATCGAAGGTGAAAGCAGGAACTCCAGGGTAATGCTACTTGTTGCAATTTTCTTATAAATTGCACAAATTAGACTCCATCATAAGCAGTAATAATTCTTTAGTAAACAGATATTTATGTTGAAATTTGTGCATTTGAAGGAATTATAACTAAGATATATTTCGTCAGCTTACCGATGCCTTCTTCGTTGGTCACCTTAGTGGACCTGTCATTCCCTTCTTTCTCTTTTTCTTAAGATATGGTGATATGTATACACTAACCAGATTTAAAATGAATTTATCATAAAACTTGATACCAATAATATTGTTGATGCCGTTTTCTACTTGTTCCCAAATGATGCTATAAATTTCTGCTCGTTGATTACTCGAGTAGGATTCCTTGTTGGTCCATGCCTTTCTCCATTTACTAGAACGGCAATATCCTCCAGCCTGCGTCTACAGAAGAAAAATGTCAGGGGTCACCGGGTGTTTTTCCGGCGAAAACCCTCTGACGCTCAAATCAATGATCGGGTTGATTCTTTTGGTATCCCCCTTTAATTTGAGAGACCGGAAAAAATAGAAAGTTTTGAGAAGTGAAGAAAGAGAAAAAAATCCCAGTCCAGATAGATAAGTTGGAATTAGAATTAAAAATTTCCAGAAAAAGAAAGAATCATCCTCCCTTTACCTTGTCCCTCGACTGGTATTTATCCTCCTGTTTTCCCGCCCCCACTTACTTGGATGCCCACCTCCGCATTAATTGCGCCTGTGCCTTCCTAACAAATAGGGGTTGCTGCGGCACAACTTGGGGGCGTGGGATGTCAGGCGGGTATGGGTTCCTGTGACCTAATGATGGTGCTGTGTATGTCCGTGTTTAATGATGACACTGTGGAGCTGTTCGCCGGTCATTCGTTACAGTGACGAAACCCTACGGTGTGGGGCGCCTGTCAGATATCGATCGTCATGACAAGTTGTCGGGAGGGAAGGCCGTCATGCTTAGGTCTGCTCTGCTCGAGCTTTGATTCCCCTCTATTCATTGTGCTTCCAGCAACATGACCGGGGCCTGCTTAGTGGTTGGAGGATCTCTTATAGCCGAGCATAATGGGAAGATCAAGGCTTGACCAGCCTTGGAGCACTTAATCTCGATCAGCTTTGACACCTAGCAAGGGTATCTTCGTGCTAACGATTAGGTCTTCTGCTCTTGGCTGGATTAGCCTCGAGTGGGTCTGCTCGGTATCTCCCAAATACCAGTCTCCCAGTTTCTAGTCTTGAGAATGAAACGAGATAAGATTGGAAACTTCTTGTTTGAGCAGGTTCCCCCCTTTTTACCTCCTCATGCTGAGCTGTCAGTCTTTTCCGTCACTTCGCATTTAATGCGAGACGCGTGGGCAGATCTGGGCCGCTCGTTTGAATTTTAAAGAGTCGATTACTTGAACAGTCGCTTCCCCTTGATCAACATGTCGTCTGTTGACATGACTTGCTTTCCCTTTTATAAATCCCTAATTTTTTTACTGTGCCCCTTTTTATTTCCAAACTTTATTCAGACTAAAATTCGCCGCCCGCAAGTGAAACTTCCCATCTTCTTCGCCGTCATTGTTACCTGCTTTCGTCACATTCGTCTCAGGAATAAACTCTTCTATTTCTCCTCGTTCTTGTTTTTTCCATTTTTTTGGGTTTCCAGTTTCCCACTTGGTAGATTTTGTCCCTAGGAAAAGAAAAAATGTCAGCCACTTAACAAACCCACTGGATGTCCCCTGAAGAGTTATCTTCTTCGAGTGACTCCGAGACCACTAGGGGGGTTCCGATGAGAGACCCAAGCCTGGAAGAGGTCGAGGCTGTGGGGGAAACTAGGCCGTTACAGAGGCAGAGGGCTGGCCAAAGGTCAGAGGCCGAGTCATTTGCCATAGATAACATGAGGTGTGAGACCTCACACTAGGACTTAGAACGGCTTAAGGCCATGTACCATATTCCCGTCGGAGTTGATCTGCATCTTCCTGGTAAAAATAATACCTCTAGCTGCCCTCCCCGGGGGTATGTCACCCTTTATTTAGAGTGTTTCAAGTGAGGCGTTAGGTTGCCCATTCAGCCTTATTTTGCCTGGGACCTTTCCCAATTTCATCTGGCACCGAGGCAGCTAAACCTGAACAGGTGGAGAGTTCTGTCGGGGCTGTATGTTCTGTGTAGGTGGTGTAATTTGGGTGAGCCAACGGTAGATGAGATAAAGCATCTTTACCAGTTGAAGAGCAGTCCAAAGGACGCGGGCTGGTACTACCTCATCTCCAGCTTAAAGGGCAGGAAGCCCATCACTGACCTCTCCACCTCTAATGGCAATTGGAAGGACAAATTTTTCTTTGCCAAGGGGAACTGGAGGCGAGCAGTCTCATCCACCGAGGAGATCCCTCAAATTCCTTCTTGTTTTTGTATCTCAGGTCGTCTGCTGCCCATCGTGTTTGTTTTTTTTTCTTTACTCGCTTACACTTTCTCATTATTTTTCCTGATCTTGTTCGCGGTCTCTTGAAGTGTGTCTACCGAGTCGGCCAACATATTCCAGAGCCTTTCGTGCCAGGCAATGACCACTGCCACTGCCTTCAAGATCAAGGCCATGACTTTTGAGAGAAAGATCAGAGCTGATAACCAAGGCTTGAGGCAGACGCTCGAGCAGAAGGAAGAAGAAGCGGCCAAGCTACGTACCGACATCTCCACTTTCGAGGAGAAGGCTGCCCTGGCAGAGTCTAAGGCTTCCCAGCTCAAGAAGGAGTTGTCCATGGTCCGGGATGAACTTGTAAACACCCGCAAAGACCTCGATGTACAGAGGTTTACTTTTGAGAGGACCATGGAGGCAGAGAGTTCCTGCCTCCAACACAAGGTGGACTCCTTGGAGGGCTAGCTCACGGAAGAGTACAACAAAGGGGTGACCTTCAACTACGAGTGCATCATGTCCGTCCTGGGCAAAGAATATCCCGAGCTGGATATGTCCAAGCTCGAGGCAGGCGTAAATGCTTATACGAATGAGTAGGATGCCCGTACTCAGAAGTTAAGGGATCCTTCTGCTCAGGAAGAGGTAGATGCTGCAAGGTCCTCAGAGGCTGCTCTTCCAACCGTTGAAGCCCCAGCTGCTCCTGCTACTGAGGAGGACTCTCGAGCTGTTCCCACTTCCGAGGCCCCAGCCCCCCTGGTAGCCCGACTGTTCAATCCCTTGCATGGCTTTCATTGTATTTTTTTTTTTGTTGTACTTTCTGGTAATGTAATAAAGAACATATTTCTCACTTTGCCTTCGTACTTTTAATTTGCTCCCAAAATTCTCCATGGGGTAAATATCCTACTGGCTTAGGACCATTCTTGTTTAATTTTGACTACGTTTTGTTTCTACTAGTCTTGCCAAAAATATGATCAATTGGACCAATCTCACAGAACTTTTGGCAGATTTTCCTTAACTCAAACAGACTTTAAGTCTTGAGGCCACGGTATATTTCCGCGCAAGCTCATTGTATTCGAGCCCATCTTGGATTTGTCTATCTTTTTATCTTCGCTCAAAGTCAGACTTTGCGGCCTCGACATTTAGCTTCATTCGCGAGCTCATCTGGCTCGAGCCCTTCTGGCTTATGCTCGGCTCTGTCTCGCCTTAAGTTTAGGCTTTGAGACTTACGGCCTTTGCATTTGAGTTTATCTTGCACGAGCCTTTACTTGGCTATGCTTGGCACCGTCTCATCTTAAGTTTAGGTTTTGAGAATTATGGCCTTTGCATCTCTTTGCGAGCTTATTCTGCTAGAGCCTTAACTTGGCTATGCTTGGTATTATCTCGCCTTAGGTTCATGCTTTAAGACTTACAGTCTTTGCATCTCTTTGCGAGCTTATTCTGCTCGAGCTTTTACTTAGCTATGCTTGGCACCGTCTCACCTTAGGTTCAGGCTTTGAGACTTACGGCCTTTGTACTTCTTTGCTAGCTTATTCTGCTTGAGCTTTCAATTGGCTATGCTTGGCACTGTCTCGCCTTAGGTTCAGGCTTGATACTTACGGCCTCTGCATTTCTTTGTGATCTTATTCTGCTCGAGCCTTCACTTGGCTATGCTTGGCACCGTCTCGCCTTAGGTTTAGGCTTTAAGACGTACGACCTTCGCATTTCTTTGCGAGCTTATTCTACCTGAGCCTTCACTTGGCTATGCTTGGCATCGTCTCGCCTTAGGTTCAGGTTTTGAGACTTACGACCTTTGCATTTCTTTACGAGCTTATTCTACTCGAGCCTTCACTTGGCTATGCTTGGCACCGTCTTTTCACATAGCATCGATTGATTTTGGAAACATTTTTCTTGCTTTTGTTTACGTATAAGATTTTAAACATCTTTAATGTAGAGAAAACTGAACTTTTAATGCTCAAAACACAAGGGAACTTACTGAAAGTACTTCATCAAATGCTGCGCATTCCATGGCCTTTTAACTTCTCGTCCATTTGGGTAAGTCAGCCTATATGCCCCCGGACCGGCTACTTGTGAGACCCTGTAGGGACCTTTCTAGTTCGGGCCCAACACCCATTGTCTGGGATCTTTAGTGCTCTGTTTTACTCTTCTAAGTACCCAGTCTCCCACCTGAAACCGACGGATGTGCACGATCTGGTTGTAATAACGAGCTACCCTCTGCTGGTATTCTGACATCTTCCTCGCCGACCTTTCCTTTTTTTTCCTCCAACAGATCCAAATTTGCACACATCTGTTTGATGTTCTGCTCCTCATCGAAGTGCTCCATTCGATGCGTGCCCATCCCTATCTCTGCTAGGATCACTGCTTCATGTCTGAATGCCAAGGAAAATGGTGTCTCCCCCGTGGTGGTTTTGTGTGTGGTCCTATAAGCCCATAACACACCAGGCAGCTCGTCGACCCAAGCTCCCTTCTGCTCAACCAGTCTGATCTTCAAGAGAGGCTTTATAGTCTTATTTACGGCCTCCACCTGCTCATTTGCCTGCGAGTGTGATGATGAGCAGAACTTCAACTCTATTCCCATATTTCTGCAGAAGTCTCTGAACTTGTTATTGTCGAACTGCCTCCCGTTGTCTGTGACCAGTGCGTAGGGGATCCCGCACCTGTAAATCACATTTCTCCAAATAAACTCAGTGGTTTTGCTTTCCGTAATACTGCTTAAAGCTTTCACTTCAACCTATTTAGTGAAATAATCGATTGCTATCACGGCATGCGTTACAGATGCTCTCCCTTTTGATAGTAGTCCGATCAGGTCAATTCCCCACTAAGCAAAGGGCCACGGTGAGCTCATTACAGTGAGGTTCTCGGGTGGCTGAGCCATGTAATTGGCGAAGCTTTGATAATTTTTGTAGCTCTTGGTCTTTTCTTGTGTGTCTTGGTGCATCTGAGGCCAGAAATATCCTTGCCTCAAGGCTTTAAAAGTCAGAGATCTTGCGCCAGAGTGGTTGTCGCATATCCTTTCGTGTATCTCTCTGAAAATGCAATCTGCTTCCTTCTTATCCAAACAGTGTAACAGTGGTAGGGTGTATCCTTGCTTGTACAATACTCCGTCGATCAATGTGCACCTCGCCACTTGACATTTCAGCTTCCTCGCCTGCTTCTTGTCAGCAGGCAATGTCCCTTCCTTAAGATAGGAAATAATTAGATCCATCTAGGTGCTGCTTGGCGATAGGTTCATCACTTCGTTCTCCTGCTCGATGCTCGAGCAGGTCGTGATCTCCACTGGCATGAACTTGGGCATCTTTGGGTCAGATATAACGGCCATCCGTGCTATCATGTCCACCTAAAAGTTTTCTCCCCTTGCAATCTGTTCCATTTCTACCACTTGGAACTTTCAAATTAGCTGTCTTACCTTTCGAAGGTAAGCCTCCATCTTCTCGCCTTTCGCCTAGAAGCTTTTGTTGAGGTGGTTTACCATCAGCTGAGAGTCTGTCTGGAGCTTTACTTATTCCGCCTTCACTACCGAAGCGAGCTTCAATCATGCAATTATAGCTTCGTACACGGCCTGGTTATTGGTGACCTTGAACTCGAGCTTTACGACATATTGTACCTCCACCCCTTCAGGACTAAGAAGCACTACTCCTGCTCCTGCTCCTTGATCTCCACACAACCCGTCTACCGTAACAATCCAGACTTTGCCCGGAGCAAGGGAGCCTGCTGCTCGCTCGTTGTTTGTTCCTTTGTCTGGCTCTGTACAGTCCACTACAAAGTCGGCAAAGGCTTGTGCCCTAATTATTGTTCGGGGCTGGTAGCTGATGTCAAACTCGCTGAGCTCTATCGACCACTTTACCAGCCGGCCCAAAGTTTCTGCCTTGTGCAGGATCTGCCTAAGCGGCTGCTTTGTCAAGACGGCTAGCGAGTGTGCTTGGAAGTAAGGCCTTAGCTTCCAAGCTGCTGTTACCAGTGCCAGCACCCACTTCTTCGTCTCCGCATCCAACAAAGCTCTACTTGTCTAATACACGGGGTGTTGCACCACTGACTCCTCCCTTATTACGACCGAACTCGTTGCCTATTGCAACACAGCCAAATACAAGTATAGAACCTCTCCTGCTCGCGGTATTGATAGTAATGAGGCTTTTAGCAAGTACTCATTCAGCTGTTGGAATGCCGCTTCACATTCTGGTGTCCACTTTGTCTTTCGCCCTTTTTCTCATTTCTTGGAAGAAAACATGGCATTTGTCTATTACTCGGGAGATGAATCTATTGAGGGATGCCAACTTACCCGTGAGGCTTTGTATTTCCTTGATAGTGCGCGGGGACTTCATGTCTATTACTGCTCTTATCTTTTTCGGGTTGGCCTCAATTCCTCTGTTACTGGCCATGAAATCCAAGAACTTTCCTGAACCCACTCCGAAGGCATACTTCTCAAGGTTAAGGTTCATCCGGTATTCCCTCAAGAGCGCGAAGGTTTCTTCTAAATGCTTCACATGCTACTCTGCATTTTTGGACTTAGTGATCATGTCGTCCACGTAAACTTCCATCGTGTGGCCAATCAATGCCCTAAAAATCTTGTTCACCAGTCTCTGGTATGTTGCCCCTGCGTTTTTTCTGCCGAAGGGCATGACCTTGTAACAAAACAAGCCCTGGTTGGTGATGAAGGCTGTACACTTCTCATCCGGTCCATACATGAGAATCTGGTTATAGCCTAAGAAGGCATCCATGAAGCTGAGCAGGCCATGTCCTATTGTGGAATCGACCAGCTGGTCTATCTTTGGCAATGGGAAACTGTCCTTTGGATAGGCTTTGATCAAATCAGTGAAGTCTATGCACATTCTCCATTTCCCACTTGCCTTCCTCACCAATATCAAATTCAAGATCCATTCTTGGTAGCTAACTTCCCTTATGAATCCTACCTTTAACAGCTTCTCCACCTCGCTGTTCATGGCTTCATGCTTCTCCTAATTGACGCATCTCATATTCTGTCTGACCGGCTTGCCATCTCATCTTACTGCCAACCTGTGGCATGCTACCTTCGGGTCGATCCCAGGCATGTCTTCGTGCGTCCAGGTGAATACATCAAAGTGTGCAGCACTCGAGCAGGCTTTTCCTTAATGGCTCGCCAATACCCGAGCCGATCCTGACCTTCTACTCATGGTCGTCCGACTTTACCACAATTTCCTCTAATTCTTCAGCAGGCTCTTGTCTCCCCTTCTTTGATTCTCCCCTCGAGTCCAACGACGTCACTTGCATTACCTCTTTCACTGCTGTAGCATAGCAGCTCCTCGCAACCCTTTGATCGCCCTTGACAACTCCCACTGCCTCATTTACGCGATACTTCAGGGCCAAGTAATGGTTGGACATCACCGACTGGCTAATCCTCATGAAGGGCCTTCCTAATATTACTTGATAGAGGCTGACTTTATCCACAACCACGAAGTCTAACATCATGTTCTTCTCAAAGGGTTTCGAGCCCATGGTCACTGCCAAGTTGATGATCCCTAGAAAGGTTAAACTTCCCCCCACCAAATCCCTTAAGAGAGGTGCTCGTCTGCTCGAGTCTTATATCCGTTATTCCCATGTCATCGAGCGTGGACTTGAAGAGAATGTCCACTGAACTTCCCAAGTCCACCAGTATCCGGTTGATCTCCCTTTTGGCGGCATTTGCCCTTATAACCAAGGCGTCCCCATGGGGGTATAGGACCCCTTCCTCATCCTCCTCTGTCTATATGATGGGCACTTGTCGGACCTTAACACTCTTTGCAGTGGGCATGGCGAGCAGAACTTCCTGACTAGCAGAAGCGTATCTTCTGTAGTTCTTCAGAGCCCTAATCGAATTTTCTGCCATCATGGGCCCCCTGCTATCACCCTCACAGCAGGTGGTTCACGGTCCATGTTACAGGCTTGGCCATCCCCGCTTGCTACTGCTCGACTACCATGTGTTGCCCTTCAATAAACTCGTCCAACTACCGATTTCTAACCAAGTCCTCCACCTAACTTTTCATGTCACGACACTGCAACGTCAAGTTGCCATGGTCGTTGTGGAATCGGTAGAACCGACTTCTATCCAGCCTACTGGCTGGTTTAGACATCTGTGTCGAGGAACACAGCAGCCCTCGTTCCTCCACAATTTAAAACATCTCCTCGAGTGACACCTTTAGAGGGGTGTATTGCCTGTAGGCGAGGCTTTGATCAACTATCTGTACCGCCCTATCCCGGGTGTCCCCCTTCAATAAACTCATCCAAGTACCGATTTCTAACCAAGTCCTCTACCTAATTTTTCAAGTCACGGCACTGCGACGTCGAGTTGCCACGGTCGCTGTAGAATCGGCAAAACTAACTTCTATATAGCCTACTGGCTGGTTTAGGCATCTGTGTCGGGGAGCACAGCAGCCCTCGTTCCTCAACAATTTAAAACATTTTATCGAGTGACACCTTTAGAGAGGTGTATTGTCTGTAGGCGGGGCTTTGATCAACTATCTGTACCGCCCTATCCCGGTCAGTTCTATTGTTGCTTTGCATGGGCCGATTTACAGGGGGATTGCGAGGTAGGTTGCCGCTGTACTACCGATATTCCCTGTGGTCCCGACTTGGGGACCTGCGAAGTGGAGTGGGAGCCACTCGTGGTTGAGGAGCCCTCTGGTAAAGGTTATAGGGAGCAACCCGGTCCCTTATTGCCCTGAAAGTAAACGCGCCACGAGCAGGCCCCCCTTTCTCTTTCCACTTTGTCCCACTGCTCTGCTCACTTCTTAGCTTTATGGCTTTTTCTTCTGCAATAACTATATCCATCTTCACCTGTTCATCTGCTTAGGAGTACGAACGGATCGAGGGGCTCTGCAAGTTGTACCATGGTCTTTCCATCATTACCCCTCCTTCAGCACCCTCAGCGCTTGGGGATGATTGAATGCCCCAAGATCCAAAACTGCCGGTTGGTATCTTTCGACGAATTCTCAGAGGGACTCCCCCTCTTTCTATTTTATCTCCGCCAATTCCATCATGTCATATTCGGGGGCCACCATCCCCCAAAATCCGCGAATTCCATGCATATTTATTCGAAACTCAGAATACTCCCTCGCGGTAGTTTACGATACTATTCTCTCGCCCTTCCTTCCAAAGTAAGCGGAAAGGTCCTGCACCTTTGGGCGGCTGTCAAGCCCTGAACACCGGTCATATCGTTGAAGCGTTCTATATGCACCGGTAGGTCACTTTTCCCTGAAAACTTTAAGTTGGGAAAGCTGAAATCCCTGGGATTGCGATGCCCATGATTTCTGCTGAGAGTGGGGACTCATTGTCCAATATTATCCTCTAACTCTGGGCTTTCCCGTTTCCCCGAAAGTCCTCAACAACCTAGGCCAACTTGCGCACTTCTCCCTCCAATTCCACCGCATGGGAAGTAGGTGTCGTGTCTTGCAAGTACTGCCAGGACTCCCTTTCTTCCAAGTTCGTCTCTTTCCTTCCAGTAATATTTTGCACTTTCTGCCTTCGGACTTCGTCTCCTACATTCCCACCGGCGAGAGCGTTCTCGCGGCTGGATTCTGGAACATCGTTGCTTGCTTTCATCTGCCCGTCCCTGAGCTTCTGTAGAATGGACATTATTGTTTCCATCTGCCTCTCCATCCGGTCCATCATTTCTTGTATTTCTTTGTCCCGAGCCTCATTGGCCACCTCTCTCAGGGTTACCGATTCTTAGGGGCTTACCCCTTTTCAGCTATTTCCTCTTATGGTCATATTGCTTTTTTAGTGTACTAGAAATTCAGGCTTTTTGGACTGTTCCCTACAGACGGTGCCAAAATATTGATACAATTTTCTGCTCGTTCTCAAATGATGCTGTAAACTTCTGCTCGTTGATTGCTCGAGCAGGATTCTTTGCTGGTCCATGCCTTTCTCCGTTTATTGGAACGGCAATATCCTCCAGCCTGCGTCTACAGAAGAAAAATGTTAGGGTCGCCGGGTGTTTTTCTGGCGAAAACCCTCCGACGCTCAAGTCAGTGATCGGGTTGATTCTTTTGGTATCCCCCTTTAATTTGAGAGACCGGAAAAAATAGAAAGTTTTAAGAAGTGAAGAAAGAGAAAAAATCCCAGTCCGAATGGATAAGTTGGAATTGGAATTAAAAATTTTCATAAAAAGAAAGAATCATCCTCCTTTTACCTTGTCCCTCGTCTGGTATTTATCCTCCTATTTTCCCGCCCCCCTTGCTTGGACGCCCACCCTCATATTAATTGCTCTTGTGCCTTCCTGACAACTAGAGGTTATTGTGGCACAACTTGGGGGAGTGGGATGTCTGGCGGGTATGGGTTCCTCTGACCTAATGATGGTGTCGTGTAAGCCCGTGTATAATGATGACACTATGGAGGCGTGCGCCGGTCATTGGTTACAATGACGAAACCCTACGGCGTGGGGTGACTATCAAACATCGATCATCGTGACAAATTGTCGGGAGGGGGGGCCATCATGCTTAAGTCTGCTCTGCTCGAGCTTTGATTCCCCTCTATTCATGGTGTCTCCAACAACATGACCGAGTCCTGCTCGGTGGTTGGAGGATCTGTTCGGTATCGCCCATACAAATATAGCAATACAACACATGAATACAAACCAGCTTTTTCTTATATTGATTTTGTATGGTTGTATTAACATTGCATTGCCAAGTCCAATGCACTTCAAATGCCTTGTGAGTCCCATCCTCATCAATCCTCCCAGTCTAAGATTGTCTATCCTTCCTGCGCAGCATCAGTTTGTGTAACTTGGGTGTGCTTAATTCTCCCCTAGAGAAAACGTTCATATTAAGGCGATTGTCCCGCTAATCTATCCAAAGATGGGAATTCGAAGCACAATTTAAAAATAAAACTAGAATATAAAGCATAGCGCAACAATTACAAGTATTTGATATACTTATACAGAGAGTCTTAAATCATGAAACATGTGTGATGTAATCCGAAGTCTATGCCAAGTTTTCAAAGCAACAAACAAGAAAGAGCCACTAAACTAACCAGTGGGCAAAGTTGATAAACTCCTCATCACTAGATCGAGCACACAACATCTGCACGATAAACCTATTCAAAAGAAACAGAATGAGATAAAATTGTCATATATTTAGTTCACATATACACACCGCGTGATTGGTAAAAGGCTTCCCATTGTGTGTTTCTAATGAAACCTGTAAAGAGGAAAGTATGCATGAATATAAATATATATACATTAAAAATTTAAAATTAAAATTTCTTCAACGAATTTAGTTCTTATATTATAGTAACCTAAAGTCTCGTATTGGTTGAGATTTGCATAACCAACACTTCCTTCCTGTAACATTTATATATGCTCAATAATATATTTAGTTATGTATCTTGAAAATAAAAGAAAAGTTTAACACAAAATTTACAGACTTACTATGGCCACGTTGTTTTGCTGTGTGAAGATTTCATTAAGTACTTCATAAAACGATAGCGCAACTTTTTCTAAATCCTATAAAATTATAGCAAATAATTAAAAAAATCGAATAAAATTAGAAAACATATATTTATATTTCAACAAACTTTATTTTTACCTGAAGTCTTCTTCTTTTGGGCTGGTTTCTTCCAAATTACAGATTTTTTTCCTTGATAAAGAGGACGACCTTTATGACGTGTGGCTACTGGATCATTGATTACATGTTTAACATTGTTCTTACTGCAACTTACTTTACATGCAACAATTGTTGGTAAAACTGTTGTTTTTACACTTGCACAGCGAATTTGCTTGGGAAAATCTTTCAGTGCCTTATTAATCCAATCTAATACAAATTTGTAACTACTTTCATCATCAATAGCTATGCCCACAATCTCATTGATAGCTGTACACATTTGTTTATATCTCTCTTGCTAAATGGAGAATTGCTGCAAACTATAACTAACTTTCACTTTGTTATAGGATCTCTTCATATCTTTCCTCCACCTTGATTAAATGTACATTTCTGGAAGTAATTTAACACTATTACATTCAACACTGTAAGGGCATGTCTATAAAGAATTTTGCTAAACTAAAACTTTGGACAAATCTCAACTGACTTTCACACACAATTTCTTCAAAAACAACCATGAAGCTTATTTTTCTTACCTTGCCTGTATGATTCACTAATTTCATATACTAATCCCACATAATTAATTATATCACAATATATCAATGCAGTTAATTCTTATTGGAATTCTTTAAACTTAGAAATAGTGTACACATTTTTAATTTGCTTTTCCATTTCATATCTTGTTACACATTAAGTCTTTTCGTTGAAATACGTGACATCTATCTACCATTCTAATTCAGCTTTTCTTCTCAACGTATTTTCTAGTTTACAAATCTATCAAAAAATGCATTCATACTTTCACTTCGTTGAGTTATTGATATTTCTACCCAAAAATATTCTTTCCAATAGCATGGAACTCAATGATATCGCTCTTCATACAAACCATTCAATCAATTATTATCCCATAAATTATACATTATAATTATGTCATGCCAAGCTTCTTCAAACACAGCAAGGCTCAATGAATAATAAACAATAGAAAGCAATAAAGAAATAATACATTCATGTTCTTTGAAAGCCCCTAACTTTTCAAGCACCTTCTTCATTGTATGCCACAAACATCATCGATGTCTAGTTGTAGGAAAAAACAATCTCAATTAACAATGGGATGAGAATTGGGCAAGATAGTCATGACTTAAATAACCAAGTAAATATCTCAATATCATCATGTGAAATCAATTCGCATCCTAACAAAATAAATTAGCCATAATGATTAACTCCGACAAAAGGTGCGAATGGCATGCCATACTTATTGGTAAGATATGTAGTCTTAAATGTGATAATGTCTCTAAAATATTTGTAAGTTACCTACTTCTCGCATCTACCCAAAATACATTTTTTAATTAATCATTCTCATTCAAATCAATGCTAAAAAAAAAAAAAATTTGCATTCTGCTTACTTTTTTTAGAAGTACTTTAGAATTGCCATAACATCTCCTTCTCTAAGCTGTAATCCCCTAACTTTGTCAACAAGATTTCTACAATATTTTTTTTTATATCTATATAAACGAGACATTTTCATATCCACCAGCTTTGACAACAATAGAATTAAAATTTTGAGCAATGTTAATTCCAGCACAATCATTCATTTCAATACGTTTTTTCATACTTGCACTAATGCTATGGTTACAAGGAAAATACATAACTTTGTTCGGGCTTAATCCATGATTGTGCTGAAGGTTTAAAATTCGAAAAACCCATTTCTTATCTTCATTTACACAACCTCCAATTCTAGCATCACAATTAGTTTTCACAATAAGTTTCAGTTTCAGCATATTAGTAGATTTACTTTCTGACTTGCCGTCACGACAACATGATAATGCCGCATACCTAACAATTCCATAATTCATTTTCTTATTAGTTAGGTTCTTCACAGGAACCCTTCTTATTTATCATAGGCTTTATAAAATGCCCACATTTTCTCATAATTATCAAATAACATCCCAAGAGCCAGCTCATATTTTTCAAGTTGTGTACATCTTCGACTTCGTCCTCATTTTCAAATTTTTCATTTCTACAAAATAATTAATATTTGTATTACGAATAAATTATTATAAATATTTACAAAATTTTGGTTTAGCAAAAATTTAATCCATTAAATTTCTATAAATTTAAATTTAAAAAATTCCTAAATCAAATACATTTATCATTTACAACATTTTGGTCAACCAAAAATTTAATCCATTAATTTTGTCAATATTTAAATTTAAAAAATTTATAAATCAAACACATTTATCATTATCATTTAACTAGTAAATATGCTTTATGAGGACTATTAACCAAAACACAGGAATAGCACTCATTATATTGCTATAGTTACCAAAAAAATTTCACCACCCAACTCATATTTCTACATAACACTGAATCAAAATAATATTACTGATGTAAAAAAAAATAATATTCAAAACAAAAAATCACTACAAAAAAAAATATATAATTACCAGTTTAGTGCTCTTCTTCGAGTAGAATTTTTGAACGAGTGGTGCGTGCTAGAGAGACAAAGTGCCCTAGCATTTTTCTAAAGAGATAAAGTGCCCTAGCCTTCACGTGAGTTCACAATCTTTCCACTTATTTTAAATAATTTTTTAATATCAAATACTAATCATCACGAGACTGCTGTTTCTCCTAGCATTCTCTCAATATACGTGACGTTTAGCATTTCTCTAAATTTTAGCCCAAGAGATTATTGGTAAATACTAAAATACCATGAAAATCTTTGAAGCTAAATATCTCTCATGTTAGTTAATATTATTACTTCATATTTTAATGTAAACTCTCTTCAGATGTGGGGTGCCTGCCCTTAGACAAATATGATGAAATAGACCGTAGACAAATTAGAAAATATTAGTTTTTTTATGTTTAAAAAATCAGCGTTGATTCGGATCAAACTGATTTAATAATTGTGTTAATTTTAAAAACCTAAATCTATCTGTTTATTGTCATGTTGTCGCCGTAAAAAGAGTTGTGTCAAATTTTCCCAGGCATGACTTTGAGAAACATTACAAGTTGTGTCCGAAAAAATATATGCGCTATACATGTCTTTTACTTTTGCTTAGGGGTGGGCAAACGGTTCGGTTTTTACCGAACCGAACCGAAATATCGGTTCGGTTCGGTTCGGTTTCTAAAATAAAAACCAAACGGTTTTAAAGTTTAAGAACCGATCGGTTTGTTTTCGGTTCGGTTTAAAACCGAACCGAACCGAGAAACCGATTGGTTCCGTTAACTAATAAAACCTAAGCTAAAATTTTGGTTGTGCACTGTGCTAGAAAGAAATCGATCTCTCATCTCTGAATATGATCTCTCCGAGTCTCCCTCATCCAGCCGCATCCTGTCGCAGCCATCATCCGGCCGCTGTCCTCATGCACTGTGCTAGAAAGAAATCGATCTCTCATCTCTGAATCTGATCTCTCCCTCATCCAGTCAGCATCCAGCATGACCTCATCCGTCATGCCCTCGTCCAGCATGACCCTCATCCAGCATGCCCTCATCCAGCCGCTGCCCTCATCTAGCTGCAGCCTTCATCCGGCCGCTGCCCTCATCTAGCCACAGCCCTCATCCAGCCGCTACCCTCATCCAGCCGCAGCCCAAGCAAGCTACTGAGCACACAGCACAGTTGACAACCGCAACCCTCTTTCGATCTCTTCCTCATCCCACAGCCCTCTTTAAATTCATTATTATGCAATATGCATTATGACAAAACTAGGTGTTAGAAATGATTGATGATTGCTCATGCCTGTGTATTAGTTAATTTATGGAACAAAATATTCATGTTGAGCTGAGGTTTGGATTCTTTTGGGTTCTTGTAATTGGAAATTTCTTATTTCTGGGTGCTTCGAAATTTTTATTTCATTTTCAAAAAAAATCAATCAGTTAAGCTCGAACCAAGCTGAAGAAAATGTTTTCCCAATGTCTATTTACCTACAGGCCATTTTATTGGAACTGGATGGTTTGGCCTCTTATGCTGTTAAAAGTTATGCATTTTCTAGGCAGAAGATAGAGAAATAATATAAAGATGTGAGGTTTTATTTTTTCAACCAATTGTGCCTGAGTTACAATTTAAAGCTATTTGTGAAACTGGAAGGATAATAATTGTTGATTTTGGCTTAGAAATAAGCAGGAGTGTGATTCCCGTTAAAACAATGTGTACAAAGTTAATTCCTTTTAACTTTAAAACAGCTAGTGTGATTCCTTTTAACTTTAAAACAGCTAGTGTGATTCCTTTTAAAACAGCTAGTGTAGCTCATGGCAAAACTGCAAAACAATGTTAATTCTACTATTCTAGCTTTGCCTAGTGGTTATTGATGAAATCTACATAACAGCAAATATTACACAAAGCATTTATTTATGTTGTAGAAGCTATTATGCTTTGATATTACTAGATTTCATTAAGGCTTTAATTAATTTTTTTCATTGTAATAAAGTATTAAGTTAATCAAGGTTACTTATTTATTATTATTATTATTATTATTATTATTATTATTATTATTATTATTATTATTTTAGATGTCTAATTATTCAAGAGTTCAAGACAATCTTGATTGTGTAGCCGATGATTTTGAGCATGAAGTTGAAGTTGAAGTTGATGATAATAAAAATGATTCAGAAACAATTGTCACTGGCGGAAACAAGAGGAAAAAGTCTTCGCCATCCAAACCGCCGCTACCAAGGAAAAAAATGGCTCCAAGATCAACAGTGTGGCAACATTTTAGTAGAGTTCCAGATAATTATCAGAAGTGCAAATGCAACTACTGTGGGAATGAATTTGAATGTGGCACAAGTGGGTACGGGACTAGCACTTTAAAGAATCATTATCAAAAGAGGTGTACAAAGTACAAGGACTTTCTAAAAGATCAAACAACCTTAACTCAAGATGTTGGTAGTGATGAAATTGTAGCAAGAGGATTTAGTCAGGATGCTTGCAGTCGAGCAAATGTTAAAATGATTGTTCTTGATGAATTGCCTTTTTCTGTTGTGGAGAATCCGGGTTTTAAGCACTTTTGTAGTGTGGCGACTCCTAGATATCTTCTTCCATCACGAAGAACCATTACTAGAGATACTTTTGATATGTACATGGAGGAAAAGGTTAAGTTAAAGAGCTTATTGGTTGAGAATAAGCAGAGAGTATCTTTAACCACTGATATTTGGACTTCCATTACTATAGCTAGCTACATGGTCATCACAGCTCACTTTATTGATAGAGATTGGAATTTACATAGAAAGATTATCAGTTTTAACACTGTTAATGATCATTCATTGGAGACAATTGGTAAGCAACTTGAAACATGTTTAATTGACTGGGGTATAGAGCGAGTGTTTACTGTAACTGTTGACAATGCAAGTCCAAATGAGGGTGCTCTTAGGTATTTAACTAATAGAGTCAAGAACTGGAGGGATGATGCCTTAGTGTTGAATGGGGATTATTTGCATGTTCGTTGTTGTGCACATATATTGAATTTGATTGTTACTAAAGGGTTGAGAGAATTGGAGCAGAGTATAGTTAGTGTTCGGAATGCTGTGAAGTATGTAAGATCTTCCACTGCTAGGATGCAAGCATTTCAAATTCGTGTGCAACAAGAGAAGATTAATTGTCGAGGAAGTGTGATTTTAGATTGTCCGACTAGATGGAATTCTACATATTCCATGTTGAATACAGCATTGAAATTTAAGGCGACATTTGATCGGATGGCACTTGAAGATAAGCTTTATGATGCTTATTTCCAAGAAAAAGAGGGTGACAAGAAGAAAAGGGAAGAGCCACCATTAAGCAGTGATTGGGAGAGTGCTCGTCGTATAGTCAAATTTCTAAAGACTTTTTATGATGCAACTTTGCAATTTTCTTTTTCTTTAAAGGTAACATCAAATCTTTATTATACTTTTGAACTTTAATCTATGATAAAAAAAATTTACTTTAGCTTTGTTAATAATATTTATTTATTTATTTATTTTAGGTGACATCAAATATTTGTTACAATTTGATATGTCAAATTGAACAATCTTTGGAATCATTGTCTGGTAGTAATGATAGTCTCTTGGGTTTTATGGCAATTAAAATGAAGGAAAAATTTGATAAATATTGGGACGGCTGTGGTAAGATAAATAAGTTGTTGATTGTTGCTTCTGTACTTGATCCACGGGGAAAAATGAAATTTGCAACACATTGCTTTGAGAAATGGTAAAAAATTTGTTGATTAAACTTTATGAGTCTTATAATGCACAGTATAAACCTGGTGGAAGTGGAAGTGCAAGTGGAAGTGGTAGCGGAAGTACGAGCGGAAGCCAGAATTTAGGTTTTGGAAGTGGAAGTGGTTTGAATTTTTGGGATTTGGAGGATGATGATGATGTTATGCTTGAGGACCCTTTCTCTGAATTCAGTAAAGCGGTTGCGATTAGTGAAGATAACTCAGAATTATCAAATGAGTTGGATCTTTACTTGATGGAGAAGACTGAAAAAATAGGAAAAAGTAATTTGGGCACTAAATTTGATATTTTATTATGGTGGAGGGTGAATAGTGCCAATTATCCAATCTTGTTAAGTGTAGCAAGGGATGTTCTTGCTATTCCGATATCTACTGTTGCATCTGAGTCTGCCTTTAGTACTAGAGGTCGTATACTAGATCAATATAGAAGTTCTTTGACTTCGGATATGATTGAAGCATTGGTATTGTTGCAAAATTGGTTGCGGACTTCTCTTTTTGTACATACAACAACAAACCTAAATAAATTAGTTGAATACAATGAATTTATGGATCAACTTGGAGAGGGTATGTTTTGTAAAATTTTACTTTTATTTTATTTTTAAAGTAACATGAATATTAAAAAAAAAAGAAAAAAATGAATCTTATAAAATTTGTTTAATTTTGATTTTAATTTAATTTCATATTTTGAGTAATATGAATCTTATGCAATTTGTTGAATTTTAATTTATTTTTTTAGTAATATGAACTTTGTTTATTTTATTATTATTATTATTATATAGAACTTCGCAAATCAAGAACGGGTGACCAGCTTGGCATGTCAACGACAATGTGAAAATTGAAGTTCAACATAAACACTTTTTAGGTAATAAAAATTATATAACTTTATTTGTTAGTTATTAATTATTAAATCATTTTATTTTATCTATTTTAATTATTGAGTGTTTGGCTCATTTTGAATTTTTATGTAGGTGATATGAATGGTGGATGTAGTTGTGCCTTGTTTGCTATGGTGAACTATTTTTTATCGATTACGGACTTCTAATTTTTTTTTTAAGTGGTTATGAATTTATAACTTGTAATAGATTTTAAATTTAGGTGTATTTGTTAATCATGACTATTTCATATTGTGACTTTTATTATTTTGCTTTCGAGGACTTTGTATTTATTTATTACGTGTGTAGTGTGCACTGTTTGTGTAGTTGTTAGTTAATATAAGTGTGAACTGTAAAATTTAGTAAAGTTAAGTTAAAATTGTAAAATTGAGTAACATTAGGTCAAATTACAAAATTCAGATAATATTGAACCGAACCGAACCGAACTGAACCGAATTAAACTGAATTTTAAAACCAAACCGAATTCGGTTCGGTTCAATTTTTAAATTCGGTTCGATTTTCATAGAATCAATCGGTTTCAGTTCGGTTCGGTTCAGTATGCAGACCGAACCAAACCGGACAACACCCACCCTATTTTTCTAAAATATAAAAGTTTCTTCCTCAAAACAAACGGCGTCGTTTACAAGCATTCGTCAGATTCGGAGGGGCTTCGGTTAAAACCCTATCAAAGCCCCAAACTTCCACACGAAAGAAGCCATGATGGACCCGGCGGCTCCGCCATGGCTCCACCTCATCTCCGCCTTTCTTGCCATGGAACCCTCCGACTCTCTCGTTTCCCTTGCCAAGTATCCCTCGGCGCACTTTAGCCAATTTCATTACTAATGATAATCATAATAATAATAATATTGTTATTAATTAATAAAATTAGATCTTAATTTTCTGATTTCCGTTAATTTTTTAAATACAGAGTATGCGGTGATGGATCAGTTACAGAGAGAGTGCAGAGGTTTATTTGGAATTATTGTATAAGCAGAGCTGTGAGTATTATCATTGTTATATTTCTTAATTTAATAATATAATTTTTTTAATTAATGTTTTTTGTTTCAATGAGTTTATACTTGAATTTTTATACCACTTATTGTGTGCTTTCTATTGCATTTAATTTAGTTGATTTTTTTAGGCACTGTTTGACAGTACATAGTGTTTTGGTCTCAGAATTGGAATTGGACAAACTAAGGATTTAGATTTCTAATTAAGGTGTCAGTTTGTTGAAGGAAATTGGAATCACTTTTACGAAATGTTTGTTTTTTCGTTTTTGTTGTTTAGAGTTTGGTTGAAATGGGATAGAAAAGCACTTCATTTTGGAGGAAACCCAGTAGATATTTTCCAAAAAGTTTTTTAATTGCTTTTGTGAATATGTTTTAGTACTTTCTGTAGAAGCAATCCCAATCTCATTTGTTGACTTCTTAATATAGAGCTTGTTTCAGTTGTATGTCCAATGCAGGTAGGCAAAGCTTATGGACCTTATTTGAGGAATTTTCTAAAGAAACTCATTGTTGAAGTTGAGTTAATCCATGGTGAAGTTTTGGATGAAATATATGAATTATATGCTGATATCATAACGTCTTTGAAGGTAAAATTGCTTATGGATTTATCTTATTTAATATTTGTGGTCCTTGTCAGGCTTAAATATTGTTTGACAATTTTTTTTTTTTTTTTGGGGCTTTTGTAGGATGATCAGTTAGTTGAAAAAAGTGTGAGGGTCTGTAAAACCATCACATTTCTTTTTCCTGACGGTAATAACTATTATCTGTATGATGTCTGTTTTCTGACCAGCACATAAGTTTATTTGATGATTTGGTAATTCTAGGTTGTATTGATCTCCCGAGTTGTCCAAAGTCTCGGAAACTAATGGTTCCACTACAATGGTCCCTCAACATGCTTGAAGGAGATACTGGGTATGCTTCAATTTGATTCTTATTTTGTATTTCTTTCCAAATCTTCATCTATTAAAGTTACATGTGATCTCTCTAACTTTATAAATTAGTTCTTGGCTTACAGATGTTCAATTTGGCCCTCCAGCTTTCTTTTGTCAGAATTTATACTTTCTTTTCCAGAAATATTCTCGAATAAATCTTGTTTTGAGGTAAGTTATTTGTTAAATAACATGTTCCCTGTTTGAAATTGCTATTTGTTGCCAAGGTTTTTTGACCCATTAATAACTTAAGCTAGTCCCTTTTGTTGATACAGCAAATTACTAAACTTTTTGACAATCATTTGATCTTATAACTCTAAAATGATGGAAGAGAATAAATAAGAAATTACTGTCTTTTTCTACTTCACTATTTATTTTGTACCTCATAAAGAGTTCTTTTCCTTTCTCTCTTGTTGATTTGTTCATTTCGGTAGGTCTCCTATTCACTCAAGTTTCGTTTCTCATGTTTTTTTTTTTTTTAAATTTTTTTACAGGTTGGTTCAGGTGTTGGCTTGGTTGGAATTTGTCTTGCCCATGTAAAAGCCTCAAAGGTGTGTTATTCAAATCTCATGCATATATCTTTATGGTGTCATCATTTAATGAGTTTGTTGGGGTTTTATGAAATTTGAAGGAATAAGGAGCTTTATGGATGGTTCCTTCTAAAATTGGTTGCTTCCAACGTTTATGCTCCTAAAGTAATGAATTGGCTTCTGATGACTACACAGTTAAAGTGACTGTGTGGACAGATACGGGCCACATATTTTAACTATTTTTGGTGCCTAGTAAAAGAATAATTTTGAAGAACTATAGGCTCTTGTTACCTTACAGGCCTTATAGTTCGTACTAGGTTTATGCTTCTTCACTATGAGCCTGCAGAACATGTTCAGCTGTTCATTGCTATTTCATGCTGTAGAATAGTTTACATAAGAGTTATTTTTGTATGCATATCACAGACTCATTGCTCGTTGTCAATTGATCTATTGCTATTGTCGTGAATGCACATTTTATTGACACAGGTGACATTGACTGATGGTAACCATTTAACTCTAGCTAACATGAGGTCCAATTTGGAGTTGAATCAGCTAATCACCGAAACTAGTTTGTTAGAAAGCTTTGAAGATCCAAATGTGGTAAGCTTTCGTTATAAGAATTCCTTTTTCCCCTGGCCATTTTTCTCTGTGTGCATAAGTTGTCTAATTTCTGAGAGTAACAAATGTTTTCTAAATTTTCTTTTTAAGTTGAGTTATCAAGATGCAATAGGGTAGGTTTGGTTACTTGTTTCCAGAACAGTTTGTACTTCTTAACTATTAAATACAACAAACTCATGGAAATTGAACCAAAATTTGGTTTTATTGAGGATATGAAATCATTCTTGGAATGATATGGAAGTCTTAAGTTAAAGCTCGTGTAATCAAATGGGAAAGGATTTTGTAACAGTCAGTGTTGAAATCAATTGTAAAGTTCAGGTACAATGTGTTCATCTGCCTTGGGAATCTGCATCAGAAAGTGAGCTCTCTGTCTTCGTGCCAGAGATCATGTGAGTATTTTAACCATCTTATAATATATATTTTTCTGACTGGTCTTTGAGCTGTTATGGTCATACATGTCTGCAATAGGGATATTGAGCTTATGTCCATTATATTGATTATTCTTGGCCAATCAAAAATTGAATTAATGGTCGGAGATCGTGTTAGCTTGTTTGGGTGTAATTTGTATATGGTTTCACCCTTTTGTTATTGCATCCAGTATGATTTATCCCTTTTTTCCCTTTCTGCAGTTTGGGTGCCGATGTAATGTATGATCGATCATGCTTCCCTGATCTTGTTAGAGTATTAGCCATTCTATTGAATCAAAGGAAATCAGATTCCTCCTCACAGAAAGAGACTTCCAAGGGCTCTACGCTGTATACTAAATGTAATGCTAATGACCTTAATGATTTAACTGCTGCAGCCAGCAAAGGCCCAGTTGCTTATATTGCAACCGTCATTCGGAACATGGACACCTTCAATTATTTTCTTTCACTGGCAGAGCAGGCTAATCTCTCAATTACAGATCTAACGGGAACAAAAATCCCCTTCAATTTGCTTCCTTATATGCAGTCATACGATCGATCAAACATGAGATTGTTTACTGTGTCACGCAAGACTTGATTGTATTCTTCTCCTTACACCAAAATTGTCTCTCGCAGTTCCTCACTCAACCAAGAGATAAGCAGTTCTTGGTATCTTGTTCTGTAATCTCTTCCGCTGAGCTGTTGTTTGAAACTTTCATTACTGTTGTTTGCAATTGTAATTTTCATTGCTGTTGTATGATTCTGATATCATGAGTCATGGGATTTTGTACTGTAACATTAGAAATTTTTTTTTTCTTATTTTATTTTCCCATTTCAAAAGGATTTGTTGCTTATTCAATTTTAAACATTTCTGTCATACACAAACCAAACGTGCGTTTTCATTGGGTTACAAATAATCTTCATTTATACAACCATCTACCAATTACATGGTAGCTTCTAATGGAAAGATGAATCTTTTAAGCTAACATATGACTAAAAAGAGACTCATCATCGATGGTATAATATATAGATGAGTACTAATAAATAACTGTTTCAGTTAATGCCACACTAGTTTTACAAAAATCACACATCTTTTTTCTTGTTAAGGGATAGAGGGTGGGCAAAGTTGGGGTACATAATTTATATAATTTATTCTCATACAGAATAATTAACTGTAATCGGGTAATAATGTATATCTTATGGTAGATCTAGTTCGAAAACCTGAAAAAAGATTTAAAAAAATTACTGGCAAACAAGATAATGCTCACGTGACCTTTGGAGCTTGTCAGAACAGTAAAAATTATTCGTTTTATCAAATGCTATTTTTCACCATTTAAGTTTCGAGCTGGCTTTCATGCTTTCGGACAACACAACGTAAGCTCACACTCACACCCTCATTTCCTTTTCAGACAGACGTAAATCCAACCGCCTTAAAACTCTCAAAAGAGTTGACTATTGTCAATTTGTCATTCATCAGAACCATCATCAAGAAATGGCAGAGCAAGAGATAGAGGTGATCCACTCATGGTCTGCTCCAAGGTCACTAAGTACCAGCCTCATGTACTCTTTTGCTCAGGTTACGATTTACTTCACTCTTTTTAGACTTCAGCTTAATATTTTCTTATCTGGGTATCAGATTTTTTCTGCTTTCATGTTTGTATTTGTGTTGTTTGTAAATTGATGGTTGGCTGCATGCTTCATGAGAATATTTATATGAAACTTTAGCTTATTGAGGAATTGATGTGATGCTATATGTCTTGTCCCTGCATTGATATTTGATGATGAGTTATAGTTTGTTCATTGTGAAATAATCTTTTTTTTTTCTTTTTGTTTAGTAGTAATGAAATTAACTTACTTTTTGAATACTGGGTTTGCTATTATTCTAATTTTGATAATAATTTGCTTGTTTCCGCTACGATATTTGTTTTTAATTAGCTTTTGTGTTGTGTATTTTTGTAGAGGGATGACATGGAAGTGCTTGATGAACCTCTCTATCCAGCTTTTCTTCGGGTTACAGGGTTTGATCGGCCCTACAGAGAGGAGCTTCTATCCAAAATGGTTGGTTTTAATTATTTCTCACTACCTTCAGAAACCAATATCATTTGAAGATATTAGCTTGCTTATCTTTGTTGCCATTGCCTTCTACCAAAAACTGATATGATCAACTTCTTTGTTATATAGTTGTTGTTTTTCCTCTCTTTAAATTTTGGGCTATACGATGGTTTTAACTATGGCATTAGTATTATTTATTTTTATGTTGACAATGTAATATTAATTTTTCAATTTGTAGGAATCAGATGGAAATAAGGTTGTAAAAGAGGTCATTTTTGGTCTAGGAGGAAAGAAATATCGGTATTGCAAGGTAGTATCCTTTATTATTGATGACCATGAAGATGCACACATTTGACTGCTTTCTGCTAATAGTCTTACCATATGATGGGGATTTCTTATATTTTCGGTTGATGGTTTCTTATTGGATTTTATTTTTATTTCACTGTCTACAGCATATAGCAAAACAGCGGATGCCTGGTTTGCCAGATGATTTGATGAAGAAAGGGAAGCACATTATATTGATACGGAATCCTCTTGACATACTGGTAAGTTATGTGGACTTTTGTTGATATTCAAAGCATCAAATTGAAAATATACAAATAATCTCATATATTCCACTAATATCTATGGTGTTGGCTCATACTCTAGTTGACGAATTTTGACTTGAAATGTTTAATCTCGATAAAAGCTATCAATTTCCTATATTTATAATTTTTTTTTTTTGCTTGATTTTATTTCTTTATGGAGCAATTATAATTTGCATTTGTTTATTCATACGAAACTGATTGGCTGCAATTTATCTTTTATGTCATATGTATTGTCAGCCATCATTTGATAAGGTTGTGCCTCCATCCTTTAAAGAGCTAGGTTTGGCGGACCTTGTCACCATCTACAGCGAGCTCTGTGAGCTGGGAAAAAGTCCAGTTATAGTCGATGCAGCAGACCTTCAACAGGATCCTGAGGTTTTACAGCTCTCTAAATTTATATAATAAGTAGGATCTACTTTGCTCCATAAAGTGATTTACAATTGGATGTTGCTCATTTGTTCACTCAATTTGGAGTTACTATACTGACATTGCGTTCTCTAATCCTTTCAATCTCTTTAGTTTCATTGATAAAACGGAGGTTTATATAGTTAAATATTTTAGCCTTTTCTTGAAACTCGCGGTCCATATATGAAGTCTGCATTTTGGACTCTACTGAGATATGGATGCTGACATGGACATTTTTGCTTTAGCATGAACTTCATGTGGTCTAGTGAGTGTTTAACAACACCAGCTCAAATTGATTTAATTGTTATTCAGCTGGAAATCAGTATGGTGTATGAACCGGTTATCTTTCTTTCCTCTTTTTTGTTCAACATTCTCATTTACATCTCTAATGGCTGCTGGTTATTTAAATCTAAAGTGCTTGGCCTTTTACTTTTAATATCATTTTATTTATAATATGATTTTATTTATCTGCCTTCTTGATGTGTAGGCCACTTTACGCAATCTTTGTGAAGACTTGGATATTCCATTTCAAGCCACAATGCTGAGGTATGCTAAAGCCTTTTCGGTTGAAAATTTAAAATTGCTTCACTTACTATATATTTATTACTTTTTATCGAAGAGATACTCTAGGTTTTATAGAGTATTGTATGATTAGCAATAAAAGTGGAGCTCTTTGCTAATTTATTCCTGGGAAAGGCCCAAACTCAATCTTGAGCGATTGTGTTCAGCTAATAGGACCTTGTTTTCCATTATCTTCACTTTGATGACTCAATGTCTTGAACTCAAGGCAGTTCGTAGCAAATCCAGCCTTCGTCTTCTCCATATAATCCAACTTTTACATCTCTATTTAATGCTTCCCTCATAGAAAATTTTCTCTGATTGTGTTGAAAATTCATAGGATCCAATTTGATGCATTATACAACTTATTTGGAGAATGCATACATGTATTTTTCAACTGTCTCTTCCATTGCATTATAGTTTAACCTGTGTGCGTGACAAATTTCAAATTGAAATTTCTTCAGATGGGAAGCTGGTCCAAAACCAATAGATGGCCTTTGGGCTAAGTGGTGGTATGAAAGTGTCCATAAATCTACAGGTTTCACACCAGCAAGAGCGTATCCCATGGTATGTGGTTTCTGTTTCATGTTTCCTAGTTTACATATGTATAGTTCACAAAATCATTTTCTATTTTAAAAGATGCTAACAAGTCAGAGTCATCCTAATTAATTGATGAATTATTTTTCTCAGTAGTCAGCCCCATTTCTTTCATCAGAGCTATAAATGATTGGGCTAATAGTAATTTGATTTGGATTTTTCTGACTTATAAGTGCAAGTGACTCCCTTTCACTAGCCAATGTGGGACACAACTCAATGCAAAGCTAAAAATTTAACCATGAAGTCAACCACGATAATTAAATAATGTTCTGCAGATGTTCAATTGTAAATGTAACCTTATAGTATTTCTTTTTTATGTAAAATCACATGTTTATCATCCCTGATTTCTTTTGAATGCACGCCATGAGATTTGACATCAAATTCGTTGAATTAGATACTAAGAACCAAATGACTGAAAGAGAGATTATATTTCATTTTCAGCCATTTCCCATGTCGCTTTACGATTTGCTGGAGCAAAGTCTACCATTTTACAACATGCTCAGGCACCATGTCAGAAAAACTTCATCCCTTCTGAAGAGTCCATTGCCTGAACCACATATTCCGGTTCCTGCAAATAAAAATCTTCTTGCATGGGTTGGTGATGAGATTGTACCCCGTGATGATGCAAAGGTACTTGATTAAGAAGAATAAAATTCATTGACTGTTGACAATCTCGACTTTCAGCCTAATGTACATTTATGCATGATCTTCTAGCTTGCTCATTCTTGCCTCATGACTGTTAGGTTTCCGTGTTTGACTCAATTGTCCAAGGTGGTGATGGAGTGTGGGAGGGACTCCGAGTTTACAATGGGAAGGTATTTAAGCTTGAAGAGCATTTAGATAGGTTAGTGAAAGAAAATCAGAAGTTTGGTAAAGTTGACTCTAACTTAGTATTTGTTGTCTGGTAAATGAAACCAGTGATTATGGTATATTATACCTATGTTACTTCTACAAAACCCCAATTTCAATCTTCAAGTTAATCAGACTTGGATTTATATTTCTGTTGATTAGACTGTTTGACTCAGCAAAGGCTTTGGCTTTCAATAATGTTCCAACCCGCGAAGAGGTAAGGTCTGAAGAAGTATTTACATGTAATATATATCTATTTTTTCATTTGTATGATTCTTACTGGATGGAAAGTTTTGCTCTATTATTTTTTTCCTGTATCATGAGAAGAGACTGTTAAGTACATCCTAGTAAAACATTGCATTAAATTGTAGGTTAAGCAAGCCATCTTCAGAACTCTCATTAGGAATGGTATGCTCAATAATGCACACGTCCGGCTAACACTCACTCGTGGCAAAAAGGTTTATGATATCCTTCCCTTTTCTTTTACTTGTTTGGAATGAATTTGCTTCAGTTATTTGAAGGATAAGCATTGTTCTTATGGGAAATTAATGGTAAAATACATGCAAGAACATAATAATTTTATCATCTATCTGCTATCTACCTTGAATAAAATCAATCCAACTTTCAGAATTACACATTGATGTGGCATAAGCTTTGGGTTCTACATTTGCTTAACTGATATGCCATATTTAATCTGTTGTTCAGGTTACTTCTGGCATGAGCCCAGCATTTAATCTTTATGGTTGCACATTAATAGGTAATGTCTTGAATCTTCCGCATCTTATACCAGTGACATTGCTAAATTATCGTTCTCCTCTTCTTTGTGCATGTTGGCTTAACAACCCTTAGATTTGGTGTTATATTAAAGTGGCTTTCATCTAAAAGACGAGCTTTCTTTTTGTTGGAGGTTCCCACAATTTTTCTGTTTCATTATGAGCTTTCTCATGATATACTCATTAGTAAACCTGAACATGCAGTGCTTCCCGAATGGAAACCCCCGTCTATGATAATACACATGGTATAAATTTGGTGACAGCGACCACACGTCGCAATTCTCCTAATGTAAGATTCTTAATTTTTTTTTTTTTCCTATTCAGTTGCTACTTGCGCACAAAACTGAAAAGCATGCCTGGTTTTCCTGACTTGTTCATCTGGGTTTGTGAAAACTGGTATGAATATTTGTGGTTGGTTGTTCCAATTTATCTGCCATATGTTTTTAGTAATTTGGTATTTCATGTTTTTATTAATTTTCTCAGTGTTCATGAATGCGGTAACTGTTTAATTTTTTAACAGATTTATATTTTATTTTAACGGGAAAAGACATACAATTACCAATCTAGGGATGCATGTTATCGAGTATATAGAATGGAAAACTGTCATTTAATGTGAATGATTTTGGTTACATCTTGCACTTTTGACATTTTTCTTTTGTCTTCTCCAGAACTTGGATTCAAAGATTCACCACAATAATCTCCTCAATAATATACTTGCAAAGGTGCTGACCATTTCAACTATATTGATTTTGTGCCAGAGTTAGTAGTGCTATTATATTTTTACTCCATTTAATTGATAACTATATGTGATTGTTAATTATTGATGCAGATCGAAGGGAATAACGCAGATGCTGGTGATGCAATAATGCTTGACAAAGACGGTTATGTATCTGAAACAAATGCCACAAATATCGTAAGCCTAAAGTTCTGTTGATGTTTCTGATTTTAGCGTGTACAGTGTTAGTAGGGATTGTTAAAATCTTCTATTGAAGCAATCAACTGAACATTTATCACCACAAAATTTCTAAAATAATAATAATTATGGATCCAATATCCCTGCCTCCGGGCCAGAATATAGTTGAAAAAAGATCATAGGTTTTATCACATTGATGAAAAAAGGTTAAAAATAGGGTTTATGTTTTCTCTTAAAATATTGCTCCAATATTTCAAAAAGAAAAATTGTTCTTTCGGATGTTTATTTTTTTCCAGTTAGTTGTTTTGAGTTTTCTCATCTTTTCAATTTGCAGTTTTTGGTGAAGAAAGGCCGTGTTTTGACACCACATGCTGATTATTGCCTTCCTGGTATCACTCGAGCAACCGTAAGTTGTACTAAATCTTCATCTTCACTTTTTTTTTAAAATTAATTTATTTATTTAGTTTAAACTTTTAACTTCTTTTTTACTAAATTTGGGAAAAATAGATGTGGAAGTACATAATTATAATCAACATGTAGAAGTTAAATTTGGGCAATTTGAATATCAATTACCTCGTTCCTTGTTTGAATATCCAACCTCATTCCTTGTTTTTGGGAGAGTAGGCAAAGGAAATGTTTGATATTAGTGTGAATGATTCATTTTTGAGATTGTAGGTCATGGATCTTGTTGTGAAGGAAAAGTTCGTCCTGGAGGAGCGCAGAATCAGCCTATCAGAATTTCACACAGCGGATGAGGTTTTCATGCTTATCCTTGAGTGTCTCTGCTTTGAAACATACTTAGTTGC
Organism: Murraya koenigii; assembly: GCA_025617385.1. NCBI lineage: Eukaryota > Viridiplantae > Streptophyta > Magnoliopsida > Sapindales > Rutaceae > Murraya > Murraya koenigii. The sequence continues at coordinate 29,306,679 of CM046812.1, forward strand.
ATGCCAAAATATGTTACAAAGGAAAAATGATTGGCCGGTTGCTTAAAACTGTTGTGTGATTTCAGATACTATGTAATAATAATTTTATGGTACCATTTTGTACCAAAAGGATCCTATAGCAAATCACTTCAGTTTTTTGACATCAGATTCCTGTAAAATAAGCAAGATTTTTTTATTAATGTATGCAGATCCTTTCTATTTTATTCTTTCATTTGTTATGGGGTTATCATTATATTTTTTTGCTTTAAAATTGCCGTGGCCATTTTGGTAATTACTGCTGTATTGCGAGTTCTGAGATGCCTGCTGCTGTCCTTAGTAACCAAATGCAAATTTATAATGCTTTTCATATGTGTTTGGAAGTCAAATCTCTTTTTATGAATGGTAAATATTGATGCTTTGGACGCAAAGATTCCATCTAACCATCTGCTTTTCTCTGAACAATATAAGAATCTGAAGCCATATCTGTTCATATATGAAATCATTCTAATTCAGATTATATTTTTGTATTTGATTTATTAATGACATCAAGAATGGATGCTATGCAGGTTTGGACAACTGGAACAATGGGAGAACTAACACCGGTGAACCCCCTTTAAAAATTGCTTTTCCCTTTCTGTACCAGGATAGCAAAAGAAGTTTATTTACTATGATAGTAGTTTTGTTTACATCTTAATATATACATTTAGCATATCACATCAATATAATTGTTTTGTCCACCACTCCTCAACAGGTTGTGAAGATCGATGGGCGCATAGTTGGTGACGGAAAAGTGGGGCCTGTAACTCAAAGAATTCAAAAAGTTTACAAAAAAGAGACAGAAGAGTCAGGAGTGCCAATACCATCCTACTAGTTAATTCAAATGTCGCAATGGTCACAGAATGTTTGAAGTAATGGAGCTTTAGAAGGTATGCTTTCTTATTCTGGTTAACGACTATTTCCAATTCGCTCAGTGAAAAATGAGACTTTCATTTATTATATAAAAACGAGAGTCGGTACCTGTTTTATTAAACTTTCTTGAGATCGTTTTCAATACTTAAAGAAGTGACTCCCATATGCTGTTTTCTAGCTCCAGACTTCGAGTTTATCCCCATTCCAGATTGTCATTATTGAAGGGCACAACAGCGCACAGCCTGAAAATGATAAGCTGAAATTGCTTCCAAGTTCATGAATGAAAGTATCCACAAATAAAACTTCATGTTGCTGCCACAAAAAGCTAGTTTTTATGATTCTAAGTACGTTTGGGGCAGCTGCACTGCCACAGCACAGCTGCTCTAACCCCTTTATTTCCCTGATTTTTCATGAAAACAAAGGGGCTGCAGCGCAGCTGCCCCAAACGCTCCCTCTGTCACTTTGTAAACTCAAGTCAATTCTATGTTGAATAAATACCCAGAACCTGCACTTGTATTCTTCTGTAATGGCTAGAAATAATTAATATCTAATCCTAAGTTTGGTACAAATGGTCAGCTGTTCACATTCTGTGAGAAAAACAATCTTCCTTCTAGCAACCTGAATTTATTACAAGTTAGATGTTGTTTCTCCAAAAGAAGATAATTGCATTAATAGTCAAAACATTCTGAAATTAGATTCTATTAACAAAATACATTGTTAAAACGAAAGTACCTTGAAACACAATGCAGGAGATCTAATGTATCATTCTGTTAAAGTGAATATCATATCTCAATGAATTGTTTGTCGTAGAATATTATTCTCGTCAAGCTTAAACTTAACTAAAATAACGGACTCGTACAAATACGTTCCAAGGGAGGCTCATTCCAAACCCTTTTCATGTCATACTCATCCGGCGAAATCCACTCGTGTAAACTTTATCTTCCGTCTTAGAACTATCATTGAAAGAATAACACCAGGGCACGGTCGATCTCCCATTATTCCAAATGAAGAAACTGCCCAGACAATAATACACCTTGCCTAGAGCTGGAACTGCGAACGATGTGCTTCCTGTTAATATCATCGAGTTTTGCAACTTGAAACGCTCAACAATTGATTGATTCTCTGATAAATCAAATCTCCAGAATTTCCATAGACAGTCAGACTTCCATCCCAAGATATAATCTTCACTAGATGCAACAGAAACAGCAGCTTCGATATTGTTACTCTTTGGTCCTCGATCAGAAAGCTTTTTCCAATTCTGGTTTCTTATATCAAAAGCACACAGCTTGCCATCAGTGAAAGCTCAATAGAACAAATCACCGCTATAGTTCACATCCAATACACAACCATAAGCACCAGGCCGGTGCTGCATATGCCTCCTCTAGGCTTTATCTCCCGGACGACAAGTTGCAATGTCTGTTGCAAGTTCTTTACAACTCGACAGAACAAAAACCACACAATCAGGAGAGCTAGGGCTCAATGAGAACGACGCCTTGCAATGACCCATCCTCAACTCAGGCAACCTAATGATCTCATTAGTAAAAGGACTGTATAAGACAAGAAGAGTGCAACAACAGAGACAAGATTCTTCAATTGCCTTGGTGTAAAGAACCCAACCGTATCTTGATGCGCAAGGTTTTGCACCAACAAGAATGTCTCTTATCTTCAGCAGCAGCAGGGATTGTTGCTTCCTCTACAAGAAAAGTCCTCCAGACAGATGGGTCGCCGAGCTTGCACACGCTTCGAACTCTGCCATCATGAGTTGCTTGCCAATCGTAAAACATTATCCATGGCAGCATATCATCAGGTGTGATCTCATAGTAGTCGATATTGAGACGTTTTTTCCAAAGCTTGCAAACCCTAGGGGGTCTTAACCTGTCCGACCAGCCTTGTTTTGCCATTATAAGTCTCACGATCTCCATGGGAAGATCGGACCAATCGCATTGTGGCTTGGTTGCTTTTGTCTGGCACTTCTCTTGGCGTTTCAAGTTATAGCTGATCAGTTGGCTTTCTTCTTCTTTCGATGCTAACATCTTTCTTGTTCCCATTCCTTCAGATATCGTAAACTCGGCGGTGATATTTGATTACTCCTTGCCATCTTGTAGTTCCTTATATGAAAAAACTCAACTTAATCCCATTAAGTTTAGGAGTACTTTTATTTTTTATTTTTGTTATTCCGTTTTCTTATTTTATTTAGAATTCATAATATCAACTTGTTCCCTTATAAGTGGCGGTTTATTTTGACAAATCGGAGAGATCGGCCTTTAAAAAATTAAAAGTTAAAAAATTGAGTAATGGTGATCTCAATCAATTGTACGGTGGGCTAAGAATGGTATGACTCGTGGCCTATAACCTTGACTGGACTAAAGATTGTATGGCTCATTGTTTATAGCTTCATCATATGATTGACATTGTTAAAAGATCACAGAGAGTTATTTATATTTTTTTGCATTTTTTTACATAATTTAAGAGTGGGCATGGTTCGATTTTGATTTTTTATTAAATTAAATTGAACTGAATTAATTTAAAAAAATTAAATTGAACTAAAATAGGTGCTTTTATATTTTTTAATTCTTTCTATTTTTAATTTTTTAAAATTGAATCGATTGATTTTTTAAAAATTTAAAAATCAACCGAAAATATCAATTCGGTTCAATTTTTTTGCCACCCAGCACGCAAGAAAACATTCACTACAAAAATAAAATTTGTATGATCCGTCATTTATATCTTAATCACATACATAACATGTCGTGTTTGATTTACGTGGCGTAAGAATTGAATGACCTGTCAATTAAAATTTATCTTCTGGATGGCATGTCATTTACTACTCATAACTTTAATGATTTATATTCTCCATCATTTAGCAAATCCTTCATCTCATGATTCACATCAATCTATTCCCGCCAATCAATTAATTCACTTTCAAAACGATTCATCGAACCCCCGCTCTCCCAATTACAAATTTCTCTACAGTCTGTTTGGTTTCCGAGAAAATGTACAGAGAAGATAACAAATCGTTTTCTCCTTTTCTCTTTTTTTTTTTTAATTAATTTTCTAAATTCTACTAACTCGATTTCCTAAATCATAATTCAAGCGCTTTTCTTTTACAAAATTCAAATATGATCAAATCATCTCTCTTCGTTCTGTTTGGACACCGAGAAAATGTATCAAAAAGAAAAGAAACAGTAACATTTTGATTTTACATCGGAAAACTTCAATTTCTCATCACGAATTTCATTTTTCTTCCTTTTTTTCTGAGAAACTAAACAACTCATCATTTATTTTTGTGAAATTAAATGTCGCGATTGCTCGTCAGTAGTCAGCTTAAGTTCGATCTATTACTTATTCAAAATTTTCTTTACTTTCCTTTTCCTTAGCTTTATCACATTTCTACAATTCTACATCACATATATAATATTTTTTTTCTTATCAGTTTCTTATATTGACTTAACTATACTTTTCTGCTCACCGTTCTGGTTTTTCATTTTGTTACAGATTTGAGTTCGAGAATTGTAGCGTAATAAAGCGATGTCGAACATAACAGTCTGTGCTCGATTCAGGCCTTTGAATTCAAAGGAGAGAAGTAATCATGGTGACAGCGTGTGCATTCACTGCGTCGGCACTGAATCTTTCATTTTCAAGGTCTTCTTTGATCTCAATAAACGTATTTTGCCAGTGTGATAGTGAGAATTTGTGTATGTATATGTACTTGTTTGTATTCGTGGATATGTAAATGCGATTGTGTATATTTGAATGAGATTGTGTTTTGTGTTTGTGTTTGTGAATTTATCTGAGTTTATGGGGTGTGGAAGTCCAGAATTGTTCATAGTCTTAGCAATTCAAAGCTAAATTGCTACAATTTGCGGTGACTTTATGTACATCTACGTATGTATAATGTGTGTGGAGTAGCATGTTTGTGTGTATTTAAATGTAGTGGCTGTTCAATTATTTGTGATGATTATATGATAGGATGACAAGGAAGAGAATTTCAAGTTTACCTTTGACAGAGTGTTCTACGAGAAATCTGAGCAAGCTGAGGTGTATGAATTTCTGGCTCTGCCTATTGTTCGAGGTACAGCCTTATATCTTTTTTGGGTTCAAATACAGGTATCAGAAGTTCTTATACACTGATTATGCATGTAGTTCTGCTTTCTCTTTTGAATTTAAAAATATTGTTTTAGAGATACCTTAAATTATTCAGAACCATTGTTGTTAGACCCTGCTTCGTTAATTCCATTTTTTCGTCTATTCTGTCCTATTTTAATATTATGTGGCTGATTTCTTCAGTTTGGCCTTTAACTTTGTATGTTTTCTCATGCATTTTAATGGAATAGATGCTTTTAATGGTATTAATGGAACTATCATCACTTATGGACAGGTGAGAGATTTTCATCTTTGTGTTGGTTTTTTTATCGTCTATTGCATTGATTCATAATTTTACTAAGTCGTGTAAGTTTTTCATTGAAAACCTTTCTTCTTCATTTGGTACAGACCGGAGCCGGAAAGACATTTAGCATGGAGGTTATGTGATGATTCTTTATAATTTCCAGAAATGTGGTTTACTGAAACTCGAACATGTTAATATTTACTTATTTAATCAGGGACCTAGCATCCTAGAATGTGATGAGCAGAAAAAGGGATTACTCCAGAAAACAGTAGATGAACTCTTTCATTGCATGAAATCTTCTGATGCATCGGTCAAGTTCACGATCAAGTTGTCAATGGTATTGAGATGCACACTGTTTCTTTAGTCCGTGCATGTGTGAGCTAACTAATTAATCATGCTGTTAAATTTTGATCCTTTCATTGACTGTCTAGGTTGAGATCTACATGGAGAAAGTCAGGTGCGAGCATGCAGAGATGCATTTATTGTGATTGCTTCATACATCTAATCCTGGAATTCCAATTCGTTATGCAGAAGATAGATAAGTTTCTAGGATATTTTCTGTTCTTGAACTGAAGTTGTTATGGCATTATCTTTTTTTCAGGGACCTTTTCGATTTATCAAGGGACAACATACAGATTAAGGAAAGTAGATTGCAAGGAATACAGCTATCTGGAGTAACAGAGGTAAGACTTCTGTAGATACCCTCTGTAAATTCAAAAAAATGAAAAAATGCAATCAATCCTTGATCTTAGAATGGAAAATCAAATAGCCGCCAATGTAAAAATGATCCACTAATCATGTAAGCTTTAATTCTTGAAAGGGACTCTGCTTTTTATTTTCTGTTTTCGCAGATCTATGTATTCAACTCTGCAGAAGCATTGCAAAGTCTAGCTGTAAGAATGAACTTCATGAAAACTTTGTTCAATTTATTTTATTACATTGACCAATTTCTTATATTGAACTTGAATGTGAGAATTTTGTCTCAATCTGATATATATTGTTCAACTTCTAATTTGACTATACAGAGTGGGATTGCTAACAGAGCTGTTGGAGAGACTCGTATCTCCTTTTTGTTCTGTATAATTAATTATTGAGAAATTTTTAATCAAGCAATGCTATAAGGAAGATCCTATAAGTATCTTTTCATCTTTAAAAATTAGTTTTAAACCTTAACATTTGATAGAAATGAACATGGCCAGCAGTAGAAGTCATTGTATTTACATATTCACAGTCCAGCAAGAATTGACTAAAGAGAAAAGGTATTATTTCTCTCCTCAATACTTTCAAGATTTGACAAATTAAATGGTAATATTCCAAACTGTGAGCAGGGTCAAAGCTGGAAAATTACTTCTTGTAGACTTGGCTGGGTCTGAGAAAGCAGAGAAAACTGGAGCTGAAGGGAAAGTTCTTGAAGAAGCTAAGACCATCAATAAATCCCTTTCTGCCCTAGGGAATGTAATAAATGCTCTGACCTGCGGTTCACCAGGCAAAGCATTCCACATTCCATACCGTGATTCCAAGCTAACTCGAATTCTACAAGATGCTCTTGTTCGTTTCCTTCCCTTTAGTTCACGCACCATATAGTTATAAAATTTGGACTAAAGATCTACACATTTCCATCCAATAGGGAGGGGACTCGAGGACTGCATTGCTCTGCTGTTGTTCACCGAGCACTTCAAATTCAGCAGAAAGCCTCTCCACCCTTCGCTTTGGCACAAGGTTTGCTATTTAAATTAAACATGCTATGTGACTGTGTATTAGCAGGAAATGTTCATTATTAGGCACATTAATGGCAATGGATGTTATTAGATTTGTTCACCTTGATTCACATATCAAAATAACCTCCCAAATTAAAATCAGTAATGTTTGGGACTGCTTAAAAAAAATTTTGTTTTTTACAATGAGTTTCCTCAATTTTCTTATTAGGATTCTCCAATGACTTTTTGTTTCTTTTGACTCATGGCAGAGCAAAGCATATTAAGTCATCCCACTGCAGCGAAGAAAGTAATGCCAAAAAGCACGGAGTTTGTGATGCAACTAAATATGAGTCAATGGAGAGAATTCTGAACGAGGTTAGCATTATGTTTTGAGATTTTCTCCATGCGCCTGTTATTTTAGTTTCTGAGACAGTCTCTATTGTTATAGTTGAGGGAGAGACTGGATGTTGAAAATGTGAACTTACTTGAAGAATTGTTCATTATGGAGGGGATAATATTTGATCCAAATTCAATTGAAGACTTGGACTTGGCCTCTGAAGATGTTTCCCTGCAAACAATTACCACACTGCAACACATGGTGGAAGAGCTTGTATGTACTGTTGAGGAGGTAAGACATAAATATAGTGACACAAGCAGGGGCAAATTCTCATAATTTAATGGCTTATAATTGCATCCATTTCAGCTTGCCTCCATGATGTCTTTCAGTAAGAGTGCAATTTAATCTAGACATGAAAGTGGAACATTAAATTTTGGTTTTATTTATTTATTTATTTTTCAGCTTAAGAGTGAGAACAAGGCTCTCAAGACAAGAATAGCAGCTGCTGTAAAGATTGATGCTTTGCGCAAAGAGGCTGGGGAAAACGGATATGCAAGTCTTGTGCATAAAATTTCTGACCGCCTCAGTCATCATTTTTCCTGGATCTGGCCGTTTTCCCCTGCTACACTAAAGTGAATCTAGCTACTTCATCACTGTTCCTGTTCACTCACAAAAAGGTTACATAATAGAAATAAGATTCTACTCAACTAGTAGTATGTAGTTCAGTACTTTTACTGATATAATCATGACTCATGATTAACATTCACAAACAATGAAACTCAGTGAAATGTATTTTCTGATCCATTAAAACTGCAGCACGGATGCTGTAGATCTTGCACATTGTTTCCACTGCAATGACTTCACTGAAGCATTTTCAGCTACAAGAACTTGAAATTTTGAGATACTTGAAATGGCAATATAAAATATAATTCTAATTTTAGATGACTTGTATTGTAGCTATAAATGTCTAAATAACAAAAAAAAAATTCTTCCCTCAATTTATCTGCTTCTCTTTGCTGATTTTTTTTTTCCAAATAGTTTCTTTATTAGCATTCATATCTGCATTGAAAAAAAAGAGTAGTAAATAGCAATCCTTCTATCCTATCCTCTTGTGTACACAAAAGTAAACTGAAAATATTGGAGTACACACCTTGTTAAAGAGGACCCATGTATACCTTCCGTTAAAGGGAAATTCAACTCTTTTCCTTAGAGAACGCTCTGTTTCAATTGATACAGTTAACTTTTAACAGTCCTTATTTAACAATATAAATGTGTTTACGGGGACTTCAAAGGACAATTCCTTTATCATAGCAATTTTGTCCTTTGATTGACATAACGTTGCTTCTGGCTCTCATGTGACTAATTGTCTTTCTACAAGTTAAAGCAAAAACAACTTCAATTTGCTTATACTACCCAACAAACGTTTTCTTACCATTGCATATTTTTAAAACCTTTTGGGAATTTGGTGGTTGGCACAAAGCAATCAAGATCAAGCTACTACTACTAGCCAAAATGACTACCAAGATCTTGATTCTCCAAATTCTCACATTATGCTCCATCATTTTACCTATGGCACATTCGGTTGTTTTCAAATATCCTGCCGTTTTCAACTTTGGTGATTCAAATTCAGACACTGGTGAACTTGGTGCTGGCCTTGGCTTCACCCTGGACCCCGTTTATGGACAAACTTACTTCAAGGCTTCATCTGGAAGATTTTGTGACGGCCGGCTCATCGTAGACTTTCTCAGTAAGTTTACCCAAATTTAGCAACTAAAATCAAACGTTTCAAAATTTAATGAAAGGGTAACAAAGTGTCTGTGAAAAAAGATTTCGAAATCCGAAATTTGAAGACGAGATGAGAATGAAGTTGTACCACGTATTGATGGGCTTTAGGCTCAACAGTCAACAGTTATGTGCACTATAATATAAGTAAAATGATATAATATATCTTATTATCTTGGTCATTGAACCAAAAAGATAACTTGCTTTTGTCTTTTTATTTTGGGATTCTGTGATTTGAAGCAAACTTTAACAGGACTCATCCACCAAACTTCTTTTAATCACAACAGCCTACATAAAATTGTTTATAGATAGTAACTAACGTACTGCAAGTGAAAGCTACAAGCCTTCTTGTTCTTCAATGGCTGCCAAGATTTGCATTCTGCAAATCTTCACCTTGATCTCCTTCTTGTTGCCTGTTACTAATTCTATTGAATTCAAATTTCCTGCTATTTTCAACTTCGGCGATTCAAATTCTGACACTGGTAATCTTATTGCTGCTGGGATTGAAAGCCTTGATCCACCTAATGGACAAACTTATTTCCAGAAACCTTCTGGAAGATACAGTGATGGCCGCCTGGTTATCGATTTTCTCAGTAAATATCCCATCTGAATCTTCTGATCAATTCTGCTATATTCACCGCAACTTTGGTTTACTGCAGTTTCTTCCCCTCTTTTTCTCTGTTCCCTTTTCCTCTGTTTTCCCTGCTTCCTCTGTTTTCAAGAAGAAAGTTTGCTGGCTTTTCTTGATCATTTTGTGTAATCCTTTTCATCTTTTTGTGTTGCAGTGGATGCAATGAAGCTTCCATTTCTGAATGCCTATCTTGATTCAATAGGCATACCAAGTTTCCAGAAAGGGTGCAATTATGCAGCTGCAGGATCTACTATACACCCAGCTACTCCAACATCTGTCTGTCCATTTTCATTTGACATTCAAGTCAATCAGTTCCTCCATTTCAAAGCTCGGGTTCTCGAATTACTAGCTAAAGGTGAATGCATGATCAGATAATATTTTTAATGTATAATTCTAAGAAGCCCTCATTGGCATTATTGAATTACTTGGATTATGAAACTTGTAATAGAAACCAGTTTCTGCAATATAATTGCAGGTAAACGTCTTGACAAATACATTCCAGCAGTAGATTATTTTGCGAAGGGGCTGTACATGTTCGATATAGGCCAGAATGATCTTGCTGGTGCATTTTATTCTAAAACAATAGATCAAGTACTTGCTTCAATTCCAAAAATTTTGGAAGAATTTGAGACGGGATTAAGGGTCAGATTATGTGAATCTTGTATAGTATTTCATTCTCAAATAATGAATTAGCTTGTGGCTAAGTTCTCACTCTTTGCTTGTTACATTGGAATCTCCAGAGACTATACGACGAAGGGGCTAGGAACTTTTGGATTCACAACACAGGTCCTCTTGGATGCTTAGCTCAGAATGTTGCCAAATTTGGAACTGATCCATCAATGCTTGATGAGCTAGGTTGTGTCAGTGGACACAACCAAGCTGCTAAACTTTTCAATCTGCAGCTTCATGCTCTCTGTAAGAAACTGCAAGGAGATTATAAAGATTCAAATATCACATATGTTGATATATACACCATAAAGTCCAACCTTATCGCAAATTATTCTCGATATGGTCAGTGTCTTTAGTACTTTTGATAATCAGAATTCTCATTTCTCATTGATTTACACTCACTGATGATTAGAAATTCTGAATCCTATTTTTCTTGCCTCTCATTATCTTTTTGTAGGTTTTGAGCAACCTATAATGGCTTGCTGTGGAGTTGGAGGTGCACCGTTGAACTATAACAGTGGCATTTCATGTGGTCAGACGAAAGTTATAAATGGGACCTCAGTCACAGCCAAAGCCTGCAATGACAGCAGTGAGTATGTCAATTGGGATGGAATACATTATACAGAAACAGCAAATCAGTATGTATCAACACAGATTCTCACCGGAAAATATTCTGATCCTCCTTTTGCTGACAAAATGCCTTTCCTTCTCGATCTTAAGTTCTGAAGACACTGGACTTCAAGCAATGCTTTGGCAGCCATTGATCAATATCAAGTACTAACAAGTAATGTCCTTTGTGACTTGAATTCAGTAACCTAAGATTGTATTCATCATTTATTTGCTATGTTGACCCGAAAGAAAATTGAAATGTCTCTTTACTGTAAGTGTTATTATTCATTTATTGGTTTGCCTTACTCAAGAGAAATTGAGAAATTATTTCATTATTTTATTATTAGTGTCATTATTCTTTTGTTGTGGAAGCACAGCGTTGAATAATTAGTGTCAAATATTCATTATCCGGTGCCTTTATGGCAATGGATATTATTAGATTTGCTTAGATCAATTTATTTTTTAATCCAAATAAATACAACCTAAAATTTGTAAATCATGGTCTTGAAATAGTTAACTAATTGAATGAACATAAAAGCCCTGGATTACCAAATTTCCACTGTTTTTCTATATGAACTATGCCAAATTATGTAAAAATTTCTTCTAAATTTAGCATTTGGTAGTAATAGGATTTTTGGTAAGAATGCATACGAGTAGTAAATATGAATCCTTCTACAAGTTAATTAACAGCTTGAGAAAATAGTATCCATGTATGTCATCCATTAAAGGGACACAACTCCTCTGCTTGCAAAACGTTCTGTTTCAACTGACACTGTTCTGTTTTAAGTGCCCTCACTTGACAATATAAATACATTAGCCATTGCTTTTCGCCCATTGTTAAGGATGGCAATAGGCCGGGTCAGGACAGAGCTTGGCCAAGCCCGAGCCCGAGCCCGAGTCCGAGCCCGACAATATAAACATAGGCCTGAACTCTATAAAAACTCGAATGTTCAAAATTAGGGTTGAGTCAGGCCCGGCCTTAATAGGGTTAAGGCCGGGCTCGGGCTTTATTTGAACCCGACCAATTTTTTTTTAATATTTAAATAATTCCAATTTAAAATATCATAATATATTAATATTTAAAAACTTTAAAACCTTATTAAAATAACATAAACATAAAAATTATTCTAATCAACATCTTTACCATAAATTATATAAATAATTAAACATAAACAAAAATTAGATCTAATTCAAATAAAAACACAATTTAATTTAATAATCCAACTAAAGAGTTCATTAGTTTAACAAACAAATAAAAACACATAATTCGATTATACAATTTAAACAAGAAGTTCTTTAGTTTAAAAATAACAATTCATAATTTAACATGAAGAAAAAAAAAAACTATTCCAATACTTATAGGCGTACGTTTAATTTTTTTTTAAAGTCAGGGTCGGGTCGGACTATATAAAACTCGAGCCCTGACTTAAATTTAAACAGACTTGATATGTATAAGCCCGATCCTAAATTTTGGCCCTTGAATTCAAGCCCAAACCCAAAAAATAAGAGTCAAATTAATCGTACCAAAATCAGAATCAGACTTTTTTTTGCCTTCCCTACTCATCGTTCAACTTTTCTAAAAGCCTTTTAGTGATTTGGTGGGTAGCACCTATCAGACAAAGATAAAAGCTACTAGCCACCATGACTACCTAGTTCTTGATTTTCCAAATTCCAACATTTTTCTCAATCAATTTACCAAGGCAAATTCAGTTGTCTTAAACTGTTGTCAACTTTGGTGAGTCAAACTCAGACACCAATGAAATTAGTCTTGGCCTTGGCCTCTCCCTTGCTCCTGTGATGGCCAGCTCATCATATACTTTATCAGTAAGTTTACATATTTTAGCTTCTTCCTTCTTTTTTTTTTTTTAACTACAGTAAAATGTTTCAGATATAAACATGAGTAACCCTTTCCCTCTTTATGATGTTTGCTGTGCAAGAAATGAAGTTTCCTCTTCTGCATGTCTATCTGGATTCAGTAGGCATACCAAGCTTCCGAGAAGGGTGTAATTAAGCAGGTGCTGGATCAACTATACTTCCAGATGCTCCAGGATCTTTTTGTCCATTTTCATTTGGTATTCAGGGCAATCAGTTCATTCACTTCAAAGCCCGGGTTCTTGACTTGGTAGTACTTACTAGCTAAAGATGAAGACACGATCATAGAAGAATTATAAGCTATGATTATAATAAGCCCTCCTCGACAATTAATGAATTATTTATTAAATAAAGTTTCATTGAATTATGAAACTTTTGACAGAAACTCGATTGTTCAATATAATTCCAGGTAATAAAGATCTTCAACAATATGTTCCAGCAGAAGATTCTTTTGCAAAGGGGCTGTTCATAATTGACATAGGTAAGAATGATCTTGCTCTTGCACAATCTAACCACAACCAAACATTGGATGAAGTACTTGATTCAATTCCAAAAATTTTGGCAAGAATTTGAGAAGGGCTTCGAGGTCAGATTAAGTGACACTTCTTAAGTTTTCAGTTTCAAGTAATTTCTATTTTATTGCTTTTCTTCACTTAAAAGTGGGAAATATACGCAAATAAGTAGTCAGCTTCCCTGTATCTAAAATCTCACTCTTTTCTTGGTACATCGCCATATCTAGACACTACTCGACCAAGGGCTAGGAACTTTGGATTCACAACACAGGTACTCTTTGATGCTTTGCTCATAATGTTACCAGGTTTGGAACTGATCCATCAAAGCTTGATGAACTAGGATGTATCAGGGGACACAGTCCAGCTACTTTCAATCAGCAGCTTCATGATCACTGTAAAACACTGCAGGGAGATTTTAAAGATTCAATTATCTCATATGTTTGATATATAAACCATAAAATACAACTTAAGTTCAAATTATTCCCAATATGATTAGTATATCTTGGGAAATTGAATATACATTTTTCATTCATGTACTCTCACTGATGATCATAACTCTGAATCCTACTTATCTTACCTAGCATTTTCTTTTCTTGAGCAACTTATAATGGCTTGCTGCATGATTGGAGGTGCGCCATTGAACTATAACAGTAAGATTTCATGTGGTGAAACCAAAGATATAAACGGAACATCAGTCACGGCTAAACCATGCAATGACACCAGTAAATATGTAGATTGGGATGGATTACATTATACAGAGGCTGCAAATAAGTATGTTTCAACACAGATACTCACCGGAAAATATTCTGATCCTCCTTTTGCTGACAAAATGTCTCCTAGTTCCTAAGTTCTGAAGACACCATGGACAACCATTAGCAAATATTAAGTACTAACAGGTAATGTCCTTTGTGAATAGAAGTCAGCAATCTTGATTGTATTAAGCATTATTTGCGATGTTGACCAGAAAGCATATTAAAGGCCTCCTTACAGAAAGTGTTGTTAATCATTACTGACTTTTTATAAGGTCTTATAATCACACTGATACAATGGCAACATGTATTCAAACTCAGAGAAATTAGGAAATTATTTTACTACAAATTTTATACATTCGAAGAAAAAATCTGTGGTAACCCTCTGATTTCATGTTCCTCATCAACCAATTATAACAGTCATTTGTACAACAATGCATTACACAAGTTTTTTTCCTCTAGCAAATAGCTGGAAATATCTAAAATCAGAAATTTTAGTCACTTCTTGGAGACATACGCATAGTATTGTGCCATTGGAACAACAAAAGCAATCACCAAAAGACCTCCAACAACAAGAGTGAATTGTCCTCTTTTCTCTTCTGTCTCTTCCTTGGTTTTGAAGTTGGATTCTCGCTTATTTTCCTGAAACTTTGGACCACCTGTATCAGGAAGTCCATCGATGGCTGCTACTAGCCTTTTAGCAGTGCTGTAAACAGCTTCATTGTACTTTTCTTCCGTGGCCAGAACTGTAGATATAATAAACCAATTAATCTGGTTATCCAGAGTGCATCCAACACTCCCACAGAGTTTAATAATATGAATAGATGGAAGGAAGCATGCACATGTGCAAGGAATTTCTAGACAGTTAATATTTGGAAATCACAAAAGATTTTACTTCAGAACACCAGAATGAAGTCTATCTATTTGAATACATCAAACTGATTTAAGATAATCATGTTCTAAGAAAGCTCAGCAACCCTTTTCGAAAACTTAATGAAAAGCACATTAAAATGTCATGGCTGAAGGCTAATTCAATACTAACGACCAATTCTATCAATTTCACTATCCTATCATCATATTTCGGGTTCATTGCAAGTAAACTAATATCACCTACTTTGTTTGAATTACTTCAAATTCTTCACCAAGCATTGTGATGAAATCAGTAATAAACTAGGAACATCAAGCATGAAAAATAAAATGGATAGTTACCAGGAAGGTTCTCAGATACGGTAGCATCAAGAACTTCTTCACCAACAGCTTTGACAAATGCAGGACCACCTGTAACTGCCCCCTCCTTTTGACTTGTAATAAGCACAACAATACCCTTGTTATTGCCCTCTTCAACACTAGGATACCACTTCTCTAATACTTGGTCAGCATACTCAAAAGCATCAGCTTTGCTCTACAACCAATTGCATCATCATCAATATTCAATATCCAAAATCACAAGTACTTTCACCAACATCAAAACTCAAATCCACAGTAAACACACAAAAGAGCATCAAAAAGAGAAAGCCAAAACTCTCACAGTGAGCTTCCTAACAGTGATGAAGTTAATGTGGAAGTTCTTCCTCGACTCCAAATCTGACAAAAGCTGCTTCAAATCAGATTTTGTAACTTTACTAATCACACCTGCATCATCAACCAAATAGGAATCTTTTGGGGGGCCTTCATTGAGCACATCAAACTCAGAAGCAAGTGCATTGCCATTATTGTACAGTAATGGACTAAAATTGAGTGCCAAAGAGAGAGCCAGAGCCGCCAGGCCTTGCTGTGCGTGAGCAAGCCAGGTTCTGGGTACCTCTAAAGATGGCTTTAGTAACCGAGGGTTGTGTTTTTTGAGGCTGCAAGTGATGTTTTTGGTGCAAAAAGTAGCACTTTGTCTTTGTTGTTGTGCATGTAGAGAAGGTGAGAAAAGGGCCTTTGAAGTAGAAGGTTTTGGGCTGAGAAATGGAGAGATAGAGGAAGACAGAATTGTTTCCATGGCTGAGTTGCAGAGATAGAATGAAGAAGGAATTCAAGGGAAAAAAGAAAGATCTGATTTTGTTTCTGTTTTTGTTTTTCACTCTCTTCCAATGTGCTGCATTTGGGCGGCTTGTATTCTCCTGCAATTTTTATTGGCTGTCTGAGACTATTGGGTTTTGAAAGTGGATAATACAACGTCTGTCAGCCATGGAAACAGACAAGGGCATTTTGGGCAATACGGGTAAACAAAAAATCCTTCGAAGGAATTCTTATTACGCTCTTTTATGGCTTTAAGTATTATTCTTAAGAATAAGTAAAATCATTTTTGGATTAAGTAGTGGCTATTTAGTCATTTCGGTAATTAAATCGAGTTTCTAAATTGTGTATTATAGATATTAAATTTCTTTTGATTTAAGATTTACCATTGTATTATTTTAAATTTTAATGTAAAAGTAAAAAACAATAATCTAGTAAGGCTTTTGGTGTGGTGGTCTGGTGGAGATCATTTTCTATAGTTTTCTAATCTATTTTTAAATTCTTTCATTTAAACAAAAAAGAAAAATTTATGAAAATAACTATAAAATTTTTAGATTTTTTAAAATTGACCCTCAAAATTTTTTTTATTAAAATTAGCCAAACAACTAATTTTTAAACCAAAACAACCCTGTCAAAATCTCTCTCACCATTCACGATTTGAACTCCCACGGCCAACGAAATCCACCTATCGTTGGCAGCAATCTCTCTCACTAATCACAATCCTCACCGAAATCTCTCTCTCATAGCCAACGGACACCACTCATCATCAGCAACAACCTCTCTCGCCAATCACGAGCCTCGCCGAAATATGTCTCTTACTGCCAACAGACTCTACCATTATCGGCGACAATCTCTCATCAAAATCGTTCCTCACCCAAATCTTAGTTATGGCCAAAGTTGTACATCCATTATTAGCTGCTGACACATGTTCAAAACAACAAAGGTTAGTTTTTTTTTTTTAATATATATTTCATTAGTTAATAATGAAATTTGAGAATAATGGTGGTAGTAGTTTGAAAATAATGATGGTAATGGCGGTGATTGTTTGTGTATGGAGCTTGTGTGCGGTTGGCCATCGCACAATGTTGGCCCATTTTGTGTGATGGGCACTAGCCCATCATACATTTGCCTATCACACATAAAGGCATATTGTGTGCATCTGCGCACAATCTGCCTTTAAGTGCGACTGGTTATCCGTTGCACAAAAAGACAAATGTGCACGTGTATATTCTGTTGTATTAAGTGTTTATGTGTATTTTTTTCATAATTTTTATTTTGTATTTTTATTATAATACTTTGATAAATTTTCATAACGAAAAGAATTTAAATTTTATTATAGATACAGAGTGAAAATAAATTTGGAAAAGCGCAATCCACCTGCATTGAGGAAGAAGCCGGGTATGAAGAAGTTAGGTTTTGATGATCATTTCCCAGGCCTTATTACAGAGACGTCAAAATTTAAAACAATCGTCCAAGCTATTCGAAGTAGGTTAATACGAAAATAATTACTGTTATTCAAGAGTGATATTTTCATATATTTTATAGATTTGGAGAGTTATCTATTCAGTGATGTTATAGTCTATAATTTGTTGCTTAGGCAAGTGGCACATGGAGAAACTGATGAAGATTAGTTGTAGTTTCAAATGGGAAAGCATTTGATACATTTATTAATTAGGTAATAATGCCTAGTTATTGGGCTTTTCGATGGCTGAGAAACCGATGAAGATTAATTATGGTTTCAAATAGAAGAGTATTTGATACATTTAACGATTAGGGAATGGTGCTTGGTGGTGGCGATTGTAGCATTTTTATGTTGATGTTTATGATATATTTAATATTTAAGTTCAAACTTGATTTTAATAGTAGGCACAAACATTAATTTAGGAAGAAAATTATTGTTGATATATTTAATGACGATATTAGATTGTAAGTCATTGTAGCAGTCAAAACATTGATCTATGGAATTTTTTCCTGAATGTACTTTAGCTAATACAATTATTTATTATACCTGATTTTTAATTATAAGTAATTATATACCTAAAGCAATAAATATTTCAAAATAATAAATAAAATAAAAAACTTTATTATATGAACTTGTGTAATACACAAAAAAAATACATGATTACTTGGAGTGATACAACTAGTTTCGATTCGACATAATAAGATTTTTACATCCCATGCAATTATGATTACGTGCAATAGGTAACTTTATATTTGACCATAAAGTAAAATAGCATAACAAGTTTGGTCACATAAAGTTTTTATTTCGTCTCATCGTAAGTTTCGAAACAGTATATTATATGCTGAAAATAAATATGTGTAGTCTAAGTTATGACTTTCAGAAATATTCATTGTACAAAAAAATAAATTGTGTGAAGATTTCACAATTCTTTTTTTTTTTTTTTACAAAAATTGGGGTTACGAGCAACCCGTCGCACAAAAATTAGCACAAGAGATATCAGTCTCATCCTCATTTTCACCGACAATGCAGCTTCAAACAACCTCCACCACCACCACCACTATCAACAACAACAACAACACACAAAAACACTTCACTACAACAACACATCACAATAATGAAATAAAGTAAATAGAGGTTTCGTTAATTTTTATAATTAATTTCAAAGATTTTGTCAGTTGTTCATTGTGGTATGGTGATTTTAGCCGCCCACGATGAACTTCGATATTGCTATATACCATCGATAATGGGTGAGAGAATTCGGTAAGAGAGAGATTTGGGTTAGAGAATTTTTAATAAGAATAACAGGGACATTTTGGTCTGAAAATTTGGTGTTTAACTAATTTTAATAGAAAAAACTTTAAGGGATCGATGTTAAAAAATCCTAAAGTTTTATAGTTATTTCCATAGATTTTCCAAAAAGAAAAAGGGAAATTGTCAATAGTAGCCCTTTTACTTTATCTTTTTTCATTTTCAACCTTTTTAATTTTTCTTTATCATTTTTAGCCAAATATTTACTGTATGGACTAAAAACCCATACTATGTTTATGTTAATTTCAAAAATACCAACTATTTTGTCTTTTATGATTTTGGTAAATTTTTCTTGAATCCTTGGAGTTTGATAATTTTATACATTGTTTATTCTTCTATCATTTCTACATCTTCGTCCTATTCTTTCTAAAATTTTTATTAATTCTTTATAAAAATATATTTTTTGTTCTAGATCATAAAAATCTATAAATCTTAATTCTTCATAATTATCTTGTCCAACATTAATTAATAGTCTTTTCTCTTGTTCTAAACTTGTTATTTCTTGATTTATATTTTCCATATAAAGATTAACTTTATTTTCCCAACTAAATGTCATTCTTTTTATGGTATGACACATAACTCTAATTCTATTCCATGCTTCAAATTTTGGATCATTATTCATGATGTCTCAGTTTTATACCAATATATTAAAAATTTAATGAATTCATCAATAAATTTCATCCGTTTATTTAATATTATTTCATCTTCATTGGTGTTTATATTAAATCTTTCTCTTTGTTCTTGCATTAAGTCTAATTCAATATTTCTTATGTTATTCTACCAATTTTCTTATTTCATTTTTATCTTATATTTTTAATGTATACATTGCATCAACAATATTAGTTATCGGTTCCATATTTATTTCTCAAATTCTTATTTTCTGAATTATCTTATAATTTTATTAATATTATCCATATATGTATGGTTCTGATTCTTATTTTATTAATATATGAATATGGCTCTGATACCATTTCTTTTGGGGGGTCCGAAGACTAAAAACCTAGTTAATATAATCAATATAGTCAATAAAGATAATAATAATGTCATATTTTATTATGTCAATATCAAGTACATAATTTATACAAGAGTGCATATTACAATAAGAGATAAATCAACATCTTATATATTTTATATAATATATTCTACTATTGAAAGAGATTTGTGATAATTATTACAGATATTATTTATGAAATACATGAGGATTTTGTTCTTTTCTTTATTGATGGAGTTTTATAATCTTATTGGTGGTAAAGAAGTCATATGAATTGACCTCCCATGTTCCCCATCCTTCTTTCCTCATTTTGGCTTCAAGTATTGCCATCTCCTGATCTATTTGGATCATATATATTTTTTCTTGTAAATTATCCAATTCAATCTGATTTATTATTTTTCTTTCTAATTCATTAGGTAATCCTATATTTTTTATGGCTAATAATCCTTCTTTTGATATTAATTCTTTCTTGGAAAACATGTATGCTTCATAATCCCATGTTCCACAATTTATTTGTACAACTATGGTGTTCTGATTATATGAGATTTTTATTTTTTCATTTATCCAACTTATTCTAGTTATTCCAAATTCTTTTAATAATTTTTCATGATATTTTTCCATATTACAAAATTTCAAAGATAATTTCCTTCCCTTCCCATCAAACATAAATCTTTCCATAAACCTTTTACCACCAAAAGATAAGAACTCGGAATTATTACCTCTATCCTTTATTGTATAAAAGGAATTTTCCTATACACTGGCGGAGTGACCTTCTGCCTATATGACCTCGTCCTTGACCTCCCTAAACACGCCTTCTCCTCTGGCTAACACTCGGGAAAAAATGGACAGTCTTCTCAGGCTTCACTGTATCCTTTAGTGTTTTGGAATTTTCCTTATATCCAATAACAGATATAGGTTTCCTTCTTCTTTCTTATGGGGTTGTTTGGTTTATCTAGATTATATGTTTATTTGGGTTGAGATTGGAAAAAAGGTTTATTTTTGCATTTGTATTATGCAGAGAAATTTTGTAGAGAGTTTTTTCTGAATGAGGCTTTCGATGATCAGTTGATCGATCTCTGCCTTTTCTTTTGGTTTATTGATCTTTATATAGAGGTTACATTATTGTTGTTTATCTTTTTCCCTTTACAAGTGTGCGGTTGAGGGAAAAGATAGTGACTTCTTATCTTTCTCCTTTACAGGTGTATGGCTGGAGAAAAGATAAATATAATCATGGCCGACAACTTTATGTGGTGGCCTTACAAAGTCAAAAAGTCTATTACATTATTACAACATGGCAAATGAATAAAACAAAGAGCTATATATTTTATTGTTGCCGACGTAAGCGACAAGACTTCTTTATTCTTACTTTATCTCCATCAATCTGCATGCCTGCTGTAAAGTAGCTGGGCTTGATGGGAATCTCATTGTGGTTATCTCATGTATGAAGTCTAGAAGTATCTCGGATGGTGACTCTCCACCTTCTCGTCAAGAAAATATAATTATTGAATTTTATGATTGTCCTGTATTTTCTATTGTACAGGTCTTTAGCAATGCTCCAGATAGCTTTTATTCCTCGAGCTCTTCCGGTCCTTATCCATGCTTTATTGAATCGTGGGTCATTGTATATTCTGCTCCCACTTCAGTTGAAAATTTCTAGTAACATGGCCTCATCTGTAATCATGTAGAAGGCCCAGTATTCTATGTTATTAGTGTATTCGGGACTTATGGTGTAGAATTTAAGATATATTTGTCTCTTTTGGCAAATTTGAGACTTCTTTTATGAGGAGTTCATCAAACCTGGCTAGTTCTTTTAGGTTTATGTCGGGTATATCATATCAAGAAATCCATATCTTGCTATTTTTCCAACAAGGACTGGATCTGCGATCCTTTATCGCTATCATTCTTGGATAGACATTTTTCCCAGTGATTTATGGATGGTGTTTTGTATGAACAGATAGAGTATATCCGGTGGTTACCTGCTTATAATCTTCTTCTTTTGGATTTAAAGGGAGATTATCATCTTCCAAACGAAGGGATTTATGTTGACGATCCGCTTATTGTCTTCACCGCTGTACGGATGGTTATAGTTTTATTTTTCCGGACTATTGGATCACCGATTGGATCCGAATTTATTGGATCGTTGAATGGATCCTGTTTTATTGGGCCTCCGATAGAGTCCCGATTTATTGAATCCCAGGAGATTCTCGATTTATTGGATCGTCGATAGGATCCCGTGGAACAGGTCCACTCGCTGCTCCAAGATTTATTGGATTTATTTGGAGTCTCACTGATTAGGTCGTTCCAAAAGAAATCAGCCTATCTACTCCATCATTATGTGTTTCAAATATTTCCCTTAGACAGTCTATGGCGTCAAGGGCTTCAGTAGCATCAGCTTTCAGCCGATTTATTTCAGAATTTATTTTGGAGATTTCTTCCTCCATTGTTTATGGTTCTTCAGCAAATTCTATGTTCCTGGATAAAAAATCTGCAAGATAATTGTCAGATCCTTTGATATAATTGACTTTAAAAGTATATAAAGATAAAAATACTTGCCATCTATGAATTCGTCTATACTGAGGTTCATTTGGTAATTTATTAAATATTAAAGATTTAACCTGAGTATTATCAGTTTATATAGTAAATTCTTTAGCAATTAAAAATAATGAAAATTTTTTAATTCCTTTTAATATTGCAATTAATTCTTTTTCATGGGTTGTATAATTTTGTTCTGCTGAATTTAGTGTTCCACTTGTGTATCTACATATTTCATTTAAGTCAGTTTTTAGTATTGCTGCCCAGTATAAATCACTGGCATCTGTTTGTAAAATTAGATTATCTGTTGGTTCTGGTAATCTTACTTTAGGTAAGGTTTTACATTCTTCTTTTAATTGTTTAACTGTCTGTGTATGTTCTTCTTTCCATCCTTGAAGATTATTTTTCTTAAATAGTTTTTGTAAAGGATTTCTTTTCTTAGCTAAATTTTCTATAAATCCTTCTGCATAGTTTAAACATCCTAAGAATTTTTGTATTTGTTTTTTATTTTCCAATTTATCAGGAAATTGTTTAATTTTTTCACTTATATGAGACTGTAATTTGATTCCTGTATTATTGAGTATCATTCCTAAGAATTCTATTTCATTTTGACATATTTTTACTTTTTTCTCACTTAATACTATTCCTTTTTCTTTACATGTTTGTGCAAAATCTTTTAAGTGTTCAACATGTTCTTTATATGTTTTAGAACTTATTAAAATATCATCTACATAAACTATTAAATACGTTTTATTTCGTAATAAATCATCCATTCTTCTTTGATATATTTGTGGTGCATTTTTAATCCAAATGGCATTACCAACCATTCATAATGGCCTTGAGGTGTACTAAAGTGTCGTATATTTTATACTATCTTCTTCCATTTTTATTTGCCAAAATCCTGATTTACAATCAAATTTAGAATAATATGTATTTCCTTTTACTAAATTTATTAATACTTCTTTCTTAGGTAAGAAATATCCATCAAATTTAGTATATTTATTTAATTCTTTGTAATTTATAACCATTCTAGCTTTTCCTCTAACTTGTTCACTATGTTTCATTACCATAAAGGCTGGACTAGAATGAGGACTAAAACTTTGTCTTATCAAATTTAAATTTAATAATTCTTTTAATTGGATTTTAAATTCTGTGATATCATCTTGGGTATATACCATTGGTCTTACTCTAATGGTTACGGGTTCTATTAATTCTATCTTAGCTCTTAGAGTTTTAGGATTCCATAAGGCTAAAGGGTTTTCATGATATACTTCTTGTAATTGTTTCTTAATTTCATCTATAGAGATCAAATTATTTTGTAATTGTTGTTTATCAAAAAAGATCTTATAAGTATAATCACCACGTTCAGCGGCAACTCTGTAGGGTTTAAATATATGAGGTAAGCGAAGTATATGACCACATGGTGTCTTTAGGTTTATATTATATAAAGTTTGTTGATAACTTTGGAATTGACTAAGGAAATCATTTCCTAAGAGTAAATCTTGTTTTAATGTATTAAATTGAATTATATGTTTTAATAAGATAATTTTATTGCCAAGAATAATTGGAATTTGTGATTTATAAAATACTAAAGATGCTTGAGTATTTGTGATACCTATAAGTTTTATTCCCGAACCTGAGAATTTATTTCATTCTTTTAGTAAAAATGATTTACTTAATGTAATTTCACTTCCTGTATCTATTATTGCACATGTAGTAATATTAGTTTCAAGAAATGTTAATTCTATGTAAGTGCCTAAAGGGAATTTTATAGTATTCATTTATCCAGTTTGCCACATTGCTATTTTTGGGCAAAATTCTGTTGTGTTACTATCCATTTTTATATATAATCCTTCAGAAGTAATATTATAATTTATATGTTTTAAGAAACTCATTCCTAATATTATATCATATATTTCATTTTGAGCAAATCCTGAGTCTATAAAACATGGTATTCTAAATAATAGTCTTCCTAAATATGTGAGTACAATTACTTCTTTTGTGCATATTCTAAGGTTTCCATTAAAATCTTTGTACTTATATTTACCTGTCGTGGTGTGTTCTACTAATTCTTTATTTTTAAGGATATTTATATGATTATGACTTGAACCTGTATCTATTAATATTTTTGGTCCTTCTATAAATTCTATTCCATTAAAATATTTTCCTATTATTACTAAACTTCCATCAGATGTATTATCAGGTATTAATATTTCTTTGTATGCATTATATTTAGGTTGTTTTTCTTTTAAGTTAATTCCTTTGAGGAGTTGTTTATTATTAAATTGTATTGGTATCATTTGATTTTTAGTATCTTCTTCTAATTCAGGTTTGTCATCTTTTATATCAAGATTATAAGTTATAGGTAAATTAGGGATTTGTAATATTGGTTCTATGCTTTTTCCTAAATCCTGAAATTCTTTTCCTATTTCTATATATGGTTTATTACTATATATTTCTCCGTAATTACTATTACAGAAAGAATATAGTGCAGAGTAATAAAAGGTCATTATTTTATTTCCAGGTTTCATTATATCTTTTTTCTTTAATTCAAAATGTAAACTGAGTGTATTATTTATATTTTTATCTTTTATATGTACACAATATCTAGGGTAACATGTAAATAGAAATTTCTTATAACATAAATTTCCTTCTATAGTTCATAAGTGTGCTAATTCAGGGTTTATAAATCTTTGGTCATGTAAACTAAGTATTATAGGTGAATTTATTCCTTCTCTAAATAAGGATTTTACTAATATCTGTATTCCAGCTAGGTATACATATTGTATTTTATCTCTAATTTTATTACTTTTGATTTTATTTAAAGTGGCTTCTATGCCTCTAGAATTTAATAGGCTTAATTTAATATTTCCTCTACTTTGTGTTATATCTATAGCTTTTTCTTGTTCTTGATATTCATGAATGATTATATTTTTTCTTTTAAAGAATTGTTGTATATTCTTTAAAACTGTATTATCTGGATTTCTTAAATTTAAAGATATCTTTGATATTTCTTTTAATTTTTTCTGATTTAATTGTACAGTTAATTGATATCCATCTCTATTTTCTTGTTGTTCTATTTCATTTTCTATTTCTATGTCTTCTATATTTTCTATTTCAGAATTCTGTTTCTGATTCATCAGGTTCTGTTTCTTCTAAAGAAGTTGTACTAACAGATTCTGTATCACTATAACTTTCATATATTTCAATATGGTAACAATTTATGTTTTCGTTATCAGATAATAATTCTAGATCTGGTTTTATTTCTTGATATTCTAGTTCTGCTATCCTGACTTTTTTCTGTTTACATTCTGGGCTTATATGTCATTTTTGTCCGCAATTCCAGCATTTACATTCTTTATAGTCTTTTTTAGGTTTCTCGTTATATTTTCTTTTATAGTACCTCCTATAAGGTTTTCTTTTGAATTTTTTATTTTTCCAATATTTTCTATAATATTTTTTATATCTCCTTTTGTTTCTATATTTATCTCTATATCCTTGTTTACGTTTTCTATGTTTTTTATGATATAGTGGTTTACATCCCTATTGATTTAGTGCATCTACTTGATCACAGCAAATCATCAAGGCATTTTTTACTTTTTTATATAATTGTCTTTCTATACATATATCCTTTAGTTTTCTTATGACAAATTCTACTCTAGATCCTAATGTATTTGGTATTAATTTTCCTATCTCTGTTGATCTGTATGTATTCCATGGTGATGGCAATTTGTTCATATACATATCATAATATATTGTTTGATCATCATTGCTGTAAAATTTTTTATAATAATATTTCTGAAATTCACATGTATAATTTTTTATGTGGCATAAATTGCATATTTGTAAATTCATTAAATGTTGTCTTGCCAAAAGTTTTTCCTTTTGTATTTCTTGTTGTTTACGATCTTCCCAATTTTCTCCTAGAAATTCATCTCTTATATAATTTGTGAATTTATCTAATCCTTCACTAATGCCTTTTCTAAGTTCTTGTTTAGTTGCCAATCTTATTAAAGTTTTTGTTTCGTCAGTTATTCCATCCCACTAATTTTGTACATTACCAGTAAAGCTCATTATTAATAGTTCTATCCATAGATCAAATTTTTCTTCTGTATTTTGTGCATCCCAATCATTATTTTGTTTGTTAAATATAAACATTATTTTCATATCATTCGACCAACTTGTTAATGTTTTACTTGGGTCTTTTCTACAATCTATGTCTAATTTACTTCCCATAGGTTTAATAGGTTCATTTTCAGTTTTATATTCAGGTATGTAAATATGGTTTTTTATTGGATACTAATGCTTGATTATGTGCTCTTACTCCTTTATCAGTAACGAATATACGAGGGTTTTCAGGTTTTATACTTGGTTCAGTTGGTGGTGCTCCAACATTCATATTTACATTAAATCCTAGTGTTTCTAGGTCTAAATCTTCTAATGATAATTTATCAAATTGTTCTTCTAAATTATCCATTTATTATTCACTACTTGAACTTAATTCTTTAGGTTCATCAATTTTTATTCCTTTTTGTTTGATATCAGTTTTTTCTTTATTTTTTGATCTTTTTATTGTTTCTTGTAACTGTTTTTGAAATTCTTCTTCTTCTCTCAATATTTCTGGCATAGCTGTAATTCTCATTCTTTCATCAAATGATCCTTTGACTATTTCTCCAAATTGTATTTTATCTTTATGTCTAATTGATTCTTTTAATTCTTTTTGTGCTTCTAGGAATGTTGATTTCTTTCCTAGTTTTGTTTTTATTTCAAAAACTTCAATCTTTAGGAGTTTAATTTCTTCAATTATTGTTTTAATATGTAATAACATTTGTTTATTTAGTTCATTAATTTCTGCAATATGTTTATCCATTTTGTTATTTTCTGATTTTTCTGGATCTTAAAGATATTTTCATTGGAATGGTATTTTCGTGATTTTAATATATTTTGATTGGTTTTGAAAGAAATAAGTTTAGAGGGTTATTTTGGAAAATTATAAAAGTATTAGGGTTATTGTTGTAGATTTCCCAAAGAAAAATGGAATTTTTTCTTAAAACCCAAAACTACCCTTCAAGACTAAA
This sequence comes from Murraya koenigii, assembly GCA_025617385.1. Taxonomy (NCBI): domain Eukaryota; kingdom Viridiplantae; phylum Streptophyta; class Magnoliopsida; order Sapindales; family Rutaceae; genus Murraya; species Murraya koenigii. The sequence continues at coordinate 29,334,184 of CM046812.1, forward strand.
AACTATAAAAAACCAGAACCCAGCCCCACATTATCTCCTCCATTTTTTACCAGCCATGAATAACACCATCTTCTCCACTCTCTCATGGACATTCTTCTTTCTTTCTCCCTCTTTCCCCTTCACCCACCAAATCCTAAACCCCAAAACCCCAATCCCATCTCCCGTCCCACCAACATTCAAACTACCACATTTACAAAGAGACAACTCATTCTCAAAACAAGCTCACTTTCTCTCATTTCTATAGCCTTATTACAACACCCATTTGCACAATCTTTGGCTTTAGCTGAAACTTCTCCCTCACCACCTTCAAAAGCTCTTACCGGCATTTCAAACACAAAGTCTTGGTTCCAGTTCTATGGTGATGGCTTCTCCATTCGCGTCCCTCCTCAGTTTGTGGACATCTCTGAGCCTGAGGTCATTTTCTTTTAATCAATCTTGTCTAGTTATTTTTGTAGCATATTAATCAATCTAAGGGCTTCATAAATAGTTAATAACTCTTTCGTTTAAGGAAGTTGATAGGTGTTTCAGAAAATACCGTATATATTGTAGCTGATATTTCTCAAATTTTGCAAGTTGGTTGATTGTATAAGTACATTGGTTGATGATGTTAGGACTACAATGCTGGGATGTCTCTTTATGGGGATAAGGCAAAGCCTAAGACCTTTGCTGCACGATTCGCAGCTCCTGATGGGTATAAGTTCCCTCCCCTTGTTTTTTTAATCTATTTTATTAAATTTCTTGGTGAATAAGATCTGCAAAGTTCCCTTTTATATAAGGAATACATCATATATTCAAATCTGCGAAATCAGGGGCCCTTTATCTGACATTAACTGGACATGAACTGTAATCTTATTGAGTTTCTCCAGAAAATTCTAGCATTACCCATTTTGTATGTGACTGTTGATGGTTGATGCAGATCTGAAGTTTTGAGTGTTGTCATTCGCCCATCCAACCAACTCAAGATTACCTTCTTAGAGGTCTGTAAATGATAGTTGCAGAAATTTTCATTAATCTTATTACTTAAGTTTGATAGTGAAGCTAGAGTAGCTCCAACAGTGCATGGGATAATATGAATTGTTGAAATATTAAGAATGGAGTTTGTCATATTAAGGATAAACTTGTATTATGGATCATTCATATTTCATAGGTGGCATCCCATTCTATTCAATGAACTATCTTTATGCTGCCATAGTTTATCTTCCATAAAGAATTCCCCAATAAACTCTATACTGTTCTCTAACTCAACAGGCCCAAGATATTGTGGATTTTGGTACCTTGAAGGAGGCAGCAAAAATCTTTGTTCCAGGTACACCATGATGCAAACTTTGATATTTTATCTGTAACTCCTTCTTTGTGCTGGTGTAGATATGAGAACAAATGGCCTTTAGTTTTTCTTTTTTTTTTTTTAATAACTTGTTTTCTTTAGTTAAATCCAATGCCTGTGTTAATATCAGTCTGTAATAGCAGGTGGTTCAACTTTATACTCTGCTCGAACAATAAAGATAAAGGAAGAGGAAGGCTTCAAGTAAGTTTATCTTTAAGTGCTGCTCCGGTCGTTGTATGATATTAGTAATCATTGGTGCAGAAGTATATGTTTGCCTCACGTAAAAAAATGAAAAGTGGCTGCAATGAATTCAACCATGGCTATAATTGCCTTCTTTCCCACCCTACAGGCTACACCTATAAATAAAATTTGGATGCTTTGGATTTTAACTATGTTCCCAAAATGCTTTTCTGTTGGTTCACAACCTAGATGATTGAAAGTTTAATATCTATGAATTTTGGAGTACATGGTGCATGCTTTTGATAGAAAATCAAAATGAAGCATATTTCAGCATTATTTACAAATATCTAAAGTAGTCTATTCTTTTGTTTGATCGATTTCAGGACTTATTACTTCTATGAATTTGGTAGGGATGAGCAGCACGTAGCACTAGTAGCTGCTATTAACAGTGGCAAGGTTAGTTAAATGGACCACTTGTGAAATTTGTAAGATTATTGCGTTTCCATGTAGGAAATGTAAATTACTTGTTTTCGTGTTGAAAAATTTCCATCAGCAGCATTTAGATGCACCCATGTGCCCAAGCTTGAATCATATATTACTGAGTGTGAGCCCTGTGGTTGATCCATTTGGCTGTTGGCTGCATTTCCTTTATTAATGTACCCTAGCTGCACCTGCCAACTGAACTTTCCCAGTTAAAAATTAGAAAGTCACATTTCATTCTTATTTAAACTTGATGAATTATTATTCCATCAGCTACATCACGCCCTCCTTTCTTTTTGCAGGCATATATTGCAGGAGCAACTGCTCCAGAGTCCAAGTGGGATGATGATGGTGTGAAGCTACGTTCTGCTGCTATATCACTTTCGCTTTTGTAGTAATATTCTCAAGAAGTTGTTTATCAGGTTTGTTGAAAAAAGTTGACTTAAGGGAAACCATTTTTGAGATCTATTCCCCTTCTAACATCATTGTGATTCAATATGCTCAGAAACTTCTAGTCGAAGGCATTGGGGATCAATTCAGTTAAAGCTTTGAGAAGTTTTCAATATTTGTCCAAAAAAGTTCATAAATTGTTTAACAAATAACAAAAAATGAATTCCCTGAATTGCTATGTACTTGCTGATTAATTTTTTTTTCCCTGCTGCTCCAGGTCATGTTTGTAATTCACCATGCAACTTAGACATGCCTTCTGAATGTGGCGCAACTTGTATACTGGATGATCAGGCATCACTCAGACTAACCAGAACCAAGAAGATGAATGGATTGAAAAATTCCCCGATCATCCAGCTTTGCTAATGGTTCAGATGTTGCAGCTACCTCCTAGTCAAGCTTAGCTTATAGAGTTTAAGAGAAAAACTTTCTCGCGGCTAATTTTGTGTGAGCATTTCTACTCCATATGATTCTGGAAACAATTCTTTCAATTTTTCATACAATTCATTGATTTGTAAGCATGCTGTGGTTTGTAACCGTTAATTTGCTTTCTTAAAAATCAATTAATGAAGTTGCAAAGCAGAAATCACTAAGTCAGCTGTTTGCTTCCTTTTATAGTCCTAGTAAGTACAGATTAAACTATCAAAATAAAGCAGCTGGATTAGAAATGATTTTTTTTTTTAATTGTTAATCCAAGTTCTTCACGGAATTAACTTCTACATTATTCAAGTTAATACGACTAAATCACTAAAAGGACAAATAAAATCCCATTATCATGAGCAAAACCTACACGCTAAAACAAGCAGACTTGAAAGCAGATTGATTAATCTTAATTGTATATTAATTTCATTGACCATTCTTATAAAAAGAAATAAAAAGCAAAAACAAAAGATAAAGATATTTTAAATATTTAATTTCTTGTAACAATAATAATAAAAAAAATTCTTACAACACCTTGATTTTTTGAAATTATCAATTTCATTGTGACTAACGGGGTATTAATCTAGTCCAAAGTTTTATTAAAGTCCAAATATATTATTATACCCCAATTTTTGTAGACTTTAATAAAGTTTTGGATCCTTGGATGCTGAATTTGAATAATTTCTACTCTCTTACAAACCTCTCCAAATACTCTCTTTTACCATAATTAAACTATTAACGTTTCTAACAATGATGCATGCTAAATTGCTACCTACACCTTAAACATTTTCCAACTGCCGTGGCCGACTATGGTTGTGCCATCTGGCAAGGTGCACCAAGTTAGCAATGCTGTCATTGCAGAACCATTCGTACATCCACATTCAACTACCAGTCTTCCCTCCACCAGAGCCTTAAACTGAAATAAACAAATCACAAAAGCACAGAAACAAGTCATTGTTATTACCCCATCTCAGTTTCCAAATCCTAATTACCTTATTTCATCGAACAAACTAACCTCTCATTGTGAATGCCAAATTCAGCTTTACATTCTCAACATAACTTATGGCTCCCCACGAAACTCTACAGCTACTTTCAGCCCTGAAAGTGTCAACATCATTTCTCGATACTAGTACCATTATTGCCTTAAGTGTGTTCTTCACTCTCCTCTGTGCATGCATCATCATTGGCCACCTCATTGAAGAAAACCAGTGGGCTAACGAATCGATCACGGCCCTTCTTTTGGTGCGTTGACATGAGTTTTCTTGATTGGTTTTGTTGAAAATATGATATTTTGGTCAAGTTTTTTATTCCTGATGCTGAAAATTACAGGGTTTGTGTGCTGGAGGAGTTGTGTTGCTGGTTTGTAAAGACCGTAGTTCGCATTTGTTGGTGTTCAATGAGGACTTGTTCTTCCTTTACTTGCTTCCTCCTATAATCTTCAATGCCGGGTATGATGAATAAAATTGGACAAAATTTGAATTTCAACTGTTTTAATGATCAACAAAACAGTAAAGTTCTTGTTTTACAAGTGAAACTTTGAGTGTTAAGTAATAAACATTATGATGGGATTTTTTTTATATTTTTGATATGAAGTTCCTTAGGAATTTTTGTTAATTGAATTCACCCTCTCATTGTGAGAGTTCCTCTCATTATATAGAAACTGTAGAGATTTACAAGACTGATTTCCAGCTATTACATCAACCAAATCTAGGCTAATTTCTAGTAATTAGATCTTATATAAACAAGGAAATTACAGATATATCTAATTACAATATATATACAGCTATAATACATAATTTATGCCTTGATATATGCTATCATCCCCCCTCAAATTGATGCTGGTCGATCAAGAAGCATCAATTTGCTCACAAGAAACTGATGACGCTTTCGTGTCATAGCCTTGGTAAATACATCAGCTCTCTAGAGAGTAGTGGAAATATGAGGAAGAGAAATAATATGAGTGTCTAAAGCTTCGCGAATATAATGACTATCCACCTCAATATGCTTAGTGCGCTCATGGAAAACAGGGTTTGCAGCAATCTGAATAGCACTAGTATTATTAGCATAGAGTGGAGTAGGATTAGATTGAGAGAAACCAAGCTCGGCTAAAAGTCCACGAAGCCAAACAATCTCTGAACAAGCAGCAGACATAGCACGATATTCTGATTCAGTGGAAGATTTAGAAACACGATCTTGCTTTTTACTCTTCCAAGAAATCAAGGAATTCCTAAGAAACATGCACCATCCCGTGACAGATCGTCGAGTGTCTGGACAGCCAGCCCAATCAGCGTCACTATAGGCAATAAGATGAGGAGGAGAACCAGCGGGAAAGAACAATCCACAGCTAGGACTCCCGCGAAGATATCGAAGGATACGATGAACAGCAGCTAAATGTAAATGACGAGGATGTTGCATGAATTGACTTACTTGCTGGACAGCAAAGGAAATATCTGGCCTCGTAATAGTCAAATAATTCAAGCTTCCCACCAATTGTCAATAGATAGTAGGGTCAGAAATGATTTTACCGTCCTCACTACGATACTTTGTGTTGACTTCTAATGGAGTGTCCACGGGGGAGGCATCATGAAGACCAGCTAATGTAAGAAAATCCTTTGTGTATTTATGTTGATTCAAAGAAATCCCTAAAGAATCATAATGAACTTCTAAACCTAAGAAATAAGTAAAAGGACTAAGATCCTTCATATGAAATGAGGCTTGAAGGTGTTGTTGCAGCTGAGCAATTAAGGCAGAATCTGTCCCAGTAATAACAATATCATTAACATAAACTAGGAGAAGAACAATACCAATAGTTATCTTGCAAAGAAACAATGATGAGTCATATTGGCTTTGCTTAAACGAGAATTGAAGCAAGGTGGATCGGAATTTATCAAACCAAGCCCGGGGAGCTTGCTTCAACCTATAGAGCGATCGCTTCAACTTACAAACATCTAAAGAAGAAGAGGAAGGCAAGCCATGTGGCAAAACCATGTAAATCTCCTCTTTGAGTTCACCATGAAGAAAAGCGTTTTTAACATCCATTTGATGGAGTGGCCAGCCTTGTGAAGCAGCAATTGAAATAACCGTACGGACAGTAGTCATTTTGGAAACTGGAGCAAAAGTCTCTTCATAATTGACCCCATACTCTTGTTTGTTTCCAAGTGCAACTAGCCGGGCTTTATAGCGATCTAGAGAACCATCTGAACGAACCTTGATTGAATAGACCCATTTACAACCAATGGGTTTAACATTAATTGGACAATGAACAATATCCCATGTGTGATTGTCCTTAAGAGCTTGAAGTTCTTCCTCCATACCCTTACGCTAACAATCATATTTAGCAGCTTCTGAATAACATGAAGGAATAGAAACACTAGACAAAGTAGTATGAAGAGATGTGTGGAATCCATACCAATTATGTGGTCGGATGATTCTGGAAGAGCGGCGAACAGTAGTGTTTGAGGGTTGTTCCTTCGTGGATGAAATAGTTTGAACAGGCTCAGATGTCGGTTCAAGCTCAGGAGGCTGCAAAGTTGGACGTTGTCATGTATAAACAAATCCAGGCTTGAATCTCTCAATAGTAGTATTTACCTCATCAAAACTAGGAAGAACAAGTGACTCTGGTGAAGACTCAACATGTGCAGAAAATAAAAATTGATTTTCAAAGAAAATAACATGACGAGAAATACGAAATCTATTAGAACATGGATCGTAGCAAACATAACCTTTGTGTGAAGCACTATAGCCCATAAAAGCACATTTAACAGATTGAGCAGAAAGCTTATGACACTCATAAGGTGGCAAATGAACAAAACAAACACAGCCAAAAGTATGCATATTAAGGTAGTTGGGATGCTTATGATAAAGACGATAATAGGGAGATTCAAAGTTCAAGACGCTAGAAGGCAAGCGATTAATTAGGTAAACTGTTGTACTTAAGGCTTTAACCCAGAATTTAGATGGAACAAAAGATTCAAGTAATAAAGTTCGAAGAACAACATCTAATAAATGACGGTTCTTACGTTCAACAACTCCATTTTGCTGAGGTGTATAAGGACAGGAGCGCTGGGAAACAATTCCCTTTTGCTGAAGAAAATCATGAAATTCATAGGACATATATTCCCCACCAGAATCTGATCTGAGCACTTTAATATTTGAAGAAAATTGAGTCTCAATATAGGCTACAAATGTTTTGAAGACAGAAAATACCTCAGATTTAGAACGAAGAAAATAAATCCAAGTATACTTACTGTAATCATCAATGAATGTGGCAAAGTACTTATAGTTGGCATGAGATATAATAGGAGTAATGCCCCACACGTCACTATGAATTAGATCAAAACAATTTTCTGCACGGCTACCATGAGAAGGGAAAGAAAGAGACTTGCTTTTGCTTAATTTACAAGTAGAGCAATCAAAAGAAATTTGAGAGGAGAACTGATCTTTATTGCCCAATAAACCTGAATTTATTAAATGAGATAGAACAACAGAATTAGGATGGCCTAAACGTTTGTGCCATACTTCTCTCTTTTGGTTTACAACAATACTAGCCAAAGAAACAAAATTACAAAGGTGCAAAGGAAACAAGCGTCCAACTTTAGGCCCCTTTGCTAGTATCTTCCCCGACACCTGATCCTGCACAATATAACCATCATGGGAAAATCGAACATCACAGTTATTATCAACCAATTGTCCTACTGAAATAAGATTGGTAGAAAGCTGAAGAGATACAAGAACATCTTTGATTGAAGAATTAATGTCCCCAATAGCATGAATAGGTAACTTACTACCATTAGCAATTTGAATGTTTCCATAATATTTTTTAACATTGCTAAGAGTGTTGCTGGAATTGGTCATATGATTGAATGCACCAGAATCAACAAGCCAAGAGAAAGATGGTAAAGTGCGTTTACCTTGAAGCCCTAAGGCTGATAAAGCTGCAATAATCATCTGCTGAACCATTTCCGGAGTAAGAGCTGATTTATCAACAGTTGTGGAACTATCAACAGCCTGATTAGCAATAGCAGCCTGACTAGCTTGACGATTTTGAGGACGAGTAGGACATTCTTTGATAATATGCCCAGGCTTCTTACAATAGTTGCAAAATTTCTTTGCACAATTAACAGCAATATGTCTGTATTCCTTGCAGCTAAAACATTGAACTTGTCGCATGTCTCTCCCCTTGCTTCTCCCATGAGTCGCGACGATAAGCAATTGCATTATCATGCAATTTATTTTGCTGGAGAATAGTTTGTGTTGCAAGACGTTGTTCTTCACGAAGTAATTCTTTAAAGCACACATCCAAAGAAGGAGAAGGATCACGATTCATCAGATTGGAGTGGGCTGCCTCATATTCAGGACGTAGTTTTATCAAAAACTGATCTCGCTTGCTCTGTTCATGCACTTTTTAAACATTCGCCAGAGATTCAATTGGTACTTGGACATAAATCATGTCAACATATTCTGCCCATAAATTTTGAAATCCGGAGAAATAATCTTGAATGGAGAGATCACCCTGAGAGTACCTAGCAATCTCGTACTCTAAATGAAAACGTTTGGCTGTATTGTCTTGATTATAAATTTTTTTTTAAATACTCCCACATGTCTTTAGCTGTCTTATATGGCTTCAGATTGGGAACAAGTGACTGATCAACTGATCCCACAATCCATGTCATGACTCTAGCATCTTTGACTTGCCACTGAGCTAATTTAGGAGAATCAGTAGGAGCTGGATCACTACCATCGATGTGACCCCAGAGTTCCTTTCCCATGACAAATAATCGAAACTGAAATTCCCAAGTAGAATAATTCTTACCCGTGAAACGGCACCCCAAAATTTTCCATGTTGCTAGTTGACATGTTACCCACTACTCACCAAATGTAACAAGAAGTGAAGCAAATCAACTAACCTAAGAGTTCACAAAAAAAGTACTAGAAATAACACTCAACAATAATACTAGAAATGTACCCAAAACCAAGATCTTAGACTCACAAGAATATTTTCTAAAATTTTGAATTATGGCTCTGATACCATGTTAATTGAATTCACTGTCTCATTGTGAGAGTTCCTCTCATTATATAGAAACTGTAGAGATTTACAAGGCTGATTTCCAGCTATTACATCAACTAAATCTAGGCTAATTTCGAGGCTAATTTCTAGTAATTAGATCTTATCTAAACAAGGAAATTACAGATACATCTAATTACAATATATATACAGCTATGATACATAATTTATGCCTTGATATATGCTATCAATTTTCACCACATATATTAATTTGTTTGATGAAGATATTTATTGGTGGTTGTATCTAACATTCAAGATTTGGTTTATCAGATTCCAGGTCAAAAAGAAGCAATTTTTCCAGAATTTTACTACTATATTGTTGTTTGGAATATGTGGCACAGTTATTTCGTTCTGCCTCATTTCATTAGGTAACATCATGAGTTTCTAATGAACTTCCTCTACTGCAAATTATATACATTGCTGATCTATAAATTGATGAATAGATTTTCTAATAAACACATATTTTCTTCACTAAAAAATTTTCAGGTGCCTTTATGATATTTAAGAAAATGGGCATGACAAGCTTACGCATTCAAGATTTCCTCGGTGAATATATCTAGTGTATGATTATTTATATTATACACAAGTTTGAATTCACTCGGGTGTACTGATTGCATTTTTTTATTGTATGTGCAGCTATTGGTGCCATATTATCAGCAACTGATTCAGTCTGTACATTACAGGTGCATTCGACAGAGCTGTGATCATATTTAGCATTTGATGCAGATGGTTGATGTATGCCACTGACGCATGATCTTTTATCTTGTTGAAGGTTCTCAGTCAAGATGAAACGCCGTTCCTGTATAGCATTGTATTTGGGGAAGGAGTGGTGAATGATGCAACCTCCATTGTGCTTTTCAACGCAGTACAATCATTTGACTTCAACAACATTGATGGCACAGTTGCCTTAAATTTGTTGGGCTCTTTTCTTTATCTCTTCTTCACCAGCACTGCTCTCGGTATTGTTGTAAGTCATTATCATTCCATTGTTATTCAGTTATATTAAAATTACATTGAAATATAGATTATAAGAGCAATTTTAACGCATATGTCAATTAATGAATTTTGTGCCTAAGTCCATAACTGCTAATCAAGTTAGCTATATCTTGCCTTGTGTCCTGTTAGTTTGATAAACTGAAGTATTCTGATGACTCATGCTTCTAATTCTTTATATCACAATGTTTCAGGTTGGGCTCTTAAGTGCTTATATCATAAAAACATTTTATTTTGGAAGGTAAATAGTCTGCTACAAGTGAGTAAGGGTGTATCTTTTTTTTCCGCTGATGAATCTAATATGACTATATTTTGCAGAAATGGAAGATTTAAACTTGCACGTATGCATTTAGGTCTAGATATCCTTACATTATTGCACATTGACCAACAGGCATTCTACGGACCGTGAAGTCGCACTCATGATGCTTATGGCTTATTTGTCGTATATGTTAGCTGAGGTACAGCCTTGACTACTGATTCCTGATATGATTTTCATTATTTCTTTAATGACTTCTCCATTGAACTGATAATCAATCAGTATCGTCTTAACTTTTCATATTATACAAATAGAGCAAGCTTAGGGATTTTTGAGACTAGATAACTGTTTTTTGAGTGAAAGAGAAGCATTTTGTCTGAATTGCAATGAACTGATGACTATTGAGTGTTCTGCAGTAATTAATTTATTTTTAAGACTAATTTTTTTTTTTTTTCATGCAGCTCTTAAATCTTAGTGGTATTTTGACAATTTTCTTTTGTGGCATAGTCATGTCTCACTATACATGGCACAACGTCACTGAAAATTCACGAATAACAACCAAGTGAGATCATACCCTTTTGGCTTCACTATCTCTCTCTCATTTCTCCTTAAAATTTCAAAATATTCCTTAACTGTAAATGGATTGGAAACTAAAAGTAAGATAATCTCTCTTGGACATCTATACCCATTTAATTACATTTTTCAAGCATTGTTTACTCTTTTCTGTTAGTTTCCTTACCACACTAGTTCTTAATGGTTAAAGAACTTCACTGTGGTTCTTAACTTCTAGCCAGAGGTGAAAGATCTTTTAACCTTCTTCATAACTAAGCTGGACTTGTGGAAATGTATATGTAGAACTAACGATGAGCATGGATGGTGAGCAAAAGTTTAAATCCTCTGGCTGATGATTACAGGCATGCATTTGCAACAATTTCATTCATTGCGGAAACTTTTATATTCTTATATGTCGGTATGGATGCCTTGGACATTGACAAATGGAAAGCCAGCAATGCAAGGTAATTTATATTCTTCTATTGGATACTTAGAGGTTGTACCTAACTGTCAACAAGTAAATTACTCAAGAATGATGTTGAAATATCTTGATGACATAATAGCCATCTGAAACTATGATCAGCGATAGATGACAGAATTTAAGATCAGTGATAGATGAAAGAATTTAACTGCTACCATAGTTTTTGCTCTATGATTGGCGAACTAGATGAAAGAATATGGCGCCTGTTGTTCTAATTTGCTTCGTATTCTTGATTCAGTCCAGGAACATTTTTTGCTGTTAGTTCAACTATGTTTTCATTAGTACTGATTGGAAGGGCAACATTTGTTTTCCCTCTGGCAAATTTAACCAACTGTATTAACAATAGAGAGAGTGCAAAAATTGAGTTTCGACAACAGGTACAAGCAAGCAATAAACACTTGGTTATTCTCATTTGGTTTTATTTCACACTTTTGCTAACTCTTTAAAACTCCAGTTTATAATGTGGTGGGCAGGACTAATGAGAGGTGCAGTTACCATTGCTTTGTCTTATAACCAGGTTTCCTTTAAAATCCTTTGACAGTTCTTTAATATTATGCAGATGCCTGATTCTTGAATTGATGTCACCTGATACATTATTGCAGTTTTCAAGCACTGAGGATACATCATCACAAGATTCAGCAGTAATGATCACGTGTACCATAATTGTTGTTCTGTTCAGCACAGTGGTATGCTACTCGAAATCTCATGTACACTTCTCCTTGTTATGCACCAAAAATCAGACATTTACTTTTGCCTAACAGGTATTTGGTTCCATAACGAAGCCATTGATCGAAGCAGTTCTGCTGCGACATGCAAAGACATTGAACTCTGACGGACCTGATGTGGAAAGTCTAGAAGACTTGAGAATTTTGTTCCTGGAAAACGGTGAAAACACTGATCAAGGCAGCAACCAACAAGCAGCCCCCAGGGCCAGCGGCTTAAGGCTGCTTATAAATTATCCAACAACAACAGTTCATTACTTCTGGAGAAAATTTGATGACAAATTCATGAGACCAGTGTTTGGTGGACGTGGGTTTGTGCCGTTTGTGCCCAGTAGTCCTACAGGTGCAGCTGATGAAGCTTCTTGAATCAGCAGGTTGACCATGTAGTTGCAATTGTCATCATATTTATTTTTGTAATATTATAAAATCTATTAGGAAAACGTCAATAGTTTTTAACTTATTTATTTAATTTTTAAATTTTGGTGGAGTTTTTGTAATCAGCAGAACATTTTCTTCTCTCTTTATGTATAAATTTTGCAGAGAACTTCCTTCAAATCTATATTGCTATAAATTTTTATTGGAAAATCTACAACAATAACCCTAATACTTTTATAATTTTTCAAAATAACCCTTTAAACTTATTTCTTTCAAAACCAACTAAAATATATTAAAATCACGAAAATACCCTGCCAATGAAAATATCTTTAAGATCCAGAAAAACTAGAAAAATATAAAATGGATAAACATATTGCAGAAATTAATGAACTAAATAAACAAATGTTATTACATATTAAAACAATAATTGAAGAAATTAAACTCCTAAAGATTGAAGTTTTTGAAATAAAAACAAAACTAGGAAAGAAATCAACATTCCTAGAAGCACAAAAAGAATTAAAAGAATCAATTAGACATAAAGATAAAATACAATTTGGAGAAATAGTCAAAGGATCATTTGATGAAAGAATGAGAATTACAGCTATGCCAGAAATATTGAGAAAAGAAGAAGAATTTCAAAAACAATTACAAGAAACAATAAAAAGATCAAAAAATAAAGAAAAAACTGATATCAAACAAAAAGGAATAAAAATTGATGAACCTAAAGAATTAAGTTCAAGTAGTGAATAATAAATGGATAATTTAGAAGAACAATTTGATAAATTATCATTAGAAGATTTAGACCTAGAAACACTAGGATTTAATGTAAATATGAATGTTGGAGCACCACCAACTGAACCAAGTATAAAACCTGAAAACCCTCGTATATTCGTTACTGATAAAGGAGTAAGAGCGCATAATCAAGCATTAGTATCCAATAAAAAACCATATTATAAAATGTATCCAGAAGAATACATACCTGAATATAAAACTGAAAATGAACCTATTAAACCTATGGGAAGTAAATTAGACATAGATTGTAGAAAAGACCCAAGTAAAACATTAACAAGTTGGTCAAATGATATGAAAATAATGTTTATATTTAATAAACAGAATAATGATTGGGATGCTCAAAATACAGAAGAAAAATTTGATCTATGGATAGAACTATTAATAATGAGCTTCACTGGTAATGTACAAAACTGGTGGGATGGAATAATTGACGAAACAAAAACTTTAATAAGATTAGCAACTAAACAAGAATTAAGAAAAGGAATTAGTGAAGGATTAGATAAATTCACAAACTATATAAGAGATGAATTTCTAGGAGAAAATTGGGAAGATCGTAAACAACAAGAAATACAAAAGGAAAAACTTTTGGCAAGACAACATTTAATGAATTTACAAATATGCAATTTATGCCACATAAAAAATTATACATGTGAATTTCAGAAATATTATTATAAAAAATTTTACAGCAATGATGATCAAACAATATATTATGATATGTATATGAACAAATTGCCATCACCATGGAATACATACAGATCAACAGAGATAGGAAAATTAATACCAAATACATTAGGATCTAGAGTAGAATTTGTCATAAGAAAACTAAAGGATATATGTATAGAAAGACAATTATATAAAAAAGTAAAAAATGCCTTGATGATTTGCTGTGATCAAGTAGATGCACTAAATCAATAGGGATGTAAACCACTATATCATAAAAAACATAGAAAACGTAAACAAGGATATAGAGATAAATATAGAAACAAAAGGAGATATAAAAAATATTATAGAAAATATTGGAAAAATAAAAAATTCAAAAGAAAACCTTATAGGAGGTACTATAAAAGAAAATATAACGAGAAACCTAAAAAAGACTATAAAGAATGTAAATGCTGGAATTGCGGACAAAAATGACATATAAGCCCAGAATGTAAACAGAAAAAAGTCAGAATAGCAGAACTAGAATATCAAGAAATAAAACCAGATCTAGAATTATTATCTGATAACGAAAACATAAATTGTTACCATATTGAAATATATGAAAGTGATAGTGATACAGAATCTGTTAGTACAACTTCTTTAGAAGAAACAGAACCTGATGAATCAGAAACAGAATTCTGAAATAGAAAATATAGAAGACATAGAAATAGAAAATGAAATAGAACAACAAGAAAATAGAGATGGATATCAATTAACTGTACAATTAAATCAGAAAAAATTAAAAGAAATATCAAAGATATCTTTAAATTTAAGAAATCCAGATAATACAGTTTTAAAAAATATACAACAATTCTTTAAAAGAAAAAATATAATCATTCATGAATATCAAGAACAAGAAAAAGCTATAGATATAACACAAAGTAGAGGAAATATTAAATTAAGCCTATTAAATTCTAGAGGCATAGAAGCCACTTTAAATAAAATCAAAAGTAATAAAATTAGAGATAAAATACAATATGTATACCTAGCTGGAATACAGATATTAGTAAAATCCTTATTTAGAGAAGGAATAAATTCACCTATAATACTTAGTTTACATGACCAAAGATTTATAGACCCTGAATTAGCACACTTAGGAACTATAGAAGGAAATTTATGTTATAAGAAATTTCTATTTACATGTTACCCTAGATATTGTGTACATATAAAAGATAAAAATATAAATGATACACTCAGTTTACATTTTGAATTAAAGAAAAAAGATATAATGAAACCTGGAAATAAAATAATGACCTTTTATTACTCTGCACTATATTCTTTCTGTAATAGTAATTACGGAGAAATATATAGTAATAAACCATATATAGAAATAGGAAAAGAATTTCAGGATTTAGGAAAAAGCATAGAACCAATATTACAAATCCCTAATTTACCTATAACCTATAATCTCAACATAAAAGATGACAAACCTGAATTAGAAGAAGATACTAAAAATCAAATGATACCAATACAATTTAATAATAAACAACTCCTCAAAGGAATTAACTTAAAAGAAAAACAACCTAAATATAATGCATACAAAGAAATATTAATACCTGATAATACATCTGATGGAAGCTTAGTAATAATAGGAAAATATTTTAATGGAATAGAATTTATAGAAAGAAGAAGAAGGAAAATATCTCAACCCAAATAAACATATTATCTAAATAAACCAAACAACCCCATAAGAAAGAAGAAGGAAACCTATATCTGTTATTGGATATAAGGAAAATTCCAGACACTAAAGGACACAGTGAAGCCTGAGAAGACTGTCCATTTTATCCCGAGTGTTAACCAGAGAAGAAGGCGTGTTTAGGGAGGTTAAGGACGAGGTCATATAGGCAGAAGGTCACTCCGCCAGTGTATAGGAAAATTCCTTTTATACAATAAAGGATAGAGGTAATAATTCCGAGTTCTTATCTTTTGGTGGTAAAAGGTTTATGGAAAGATTTATGTTTGATGGGAAGGGAAGGAAATTATCTTTGAAATTTTGTAATATGGAAAAATATCATGAAAAATTATTAAAAGAATTTGGAATAACTAAAATAATTTGGATAACTGAAAAAATAAAAATCTCATATAATCAGAACACCATAGTTGTACAAATAAATTGTGGAACATGGGATTATGAAGCATACATGTTTTCCAAGAAAGAATTAATATCAAAAGAAGGATTATTAGCCATAAAAAATATAGGATTACCTAATGAATTAGAAAGAAAAATAATAAATCAGATTGAATTGGATAATTTACAAGAAAAAATATATATGATCCAAATAGACCAGGAGATGTCTATACTTGAAGCCAAAATAGAAAAAGAAGGATGGGGAACATGGAAAGTCAATCCATATGACTTTTTTACCATCAATAAAATTAGAAAACTCCATCAATAAAGAAAGAGTAAAATCCTCATGTATTTTATAAATAATATTTGTAATCATTATCACAAATCTTTTTCAATAAGTAGAATATATTATAAGATGTTGATTTATCTCTTATTGTAATATGCTCTCTTGTATAAATTATGTACTTGATGTTGACATAATAAAATATTACATTATCATTATCTTTATTGACTATATTGACTATATTGATTATATTAACTAGGTTTTTAGTCTTCGGACCCCCAAAAGAAATGGTATCAGAGCCATATTCATATATTAATGAAATAAAAATCAGAATCATACATATATGGACAATATTAATAAAATTATAAGATAATTCAGAAAATAAGAATTTGAGAAATAAATATGGAACCAATAACGAATATTGTTGATGCAATGTATACATTAAAAATAGAAGATAAGGATGAAATAAGAAAATTGGTAAAAGAAATAAAAGAAAGTAAGAATAACATAAGAAACGTTGAATTAGACTTAATGCAAGAACAAAGAGAAAGATTTAATACAAACACCAATGAAGATGAAATAATATTAAATAAACGGATGAAATTTATTGATGAATTCATTAAATTTTTAATATATTGGTATAAAACGGAGACATCATGAATAATGATCCAGAATTTGAAGCTTGGAATAGAATTAGAGTTATGTGTCATACCATAAAAAGAATGACATTTAGTTGGGAAAATAAAGTTAATCTTTATATAGAAAATATAAACCAAGAAATAACAAGTTTAGAACAAGAGAAAAGACTATTAATTAATGTTGGACAAGATAATTATGAAGAATTAGGATTTATAGATTTTTATGATCTAGAACAAAAAAATATATTTTTATAAAGAATTAATAAAAATTTTAGAAAGAATAGGACGAAGATGTAGAAATGATAGAAGAATAAACAATGTATAAAATTATCAAACTCCAAGGATTCAAGAGAAATTTACTAAAATCATAAAAGATAAAGTAGTTGGTATTTTTGAAATTAATATGAACATAGCATGGGTTTTTAGTCCATATAGTAAATATTTGGCTAAAAATGATAAAGAAAAATTAAAAATGTTAAAAATGAAAAAGGATAAACTAAAGGGGCTACTATTGACAATTTCCTATTTTTATTTGTAGCTAGTAATGGCTGCAGTCCTGCCGTGTGTTTATGCATTGCTTCTATGGAAGCAGGAAGCGGCTTCTATGATTCATTGACTTGCTCTTTCATCATTACCATCGTCTTGTGTGCTACAATGATACTTTAGCATGAATAGTAACCTAATTCTGTCTTGATAGTGTCTTCTGGTGTTCAAATATCAGTCCTCCATATACAAATTCTTTAAAATGATGAAAAAAATAATTCTGTTTCTATTTGCTGGAAATGTTTCTGGGCTACATTATGATGGTTTGTTCTGGATTACATTTGCCATACCTTAAAAACAATCTTATTGGTACATTAAGTGACAATATCTTGTCTCCGACATGTCATACGCATTGGCTAGTTGACAGGACTTATACAATAATCACAAAGGATTGACAAATCATAAAATAATAATGCTGGTGAAAAAAATATGTTAATCCGACATGCCATTCATCCATATTTTTATCTACCGATAAGTCGTATAATTTTATGATAATAGAGCAACATGTCGTATACTAGTGAAATTATAGAATACTGCATTGACTTTGATGGAGCAGCATAGCACCATATGCTTCCTCCTAAAACCCTTTAATTCAACAAAACCTCTCTCTTACTCTCATGATCTGAATGCGATAACTATAATCTTTGATCACAAAGTAGGGTTTTGAATACAATAGAAATTAAAAAAAATGTCATTTTTAAGAAGATTACAGACAATTCAAACTCTGTATAGAACGGTAGGGGTTTCAGAATCTGCGTATCTGTAAGTGACCTACTTAATTTGAGTAATATCTGTTTGGTTCCTGGGAAAATTCAAGAAAGTTCTAATTTTGAGTATAGAGCTTTTCTCTTTATTGTTTTTAAGAAAGAAAACCACTTTCCCATTTGGCTCATAGTTCGACACATTTGATAGTATTTATATATTTGTGTGACATGGTTCGTTTTCTTTGAGTATAAAGTAGATGTTTTTGCTAATTGAAGTTGATTTTTTTTTTTTTCCTCATTTGGTTGAAGTCATTTTGATGTAAAGTTCATGTCTGTAGGCTTGGGAGCCCAAGAAGTTATTCACGTAGTGTTTCAAATGGTAATTTCAAACAATGACTTACTACCTGAATTACTCTTTCATTATCGTTACTTTCATGCATAGTTTTCTAAACGAGTTGATGCACAAGATTTTCCATCATTCATATGACGTTCTGTGTGAAGCAGTTCCTGAAATTTACAGCCGGAATATTTCTTCTTGCATATGTAAGGACCACGGCTCTCTTCCTTGGACTCATGGAAGCACAATGACACTTCATTCTTCATTGGTAACTTTCTGCGAAAATACATATTAGATTGATTGGATTTTACTGTTAGTTTATGATTATATCTCTAGATTTTGTACAGATGTCTGTTTTGAATGCTCAAATTTAAAGATATTTAAAAAGTTGTATTTCTTTTTTCTTATGTTAGGTTCCTAAATCACTGATATGTTTGAATGACAAAAGGTTTGCAACAGCACAAGCAAAAGCACCTGCACAAGCACGGCAGATGGTGTGTTATCTTTACCTTCATATTTAAATAAGTGAACTTTTCTGCTTGTTGCTTTTTTGCTTCTGTCAATACATTGTGAACTTTAATCACAAGAATACACTTTCACAAGCAGGGTGCCCTTAAAGTGTCCATGTCGAGTCCTGGATTCATCTATGAACCTTATGCACCTCGAGAAGCAATCCCATTTTGGCGGAGGTTAGTTGGATTTCAAGTGAGTTTTATGTTTGGTTTTAAAAGCTTATGTTTTTTAATAAACAATTATTTCACCACATACGAGTGACTAGAATAATGCTCTAAATGAGTTGGTAGTATTTCAAGATATTTCTCATCAGCTGTGTGTAGCTTTTATATCCATTGCTTATCTTTGAAAATTCAAAATTTCTTTCATATATTGTGATACATTTTCAAATTAATACTCTATTTTGGTTGAAGAGAAAAGTAATCCATTTACTTAATATTGAGTACGCTTTTGAAAACCCTGCTGCTCTGTATTCTATCAGTTTGGACGGCATACTCCACTCCCCGTTTTGCATTTCCAAATCTTCTATTCTTCGCTTGTTATGAACATGAAATAAAAAGCTTATGATATATTATTTTGGAGAAACAGTGTATGGTAGGGAAAACTAGTCATATTCGCTAATTTTTTCTGTAAGGAAAATGTTGGACGCTATAGGCTGTTGTCATTCTGTAATAACTAAACTTTACTAGTTATTCTGAAGAATCTATTATATGTTTCTGTCCTTTGCCTTGCCCTGATATATTGTTTGTTGTTTTGTAACAGATGGTTTACAAGAGATGGTTGGAGAAGAACAAAAGATGATATCATTCTAGAGGTGAACTTCTTATGTTCTGCCTATAATTTTTCATAAATTCTTGTTGGATCCATTTTTTTGTCTTCTATAATTATGCAATGGTTGGTACAATCAAACCAAAATGCTCTGTCACCCTGATCTCACCCTTTCTCGTTTCATTTCCTTAATTGGTTTGTGATAAGAATTGAATCTTTAGGACTCAAAAAAGAGAAAGAAATTGAAGCTGATCCTTCACCTCCTCTTCGTGTGTGTCCTGTTGGGCTACAAATATTTTGGTAGTTGCCTTGTGTTATTTATGGCTCTACTTGATTTGGCATATATATTAACCATAGGGTGATCTGCTGAGTCACTCATTGATGCTTGTATGACTTGTGTCATAGAGGAACTCAACTTGTTGAAGACTTTTGACATCACTATTGCCAAGTTTATTCATGTATCCAATTTTCAATTTGCAGCTCAAAAGTGCCTATGCAATTGCAAAGTTGAGGAAATCTGGATATTCAAAACAGAAATTCTACACAGAGGCTGTAGACTTGTACAAGGAGGTATGTTTTGTAATATTCTCTCCTTTTTTCTAGAGATTAGGAGTGTCTATATGTTTGAGACTGAAAACCCTCATGGCACAGAATCAGATTTGAGAGCCAAAACCCTTCTTTTATTTATTTATTTTGGTGAACAAAATCTATAATGGAATTGTTATTCATGTAGCTACATGAAAAAGTTAGCAATTCTTAGAGGTAAATTTCTTTTTGTTTTTAATTAATACAAATTGACCTCATTAGTGAGGCTTTGTATGGCAGAAGAAAGTCAAGGAGTTCAACTCTGTTTAACTGATGGAATTATGTAAGCTTTTCTATTTTATGCATTCTTCCAAAACTAGAAAATATAGAACAAAGTTTTTCCCATGAGTGTAAGGCAGTACCTTTCCATTTTACCTTTATTAGCATTCTGGTGGTGTGATACGATTTTTTTTTTTGGAATCCAGATAGGATTTTCTCTGTGCGTGATGATGATGTGTTCCTTTTCCAGATAAACACTTTGATGGCGAATGGTGATAAAACATCAATAAGGAAAGCAGTTACGGAGAAAATGTATTCTGTATGCTTCTATTTTATTTATTCGCTTCTTTTTTATTTTTTTAAGATTCTGCATTTTGAAGTTTTGATACTTAGATTATTAGCTTCCACCCAAATTTTACGTAGTATATTGCTTAATTTCTGAGTCACTAACTACAGTTTTCTAATAATAGGCACTTAAGAATGAAATTAAACAAAGAGAATCCATGTGGCGTTCAGTTTACTGGGAATTGGTTGAACCAATTATAAAGATACGAACATTGCGTGCTCGGCTGGCAAGTGTTGTTTTCAATTTTTAAAATCATAATCCAGTTCCTTTGAACTGAGACAAAACTGCATCCCTTTACTTTTATGTGTTAGACCTTCTTTTCTTTTATCATTTACAGATTGGTGTTGATCGAAATGACCTCAATAAAGTGTTTGTACAGCTTACGCTTGAGTTTCTGGCGAAGCAGGTTCACTGTCTATATTAATTAATATTATTCTTTATTTAATTGTATCTCAAATTCTTTTTCTGTTTATGGCAATCAATTGCCCAAATGGGCTTGTTCCATACAAATTAGACATAGCTGAGGCAGCACAAAATTGACTGGTTATATTTACTTGTATCTTAAATTCTTTTTATTGTTTTCCAAGGTGGTGGAGGCCTGTTGCTAAGGGTCCTGAAATTTGAGGGACAAATTAAACAAAACTATGATTTAGGTCCTACAAATTTGAGTTGCCATAATCTTAATTGTCTATTAATATGTTTATTTAATATTATAATGCTATGTATTTGTGATTTTAATCATGTCGTAGACATCTTTATGCAGCAATAAAAAGGTATTTAGACATCTTTGGGAAATCAAGTTATCACACTTTGCTACGTATTTGATTTTGCATCACACGCTTCCTTTCATTCTTTTGTGTTTGGGAGCTAGGGGTGGTTTATTTATTGTGTTCACTGGAATTTCTGGCTGCATTGACCAAAATTATTTCTTTTGCTTTTTTTTTTTTTTAAAAAAATATTCATTTATTGAGAACTAGGCAAATCATGTACCTCTTGTGCTCTGCAGAAGTTTGAAGCATATGATTCAAAAGGTGTCATTGTTGCTGGAGATAAAACTAAGGAGGTAGTATTTTCCTTTTTCTTGGTTGCTTCCAAAATTCTATTCAGATGTACTGTAAATAGTTTTTCTGTTTATAAGCAAAGAGTAATACAGGCATCAAAAGTTCAACAAATTTTTCCCTTGTTTCATGGAAATGTATTTCTTGTGATGTTGGATTAGGAAGATCCAAGAATTTTTGCTCAAATTTTAGGACAACAATTCATGTTGTGGTGGATATTTGGAATACACTGTTTCCACTTTTAAATCTTTTGCTCTATTCATTCACTTTCTTCCCCTGACATTGTATTTCTTCTGTTCTCTTGATTCCTCTGCATGCACACTGCACAAGTGCACACACCAACAAATTAATGATTAGACCAGCAATTTATAATTCGCTAGTTTGAATGCAATTTGCCCTTTGTCATATTTTTCATCCTCTTACAATAATACTAATGAATATTTTTCATCCACTTACCAATACTAATTGATTTTTTTACATGCTTCTCAGGTTCTTGTCCGTGACATCTGGGTTTTTGAAAAATCTCTCTTTCATCCTGGCGCTTACTGGCGGCTGTGTGGGCGGATTAAAATCTAATCTGGCTATCCTTGAGTGAACAATAGTTCTGTCATGCTGATGATCAAGTACAATGTTATGTTTTGTTACCCAATTTTGCATCTTATTTCTGTAATTTATTGAGTCCCTATAAAATAAAATAAAAAATTCCTTGTGTTTTTGAATAAGTCGAGATCAGAATTCAGCATAATAAAATTGTTTCAGCTTGGTACTCTCCATTTTAATTATCTTCCTTAATGCTGTTCATTTTGGGGCAAGAATGACTGCATTAACAGATGATCTGAAAGATGTGGCCCTGCATTTTTATTTTAAGGAAAATATAGATATAATGTTAGAGAGATTATCATGTAAATGTTGAAAACATTAGATTTAGGAAATCTTAAATATTTTTTCCTATAGATGAAAAGTTTTTGGATAATTTTAGCTATGTACCTAACAATTCCTGTATTTAGGGTTGATGTTGTAACAGAAGCCAAGAATTCAGAGATAAATAATAGCTCTTTATTTCTTTTTAAGTTCTATTTCTACTTTTTCTGTCTATTTTTAGTTTTGTTTTGCTTTGCTCAACTGCCCTTTGTTTTGCTTAGTTTAGCTAATTACTTATTAGTTAGTTATGTTAGTTGGCTTGTTACTTCAACTGAGATATTGAACACAGTGCTCTACAGTAGTGTAATTTCTCCAACTCTCTAACATTTTAAAGGCTTGGATGATATTTGCTTCAATTTAATAAGTGAGATATGCCAAGTTAATGAAAATTGAAATCGCTCTTCTCGATACAACAATTCTTACTAGAAAATCCATTTCTATAGAATCTTGTTGATCTAAACCGAAGCTGGTTCGCCGGAAAACTTTTAAAGTTCTGTCAGCAAGCAAAGGAAAGAACAAAGCCTTTCCTTGTCAATTTATTCCACAACCCATCAACTTCTGCCAAGAAAAGCATCTTCTTAGCTACCTTACCGTTGATTTAACCTCTCCATTCACATTCACACAAAAGAAAAAATATAAGACGCCCAAGAATGGATCAAAGGGAAAAGCAGTTCCAATCTTTCAACATTTGCCATAGGCTCTACCACCTCATGAAATTCTTAGCAAGGCACACCCGCAAGACTATAATTTCCGGCAGTCCTATGCCTCGCCAGATAGCTCAGGCATCAGCAGGATCCAATGAAGCCAGCTCAAAGAGTACCCAAATGGCGCACCCCATGGCTCAAGCAACACCACCACATGAAGGTGAGCAAGCCACGACTTCTTGCAATGAACAAGACATAGGCAGCAAGCAGGCATCCGAAATCGAACAGATTGGTGCTTCGAGCACGGATTCTCCTACACAATCTGAAGAGGACGAGAAACTAGAAGAGGAAGCAGCATTGCCACCGAATGCTTCTCAATCGAAAGCTCCAACGAAAATGGTTAGCATAAATGAAAATGTAGAGACGATAAAGATAAGCAAGAAGAAAAGCAGAAAGAAAAAAGAGCAAGAAATGTCGGATGATTCAAAACCTTTGAAATCAATCTTGAAGGTGGCTTCAGATGTAAACAACAATACAGATAGCCAAAGCCTTCTTAGTCGTGCCAATGGCGCATGAATGATATAGGATCTATAGCTAAAATTTTCTTCATTGCTGCTAATGTAAATAATTAAAAGTGATTGTGTTATAGGATTAATGCTGCAACCATGAGGTTGGTAGATTTATTCATTCATTTACATTCCATTAAATGGAATTTTATGTTTATGTTTTACAGGCCAGTTTCCTTTACATGGAAATTCATTTATGAAAACTTTTTTTATGAAGTAAACCACCTTGGTGGATTAAGAATAAAATATACACTTCAATAACATTTCAGTGTAATAACATTTCAGAGTGTTTTGATTGTTTTACAGAAAATCATGACCTTGTTTATGAATCATCATCACTGATGTATGTTGAAGAAAACTCCCAACTTTATTTTTCATGAAACTTGAATAAAGATTATGTGCAATTGATACGAATAGAATAATCAACATATTTTATTGAGAGAATGAATGAAATTGATAAGAATAGAATAATAATAATAATAATAATAATAATAATAATGATAATAAAGTAAAGCGTCAAATCTGACTAAAATATTTCACCAAGTCTAATCAAAATACAACTTTGCAGAATGCATAGATTTCTTTAAGAGCCTCTTATGAGGAAAAATCCAAAATGGGTCAACATGGGTGTTGGCTGTTCTTCCCCCTCTCTTTCCAGTCCCACTCATCAATATCACCACTCTTTTCCTCTGGCCACCATTGCTTGTGATACAAAACAAAAATCAAATTTTTCTTTCAATCCTATTAATAAAGACAGAATCTTTAACACCCATTATCAAAAAGTTTCATTTTTTCCCCTAACCCAGTTCTCAGTTTGTGGTTTGCATTCAAGAGTTGGAAATTTGAAGTGTGGGAGCGTGAAAGAGATGGAGACTCATCAGGGAATTGCAACCAAAGAGGATTTGGATTTGCAGAGTGTTGATCAAGATTTGGTTCAAAAGATGGTTTATGATGCTCTTGTGTGGAGCTCTCTTCACGGCCTTGTTGTTGGTGACAGGAGCGTTCAGGTTAAGTTTTAAAAAAACTCACTTGTTGAAGCAATTTTATGATCAGTTGGGAAAATCCTATGATTTTTTTTGCTGAGAAAAGACGAAGAAAATCTAAAGGATCAGAGAAAGTTGTAGTGCTTCTGTTTCTAAGCAACCAAAGAGTGCAAACATATAATTTTTTTATTTCATAGAATTTCTTTGATATTATCTTTCCAAATTGGATTACAGTGATAGTTTTGTTGTCAAAGTGCTGAATTTGGAGTAATTTTTTCTAAGCTTGAATATTCTCAGTAAGTGTTGAGTGAGAGGAGATACCTAAATGAGATATTGTACTTTCAGTGATAATCATGTAGAGTTTTGAGTTGAAATACTAGTACATGAATTTGATGTTGTTTTTTCATATTTATAGAGATCAGGGAAAGTTCCTGGTGTTGGCATGATGCATGCCCCATTTGCCTTGTTGCCTATGTCATTCCCTGAAACTCATTTCAGTGAGGCATGTCAGTTAGCCCCCATTTTCAATGAACTAGTCGATCGTGTCAGTTTGGATGGAAAATTTCTGCAGGAGTCTCTATCCAGGTACTTCTCTCACTCATAATTTTATTATGCTATTTATGAAATACAAATTGTTTAGGGTAATAAAACAGAACATTTTCTTTCTCCTCTGCTTTCCTTTCATATCACACACCAGCCTTATTGTAAATCATAAAGCATATGGTTTCTACACTCCTCTCATTTTTAGCAATTATTAACGGTGAGAAATTTCACTTCAATTATTTTGTGTGAGCTCTTATGAATGAGTAATATGTGTATGGGCTGCGTCTTGTTCTTTACTGGCTTTATAAATTTATCCTCAGCTTTGTCAAATATGTAACATACAGAGGTAGCGACAATGTACCCCTTAAGTGCCTGGATTGAAGCTTCTACAGCATACTCCCCACAACTTTTATTCTTGACTCTAGCATATTTTGAGCACCTCAGCGTTTCCATCCTCTAAACTTAATTTGATTGTCTTCAGAATATTTCTTTGGATTCTTTTGGTATATGTATTGCTTGCACTCTGACCTTTGTTTTTGAGCATGCAATTTTCTCTTATATGATAAAAGAGATTAGAGATATGTGTAAATTAAATTTGTCTGTTTTTCACATTGCAGAACAAAGAAAGTGGATCCATTTACCTCTAGGCTCTTGGATATTCATTCAAAAATGCTAGAACTCGATAAGAAAGAGGTCAGTATTTATCAGTAGGAAATGTGGCACACATTTTTGGATTTGTGGAGAAATTCATTTGTCTTTGTACCCTATAAATTAGCTAATTTTCCATTAGATTGTGTAATTTTGATATTAGTCTAATTTTTTTATTTCAGTTTCCCTGTTTTGCTTCTGTAGCTCTGTTGGTGTAAAGCAGAATTATGCAACTTTTTGTTGCGTAGTGATGAGAAGATAATACTGTTGTTCCATTGCTTAAACAGGACATACGCTTGGGTTTACATCGTTCAGATTATATGCTTGATGAACAAACTAAATCACTCCTCCAAATAGAGTTTAACACAATTTCATCTTCATTCTCTGGCCTCGGCTGTCTTGTCAGTGAGCTTCACAGGTGTGTTGCTGCACTTTTGTCCATCCAAGATCCACTAATAACTAGATTAGTTTTCTGTTATATTCAACCAATGCTTCTAGTTAGCAAGAAGTTTCTTGGCCTTGTCTGATAATGTTGCAGAAGCTTACTCATTCACTACGGGGAACACCTTGGATTAGATTCGAAAAGGGTCCCTGGGAACACTGCTGTCATTCAGTTTGCAGAGGTTATGGCTAAAGCTTGGACTGAGTATAATAATGCTAGGTTAGATTTGAAATAGAAGGGATATTTTTAACTTTTCTTCTGCTGCATCTAGAGATGCCATTTTAGTCTTTAGTAACATGGAATATTTTGGTGCAGGGCTTTGGTTCTGGCTGTGGTCCAGAACGAAGAACGTAATATGTATGACCAACATTGGCTTAGTTCTGTACTGAAGGAAAGATATCCTTTTCTTTTAAATATAAGACGTCCATGCTGGAAATGCCTGTCCCTAAGAGGGAAAAAAAGTAGCTCATATGCAAAATAACAAGAATAATCTACCTTTTTGGATTGTACTTTTCAAATAGGCTTTTTAATTTAGAATGCTTTTTGTAATCTTTGTTGTAATTCTCTCCTTTACTTAATAATACACATAATATTACAACTATTCGGAAGACATTGGCTGAAATTGATGCAGAAGGAGAACTACTTCCTGATGGAACACTTCTTGTAGGTGGCCAAATAATTGCAGTTGTTTATTTTAGAGCTGGGTATGCACCAACTGATTATCCTTCAGAATCAGTAAGCAAATTTGCTATTTTCCAGCCAGTTGTAGACTTTTTTAATCTTTTAGAAGAAATGTCTTGTTCACTAGTGGAGGTTCACCTAGTCAAAAATGTCAGCGTACATATCAAAGGTTTGGGTGATTATAGTCAGGCAGAGTGGCACACATCAGTGTATGCGTGGTAGTCTTGGTAAATCTTGCTTGATATTTTAGGTAATATGGCAAACATTCCAGTCTCAGTATGGTGGAATAATCTATCTTCCTTTACTTGCTATTGGCTCGGCTAAGATCATGAATGGTTCACTAATGTTCCATGAGAAAATCTAGTGGGTTTGTTCTCATGTTTGCATGTATCTGTTTCTATGAACTAGATATCCTAACTCCTAATTTATTTTAAATGAACATTATGCAAACAGTTCCTATATATCTACAGCCACTGTCACTGTGCTATATTTTTTTCTTTTATTGGGTATATATACCAAAAATAAAACTTGACAGTGCGTTATGTTGCCAAGTATATGATTTTTCGGTACTGTTCTTATTCATAGGAATGGAGAGCTAGATTACTAATGGAGCAGTCTTCTGCTGTTAAGTGTCCATCAATATCTTATCATTTGGCAGGCACCAAGAAAATTCAGCAAGAGCTTGCGAAACCCAATGTACTTGAGAGGTAATAAGTTGGCCTTCGTGGTAGCTTCAGTGCTCACCTTTTTATTTGTGAATCTTGTGCTTTGTTGTTGGAACTAACTTTGAAAATGATAAAATACTGATGGCCTGTGGAGAAGGCTTACAGTGTACGTGTGGCAGCCATTATTGGATACTTCTTGTTAAGCCAAAATTGTCCATGATGGTTCATTGTTAATTATGAATCAGAAAAGCAATTGAATTATCTATGGTGGGCCTTTTGCTTCTGGCCAACCATGTGGATCTTGAATGGCTTAATACTGCTTATTATGAATCAGAATATGTTTACATGTTACATCTTGTCAGAGGTCATCTTTCCCTTGCAAAGGTGTCTGAGGGAATTTCCAAGTTTTAAAGAGAGAAAAAGCTCATTTGCTTTAATTTTCACTTGTGAGCAGGTTCCTTGACAATAAAGAGGATATTGCCAAAGTACGTAAATGCTTTGCAGGATTGTGGAGTTTGGATGATTCTGAGATTATCAGTAAAGCAATTGAAAATCCAGAGCTATATGTCTTGAAGCCCCAAAGAGAAGGCGGAGGTCCTATATTTTTTTTATTTTGTTCTTCTTTTGTTACTGCTAATATCAAATACTATTCATTAGTCCAATTCATGATTTATGAAGACCGTTTGATCATCTCAATTCAGGGAACAATATTTATGGTGAAGATGTGAAGGAAACCCTTCTTAGATTGAAAAAAGGTGGGACCGACGAAGATGCTGCTTACATCCTTATGCAAAGGATATTCCCTAGTGTATCCCTCACATTTTTGATGCGTGATGGCTTTTGTCATAAGGATCATACCATATCTGAACTTGGGATATATGGTGCTTACTTAAGGTACATAAATCATGCATCTAAAGATTTACATATATTCACAAAATTTGACTAGTGAACTGCCACTACCTATTGCATTGCACCTCGATCACCAATTTTTCTTTGGAAAGCACTTTACATTCTCAAATTGGAATCTGCAGGAACAAGGAGAAGGTGATCGTGAATGAACAAAGTGGTTATTTGATGCGGACAAAGGTCGCTTCTTCAAATGAAGGAGGGGTCGCAGCTGGATTTGCAGTCTTGGACAGTTTATATTTAACTTGATTAAACTAGCTCCCTCGCTATTCCCATTGATACCCACAGGATTCATGTTATATATATACATGCTGTCACACAGGATCTAAACGTTGAAAGATTTAGTAAAGCTCCCAGTTTGCTCAATTAATTGTCCTTCAGTCTATGGAAGGAAGAGATTCACGTAGGAATTTCTTCTATGAAGACCATGCATTTTCCAATTTTACGAAAGCATTGAAATTGTAATGTGGGAATCGTGGCATGCCTTTTGTAATTTTTTTTTTTTTTTTTTTGGGTAATAAATGGTAGTGGTTTCCTGTTTCTCAAGAATATTTGAAGCAGAAGCACAAGTTGAGATTTGTGTGACAGATTGAACAGGTTGGATGGGAATTTGGATGTTGCCAAATTCCAGCCCATAGTTGGAATAGGATCTAAATTATCTAGGATCCCAGTAATTCAGACTTCCTATTGGCATAAGGCCAGCAGGAAGGCAGACGTGTTTGGCGATTAACACGCAATAGTTTTTATAAAAGAATGTTACTGCATTTATATTCACAATGAGAGATTTGTAACTAGTTTCTACAAACTATATTGCTATCGAGTGTAAAAAAAGCCTAAAATCAACTAAAAGAATGATAAAAAGTGTCTCCTCTTCAAATGTAAAGTTTAGCGATCTTCTTTCCATCCATGTTCTCGAGCTCGTTTCTCCCACAATGCAGAGAGCCTGCTTTCCTCCCCAAGTTCTTTTTCGGCCCTCTCCCTTGCTTCTTCACATGTTTCTATCCCTGCAGTACATTTCTCTGCTTCTCTTTGGTAGTGGGAAGAGGCTTTCCTAGCATCCATTATCAATTCCTTGGACCGTTGCAAGGTTTCATTGGCTACAATTTTTTGTAATGCAAGCTCCTCTGAGAGCAATGCTACAGTATCCTTCTCCATTTCTACACTCAATTCTGGATCATGTTTACCGCAGTCTGTTCAAATAAAAATGAAAATGATTTGATAATTAAGAGGAAAAAAAAAATAATAAGCCTCCAAGTTTGATCATATATATATATATATATATATATATATATATATATATATATTTCCTAATTGTCATCTCCTTTTAAATATTCACCCATCTGGCCTTCTTTATTGCCTAAATTTGAATTCTACGTACAGTGACAGAAGTTAAGTTATACATAAATGACATTACTTTCCATACTTATTATAGACACAATGCCATTACCTATTTTCTTCTGAGGGCTGCAAAGTTCCCTGTTATCAAGGACTAAATTGCCAGAACCATAGTAACACTACATCCAATTCACATGGAGCACAAAGAAAAAAACAGACGGTAAAAGAGATGTAAGATAGATAAATATACCTGTGAACGAGTCATTGATAGGTCCTGCAAGAAATATAAACGTGAAAGAAGATTAAATAACAGAACCATGTTCTAGACACAAAAAATGTATATTTTCAACAGAACGAAACTGAAACACAAGTGTCTGCTTAGAGGTCAGTCACAGCCCTCAACCCTTAGCATAAAATTCCATAACCAGAATAAAGGCTTATTTCACTGTGCAAATTGCAAAACAAGAAGTTAACTAGCAGCACAGTAAATGCTTATTAGATAAACTATTCAAAGTAACCACAGTATCTAGATAATTAAATCATACTGAACAAACTTGCACTTTATAGTCAATACAAAAATCCATTTCTCATTCATTTCACGACACCATTGTAACAGTTATGAAATGTGGCAACACATGTCGATCCAAGAGTGTAACAGAACCAATCTGATACGAAAACCAGAGACTGAAGATGCTCAAAGATCAGTCAAGAAAGAAAAATCAATGGGAACGATCATTGAACCTACTTGAATAACACAATGATAAAACAGGCCATGCAAACGAACCAACCGAAATTCCACTTCCATACACAGCAAAATTATGTCAAAGCATATAACCTTCAGCCCAAGAAAAAAAAAAATTAAACGCTTCTAGAAGAAGCTCCGCTAAACCTCTTAAAGATCAAATCTTTTCCATAACAAACCAAAATATGCAAACTACCCAAAATTACCATTTTTTGAGATAGTTTTAACATTTAATGCAAGTTTACACTCACCTAGTGGCAAGGCAAGGCCAAGTTCTGAAGAGCACTCGCAGAAACAAGGACACGAAGCAGGAACAACTGATGAGCTCTTCTTTATGCGCCCACGAAATGGCGGTCCAACAGTGTAGCCAACCAAAACCGCACCAACCAAAAACAAAACCAGTCTGTAAACACCTCTATTACAATGCCCTTTTTGTACTGAATGAGCCATGTGAAGCTCAATAAGAAACCAAAACAAAAAAATCCTAACTTTGTCTTGATTCCAAAAATTTTGAGAGGGAACCGCCAATGTCACATATTGGAATGAGTGTTACATAATAAAAACGAAAATTTTCCGTGTCAAAATCTTAGATTTAAAAGTGGCTTCAAAAATGAAAATTACCCAGATTGAAATATCGGACGCCCATTCCAAGATCAGGGTTTTTGACTCAAAATTCCACTATAACTCAATCATTAAGCACATTAACACATACCCATTTTCAAGATGAGCCAGAATTTGACTGTTAGGACCAGATGGGCATTACTTATTCAAAAAATGGGGCCACTTTTGTGTATTTTGAGAAAGAGAAGGCGACCAGATCCCAATAAAGTTTGTATAATAAGTAAGTAGGTACAGATAAACAGAGCGGGTTATGAATTTGGTGTATAAAAAAATACAAGATTTAATGATTGTGTTTGTTGCTTTTGTTGTATTTTAACGGAACCATCAGATTTAATGGAAGATTTGCGTGAACCAATGGAAGAGGTACAATAAGTCCAAATGGGCCAGGTCTTCACATGGTGGCTCAAACCCTGTCACTATCTCATTGGTTAAATCCCGCTTCTGTTTAAGCTAATTTACTGATGGACATAATAAATAAGAGAGGGGGCTTTTCAATGAATTTGGTTTTGTATAAGAATTACGAAGATAAGAATGTAGTTCGATAATGCTTTTGGTATCCCCACAAAATGAAATCTATATCCCCACAAAATGAAATCTATCTTTATCTAAAATGTATTTATCAAACAAATATTAGTATTTTAGTCAATTTTTATTTTTCTTTTTGCCCTTTTTGGCTGATGTGGATCTATAAAACTAAAGCTTTTCTTCTCGATAAAGTCATTGCTTTGCTTAGCTTATCGTTATCGGTAACAATTTTCCAAGTTGGCCAATTCTTGAATTGGATTGTTCGAAAAATGAATAGGTGGGTTGTTGAGCTAGACATGAGAAGGATTCTCATGTCTAGTCGAAATTAAAGTGTCATAAATCAATTGTGGCACCTAGTGTTTGATCCTTTAGGCCCCTGAATTTGCTTGTGAAAAAAGGCATGTACGCTATAAGCATTGCTTAAATTAGTTCAGCTCACATCATCTTTCAAGCAACAATGTAATCAAAAACCATCTTCAGCGTCAACTATTTGCTTGGTTACAGAATGCTGTTCAGTCATACATTAAGCTAATTGTTAGCTAACGAAGAATTACAATCAAAAGTATAAAAGATACCACTTGTTTAACTAGTAGCCTTTTGGCATCACAGTGTGACTAAAAAGAATAAGCACAAATTACAGTTAAATATCCAATACTGTACCCTATGAATTTGGTCATTTTGCTAGTGGGATGCCAATATAATGACGATCAGTTCTTTACAGTTTACAACTTCAAATGTTTCTCATTCTTGAATTTTCAGGTAAGAATCTACAGGTCTGATCATGTTCAAGATGATTTAGACGCATAAGTAGCATCAAAGTATTCTGCATCCTTTTCTGTCTCATCATCTTCTGAATCTATCGTCAAATGGTCGAAAAACTCATCAAGGTACCAGGGACAGTTCTCATTCCATTCACCCTTGGAAGCATGGGCTCGCCATTTTTGGTCAGCAATCATTTCGGGTGAGAGTCCCCATTCAAGCATTTCTTGGTCTGTGTGATGGATTGCTAAGCTATATTCTCCACCTTCTCCTAACTGCATCACTCGAGTCTCACAGTTACCTGGATTATTTAAATACTCAAACTGCTCAACTGTCCACTTGAACCACTTCATGAGAAAGACACGTGAAGTCAGGCCATGAGATACAATAATAAGATTTAGCTCCTCGGAAGGGTCATGGTGAAGTCTATTCAAGTCTATGTCCCTCCAGAGGGATTCTAGAAAATCTGCAAAAATCAATTGGTTTTCCAATAGTATGAGTTACAAATATCTCACTTGGTTCGTCTATCTAATCTAAAAGAAAGAACACAAAGTTACACCTTTGATCATGACTCTACAGCAAGAAAGAAAAAAGAAAAGGTCAAATTTTGTTGACAATCATATAAAGGAGAAGCCTCCTCAATTCGGTAACTAAAGTCTAAAGTTTGGCGTTTCCAGCAACAGAGACAGCATTCATTTTTACAGGGAAAATAGGTCAGATCAGTTACGAAAGTAATATCATTGGGTTAAAATCATGGAGCTTTAACAATCACAAGTAGCCAAGCAATTCGAGGACAGAAATGTGAGTTACATGCAAAGACATCCATATTTTTCTCCCGAGAAATTGAAAGCTTAGACAATGGAAGAAAGGAAAACATCGATTAACATGATTTCCCATTATTTGCCAAGAATTATTTGGCTGAATTCCAAGGTGAGCTACGTAGCTCAACAAGGTTAATGATATTTCTTTTCATTTGAACTGTTGATGTAAAAGATATAATGTTCGTAGCATACATTACATCACCAATTCTTTTCCACTTCCCTCCTGTCCAGATCTAACAAAACTGGTTCTATTGCAATACTAGTCCTCAGTAATAAAATACTAGCTGAAGAAAATTCAGCTTAGAAAACATCCAATGGAAGATCAGACAGTCCTTGGCCCCTTCGCATTATTTCCAAGGAAACTACATGTGCTAGTGAGCCCACCACAAAATTCCCTTTGAAAATTTCATTATTTGCTTCTGCTTCAAAAGCAATGAAAGCACTTTCAGAAATGTCAAGCCACCTTTCAAATACCATATTTGAATCACTTTTTTCTCTCACTTATTACCCACTTACTAGTTTCATTTTTCATTAGCAGCTTAAAGAAAGGTCGAAGACAAACATTGTTCTAAAATATCTTCCAAGGCCCACATGTTAACTGGCAACACAAAATACACAAAACCCACAAGCAAAAGCAAAAACACGCTATAGGTTTGTAAAAACGAAAAGAAACACAACAAAATTACAAAAACCATTCAACTAGTTTTTAAATTTCCTTCCTTGCTTTTGCTCCCAAAAAACCTGAAAGAAAGCACTTCTAGAGTTTCGAAATACCATTCTCTTAGCATTTGAAAAGTGTCCCAGAGAGACCAATAAATCAGATGTCAAATTACCAAAATGCCAGTTTTC
Organism: Murraya koenigii; assembly: GCA_025617385.1. NCBI lineage: Eukaryota > Viridiplantae > Streptophyta > Magnoliopsida > Sapindales > Rutaceae > Murraya > Murraya koenigii. The sequence continues at coordinate 29,368,682 of CM046812.1, forward strand.
TTGCTCATTAACATACAGCTGCATTCTATCTAAACAACTTAAAACACACAATAAGCACAAAATAATTTCACTGAAACGACCAAACAGTATATGAAAAACAACAAAATGAGAACAGATTTAAAATTAAAATTAAAAACATACTTGAAATACGGTCAAAAACATCGGCTGCCGACTCCCCTTCAGGAAATCTATAATAAAATCTCCCAAACTTTTCCCTTGTTTCCTTTATTACTTTCATCCTCTCACTCACCTCCAAAAAACGAAAAAGAAAATTAGAAAACTAAGCTTAAATTAAATTAAATAAATAAAAGCCTAATAAAAGAAAATGAACTTAATTAACTAATAGTAAAAGTTACACGGTAAGAATTTTCATTAAACATGGTGTAATGCGGGGCCCATTAATGAAGTACCTGAAAATTACCGAAATCCTGTTCGCGAATCCTGCACTCTTCTCTGACGCCAATAATGCGCTTCCTGGAGAACGAGCGTCCGATCTCACGGAGCGTCGACCGCGTGCGGTCGTACGGCGACACGTAGAAGTAGACGCGGTAGTTATTAGCGGAGCCCGAGAGCAATGAGCGGAGGCGGGCCCCGCACGAGCGAGCCTGGTCGATTCCGTCGGGCGTCAGGGGGATTTTGTGATCGGGAGTGGTGGCGTAGGCGCAGGTGTCGAGGTTCCCCGCCGACTCGCCGTGTCGGACCAGGATGATCCGATTCGGCAGGAGTTGCCTCGAGTAGCTGGGGCAGTGATGGTGGTGGTGCTGGTGGTTGTTTTGCCACATTTTCTCGATCCCGTCCAGACAATTACGACGCTTGTGTATTGGTTTTTTATTCCCACTTGATTCTATTTGATTAGTATGCACGGATCAGCTTTGCTTCGGAGTTAATTTTGCAAATTAATTTTGAAGGATCTGTTGTTGCTGTTAATTTATAGGCCTTCTTTATTTTCGTGGGAAGTACGTGTAACATTTTCATAATAAAAAAATTGTGGTCAATTATTGACTAATTCGAGGATTGAATAAAAAAATAACAAATAACAGCGGGGTCCCTCATTTTGAGGGAAACATAAGTGACTCCTCTTTCTCATGCACTTTATATGGTGCTCGAGTTAAACCAAATTTGTCAACTTACATTTGTTCTAAATTAAATTCTACTAAAAAAAAAAAAAGAAGAAATTAAGTCTATCCGAATCATAAGTTTTAATTAAAATTTGAACTAACAACTATAATTTTTATTTGATTAGAAGTTTGGAACTCATATTAAATTAATAAATATTTAAATTTACACCAAATTAATTTAATGTCTCAGTAGTCAGTATGAATTTTGAATTTGTTTGGTTTTAATTACTATAGCTCTATATTTCAACTTTTCGTAAGTATAACTAGATTTTATTAATGGATTTTAAAAATAATAATAATAGGTATCGGTATGAAAAATTATTATAAAGTATGTCTTATATGCACTTTTATGAAAACAAAGGGTTTCAAATATTATTATCCGAAATGGTTAAGCTTTTTCATTCATGAAGCATCGTGAGGTTTCAGTTCTTGCGCGAGGGCTGGTGCCTTGGTGGAATTCACCATATAATTTATAACGGTGAGAAAATGCTTTCATTTCTTTCTCTAGAATATGTTATGACAAGGGTAAATTAGGGACACAAGAGTTAGTCGTGAAAAGAAATAGAGCTTGCCAACATTTTTTGGACGTTGGTAGTTTTTTTTCTTTTTTTGTTTTTCTGAGTCGTACAGAAAGGAGTTGAATTTGATTATGGAGGGCATGCATGTATGCCTATAGGTATATCTCTTTGTGATAAGGTTTCTAGAAATAGTAAATGAAAAGCTAGCTGGTGCTTATTAATATTAATTCGTTGAAGCAGCCGTGTGTAATAAGAAAGGCCGAAATCAAATATTGATTCCTTTTATACTGTTGCAGTTGTGTATGGAACATTTCCAGAACCTTCCAGCTCACGCCGACGTTTGACCAAACTTCCATTTTCAACATTTTCATACGCCATGGACTTTCATATTCACCTCAAAATGAATAATAACCAAGTTGGGATATTTTCACATTTACAATCTTAATCTGACTTACTAATGAATAACAAGAAATTGCTATCTTACATTTGTGTTTAAAAAAAAAAATAATTTTTAAATGGGGTGATGAAAAGTAAGTTGTATAATATAACACGAACTTAAAAATAACTGTGTGAAAAATTTAAATAATGATTTTATTTCATAATTACATGTTTTTTGCACCAAACTGAAAAACTTAAACAACTTTATGAATTTCTATATCATTTGCTTGAGTCAGGATCTATGTTGGATGATCTATTCTCTTGTTTGAGAATATAAAGAGAGAAGTCAAGGACGTACAAGTTATAATTTCAAAACAGATGATATACAATACTGGAGACGCGGGGAATCGAACCCCGTGCCTCTCGCATGCGAAGCGAGCGCTCTACCATATGAGCTACGTCCCCTGTGGCTTTCAGCCTTTCAGGGCTTCAATATATTAGATAATCCATATTTGTGGTTTTGGGTTAGTCAATTCCCAGCCATTGTTAACACATTACACTTTTCTGCAAAAACAAGTATGTGATTCTGAAAATGTGTATTAATTAAAATTAAGGATCTGCATGCAATGGCGTAGCAGGAAGTAAGACGGGGTAATTTTAGTTTCTTTAAAAAATTTGATTTTCCTAAAGTATTTTAAAATAATTTTCAATATAACATACTTATTTACAGTGATTTTGAAGATGATGATTTAATTTTCAACCTATATTTTATATATATTTTTAAAGTCAATGGGACAAATTAACAATTTTATTGGACAAATAAAATTTTTGATAAAATTTTAGAAAGCATTTTTTATTGAAAAAAAAAATAATATTCATCTAGATAGCCATTCCCGCTTGTCTCTATATTGACTCTACCAATCTAGCATGCAAATTGTTGAATAGAATTAATAATACAATAACTCCAAGGGTTGCATTAATTGAATTATACGACCGGTTCATTTATACAACACGTGCTGAATCTGCTGATACATTACAATTTTATTAATATTTATTTTCACCATTAAAGTGGGTGGGAGTGGGAATGAATCTCTCATATTGACTGAATGTTTGACATTTCTGGATGTTGTTTCCTAGCTCCAAAGGCTCATGCAAATAGAGTAATGCAATGCCTTCGAGATCTGCTAATGGATTTATTAGAAATAAAATAGAATGAGCAAAAGCTCGTCGATATGTCCGAGTGGTTAAGGAGACAGACTTGAAATCTGTTGGGCTTCGCCCGCGCAGGTTCGAACCCTGCTGTCGACGTTTTCTTAATTTCTGTTTCGGCCCAAAAGTATAGCCATACACCCCAGAAAGCTATTTTCTGCGCCCGCGGCCCGTCAAAAGCCACGGTGCCATCTGCTGTTGCGATTTAACTGGACCGGGTGTCAGTTTCAATATAATATAATTAAGGAAAATTTGATCTGTTCGGTTTTTTACAATTTTTAAATTGAAAATTGAGGAACTAAATAAAGTAAACCAAATCCTAACAAAGCCTTAATAGGCCAAAAGTTAAAACAACCGAACCAATTTATGAATTGAAACAAATCCAAACTAAACTGTTAACCTTATCTACAGGAGAAATTCTGAAATTGTAAGTGCATTAAATTATTATTCCATCACCTTTATGAAATTGTAAAACTTATTCTATACAAAACTAATTGAAAAAACCAAATTAATTGGTTGATTTATGATCAAAATATGTGCATAAGTGACAAATTTTATTGAATAAGCATTTATATAATATAATTTTTCTTATCTTATTTAAGAAATTTTGTTTTTTCTTATCTTAATAATAGAGCTATTACCATTTAGATAAATATTCAAATCATTTACTAAGTGCACGTAATATGTCTTGAAAGTTTTTCAATATATTATTAAGTAAAATTCTTTTTAATAAATAAAATTTAGGGTTTAAGGTTTAGTCAACCACCACATCCTAAATTATTTTTTCTTATCATTTTATACTTTTTTTCAGTTTTTCTTATCTCATATTCCATAAATACGTCACTTCAAAAGAGTCCCTCTCCAGCCCTTTTTGAGTGGAAAATGTGATCAATTATTCAACTCAGCCTGGCCCACAAGCTGTACTAACCGTGTGATCGAATATCCCACTCATCGTGAGACCGAGTCAAACACTAAATTAATTAGCCTCTCCGTATTATCAAATCATTTTTATCAAAAAAGTTCTCAATAGAACACCTCTAATTGGGAAACCTACGCACTAACCTATACTTGCCAAACAAGAGAAAATCAAAATCTAAAATTGATGGGTTCTTTATTAATTCATTAATGGGAGATTATAGACACTTTCAAAAGATACCCTACCAATTTGAAGCTCCTAAATTTAACAAGTATTAACTAATCTCTCTCTCGGTGCTGACATTGACAAACACAATTTGATTTGATCTGTTTTTTGCTCTCGTATCCCCAGAAATCACAATTGATTCCTCCATTTCATCTTCTAATTTATGCGAGAGACACCTCACCCACAAAACCCCTGAAGCCACTCTTATTATGGCACGCATATGCGGCTAGCAGCATATATATAGCCTGCTGGAACAACGTCAGTTTACAGTACTGCAGAGTCTGTAGACTTACATATAACGCATGCATGCACACAAATTCACAAATTAAATCTTGTCCATATTGCTTCAGCATCCACGTGAACATGCTCTAATCATTCATCTTGTTGGCACACAATGCTGGCTCCACACATGCAGGTGGCTATGATGATGATGAGGGGCCAAATTTTGATGATGATGGTAATCATGATGACCCATCAGCTCATTACACCTCCTAAACCCTTCTAACTTCCACTCCCCAACCCTCCCTTCCTCCTCCTCTTCTTCTTCTTCCTCTTCCTCTTCCTCTCCTACGGTTTCTTCATCATCTTCTTCTTCTTCTTCTTCTTCTTCAACTTCATCATCTTGTCTAATTAGATGCAATCTCAGCCGTCCATCTTCACGGGAAGCGCGTAGAATCTCCTGCCTGTCAATCTTAACCTCAGTTAACTCGAGCCTCCCATCAGTCCTCACAGACCGAAGATAGAAACTAGGCTGACCGTTCCTGTTAAAAGACGAAAGCGGCGGCGGAAACTTCTTCACCTCCTTCCTCTCACCACCACCACCATGACGGTAATCTTTTCTCCATCTGACCTTACTCGAAGACTGATTGGTCATCTCCTCCATCTGATGATCATTGACTGTCCTTTCATCAGAGCTCTCAAACCCTAGACTCTCGGTGCACGACATGAGCCCGTCAATGCCTCCGCCTATATCATCAATGAAACCTATGCCACCGGGGTCTTTCTTGGAAAACACAGATGGTGAATAAGAGAGAGAGCTTCTTGTCGTTGTTGTTATTGCTGGTGTTGGGGAAGGCAGGAGGGAAAACACAGATGATTCAATGACATTATAAGGACTTGTGGGTCTACGGGCATCAACATCGTCGTCGTCATCACCGGCGCCGGCGTGTCTATTGCATGAAGAAGATAAGTTGCTGTTGTAGTTGTCATCCATGGTCTTTGTTAACCCTAAGCATGAGTGAACACTCTTTTCACAAAGACTCATCATTACGATGATTTGGTGATGAAATAAAGTCAGAAATGGAACACACACACACACATATATATATACACACGCACGAAACACAAGAGAAAACAAAGAGATTAATTATTGAAATTTTTTGAAAAGGGAGAGAAAGGGATGAGGGCACTAATAATATCCTCATGCCAAAGATAGAGGAGACAAATGGCGTAGAGAGTGCCAACGTGAACGCCTGAGCTGGAGTGATAGATTAGATCCCAATCGAGGAAACGGTGCTCGGTCCCACCAATTATGGCCTAAACTTTGCTTCATTATCTGGCCATGTTATATTAATATTTACTAAATATGTATAAATATGGTTCTTTGATTTATCTGTCTCTTTTTTTTTTTTTTTTTCTCTTCTCTTGTTGGGTGAGTCGATACGGAAATTTAAAGATTGATGCTTTGGAGTGAGTGATGGATCGATATATATCACATGTAGGTAGCTAGCTGAACTTAATATCTTTTGAGGCTGGCTTGCAATTGCACGGCATCACATGAGATGGCATGGTTTTGATTGCCTTATAATAACTTGTCATTCATTTCAATTGTGTATATATGGTTCATTATTTTGGTAATAAGAAGGTTACACGTGTGAACTTTAATCTTGTCTGTCAGTTTGTAAAATGCTAATGTATCATTTAAACAAAATTTTTCTTTAATGGGTAAATGATTGCTGATTTATAGTTCAAAGTTTTCTTTTGGAATTATTATTATGTGGTTGTCATCGAGGCTATAAGGACTTCAAACTAGAATTGACTAGCTATGACTAAGCCACATATAGAGAATTTAATTAATCACAATGTTCAATTAATAACAGTTTAATTACAATGATTGGGGGTTTATTTTATTATTAATTTATTAATTAATACTAATACAAAATTATCAGGCCAATGAAATAAGTAACTAATTTGAGTACTCAAAGCAAGGTAGATGATTGGAGCTCCAATTAAACCTTCTCATACTTTCAATTGGTCTGTGTAAAGTGAAGCAATTAATCATTGGTAGAGGCAAGGACACGAAATGAAGCTAATGTGGGCGAGAAAAAGGGCAAAAAAAAGAGTAAAAAGATGAAGAATGAAAGGAGGAAACATCACATTCTTTGCAAGTTGCTAAAAAAAGGTCATCTTCGCCAAAATGGGCAAAGGAGGCATCCAGTACATTAAAAGGGTACATGCCAGAGCTGAGGCTAAAAGTTGGGTAAGATTTTGTGACGCAGCTTGGCTGGCAGTGACCTTCATGGACCAGCTATCAAGATCATATATGGATTTTGCCAGCTGCGGTTTTTAGACTCCGTATATCGTACACCATAAATTATTTTAACTTGAAAGGTGTATAGCAAGCTAGATTGTAAGAGGATAAGTTTGAAATTAAGGTGAATTTTTGATGGATTTAAATTTGGTGCTAACCTGACCTTTTTATTAATATTTTTAAAATATACAATTGGTAATTATTAGATAAGAATATAAAATTAGTTAAATCTTAATTGTATATTACTATACATGCACTAAATTATGAAGAGTTGACGTGTGCACTTGATCCAAATTCATCTTTTATATATAAAAGAAATTTATAGAAATGATTCAAAATTAATGTCACTTTATAATGAACTATCATTTTAGACAATGTCTCTAACTAATACACGGTCGATAGATGTTACCGATCATCGAGGGAGAAAGAACATTAAGACCAGGGGAGGAGGATACATATGAAGACCAGGGAAGCCATGACACCTGCATGATTTAAAATCTATATACTGTTAATATAGATTTTTCATACTAATTTCTTATATTTTGTATAAAAACCGTAAAAATTATAATTTATATTTACTCCGAGCTCCGCTAGTCACAATAACCTACCATCATATTTTAAGCACCAAAAGGTAAGAACAATTTAAGTTGGGATATCGACTGTCCTGGCTATTTTGTAAAATTTCTTTAATAAAAAAATGATTTAAAAAAAAAAGTTTCGAAAGGATTGTGACTCTTGTTAGTTGACTTCAATCTTCTATACAGAGAGATGGGGTCAAATGATTTGATTTAAACTGACGTAAAATTGATATTCTGGGAACGTGCATGCGCAAATTAAAACAAAAAAAAAAAAAAAGATCAAAAGGAGAATCTTTATTTATATTTGGTCCAAATTTGGTATATGTGACTGTTATAAAGCCCACGTATGCTAGCTATTTCCAATCATAGATACCAAGTAAATTATTGATCATTTGATTTTTTTTCTTCTTTTTCTGGTGATGATATAGAGCAGACCTTGGTGATCATCTCTTCATCACATCTGAATAAACACAAAATTAATTTTATGACCGCGATGCATCGTGCATGCATGCATGGTACTGAAATTGATGAAGATCAATCATTGTCATGATAAAGAAAGATTTTATTGCTTTTCTTGAAAACGTTGTTTCAACATAGATACTAAAAGGTAAAATTTTCTGCTTTTTTGATGCAAAATTTGACAATCCCAAATAATAAGTGTGTGTTGATGTCAATATACGAATGAGACAATAAATAAGTGAGGGTTGATGTATCTTCTTTATTCTCATTTATATCTTAAATTTTATGAGTTTCTCGTATCTTTGTTAATATGAATGGAAGTTGAATACTTATGCTTTCACAAAATAAAAGGAGTAGGTTTCATGAATAAGTTTTGTGAGTCGTAGTTTCAACTGATAAAATCTTCTATATAACATCGAAGAAAATAAGAATAAACAAAAACTTATAAGGCGTAATAGTCTATGCATGAATAAGTTTTTTTTCACCAATGCATGTTGTAATAGTCTTGATTACGACCATATTTAATTGATTAAGATGGATCTTCTGTTGGTATCGTTACACAATCTCTAGGATCTTTAATTATATGATTCTTATTACAATCTTCATTAGATTCCTATTGTATACAAAATTTAAGTTTTGAATCCGATTACATAAAGATGAGTGGGGTTTGGAGTTGATTATTGAGTTTATTTCGTACAACAATATTCAATAAAAATAATAAAATATATGTCAAATATTATCTTTCAAAATCACTTGACTAGTAATGGAGTGGTTGTGATGTTAAAAATCTTGCCGACAAGATTGGAACGTTCGTCCGGAAGAATTTTCCAAGAAAGTGTGCCCTGTGGTTTCATTATCATTAATTGTAGAGTCAATATCTTGATGATAATCACATCGGTGGTGGGAGCCCTTGATGTTGCACACAATTAATCAATTACCAACCACATATATCTTATCTTCAGGGTGGGCGGCGGGCCGGTGGGGGGAGGGGGTGGAAATTATTGGCCACGTGGAAGAAGGGCATTTGTTCACGTGTAAAAAAAAATGAAATACACTTGACCTAGCTGCCAAGTAGTTTGTCATGTTCATCTCTCGTAAATGAGGACAATACGAATGAAACTCGATATACATAGATTTTTATAAATGAAGATTATGGGAAAATTGTAATTTGGCATTACATAGTTTGTAGGCAGATTCTCATTGATTAAGGAACATTTTAACTAGAAAAAATTAGGCGTGCTAGTCGTTCCACGTCATCCGCATGTTCATTGAATAAAAGTGTATAAGATTTTTTTTTAAAATAAACTTACATGAGACAAAATGACAAAATACTTTAAACAAATATCAGAAAAAATATAAGTAGTTTAAAGAAAGTTTATCCATGATACAATGATAAACATATATACATATATAAGTATTGATCTGTTCTAAGATATTTTAGATTTTATTAAAGTTCGAAGAAATTATTAAATTATATAATGTAATAATATAGTGTTATTTATAATTATTATACTATTAATTCATATGGTTTAAAAACTTTTCGAAATTTTAACAAAATCCTCAATTGAAATATATATATACATATTCCGAGAAATTGAAGGATCAAACTTGAAATGCATGCAAATTCTCTTAAAAGTATTCTTAACCTTCAACCCCATAGCTCTGAAAAAGCGGAAAAAAATAATCCTCAAGTTCAAGTTGTTGAAAAAAAATAATAAACTTATTTATAAAATAATAAGGTGTTGAGTTGTACATGACCCTCCATTATCATGCTTCATCATCACGTCATCATCGAGTCTACAATGCTGAGTGGAGGCTAGCTTTACACATTTGATCGCCATTAAAAGATTCCTTTAGAGCATGTTAGGTGAGTGGAATATGTTTGGTGTTATGATGAAAGGTTAGTGGAATGTGTTAGGTGATGTGTATTGTTATGATTATGTTTGTGTTGTATTCATTATAAATACCTATGCTATTGTGTTATGAGATATAAGTCTCAAGAGTAAGAGAAGCATAGGAAGTATAACAAAGTCCTCGAGAGTGATTTGTGAGAGTGTGTGAATTGTTCTCAGTAATGTTCTTAAACTTTTCTTAATAAACTTTGTGTTTCATCCTTCAAATTCTCCAACAAAGTGGTATCGGAGCAAGGTTTGGAGGATAAAATAATCGTGTAGCATATCAAATCGAAGGTCTCGACGAGACGAACGCAACGCCGTAAGAATCAGCCTAATCGGAGTTCGAGCGAGCCCGGAATCGCCATTGGAAGTTTGTCTGTCCGAAACTAAGTTGACTCATCGAGTTGACCAAAGTTGACCCGAGACCACCCAAAGGTTTTTCGATGTTCGGATTCATTCGTGCATTTAGAATCTCCAAATTCTCACTCGATTTGTGAGATATGGCAAATGGTGGTATGATCTCATTTCAAGTTCCACAATTGAAAGGGAGCAAATTTGACAATTGGAGTATCAAAATGAAGGCTCTATTGGGTGCACACGATGTGTGGGATGTCATGGAAAAGGGCTTTATAGTACCGGAAAATGAAGGCACTTTAAGCTGCGGCACAAAAGGAGAATTTGAAAGACTTAAAGAAGAAGAGAACAAAGCAAAGTATCTCATCTTTCAATCATTAGATGAAGATGCTTTTGAAAAGATTACTGGCATGACATCCTCGAAGGAAGCGTGGGAGAAGTTAGAAACCTCTTACAAAGAAGTTACAATTGAAAGGAGCAAATTTGACAATTGGAGTATCAAAATGAAGGCTCTATTGGGTGCACACGATGTGTGGGATGTCATGGAAAAGGGCTTTATAGTACCGGAAAATGAAGGCACTTTAACTGCAGGCACAAAAGGAGAATTTGAAAGACTTAAAGAAGAAGAGAACAAAGCAAAGTATCTCATCTTTCAATCATTAGATGAAGATGCTTTTGAAAAGATTGCTGGCGCAACATCCTCGAAGGAAGCGTGTGAGAAGTTAGAAACCTCTTACAAAGGAGCGGAACAAGTTAAGAAAGTCCGCCTTCAAACACTAAGAGGTGAATTTGAGTCCTTACACATGAAAGTATCGTAATCAATTTTTGATTACTTTACTAGAGTTGTGGATTGCTATAATGAATTAAAAAGAAATGGTGAAGAGTTGAGAGAGCTAAGAATTATTGAGAAAATACTTGATCGAGTAGATTCCAAGTTTGACCTCATTGTAGTAACAATAGAGGAGACTAAAGATTTGGAGACTATGACGATCGAGCAACTTCAAGGAAGGTTGTAAGCTTATGAAGAAAAGCTGAAGAAGAAGCAATGGATCGAAGAACAACTCTTCAAGATGGAAATCAATCCAAAGAAAGAGAAGAAAGCTTCAAAGAACGATAGAAGGCACTATGTCCGGAGGAAGAGGCCGAGGACGAGGTAGAGGTCGTGGTCATGGACGAGGCTGGAATTTCAACAACAAAAACTCCTTCAATAATGAAAGAGGAGAAAGCTCAAACAGAGGGCGAGGAAGAAACAATCCACGATCGAGGTATGAAAAATCTCAAGTGCAGGTCTATAATTGTCAAAAATTTGGGCATTATGCTCGTAATGCGTAATTCCAAGCAACATAGTAGATGAGAAAGTGAATTATGTTAAAGAGAAGAATGATGGAGATGGCACACTTTACTAGCACGTAATGACAACAATGGAGGTCAAGAAAATACTTGGTATCTTGACACGAGTGCTAGCAATCACATGAGCGGAAACGAAGCATGTTTATGGAGATGAATGAATCGATGAAATGGTAGCGTCGCTTTTGGAGATGATTTAAAAGTACCAGTAAAGGGAAAAGGTAACATCCTTTTTCGCATAAAAGATGGTAGCCACCAACTAATTTCAAATGTTTACTATGTGCCCAATATGAAAAGCAACATTCTAAGTTTAGGTCAACTTTTAGAAAAATGCTATGATATTCATCTTAAAGATTATAGTCTTTTTTTAAGAGATGACAAAGGAAACCTAATTACAAAAGTGAAAATGTCGAAGAATAGAATGTTTCCTTTAAATATTCAGAATGATGTTGCAAAGTGTCTCAAGGCTTGTCATAAAGATCCAACCTGGATTTGGCATCTTCGATATGGACATCTCAACTTTGGTGGACTAGAGCTACTATCAAGAAAGAACATGGTGAAAGGTCTACCTTCAATCAATCATCCCAATCAAGTTTGTGAAGGATGTTTACTTGGCAAGCAATTTAGAAAGAGTTTTCCAAACGAGTCAAACTCAAGAGCTCGGAAGCCACTCGAGCTTATTCATACTGATGTGTGCGGTCCATTCAAGCCAACCTCTCTTGGTAAAAGTAACTACTTCCTTCTTTTCATAGATGATTTTTCAAAAAAACTTGGGTGTATTTTTTAAAGCATAAATCAGAAGTTCTTGAAGTTTTCAAGAAGTTCAAAGTCGCAGTGGAGAAAGAAAATGGACACCAAATCAAGGCCATGAGATCCGATCGAGGTGGAGAGTTCACTTCCAAAGATTTTATGAAGTTTTGTGACGAAAATGGAATACGACGCCCTTTGACAGTTCCAAGATCCCCCCAACAAAATGATGTTGCAGAAAGAAAGAACAGAACTATCCTCGACATGGCGAGAAGTATGCTCAAGAGCAAAAGACTACCCAAAGAATTTTGGGTCAAGTCATTGTCATGCAATCTATTTATCCAACCGATCTCCAACAAGAAGTGTGTGGGCAAGACACCGCAAGAAGCATGGAGTGGAAGAAAGCCCGGCATAACCCATCTGAGAGTTTTTGGAAGCATTGCCCATGTACATGTACCAGACGAGAGAAGAGCCAAGCTGGATGATAAAAGTGAGAAGTTCATCTTCATCGGCTATGACATCAATTCTAAAGGATACAAGTTGTACAATCCGCATAACGGAAAGATCGTGATTAGTCGAGATGTAATCTTTGAGGAAGAAGGAGAATGGGATTTTGGCTCTCATGTGGATGACTTCAATTTTTTTCCTTTTGAAGAAAATGAACAAACAATGAAGGAGCAAGTAGTAGAAGAACAACAAGTGTCGATTAGTCCACCTATCTCACCAAAGATCAACCACACATGGAGATTCACCACCATCTTTCTTAAATGAAAGAATCGAAGAACGCACGAGGAGTCTTCAAGATCTCTATGAGGTAACTCGAGACATGATAATCTCACTCTATTTTGCCTCTTTCGTTGATTGTGAGCCAGTTTACTTCAAGAAGTCTGCATAAGATGAAAAATGGAGAATCGCAATGGATGAAGAAATCAAAGCCATAGTGAAGAATGACACTTGGGAACTTACTACACTTCCCAAAGGTCACAAAGCCATCGGTGTCAAATGGGTTTACAAGACGAAGAGAAATGTCAAGGGTGAGATTGAAAGGCACAAGGCGAGGTTAGTTGCAAAAGGCTATAGTCAAAAGTCGGCATCGACTATGATGAGGTATTTGCTCTCGTAGTCTGAATGGAAACTATAAGACTAATCATTTCTTTAGCAGTTCCAAAACAAGTGGAAGATTCATCAAATGGATGTAAAGTCCGCTTTCTTAAATGGATTTCTTAAAGAAGAAGTCTACATCAAACAACTATTGAGCTATGTGGTGGAAGGATATGAAGACAAAGTTCTGAGATTGAAGAAGGCACTTTATGGGTTAAAGCAAGCACCAAGGGTATGGAATAGCATAATCGACAAATATTTCAAAGAGAATGGCTTCACCAAATGCCCACATGAACATGCTCTCTACGTCAAAGTCAAAGTCAAAGATTGAGACATCTTGATTGTATGCTTGTACGTGGATGATCTCATTTTCACCGAAGCAATCCAAACTTATTTGAAGAGTTTATGAGAGTGATGGTGAAAGAGTTCGAGATGACTGACATTGGACTAATGGCATACTACTTGGGCATTGAAGTCAAGCAAAAGGAAGAAGGCATATTCATTTCCCAAGAATGCTATGCAAGGGAAATACTCAAGAAGTTCAAGATGCATGATTGCAAGCCCGTAAGTACGCCAATGGAATGCGGAGTCAAATTGTCCAAACATGACGAAGAAGAAAGAGTTGATCCAACTTTTTTCAAGAGCGTTGTTGGAAGTTTGCGTTACTTGACATGTACGAGGCCAGACATTCTCTATGCTGTTGGGCTCATTAGTCGCTATATGGAGAATCCAACAATCACTCATTTTAAAGCTGCAAAAAGAATCATTCGCTATATAAAAGGTACAATTGATTTTGGCTTATTATACTCATTCTCTGATGATTACAAGCTTGTTGGATATAGCGATAGCGATTGGAGTGGAGATTTAAATGATCGAAAGAGTACCTCTGGATTTGTATTATTCATGGGAAACACTGCTTTCACGTGGATGTCAAAGAAGCAGCCAATTGTCACACTTTCCACCTGTGAAGCTGAGTATGTAGTTGCTACCTCAGGTGTTTGCCATGCAATTTGGCTAAGAAATTTGTTGAAGGAGTTGGGTTTGCTCCAAATAGATCTAACTAAGATCTTTGTCGACAATAAGTCTGCAATTACCTTATCAAATAATCCAGTCTTCCATGATCGAAGTAAGTATATTGACACTCGCTACCATTTCATAAGGGAGTGTATTGAAAGAAAGGATGTACAAATAAAGTACGTCAAATCTCAAGATCAAGCAATTGATATATTTACTAAGCCATTGAAACAAGAAGATTTTATCAGATTGAGAAATTCATTGGGTGTTATGAAACAATTGGTCGTGGAAATCAAAGAAATTAACTGCGAAAGTGAAAGAGAACAAGTACAAGTACGAAAAGAAGATTAAATGCATATTCTTACAGGGCATTGTTCAATCAAAATAAGAAGAATAAAGCCAAAGAACAAGTTGGTGATAATTTCACTAAACTCCTCGAGCAAGAAGACGGGTCACGTAAACAAGTTTAAGGGAGTGTTGAAAAAAATAATAAACTTGTTTACAAAATAATAAGGTGTTGAGTTGTACATGGCCTCCATCATCATGCTCCATCATCATGCTTCATCATCATGGGTCTATAATGTTGAGTGGAGGCTAACTTTACACATTTGATGCCATTAAAGGATTCCTTTAGAGCATGTTAGGTGAGTGGAATATGTTTGATGTTATGATGAAAGGTTAGTGGAATGTGCTAGGTGATGTGTATTGTTATGATTATGTTTGTGTTGTATTCACTATAAATACCTATGCTATTGTGTTGTGAGATATAAGTCTAAGAGTAAGAGAGCATAGGAAGTATAACAAAGCCCTTGAGAGTGATTTGTGAGAGTGTGTGAATTGTTCTTGTAATGTTCTTAAACTTTTCTTAATAAACTTTGTGTTTCATCCTTCAAATTATCTAACACAAGTGTCCATGGATTGTGGAACTTTCTTGTTTTCTAGCCTTGGGGTTCGCCAAACCCTCTCCTTTTAGTTCGAAAAAGCAGGAACAGAAAGCTTGCAAAAGCCCCAACTAACGTAGGCAAATACATCAACACCATATTTGTATTAGGCTCCGGATGTGGGAAAAAACAAACTTCGCACATCAGAGTTAGTTGTTGCAAACACCAAGAACACAAGCGCAGAAGTAAATGCATGCACAAATTCAATTCATTTGATTTTATACTCCTCCAAATATACCTTATTTTCCTCAACACCCTTGTCCCCATCTTCAATATCATTGCCAACTTTGTCGTCCTCGTCGTTTCTGTTGAAGACGTGTAGGCCATTTTGATAGTGGTAATACCATGGTAGAGCTTGCCTTTGCTGATGTAGCTATCAGTGAATAAGGAAAGAAAGCATACAATTGAGCAACAAGCAATGGCAAATATAGTGAGGTACTTGTGTACAACTAGGCATGTGCCATTGTTTGACAATGAAGGCATAAGTACTTAGTATCCAAGGACTGTGCCCGTTGGCAAAAGTTTTTGTGCAAGATTTGCTGCTGTTGACAGACTGTTTGCCTTGGCACCAGATTCTCCCTTATCTAGACTTCAAGCCGTGGGGGAGAAGTTGTTAATTAATTTATAATCAATAAGTTGTTATAATTAACAATAAATAAAAGAATATGAATATTTTAAAATAAAATAATAAACGAAGAAAATAAAACAAATAAAAGTTTAGGGATTTAATCTTTTAATACTTAATTATTTAATTCAAACATCATCTTAATTAATTAATGGTTAAGAAAGAGAGTAATATTATAATTTTAAGTTTTTTGAATCTTTATTATCTATTGATTTATAAATTAGGGTTTTAAGTCTTTTTTTTATTTTGATTTTTTTAAAAGTTAGTAGGTTTGGGTTTGGTCTGGGCTTTTTACCCTCAAGCCTTTGTCCAGGCCCCAAAGTCGGGCTGGATTTTTTTGTCCACCCTATCTAAATCTACTTTAAATTCATCATGATTTCTAAAAACAATAATTTTTTTCAAAAGAAAATTAATGACAAAAATGTATTTATAACAATTAAATGTTATAATTTGTCTCAAATGTTATAGCTTATGCTTTTACACGAAAACAAACAAATAAAAAAGATTATAAAATATCCATCACAAGTAATTGTAGGAATAAGATCAATATAATATTATGATATCTCCTTCATTATCCTAATATCATTGGCACATCCATCATTATTCCTATAACATTAAATAATGACATATATGTTAAATGTGATTTATATTAAATGATTCAATATTTTTATTATGACCATATTTAACTAAATATATGAATAACATAATTATTTTATGGTAGATAGACATCACTAATTAGTGATTACATAACATGAATAAGATTATGAGAAAATAATAGAAAATGACACTCAAGTGTAGAAATTTACCTGACAATTAAAGGACTAATCCAAGTATTCAAATAGAATAGAAAACTAAGAATAAATTGAAGAGAAAGGAAGAGGCAAAACTGAAGAGTGAAAGATTAAAAATAAAATTAAATTCGACTGCTCTAATTTTACTTTACACTTAATTATTTTTGTCTTATTATCATTTAAATTTATAAAACTAAACTTTAAACATTTTTAAATACATGCTCAATACCACTAATATGCTATGAATAAAATTTTTATTATCATTTATAATTATACAATGGTTAAGAAAATTTTAAAATTAAATTAAATTAAAAGGTAAGTAGATATAGATTTGGATCTAGATATTAAGATAGATCTAGACCTACTCCAAATCCGCCTTAAATCTGCGCATTGATATCCAAATCTATTTTAGACGGACCCAAATATAATTCGATTGGATTTGAATCACATGAATTTTGGGTCAGATCCAACCTATTGTCATCCCTATTTCCTTTTGCTTCTAATCAATAGAAGTGGTCACCATCTAAATTTGTCTATTATTGGTGCATTTCCTTTTTAGATTAGGGAATTAAAATTATTGATAGTATTTACTTTACAAAATAAAATAAAAAATCGAAATTAGAATCATGAGATCCACCCCTAATTTGGAAATGAGGATAGAAGATTGATTCCAGGGGATTAGGAATGAGTTTTCCATTCCCAGAATGACCATTTTGCACGCCCCCCTAAAAAAATAAAAAAATGCTAATTTTCCTTAGTTATAATTAATTTATATAATAATAATCATTATTAATTAATATATTAATACATTATTAACAATTAATTAATAAAAAATTTGCAACTAATTAATATATTAAAATATTATTAACAATAATTATTGATAATAATAATAATAGTGATTTTTTAATAATTAATGACTATAATTAAAATATAAAATAATAATTATGACAATAATTATTAAGTACTCAATAATTTATTATATTCTAACTTATTTCGATTCAAATTTCAAAACAAAGTAAGCACAATGGTAATTCATTTCATTGCAATTATGATTTTTACAATTCAAATAAATAACTTATTATTATTCTCATTATTACTCATTTCGATTCCAGTTCAGTCCGATTCTAATTTGTTAAACACACTATAAAAGTACTCCCAACATTATAATTGGAATATGTAGAATCCAATTCGCAATGCTTTAGAAAAGCCTATACAAGATTACAAAAATTTAATTATAGCTAAGAATCAAATACCACCATTGCGATCATCCCAATACCACCAGAACTGTTATACAATTAGAGATTTAAGAATATATTTGGGATAGTATCAAAAAAGTGTTTGGTAAATACTCTTTAAAATATATTATTTAGAAATCCGATTTCTTAAGAATCTAGTAAGTATTAAAAATTGGTTGGAATCAACTTTGAAAAATCTAATTATTTCACAATCTGATTATTTAGAATGAAATATCTAAAATGTCCTCGCGTGATTTCGTTGTTCTTAGTTGGAATTATATTTTAACTTATTGATTGTTGGATTTTAAAATCATATCACATCTATGTTTTTAATGAAACGTGTTAATTTAGTAGGTATTAAGAAGAGTTATGGTCTGTGTTCATGTTATAATTGTGACTGATGTAGATCCTAAGTCATGTTATAATTGTAAGAATACTCTAAATAGACAATTGATTCTAATGTTACACGATACTTGCATTAAAAGCTGTCACTTTCAACACTAACCGTGCAAGTGTAATGTTAGTGGTTTTACAAAATTTTCAAAGAATGAATCAGATTAATGAACTTCATAAATATAGAAAACACTTTTATACCAAAATAAATCTCACAAATACGAAGGAGGCGACGTTGCCACGTTGGTTGTGGTTGGGATACAGAGGGGTCAATTCTATTTAGGCAAGTACCTAGAGCTGTGTATCTATAAAGCACCCACAGCCTAATGAATGATTTATTTACATTATGGAGTTGTGTGATGGCCAAAGGGGTTTTGGCGTATACAAAACCTGCGGCTGGTAGAATTGCAGGCTGTCACTAAGGTCAAGTTGGCAAATCCAAACTCATCAATATAATGAATAAATAATAAGTTTATATTAATTACTAAGTGAACTTTTGAAATGTATTGATTGAAAGGTCTATACTAAAGGTTGTTGACATATTTTTTATTTATAGTTGTTATGATATGATGTAGGACAAGTTTATGGAAGTAGTTGTTGAGTTTATTTTAATTTATTTATTTGAAATAATAAATACAGTTAAGCTAAAATAAGTACCTGTCTATTTCGGATTTTAGTAAATTTTAAAGTCTTTTACGACCCGAGTTTAGTGGTCCATATAAGTAGGGTCGGCAAATTAAAAGTTTGGGCCGAATTTTTTCAAATTCAGGCCCAGGTCTAAGTTATTGATAATAAGTCCAAACTTTTTAAAAATTCATCCAAACTGACGGATTGGACCATCACAGACTTAGGTTGGGCCTGGAGTTTCATTAAATTTTTAAAATAAATTATTAAAAAAATAGGAAAAAAAAACACTTCAATTGAACGAAAACAATTAAAAGCAAAAGCACTTAAATTGTATCGTGGGTGTTGGTTCGCATGGGTTTAAGTCACTGGTGCTTGGTTCGCTTCTGGCTGCTGCTGCGGTGGCGTGGTGCTGGGTTCGTTGCTGCTGGGGTGACTTAGCATGGCTGCTGGGTTCTCGAATTGCAACTTCTCTGCTGCTGGTCGTGTTCGTGGCTTCACGAATCGCGGCTGCTGGATCGATCGGCGATGATTGGTCATGGGTGCTACTGCTGTGCTGGTTTTGATTGGCGCAGTGATGGCTGCTTGAGGGATGGGTAGTGTGTGCACACTACACAGCATTTAATTTTAGAGATTGTTTCTTTTTCTTTTTTTTTTCAGGAGAAATGCAAATAATAAAGAAATTTGTGCTATTGGCAGCAAGTGCAACGTTGCAAACTCAACATTCCAATTTGAAAAATCTCCAGAACAATCTAAAACTTAGACGATGATGGCTGGAATTGTGAGGGTGCTTTTGGCAGTTGGCTGCTGCAATTGTTGAGTTTACCATGCGGACTGGACTTAAAGTCCACAGGCTTGGGCTTGGATCGGCCCGAGCTTTTAGCCAGCCCCATACACCAGAGAATTGGGGTGTCGTTTATTTATTTATTTTTATCAGGAAGTACAATTCATAAAAGCTTATATAATAAGGTTGAAGAATATGTATACTGATAAAAATGGCTCCTATTCAAGATTGTGATGGTTACTGAATCTGAGGATGGTGGTTGGATTGAAAAAGGAAACTGAAGAAGGAAAGATGGCTGCATGTGTAATATATCCCATTTTGTTTCATTTATTTGTTGCATCAGTGTCAAAGTTTGGGCATTATTGTTGGACTTGCGCTGCTTGTATTGGTACTGGAGGTTGAACTTTGGACTTGTGTCGCTTGTACTGTTACTGGAGATTAATAACTTTGAACTTGTGCCGCTCGTATTTGTTTAAGAGTTAAAAACATAAACTAGACTGAAGTGCTTGTTTTGTTTTCAGTGTTGATATTGTTCATTGCATTTTTACACGGAGTTGAAGCGAAGAAATTATGACTACTAAAGGTACGTTTGGGATTGAGGTATTGTAACTTTTAAGATATAACTGCTATAGAAAAAAAATTATAATTATAAAATAAAAATTAATATTATATAATAAATATAATTTTAAATAATAATTTTAACAAAATTATTAAAAACATAATAAATTTTACATTATACAAGTGAAAAATTATATTAACATAATTAATATAACTTAAAAATTACAGCAGCTAATATTTATTAAACACTTTAATACTACAACTTAAAAGCTACAACTGCCCAACTTCAATCCAACATATCTTAAAGTTATTTGGGATCTTAAGACTCAAGATGCATTGATTGAGATGTGTATAAAAGAGGTGGAAGCTGGAAATGATCAAGGGACTCATGGCTACAAGTTTAATAAGAGGTGGTGAGAATGAGAAATAACATTGCTTCCAGTTTAATGAGTGGATATTATTTTTGTTACACACATTTATAGTTCTATATTTCTATGAATTACTTTGGTTATAAAGATAGTGTTGTTGTC
Organism: Murraya koenigii; assembly: GCA_025617385.1. Classification (NCBI taxonomy): domain Eukaryota; kingdom Viridiplantae; phylum Streptophyta; class Magnoliopsida; order Sapindales; family Rutaceae; genus Murraya; species Murraya koenigii. The sequence continues at coordinate 29,389,552 of CM046812.1, forward strand.
TTGTGAATATTCTTTTTATCAATTTACTTGCTCGGTTATTTATATTATTTACATTTAATTTATTAAATTTTTTATTTTGAAAAACATTTATTAATCAATTTAATAATAATATATTAATAATTTTTGTCCAAAACCGCGAATCTTTGGGGTTTGATCGGCAGCATACGGCAACAGTCATCGGTCAGAAATTGACGATGACAACGTGAGGAACAAATCCCCGATGATGGTGCGCCGAAATCCGACAAAATCTCACCGATTTGAGCCCGCAGCTATTCGTGGCCTCAAGCGACGGCTTCTAGCCGTTTCCGACGGTAGCGGATGGTTGGGGGATGATCGTCAGCTTCTTGTGGTTCAAATGGCACCCTCCGTCGTAGGTTTTGTGGCCGGAATCAGCCTCAACAGTCTGGTTGAATTTCAATTGAAACCATTTCTCTCTCTCAAAACCAGAATTTTTCGGATGCTGCATTTTCGGACTCATCCATGCTTTGACAAAGAAAATTTTTCCGTTAATGTACTCAACCCATCGAGAGTTTTGTTTTGACATATTATATTGACATATCCAAATAATCGTACTGATAACCTATTATAAAATTTATATCATTCAATACATTTTTTTATCTCACATATATATATAATTAGTTGGAAGGGTATAATAATAATTTCATAAAAAGATATAATAGTAAATTCACAAAAAGCATAACGGTGAATCCATTCTTTTACATCTTATAATTAGATTTTAAATAAATAAAAAACACACACACGCCAAAATAGCCAAACATCGACCTGTAATGCAAAGTTTTAAAAAATAAAAACGAACAAATCCTTGCTTACCAAATACAACCCCTTGCTTACCAAATATCCATACTAAATTATTTGAAAAATGATTATTACCAAACACCCTCTTAAATTATTTATAATACTGATTTTTTAAAAATAAAGAAAAAGTTGATTCCTTGAGAAGCAAAAGCAATCCCAAACAACATACCCTGAAGCATTCACTTTCTCTCAACTGTCCATCTTCACGTGAAGCGCGTAGAATCTCCGGCCTGTCGATCCTAACCTCAGTTAACTCTAGCCTCCCATCACTCCTCACAGACCGGAGGTAGAAACTAGGCCGTCCGTTCCTGTTAAAAGTCGAAAGCGGCGGCGGAAATTTCTTCACCTTCTTACTCTCACCACCACCATGATGGTAATCTTTTGTCCATCTGGCCTTACTGGAAGGCCGATCGGTCATCTCCTCCATCTGATGATCATCGACTGTCCTTGCATCAAAGCTCTCAGACGAGAGCGGCGGCGGAAATTTCTTCACATCCTTCCTCTCACCACCACCACTACCGTGATGGTGATCTTTTCTCCATCTGGCCTTACTCGAAGGCCGATCGGTCATCTCCTCTACCTGATGATCATCGAATGTCCTTTCATTGAAGCTCTCAAACCCTAGACACTCAGTGCACGACACGGCCGTCAACGCCTTATCATCAATGAAACTCAATGCCCCTGGGTCTTTTTTGGAAATGACAAATAAAAGAGGGGTTCTTATAATACAGCTGAATTATTTTTTTACTGGGTTTTATAACTGGCCACCGGTTACCCCTTATTTCACTTATTTACAGTGGAAAATGTTAAAGGTAAACATCTCACAGCTGCCCTAGTTTTATGTAAATAACAAAATAATCAATTTGATTTTTGAAACTATCAAACACACCTCAACTTTACATGAAAAATATATTTAAAAAATGATTTTTTTCCTCAAAATATGCGTCTTCCTACTAATGAGAATATTATTTAAATATAAGTAAAAAAATATAATTATAATTTATTAAATATTTTTGTATTACATTATAAATTTAATGATATTTTACATAAAAAAGTTATCATATTATTCTATTAACCTTTTGATCATATTATTTTATTAATCTTTTGATAGAAAAAATGTAATCTGAATATATAGACCCATATTAATCAGAATTATTTTTAAATATTTGAAAGAAATCAATTCACAATACATATAGAGTATTCAAACCTCTACCTACTAAATTAATTGAATTATTTCTAATATTATATTATAAATTTAATGATATTTTGCATAAAGAATAATCAAAATATTTTTATTAAGATTTTGATAGTGCAATGTAATTTTTTTTGTAAAATTATAATAAATTATATTTATTTCTAAATATATAAAAAATATTAATTTCACAATACATGTAAAGTGACTCAAACCTCTACATACTAATATAAGGATAGCTTTTCATCCAAGTATTGGATAATTATTAAACAATTATCTTGTTGATGATACCAAATATTATAATTACATAAAATATTATTATTTTTCTTATGGTCTAGTATCAATCTGTTATATGTATACCTTCTAAAAAAATGAATTTGTATATATTAGATAAATATTATGTATCTAATGTTTGGTATTTTTAAATAATACTCACGAAACAATCTCTTGTTCAAATCAATTTATAAATTTATGTGAATTTAATTATTTTATTTATTCTTTTTTACTACATTATTTTTATGGTTACATTTATTCATTGTTTTAAGTCACACAATTTTTATAAATACTTAAAATAGACACATAAATATGTAATGTTATTTTTCGATCCATTTACTATTAGCGGTATCGTGACTAATTATACTCTAATAACATTGACATTATTTTATTTTAATAACGGAAATAGTAATATTTATAGTTTATAATTTTAACTATTATCTACCTACATGATTTAATTCGTGATACTATATTTTCATAAATAACCATATATATCTCTTTTTGAATAATTATGCCCTTTAATGATAGTGATTTACATTCACAATGTAACATGCATAATTACAATTTTTTTTTTTTTTAGAAGACAATCTTTTTTATTAGTTACTTTTTTTTTTGAAGATTCTTTTTTATTAAATACTAGTTAGACTAATGGTAACCCAATTCCTCCTACCCATGTAAGCCAGGTTCAAACTATTTTTAACCCAAGATAATTATAATTTGAATACAACTAATATGAAATAATGCTTTATTTTATTATATTTATGGTTATATATGTTTGGGGAATGCCGAGCAGCCCTGTTCGAGAGCAAACTAGGCAGAACAGAAGACCTGATTACTAGCACGAAGATACTCTTGTTCGGTGTCAAAGCTGGTAGGGGTCAAGTATTCTAAAGCCAGTCGGGCTCGGATATTCCCATCTTACTCGAGTAATGCCACAAAGAGTAAAGATATCCTCAATCGCCGAGCGAGCCGTGGTCGCATCATGGACAGCGCCAAAAACAGGAAGAGACCAAAGTTCGAGCAGAGCAAACCCAATCATGGTATCCTCACCTCTATAATTTAGGATGGTGGACGCTTCTATCCGAGAAGCAGAAAGTAGCCGCCAGACGCCCCCCACACTCTGACAACTTGTCACGACAATCAATAACTGGCAAACACCCCCACGCCATAGGGTTTCGTTACTGTTACCGATAATCGGCGTATACGCCCACAATATCATCATTTTACACTTACGCTACACGGCATCATCATTTGATCACGGTAACCCATAACCATCTGACACCCCATACCCCCAAGTTGTGCCATTGTGACCCATAGCTGTCAGAAAAATGCAGGCACAATAAATGCAGGGGATGGCGCCCAAGCAAGGATGGCAGGAAAAAAAGGGGAATAAATATTAGATAAAGGGTGAGGTAAAAGGATTCTAATTCTTCTTCTTCTTCTTCTGGATCTTTTTCAATCTTCTATTTTTTTGGTTTCTCTCAGATTAAGAGAGATTTTACAAAGAATCAACCTGATTACTAACTTGAGCATCGGAGGATTTTCGCTGGAAAAATACCTGGCGACCTCTGACACGTTTTCTGTAGATACAGGTCGAAGGACACCACCGCTTCAATGAATGGAAAAATGTAGGAACTAGTCAAAACTCCGGCTTGAGTAACCAGCAACCTCGAATGTAACATCACTATTTGGGAGCAACCAGAAAACCGCATCAACATTTTGGCGCCGTGTGTGGGGATCAGTTCAAAAATTCTAAATTCCCAGCACACTCAAAAAGCGATGTGACAATGAGAGGAAACAACAGAAAATGAGCAAGCCCCGAAAAATCGAGTGACTCTGAGGGAGGCAACCAATGAAGCCCAAGATAGAGAGATTGCAAGAAATGATAGACTGGATGGAAAAGCAAATGGAGACACTGACGTCCATCCTACAAGAACTCAGGGATGGACAGAGGAGAGCAAGCAATAACGTTCCCAAATCCAGTCTTGGGAATGCTCCCACTGGGGGGAACGCAGGAGATGGAGCCCAAAGGCAGAAAGTACAGAACACAGCCAGGTAGGGAGGAGACAAACCCAGAGGAGAGAGAGTCCCAACAACACTTACAGGACACAACACCTCCTTCCCGTGCGGAGGAGTTGGAAGGGGAGGTGCGCAGGTTGGCCTAGGTCGTTGAAGACCTCAGGGGAAATGGGAAAGCTCTGAGTTGGAGATCATACTGGACAACGAGTCCCCACTTTCAGCGGAAATCATGGGTATCACAATCCCCAAGGATTTTTGTTTCTCTGACTTAAAGTTTTTGGGGAAGAGTGACCAATTAGTGCACATTGAGCGTTTCAATGACATGATCGGAGTACAGGGCTTGACAGCAGCCTAAAGATGTAGAGCCTTCCCTCTTACCTTGGAAGGGCGAGCGAGGGAATGGTACCGCAAGTTAACGCGGGGGAGTATTCAGAGCTTTGAGCAGATGTGCACGGAGTTTGCGGAGCAGTTCTGGGGGACAGTAGTTCCCGAAGATGACATGATAGAGTTAGTTGAGATCAAGCAGAATGAGGAGGAGTCCCTCCGAGAGTTCATTAAGAGGTACCACTGGGCAGTCTTAGATCTCGGAGCATTCAATCACCCATAGGCGTTGAGAGGGTTGAAAGAGGGGGTGAAGATGGGAAGGCTTTAATATAACATGCGGAGTCCCTCAATCCGCTCATACTCCGATGCATGCAAGTAAATGAAGATGAATATCGTCATTGATGAGGAAAAAGCCACAAAGTTGAGGAGCGAGTAGAGCAGCGGAGCAAAACGCAGAGAGAAAGGGGGGGGACAGCTTAGGGCTCGTCGACTTCCAGAGGGACAAGGAACCGTGTTGCTCCCTACAACCCATACCAGAGGGCCCCCCAATTGCGAGTGGGTCACGCACCACTCTGCAAGTCCCTAAGCAGGGATCAGAGGGATTACTGTCAGTTTAGTGGTAACTCGCCCCATAATTCCCCTACAAATCGGCCCATACAGAGTCACAACAGAGTCGACTGGCCACTACCTCCACACGCGGGAAACTTTCCCAGGGATAAGACCATGCAGATGATTGACCAAAGTTCTACCTACAAGCAATACACTCCTTTGAATGTGTCACTTGAGGAGATGTTCCATGTTGTAGAGGAACGAGGTATGTTGTGTTCTCCGACACCGATGTCCAAACCGGCAAATAGAAGGGACATGAGCAGGTTTTACAGATTCCACAATGATCTTGGCCATTCAACATCTCAGTGCCGTGACCTAAAGAACCTGGTGGAGGATCTGGTAAGAAACTGGTACTTAGATGAATTCATTGAAGGAGGGCACCCGATAGTAGAGCAGACAATGGCAGAGGATGATCGGGCCTGTGATACGTACTGCGAGCAACCTGCTGTGAGGGTAATAGCAAGGGGCCGATAATGGCAGGAGACTCAAACAGAGCCAGAAAAAACTATAGCCGGTATGCCTCTGCCTGTAGGGAGGTTCTGCTCACTATACCTACCGCAACTAAGGCCAGAACTAGGCAAGTTCCAATCATGTGGACAAAGAAGGACGAGGAGGGGGTCCTATACCCCCACGAGGATGCTCTAGTTATAAAGGCAAATATCTCAAACAGGGAGCTCAACCGAATTTCGGTGGACTTAGGAAGCTCAGTGGACATTCTCTTCAAGTCCACCCTGGATGAGATGAGAATAGCAGATGTGAAGCTCGAGCACACAAGCACCTCCTTGAAAGGATTCTGTAGAGGAAGGCTAACCCTTCTGGGGATTGTGAATCTGCCGGTGACCATAGGTTTGAAGCCCTTTGAGAAGAATATGATGCTGGACTTCGTGGTTGTGGATGAGTTCAGCCCTTATCAGACAATATTGGGAAGGCCTTTCATGAGGATCAGTCAATCGGTGATGTCCACCCACTACTTGGCACTAAAATATTGTGTGAACGGAGCAGCAAAAAAAGGTTAAGATCAACTCGGGCATAATTGAGCAGCTCAGGAGAAGTCTGGTCGAGTGGTTACGAGCCTATTTTAATGTGTTCGCCTAGTCACACGAGGACATGCCAGGGATTGACTCGAAGGTACCAGACAGAACATTTGAATGAAGAGTAGTACAACGAGCAGATTTGTCCAAATCTAGATTTACTGGAGGAAAGAAGGGAGAGATCAGCAATGAAGGTGGTAGAATACCAGCAAATGGTGGCCCGCTACTACAACCAGAACGTGCACGTCCGTCGATTTAAGGTGGAGGACTGGTTACTTAGAAGAGTAAACCAGAGCACTAAAGATTCTAGGCAAAGGGTATTGGGCCCGAATTGGGAGGGTCCTTACAGGGTCTCGTAAGTAGCTGGTCCGGGGGCATACAGGCTATCTTATCCAGATGGATGAGAAATTAAAAGGCCATGGAATGCACAACATCTGATAAAGTATTTCCAGTAAATTCCTTTGTATTACAAGCATCGATATTCAGTTTTTCTCGAAATAGAAGTATGTAAAATCTTGTTCATGAATAAAAGTAAGAAAATCGCTTCCAAAATTAATGCAATTCGAGCAAATTAAAGCTTATGAAAACAAATAAAAGTCAAAGGCCATAAGTCTCAAAGCCTACCCTAAGGTGAGACAAAAGTGTCAGGCATAGCCAGAAAAGGCTGGAGCAAGATAAGCTCACTAATAAAGCCAAAGACCATAAGTCTCAAAGCCTAACCCAAGGCGAGACAAAGTGCCAGGCATAGCCAGAAAAAGCTTGAGCAAGATAAGCTCGCGAAGAAAAGCTGAAGGGCATAAGTCTCAAAGTCTAACCTAAGGTGAGGCAAAGTGCCAAGCATAAGGCAAAGATGGCTCGAGCAGGATAAGCTCGTGAAGAAAAGCTGAAGGCCATAAGTCTCAAAGCTTGACCTAAGGCGAGACAAAGTGCCAAGTATTAGCCAAAGATAGCTCGAGTAGGATAAGCTCGCTAAGAAAAACTGAAGGTCATAACTCTTAAAGCCTGACCTAAGGCGAGACAAAGTGCCAAACATTAGCCAAAGATGGCTCGAGCAGGATAAGCTCGTGAAGAAAAGCTGAAGGCCATAATTCTCAAAACCTGACCTAAGGCAAGACAAAATGCCAAGCATTAGCCAAAGATGGCTCGAGTAGGATAAGATCGCAAAGAAAAGCTGAAGACCACAAGTCTCAAAGCCTAACTTAAGGCGAGACAAAGAGCCAAGCACAGCCAGGATGAGACCGTGCACGATAAGCCCGTCGAGAAAAGTACTACGGTCGGAGATCTTAAAGCTTGTTCAGGTTAAGGCAAAACAGTCAAAATTCATAAGGGGTAAGTCATATTGTTCATGTCCTGGCAAATGAGCAAAACGAACAGAGTAGGCCAGAGTCCCAAGGACAAGGGAAAAACTTAAAGCCTACTGAAAATTTATCCCACAAAAAATCTTAGAACATATTAAAAGCACGAAGGCATATGCTCTTTATTTCATTGAGTTTAAATTGCCGAAGCTTACAAGTAAAAAAAAAAAAATCCATTAAAACCAGTCAAGGAACTGGGACAGTCGGCAGTTGGATCAGGGGCTTGGAAGAGGAAGCAGCCTGAAGGTCCTTCTCGACGGTGGGAGCAGCTTGAGCTTCTTCGGGTGGAGGAGCAGCCTCTCCAGGCCTTACAGCAGCTATTTCCACGTGAGCAAATGGACCCCTAGGTTCCTGGATCCTGGCATCCTGTTCATTCATGTAAGCATCCAGCCACCTCGAGCTTGGTCATGTCCAGCTCGGGGTACTCCTTACCCAAGACGGACATGATACATTCATAGCAGAATGTCAGCCCCTTGTTGTATTCCTCCGTAAGTTGGTTCCCCAAGGAGTCCACCTTATTCTAGAGACGAGAAGTCTTGGCTTCTATGGTCCTCTCAAGGAAAATCTCTGGACATCGAGATCTTTCCTAGCATTCACGAGCTCATCCCTGACTGGTGAGGCGGTGAGATCAACTCTGGACTTCTTGGGTGGAGCAGAGGAGATGCTCGGGTTCAGTTGCCTCAGTACTAAGCACAATTGGGAGAGGACTCGGGCAAAATAAGGCAGTAAGGGCAACCTAACACCCCACCTAAAACACTCAAGGTAGAGGGTGACATACCCTCGAGGAGGGCGGCTGGGGGTGTTATTATTGCCAGGGAGACGAAGGTCAACGCTAGCAGGGATGTGGTAAGTGGCTCTAAGCCGATCTATATCCTGCTGGATAGTTTCACACCTCATGTAATCTATGGCAAATAACTCGGCCTCCGACCTTTCACCGTCCGTTACCTTTTATTTGGTAGGGTTCCTTTTATAACACCACCCTCAACGGTGTCTCCGGCAGTATGAACGACCTCTTCGGGACTTGGATCTCTCCTTATAATCCCCTATCGGTCTATGAGCCACTAGAAGAAGATGATTCTTCAGGGGACATCCTTCGAGGTTGCTGAGGGTTGACATTTTTCCTAGAGGACCACAATCTACCAAATGGGAAATAGAAACCCACAAAACAAAAATGATGAGAACGAGAAGAAGAAGTCAAAGAGTTTATACCTGAGACTGATCTAGTGAGTGCAAACAGCGATGATGGCAACCGAGATGGCAGATTTCACTTGCAGGCGGTGGGTTTCTATTTTGAGCAATGAAGGAAGATTAAAAAAAATGAAAAACGGTGAAATTAGAGATTTATAAAGGAAAAATTTAATAAAAGGAAAGATCAATCCGGGAGGGTGCACAGAAAAGAGGTTAATGGTGGAGGGCTAGGCCAATGACCAATAAAGAAAAAAAAGGTGCGCAAGGAAGGATCAAATAACTAGATTCTAAGATTTCGATCTATAGTTTAGTAATCTGCAGACGCACCATACGAAGCTGAATCCGCTGAATTAGGGGAATCCACCGATCCAGGTAGGTGAGTTAATATATAACCAAAGTAAGAGCAGAAGGAAAATTCGACCAGAAGACTTGCTAACCCAAGCTCCCACGAAGAGAGATTTTTCAAACGAGTAGCCCTCATTCACCCACGCAGCTCACATTAAATGCGAAGTGATGAAAGAGGCGGACAGTTCAGTGTAAAAAAGTAAAAAAGGAGGGCAACCTGCTTGAACAAGTAATTTCTAATCTTATCTCGTTTCACTCTCAATACTAGAAACTGGGGAACTAGTGTTTGGAGAATGCCGAACAGCCCTACTCTAGGGAAAACCAGCCAGAACAGAAGACCCGATCACTAGCATGAAGACACCCCTGCTTGGTGTCAAAGCTGTTCAGGGTCAAGTATTCTAAAGCCAGTTGGGCTCGGATATTCCCATCCTGCTCGAGTAAGGCCATAAAAAGTAGGGATATCCTCAACCGCCGAGTGAGCCCTGGTCACATCATGGACAGTGCCAAAAACAGAAAGAGACCAGAGCTCGAGCAGAGCAAATCCAAGCATAGTATCCTCACCTCTGTAATTCATAACGGTGAACGCTTTCTCCGAGAAGCATAAAGTAGCCGCCAGACGCCCTCTACACCCTGACAACTTGTCACGACAATCGATAACTGGCAAACACCCCCACGCCATATGGTTTCATCACTGTTACCTATAATCGGCGCATACCCCTACAGTATCATTATTTTACACCTATCTACACGGCATCATCATTTGATCACGGTAACCCGTGATCGTCTGACACCCCATACCCCCAAGTTGTGCCACTGTGACCCATAGTTGTCAGAAAAATGCAGGCACAATAAATGCAGAGGATGGCGCCCAAGCAAGGATAGCGGGAAAAAGGGGGAATAAATATCAGACAAAGGGTGAGGTTAAAGAATTCTGATTCTTCTTCTTCTTCCGAATCTTTTTCAATCTTCTATTTTTCCTATTTCTCTCAGATTAAGAGAGATTTTACAAAGAATCAACCCGATTACTGACTTGAGCGTCAGAGGATTTTCTCCGAAAAAACACCCGACGATCCTTGATACTTTTTCTATGGATATAGATCGAAGGACGCCACTGCTTTAGTGAATGGAAAAACGTAGGAACTAGTCGGAAATCCTGCTCGAGCAACCAGCGACCAGAAGACAACATCACTATTTGGGAGTGACCAGAAAACCGTATCAATAATATAATTGAAGCATGACTATTAAATTTTAAAATTAACTCAAAATTATTATAGTAATTGTGCACAAATACAAGTGGTTGCATGAATTGTGTACTAAATGTTGTGCAATTTATTTATAGGTGTTACACAATAACTGCATTATTTCTTTAATTTGCAATACTAATAGATAATAATAAGGCAATTAAAAGTAAGTAACACTTGATAATAATCAAACTAATTTATAATAATATAAGGAAATGAAAATGAAATGAATACTCTCTCATTTGGGCGGGCAAAACTACCACCTAAATGAAATATTCTTTTAAACATTATTATTTTTTTATCGATAAATTTGGAAAATTTATTCTTTTATTCAAAGTATAAAAAAATCAAATTTTTATTCGTAAAATGAAAAATTAGGGCATAGCCGGCCCTAATTTTTTTCTCTCAACTCTCATATCTTCTCATCCACATCCGGCCATAATTAATTTTTTTATTAGTTGTTTAGAGAATAAATCAGAGTGACCTCAAGCAGACTACTATGACTAGATGATTATCTGGTGAGCTTAAGTAAAACACCTCAATTTAGTGGATATTTGATAACCATGAGCAGATTATCTTGCCCAGGTGAGCAAATCATCTGGAGCAAATTATTTTAACTAGATAAGCAGATCATCTAGAGTAGATTATCTTGAGGTAAGAATATTATCTCGACCAGATGAGCAGATCATTTGGAGTAAATTATCTTAACCAAGTGGTAGATTATCTCGACCAGGTGAGTAGATTAACTCGACTAGGTAGCAGAATCATCTAGAGCAGATTATCTCTACTAGGTGAACAGATCATCTGGAGCAGATTATCTTAACTAGGTGAGCAGATTATCTCGACCAGGTGAGCAGATCATTTGGAGCAGATTATCTCGATCAGGTGAGAAGATCATTTAGAGCATATCATCTTGACCAGGTGAGCAGATTATATTGATCAGGTGAGTAGAATATCTCGAGCAGATTATCTCGACTAGATGAGCAGATCATCTAGAGTAGATTATCTTGACCAGGTGAGTGCATGATAACTTCAAGCACAGCACTTCGACCAGATAGGTTTTTAGGAGGTATTGAACTAATTCACCAGAAAATAAGATTCGGGTTAAACCTCATTTATTCTCTCAAAAATATCCGGGCACGAAGTCAACTAGCAGTTATGTAACCGACCTACTACATTATAGTAATAATAAATACAATTATCATGATGATGAAGGGGGAAGGAGGATGAGGATTAGATGGATCAGTCTTTTAAGGAGGGGACCATCATGATAGAGAGGATTTTCTCTCTCAAAAGAGGTCTTTTTCTATTCTCTCTCTTCCTCTCACGATGAAAGGTTCTCTTCCTAACATTCTATTGAATATTCTAGAAAGGAGGAGAAAATTTTCTGATTTTAAAGCAATGGTATTCAAGACATATGAGAGATGATATAATTTTTCTCATAAAAACTTAATTACTGACTTGAGCATCGGAGGGTTTTGCCCAGAAAATATCCAGGAACCTCTGACTGTTTTTTTGTGATTTCAGGATATTTTTGGAGATTAGCAAGCTGCTTCGCCACCAAAAATAAATTTAATGATGATTCTGAAATCTGATATCAAGTTGTCAACCGACAGGACAAATTTAGGCATCAACATTAGTGTTGATCACTCTCTGATCTACACTCTCCATTGATATTTCGTGTCACAACTCTTCAATTTCAATTTCAATTTCCTTCTCCACTCTCCAATGTTGATCTGGTAGGCTTTTTTTTTTTTTTATGTAGTATCTAGTGTCTTTTTACATAAAAATTTTGAATGTGATTTTAGGTGACCTTAAGGAGAAAGTTATCAATTTTGGCCTCTCCTTACTTATTTAATTGTTTGGTATTATCTCTTTAATAATATGAATATTTTTTTTCTATTAATCGAATGGTGGTTCTGGTTAGGGTTGAAGCTACTGAAGGCATTTATAGAATGCAAAAATGTTTTGATAAGTGATTTCCTTGTGAACTTGGGAGTTTAAGATCTCAAGATGGTAAGTTTTCACTATTTTAAGTCATATTCAAGCTCTGTCATTTCGTATATAAATATACGAACAATTGATTCCCACATAATATAGTTTTGGTATAAAAAGTTCTTCCAGTTCCAAAAATTTTTCCCCACTGCTCTGTATTGTTCTATTCTATTTAAAAAATCTACCTTCTGTATTGTTCTGTTCTACTTATAAAATCTAGTATGTAAACAAAAAAGAAAAGATTGTCTTGTCTTTAGTATTCTGCTTGTGATACAAGATGCTGACTAAAGCTCATCATTGTCTAGTTAAAAGTGGTGACTTATATAGTGATTGATAATTTAGAAGTGATGCATGTGTCGACTATATCTTCTATGCATTTGCTCATTGAATTGAACGTTAAGGATATAGGTGTGCTTTAGGAATATCCATGAAATGAGAAATAAAAGTGTGTAAGGTTAAGATTGAGTTCAGTTATCTCTCATTAAAGCTGAGCTCACTCTCACCAACCAGCTAAATATCTCATCTTAGAAGGTCATTTACCAAAAAAAATCTCTTTTTATTTTTTAATTGGAGTTTCAAATTTTTTCTAGCTGATGAAATTTCTAAATTAGATCATATGTTTATGTTTTAACATAGTTTAAAGTTGTTTGTGTCCTATAAAAATTATAAATTTTATTTTTTCTTTTTCGTATGTATTGAGTCTAGATCAACTTGGGGAAATAAAAAGAAAAGAAAAGAAAAACACAATAGATTAATAGTTGTTATGATGTGTATTATGAGGAGAGTTTTGATGTAATTCTTTAATTTTGGAACTATATTATAGTTAGTGTTGGCAAAAATGTCTGGGTTGGCTCAAACGGCCTTGGCCCACATATAAAAACTTTAGACATGGGCTAAAAAATTTGAAGCCCACTACGAACAAATTTGGATAAGAGCTTTTATAAAAAATTTGGGCCCAAACCCGAGCTTTAATTTATAAATTAAAATACATTTTTTAATATATATATATAAATTTTTAAAATTAAGCCCAATTAGATTATATTAAATTAGATTGAACTATATATAATATTATATTTTATTTGGTGTAATATTGAATAGGATTACATTAAATTTAATTTAATGAATTAAAAATAATTCTTTAAATAGTTTAATTATTTTTAAATTATATTACTAAATGTTGAATTTAATAAATAATATGAAATAATATTATGATGAACCAATTGATAAATTTTTTTATTCAATATTATTTAATAATATATATAAATTATTAAATAAAATGTTATTATTATATTAGTTTATTTTTTATATTAGTATTTGTGGGTTACTATATTGTATTGTTAATATTTTGCGTATTGAATAATTATGTATAATTTAAGTTTTTTTTAGTTTATAGCTTTATTAAAAAATTATTTTAAAAAATTTAATAAAAATCTAAGTCCGACCTGACTAAGGTCCGCTCAATATAGATGGACTTTTTCAAGGCTTGACCTTATTCTTGAATGCATGGCCCGCATATTGCCTACTCTAACTATAGTTTTAACACATGCAAAATGAATCGGCATTCCATGCACAGGTCGTACACAAATCTTTATTATGCTAACTTATCTTTTCAATAAATTTTTTGTTTTATTTCTCCCCTTGTATGTTATTTGGTGATGAATATTTTTTATGATGTGTATCATGCAAATATGTTTACTTGATAATCTTTTTGAAATTTGGTGTTGGTAATAAAAAATCTAATATTTTTTTCCATAAAAAGAAGTTGGATCACTCAATTTATATGTTTTAAAAATTTTCAACTCAGGCCATATTCATGCATAATTTTAGCTACTCCATGTATAAATGGTACTTGGTATTTTATTATCATGAAATGAGTTCTTTTTTTTTTCAAGGTCATATGGTACTTGCTCTTATGGCGTGTTTGGTTTGAAGAAATATAAGAAGAGAAGAGGAGAAGAGAAGAAAGAAATAAGAGGAGAAAGACAAAATTCATGACTCAATCAAACAATGAAAATAAAATTAATCCTCTTTTTTTACTAATTTTCTCTCTTCCTTTTTGCTTTCCATTCTTTTCCTCTGCTACTATTTCTTCCAACCAAACATGGACTTAAAATATTTACATTATGGAAGCGGTAGCTATTACAATTTGGCTGCCAAGGCTCCCAATTTTTTTATTTTTTTATTCCCTTCTCTTGTGGTAAGGATTTTCTGCTTAACTGCATATGAGCTGTTGTGTATGTTTTATTTTATTCTTAGTTCAGCTTCTTCGAAAATTTGTAAATGAGATATTTGTTTCCTTGTCTGTTTGACTTATTCCTTTTATTTAGGATAAAAAGGCACTTAGTTTGGAAAAGCGCTTTGTACATTCCTTTTAAAAAGCAGTTATTTTTATTTAATTTATATACTTTCTGAGTTTTTATTTATAAAAAAATTGGGACAATTAAAAGTTAACTAGACTATAGCTTAACTAATAATTATGAATTTTTTTTTCATCTAATCATAAAATGACATTAAATAGTTACACAATTTTCTTGTTGATTTTCTGAGCCATTAGTGCTAATTGCAATGTTATAAGGTATGGCTGTTTTTTTTAAAGATTAAACACTACAGAAATGATATGCTTTTCTCATTTTAGCTTGCATCATCTTTAAATTTGTATTTGTGGATTTGTGACTTTCAGTAATTGACGAACTTGCTCAATAATCATTTGTTTTGTGCTTTGGTGCAAAATAGTTGTTGGTTTATATGGATTGAGATCTAGTGATTATTTGGATTAGCTGTGATGACTTTGTCTTTTTACTTCCATAATATTTCTTAAATTGTTAAGCAACAACATTTTGTTTGCTTCCTCAAATGGTATGAATGTTTTGCGTTCAATTCTCCTATTTAACAATTTATTGTTATCTCTCTAATTTTTCATTCTTTTCCTTTTGTTTCTTGAGTTTCTGTAGTCTTTAATTTTTCATTTAGAAGAATTTTGATTTGCTTGTTACAATGTCCTTTGATCACAGTAGTAAATAAAAATATGATATGAAGTAATCATTTGTAGCAAGAATGAAAATGGTATAAAAATAAATATTGAACTTATTATTTTAATTTGTATATTATTGTGGTTTTATTACACAATGGATGAAAATGGATTAAATAAGATTAGAAGTTTTCAACTCCTATTGTTGTATTATTTTTAACTAATTTTGTATGTCAATATGTTCAGTTCTCCTCTAGTGATATTATTAACGAGAAATTCTATTTTGAACTCAATTAATGTTTCCATTTGTTCAACAATGTTTTTTTTTTTTTGGGTTTAAGCATAAAAATAACATGAAATGACTAGATAATTTTCTTGTTTATTTTCTTAATCGTGAGTACTAATTACAATGTTATAAGGTATGATATATTGTTTTTGTATATTTGTTCATTTGCAAGGGTAAATGAAAATATGACATGAAACAATAATTTGTAGCAGAAATGTAAATGTAGAAAAATAGAAATTGAACTCTTGTTATTTTTAATTTCAGTATCTTTCTAGTTTTACTCTAATTTTAGGGATTGTGGATTATTCTTCTCCTTTTTTTATATTATTTTCTTGTGTCTATATGTTCAATTATATTTCAGCAATTCTATTAGTGATTAGGCATTTGTAAATGAAGATTCGGGTTAATTGAGTTTTTTTTACCAATGTGATTCATTTTTCTTTAGTTAAAATTGATATTTTTCTTGGTCTAAAATTATGAATTTAGATTTTTTTTTAATTTGAAATAGAGAATTCTTTTTAAGCGAAAAATAAGAGCAGGTCAATCTATGTGATTGTAATTCATAAATAATAACAATTGAAAGTGCTGATTGTTTCTAATGTTAAATTTTGAATCAAATTTGTGAGGTCTAATAAGTTTATGAAGATAAACAACATAGCTTTTAGAAATAATTTAACTCATGAAAAATTTGAGACTTATTTTGGAAATGGAAAATTATGTGCATACTTTTTTGTTTTTTCAGAAGATATACGCAATTAAACAAGAATGATACAAATTATAAACCAAAAAAATATGTTGTTAGCTAATTATGATTATTTAAATGGTAAATAAGTATAATTATAAGTAAAGGTCAAAAGCTCAATATTAGATGATAAAATTTATCATCAAATATGCTAAAGTAACAAATTACAATTTTAAATAGAAAAATTTAATAGATATTTCAAATAACTTAAGTTTTGTAACATATAAAATTTAATTGTTAAATCAAAATATTAATAATATCTTAATAATCTTAAAAGAGTACAATAATAGCATACATCATATATACATTCTTTTTATATTTAATTATAAATTTTATGAAGCATGACAGTAATAATAATAGTTGTAGTTATATAAAAAATAAATAATAATAGTAATCATAGTACAAGTAAAATAATAATACAACTTATAATAACTTGAATTTTTTATTTAAGTGATTAGAAATTAAAGAAATTATTTTGAAAACACAGTGGTAAAAATTTTATACAAATTAATTTTTTATTAAATTTATTTTAAAGATAAATATTTAGAATTAATTGAAATGATATAATGGACTATCTAACAAGAAAAAAATTATATATATTTAAAAAAAGATTAAGTAAGCTTGGTAAAATTTTTATACAAATTAAGTGTTTTTGATTAAATTTATTTTAAAAATAAATAATTAGAATGAACTAAAATGATAAAATAAGCTATCCAACAAAAAAAAATTGAGATATTTTAACAAAAATACATTAAATAAGCTTCAATTTTATAAGTTAAAATATATTTGTAACTTAACTTATATGGTCATAACTTTAAAAGCATAGTAATTGCAATCATCCTTACTTGTTATTTAAATATTTACCGTTCAAGTTATGAAAAATTAAAGAGTTATTTGAAAAGTAAAGAGATAAATGAAAATAAATGCATAAGTTTATTTTAAATATAACTAAATACTATAAATTAAAATGATAAAATGAGAATAAATATGTATAAAGATTAAAAGCTCAAGTATACATACAAAATCAAGTTCAAAAGATCTCATGAAGTAATGAAGCTCATGAGGCAGGATAGTAATAATAACAATTGTGGTAAGAGTGAAAAATAAATAATAATAGTGATAATAATACAAATATAATATAATAATATTTATAATTAATAACATAAATTTATTTTTGAAGTAATAAGAAATTAAGAAAACTAATTTGAAAATAAATTAGAGTGGTAAAAATTTAATTTCAATTCAAAAGTCTTAATTCTTGATGTATTTTAGTTTAAAGATAAATAAATATAATTAATTGAATGATAAAATGCACACAACATTTACAAAGATCAAAAGTTAAGTATAAATAAATTCAAGTTTAAAAAATATCATGAAGTCAATTGATCCAAAAAAAAAAAAAGATAATTCAACACAAATAAATTAAGAAAGTTTTAATTTTTGTAAGTTTAAATATTTTTATAACTTATGTTATCATAACTTTTAAAAATAATTTTTTTGGGAAGCATAGCAATTACATGCACTCTTACATTTTATTTTTTATTTAAAGAAATTATTTTGGAAAGTAAAGAGAAAGATGAAAATAAAGCATTAATTTATTTTAAGGATAACTGAAAATGATAAACTAAAATGATAAAATGAGAATAAATATGTATAAACACTAAAAGCTCAAGTATATATGGAATCAAGTTCAAGAAATCTCATAAAGTAATGAAAATAGAAAGAAGAAAAAAAAGACTTAGATTATGAACCTAAAATAGTGGAAAAGATTAAGGATTGCAATAAAGATTTTTCAGCATTATTTGATAAGTTAATATTTACTAAAATAGTAAGGGGTCAAATATAATTCATCTTATTAATATTATTGTTTTTCATAATACAAGTAACTTTAGAATTTAACCCAAATAACTAGAATCTTACTAAGTTAATTGGAATATTGAACGTAAAACTAGTAGAATAATAATTGAAACATATAAACACATATACAAGAAAATATAACTCAAGGACTCACCTAACCAAAAATAAAATTATAAAAAATAAATTTGGTACTTAACCCCCCAAAAATTAGAATTTTACCAAGTTAATAGAAATATTTAATACAAAAGTAGATGAACAATTAGGCTGAAACACATGAATTAATAAGAGAGAAAATATAACGAAAATTACAAACTCATCCAATTGGAGATGAAAGTTATTTAGAATCTAACAAAAAATATTAATATTTAACAAATTTAGTATGAATATTAAACACAAAACTAGTGAGACTGATAAGTTGAAACATATGAATCTATATATGAAAATATTTAACCAAAACTAGAAACTAATCTAACAAAAAAAGTAGTTTTGATATTTACCTCAAATAACTGAAATCTTATCAAGTGAATATGAATATTGAACACATAACCAGTGGAATAATAGTTAAAACATATGAATCAAAATGAGAGAAAGTGTAATGATCATCTAACGAGAAATGAAAATTATTTGAAATCTAACTTTAAAAATTAGTATTTAACGAATTTAGTAGAAATATCAAACACAAAACTAATGACTAATAAATTGAAACATATAAACTTATAACTAAAAAAGCTTAATCAAAATTAGAAACTAATTTAACAAAAAATATAATTATGTTATTTAACTCAAATAATTGAAATCTTAACAAGTTAAGTGGAATATTGAAGCGAAATTAGTGGAATAATGGTTGAAATATATAAACATAAATAAATCCAGTTAAACATATAAAAAGCCTTAGTTGGCTTTCAATTTTTTTTCGGATGATTATCATTTTATTTGTTATTTACGAAAAATGACTCAGTTAAATTTTAAAATTATGAAAGTATCTCCACTAATTTTTAAATATTTCATATTGTCCCTATTTCAAATGTTTAATTTTAAATAATTTGATTAGTTATTAACATTTCATGAAACTTGATTAAATTAAGACGCAAATATAAAAATAAAAAATAATCATAACAAAACGTTAGTATAATAGTTAATGAACCAAACTTTACTTTTTTTTTTTCTATTCAAGCAAAATCAATTATTTAGTCTTTCAACATTAATTTATAGGTAGCAAGTTTAGCTCATTCTAACTTTCTATTTTCTAATTAATCTTTCTATCTAGTTTTAAAATTCTTAATTTTATCATGAATTCATGATTGCTTTATGTGTTGTACTATATGAATATTTTTTTTATTATTAAAAGATTTTAAGAACAAATTAAGTGATAACTTCATTGCCTTATATTGATAATGAAACTATCGTGCATTATTTTCAACACATAAAATTATGAGGAGTCTTCAATGAAAATAATTGTAATTCCTAAACTTATTGTTAATGAATATTATAGTTGTAATATTATATATTTTTATCTAACTTTTTAGAAGTGTATTATATATTAAATAAGATTTCGATCATATGCAAGCAAATACACTACATAAGGAGTACGATTATACATGTAGTAAGCTCCTATTTGGAATCTATGAGACCCACAACACAATTCACCAAATAAGAGTTTATCGTACGTGCAGTTGCACCCCTGAGTCATGCTTGATTTTAAGTGAGCCCCAATTCAATGAAAATTCTAGTTACATCCCTACATATAAACATATGTGCGAGAAAATATCACTCAAATTATATATTTACCTAACTAAAAATAAAATTATAAAAAATAAATTTAGTACCTAACCCAAATAATTAAAATCTTACTAAGTTAATAGGAACATTCAACATAAAATTATAAGAATAATTAGTTGAAACACATAAACTAATAAAAAAAAAGTATAACAAAATTTAGGAACTTATTTAATGAGAAATGAAAGTTACTTAGAATCTAACTCAAAATATTGATATCTAACGAATTTAGTGAAAATATCAAACACAAAACTGGTGAATTAATAAGTTGAAACATGTAAATCTATAAATGAAAAAAACTTAACTAAAATTAGGAACTAATCTAACAAAAAAAAGTAGTTTTGATATTTAACCCAAATACTTGAAATTTTAAATCATAATATTAAACACAAAACCAGTAGAATAATAGTTGAAACATGTAAATCAAAAGGGAGAAAATATAACTAAAATTAGAGACTTAACTAACTGAAAATAAAATTATAAAAAATAAATTTGGTACTTAACCCAAATAATTAGAATCCTACTAAGTTAAAAAATATACAACATAAAAGTAGATGAACAATTAGTTGAAATACATGAACCAATATAAGAGAAAATATAATAAAAATTAAGAACTCATCCAACAAGACATGAAAGTTACTTGAAATCTAACTCAAAATATTGATATTATGAATTTAGTAGGAATATCAAATACAAAAGTGATGGACTGATAAGTTAAAACATGTAAACTTATATATGAAAAAATTTAACCAAAATCAAGAAATAATTTAACAAAAAAAATTAGTTTTCTTATTTAATCCAAATAACTGAAATCTTACAAAGTGAATTGAAATATTAAAAGTAAAATTAGTGGAATAATAGTTGAAACATATAAACCAAAAAAAAGAGAAAGCATAACTAAATTTAGGAATTTATTCAATGAGAAATAAGCTTACGTAGAGTTTAACTTATAATATTAGTATCTAACAAATTTAGAATGAAAATTAAGTACAAATTAATGGATTGAGAAGTTGAAATAAATGAACATATTAGTGAGAAAATTGAACTAAAATTAGGGACAACTGAAATTAAATTGGAACTTCCATATAATATATTGATATTTAACCAAAAGAGTTGGGATATGATTATTTATTTTTTTAACTTTTATTTAAATTAAAAATATTTTTCTCACTTAAATAATTTTTATGTTAATTGTTTATTATTAAATAAACTGCCGGTAAAATACCGGTTGTTTAAATTGTAAAAGTAGGCTGTATGTGTCACAACAATGCACCCTAGGATGACCCGCAAAAGAGAGGGGTTGTTGTTGTTATTGGCGGTCACGTGGAAAGAGGGCATTTGTTCACGTGTGGAAATGAAATGCACTTGACCTAGCTAGTTAATAATTTGTCTTATACATCTCTATTACTGAGGATATTATATATATTTTTTAAAATTATAAGAGATGATTGATTAGATTATAATTTATATTTACATGAGATAATTATTGAAATTAATTTACATTAAATTTTATATAGTACATGACAATAATAGAATTAAAACTTATTATACATATAATTTTATATATGAAGATTATGATGGAATTGTAATTTGGCATTAAATCATTTGTAGACAACTTTTCATTGGTTGAGGAGCATTTTAACCGGAAAAATTTATGCCTTCCACGGCATTCGTATGTTCATCGAATAAAAATATATAAGACTTTTTTTAAAATATGAATTTGCATAAAATAAAATGACAAACCCTTTAAACATACATCATAAAAAGTACTACTATACAAGTCATTTAAAGAAAATCAATATTTATAGTTGATACATGATACATTCATATTATATATATACTTAAACGAAATTAAAGGATCAAACTTGAAATGTATGTAAATTCTCTTAAAACTCTTTTTAACCGTCAACTCTAGCATTAAGATAATGAATAATGCTATATATTTTAATTTTTTAAAATTATTTCAAATTATTTGATATTTATTAATTAATTAGTGAGATAATATAAATGATTTACTTAAATTTTATAAAAAATTATTTATCACTTAATTAATGACATATATTTAAAATAAAATTTAAAATAAAAAATTTAAGAAATCTATCCAATACTCGTGTATTTAGTCCTCAAGTTCAAGTGCTGTGGAGTGTGGAACTTTCTTGTTTTTCGGCTTGGGCTTGGTCTGGAACTAGGGGCCATAACATCTGCATAACCAAGCCCTCTCCTTTTAGTGGGGAAAAACATGAACAGAACGCTCGCAAAAGCCCCAACTAACATTGGCAAATACATCAACAGTACATTTGCTTTAGGCCATGGATGTGAGAAATAACACCTGCGCACATCAGAGTTAGTTGTTGCAAACACCAAGAACACAAGTACAGATGCAAATGCATGCACAAAATCAATCCAACTGATTTTATACTCCTCCAAAGATACCTTCTTTTTCTCAATACCCTTGTCCCCATCTTCAACATCATTGTCAACTTCGTCGTCCTCGTAGTTTTTGTTGAAGATGTGTAGGCCATTGATAGTGGCAATACCATGGTAGAGCTTGCCTTTGTAGATATAGCTATCAGTGAATGAGGAGAGAAAGCATACAATTGAGCAACACGCAATGGAAAATATAGTGAGGTACTTGTGTGCAGCTAGGCATGTGCCATTGTTTGACAATGAAGGCATAAGTGCTTGGTATGCAAGAGCTGTGCCCGTTGGCAAAAGATTTGCAAGATTTGCTGCCGTTGACAGACTGTTTGGCTTATCTAGACTTGAAGCCATGGGGAGAAATATTATATTATGTTAGTTTCGTGAGAATTTGATTGCTTAGCATGATTTGTTAAATGGGCAGGAATTTATAGGCATCTGAGGTGATGGCCCATTTGTAAATGGGGATTATGATTGCTTAATATGAGAAGAAGCGTCAGGGAATCCAAAGAGTTCCCAATTAATTTGTTAGCCATAGAAATTATATATGGAACCAACATGTCATTTACATATTCCATATGTAATGTTACAAACTTTATGCCTGCAACTTCATCTTCAGATGATAATCAGACATTATACATGCTTCCAAACCCTTGTAGCACTCAATCTTTTTCATGCTTTTTATATGCGACTATCTTTGCTTTCCAGTGGCTCAGATGAAAATAGAATAATTTTTAATTTTACCTTTATACTTTCAAATGATCAATCTGGATAGAAACGAAAGAGAATCTTAAACAGCAATTAATTAAGTGGAAGAACCTAAAGAACACTAAAGTGAATGGAACTTATTCATCGGAATTATTTGATCAGAGCTGAACCTATAATCAATCATATAATCTTTTTGGCACTAAGAGCAGGGAAATGTATACTTTATTGTTTGCAATAAACCGTTACAATTTCCTTAAATTTCCTTTCCAATAATAATTCCATGCCCTTTGAGTTTGAACTATTTAAAGTTTACAAGGAGACCGTTCTTAATATAATATTAAGATGTGGAATAAAAAAGATAATAAAACTGAACCGTGAGAAATTCATCTCCATGTAGAAAATGGATTCATAGATGCTTGTATTTCTTCCAGTGTTCGTCCTTTGGTCTCTGGTACTAGCTTTGCTACAAACAGAATGGTTAAGCCGCAAATGGCTGAGAATGCAAAGAATATTCCTGGTGAATTAAGAGAGAGAGAAAATGAAAGATATCAGAATATAACGGTGTATGGTTTGTGTATCATATGATAACTCGAGAACACAAGAGGAATTGAAACGAGGCATTACCTGTGGAGCTCCATTTCATTAGAAAATTGAAAGTGAAAGAGATAATCCAAGACCCTAACCAGCTAACCAATGTTACAAGGCTTCCAGCTGAACCTTTCATGTTTATAGGGAATATCTGAAGTGGTAAAATTAATGAATTCAGTTGAGTTACATGTCTTAGTCTCATATTATAGATAATTCACTCTGAATACCATCAATCAAAATGTGCAGAGTTTAAATCTTTAATGTACCTCTGACATTATAACCCAAGGTATCCCTCCCATGCCTAATGAGAATGATCCTGTGTATACCTAATTGCATGGTCGAAAATATGAATAAAGATATTATTTCAGCATCCAATCTGCAAAAGCTATAACTTAAAGCAATACTTTTGGATAGTATGTAATCAATCCGAACCAGCTCAGAGCAAATGGTCTTAAGTTGAGAATTCAGAGAAAAGCCTTCCTTGTGTTCATTTTTATTTTCATACAAAGCAAGAGGAAAATTTTTAGTGAATTGTCATTACCAGCACTCCAACTAGTGCTAGAAAAGGAGCTGACTTTATCCACTGTTGAAGGTCCTGTAAACGAAAAAAATTGTATATTTTCAATGGAGATTTTGGAATGGGGAAAGAGCGATGCAACAGATAATTAAACTTATTTAAGAACCTGGAAGAGAAATGACAATGCGGCTAGGAGGCAACCCAAACATGTTCCAGCTGCAGACACCTGAAAGCATTAGCAGACTTCAGCATAGGCTAATAGTACAACTCAATCCAAACATGGAACATATTCTTTTGCTTCTTACCAACAGAAGTGGTCGTCGTCCAGATTTGTCCATTAAAAGTACTCCCAACAGTGTCATTGGAATCTGCAGAAGCCAATTCGCAATGCTTTAGAAAAGCCTCTACCAGATTAAAAAAATTTAATTACAGCTCAGGGTAAATTACCTGAACAACAACCATCGCGATCATCCCAATACTACCAGAAAACCCTGTCATACAATCAGAGATTAGAGCATTCACCTTCTCTCATTTCTTTTTATCCTGTTGATTGTATGAAGTATTGACAACGAGCCTTCACTTACCAGCTGATACAAATATAGAACTTGCATAAAATGCAATTCCATTGACCCCTCCAAATTGTTGCAGAACCATCAAGCCAACACCAACCTGAAAATAATTTTAAATGCTCCATAAAGTAAAACAATTTATAATATAAATTATCCAAAGGAAATTTGCCTCAGCTAGATTGATTTTAAGAAGCTCACAATGAGGGAATGTGCATATTCCCTTTGGAACAACTCAAGAATACCACCTTCAGAAAGCCTCTGAAGGGTTTCTGTGTACTCCTGTAAAATGAAGCAAGGCCACTCAGTTTTGGTTCTTACTCGAATCAGATGGATCAAACATTTCTTATGAAGTTAAGAAATTACTATAATCTCGGCTGCCTCTTCAGAAATATCAGCATTTGACCCCCTAAGGCGCTGCAGGGCAGCTTCAGATTCTTTTCCTTTACCAGTCTTTGCCTGCAAACAATTCATAAATTGTTGATGTTAATGTAAACCCCAAATTGAAAGAACCTATAAATTAATGCAAGTGACTCACCAGCCATCTTGGTGATTCTGGGATGAAGCATAGACCTATAAGCTGTACTAAACATGGAACAGTTCCTAAAATCAAATAAAATGATTCCATTAATTATTACAAAACCCCTCAAATTAGAATTAAACAGCGTAGGAACAGACAAAAATTACCAATCAGAGCCAAGATCTGCCAGTTCAGAAAAGCTCCAATGAGATATGTCATTGACACACCAATACATATCATCAACTACACAAGAGTGAAGATTAGATATTTAAGGATGTAATTATAATCAGATAATGGCTAGACCATTTTACATAGGCTCTAGTGTCACCTGATGGACTGTTGTATATCCTCCTCGAAGATTTTTGGGTGTGATTTCAGCTATATACACAGGTACCTGTCAATGGGAATTAGAACGGTTTCATCTGCCTCCTCAGAAAATAGTCAAACTTGAATTGCAATGCTCTCAACAATTACCACGTAAGAAAGGAGGCCCATCCCATATCCTACCAACAGTCTTCCGAGGTCTAGCCACCAAGCAGCCTTTCAGAAACAATGAACTTTCAACACTGAATAAGTATGAGAAGACAAGCAAAAGAAATCTTTCAAACATGTACCTTTGAGAATGTAATTATAACCCATCCAATGATGCAAAATATTTCTGAGAAGCCCATTGTCTGCTTCCACAAGGCAACCAAAAGTAAAAAATCAGGCATTTGAAAGTAAATAAGAATGGAAATTCTACAACATGGCTATAAACAAAAATGGATTAGTGAGAAATACTTACACCTCTTCTGCCAATGTAATCTGCTATTTTCCCACTCATTATTGCACCTACCATAGCTCCAATTGTCAATATTGAACCGAAAAGTGAATACTGCAGATGACCCAGAAGAGAAAACTTACAAAGGGCAAGCACAATGCAAATGAAAAAGAGAACAAACAAAGAAAAGCAATACAGTATATTTCAACTTAAACTGAGCAAACACAGAGCAAAATTCATTATTTATATGCCTACCTCCGCGACGGAGAGACCCAGATCATTGGTTATTCCAGACTGAGCAGGTGATGAATATCCAATCTACAAATTAGTCAAAAAATTTTAGTCAATCCCAGAATTCAGATGACCAAGCAAGCAGTTTGCGATCCTACACATTAGGCCTAAATATCATTTTGAACTCAAGATAGTAACAAAAGATTGCCTGCCGCTTATTCAAATTATCATTCTCAGAGGACTTATTACATCCTTGAACATTCTTAATTACATAAGAGAGATACACAATTCATTTATCAAATATATTATATTAATAAATTTGTAACAGGGTACTGTAGAATCAAGAGAGTACTACTTACAGCAGAACCAAAAACATAAGAACCACAGACAGCAACAAAAGTGCTGAGCACAACAACACTCGTGGCAGAAGCACTTCCACTTCCACTCTCACCATCGCCACCACCATGACGACGTACCCGAGACTTCTCCTTAAGCAAAGAGCTCGATAACCCTTCTTCCATAACACTTTCTTTGCCCATGATGACAAAACTTTCAAACAAACATTATCATCAATCCTTTGAGAGATTTCTTAAAAGGTAAACAGAAAACTGAGACTACTTTACATCTACTTCAGGATTTTTCGACAAAAAGAAAAGATAAGGGTGGTTGACTGGATACGGATGGTCCCATATGAGTGACTTGGAACGTTTTCTGTCTTGGTTGCGTATGTAGTTTGCTCCTGTTTATTTATAGCAGGTGCTGCCGTGCTGTTCCACCTCACGTACTGTTTTTTCACAACAATTTTGTTAAAAAATGCCAAATTTCAGATGATGAGAATGAATGTGAATCATATTTAATAATGAATAAGATCCGACATAGATGATGAGTACGGGGGTTGGTGACTAAGCGCCAAACATACTCTTATTAAGAAAATTGGCAGGATAATAATAATTTTCAGTTATTGATTTTCTTTGTGTTTTCACAAATATAGTTCGTCAACTTGTATCAAATAAGTCGCTTGCCCATAGTAAACTGAAAAGACTATGTTGCACTTATATTGTCGATCCTTTTTGAATATTTTACTTTTAGTCGGTTTTGTTATAGCGTTAGCTCATTTAATACGTATTGGACAAATATATTCTTGTTTGTAAAACATAAAAGTCAAGGATACGCATGTTTTTATTCAATTAAATTTAGAAACGTGTCCCTATAAACAAGTTTTTTTTTTAAAAAATTCACCCTTACTTCTTGAGGATCAACTTTAGGGTGAGTAGTTAAATAAAGTTGTTTGAAAAAGACATTAATGACAAACCAAATAAAATTTGACTTAAAAAATGAAATATAATTTTCAAAATTATAAAAAGTTAAAAATAATAATAAGTGAAAAATAATAACTACTTTACTCCTTTAGAAAAATAATGTCAAACTTGTTCTTTCAAACATATTATTTACTTAAAATCTCATAAAAGTCATAAATGGTCTCAATTCATTATTCAAAGAATATTAATGGCTTGTACTACATTGCTTTTTGGGCATGGAGTTGTTGACAAAGTTGATTATTTAAAAATCTAATATAAAAACGCTTTCTAAAGAATCTAATAAAACGATAACTTTAGTATTAACGGGAAGTAAACAAATATATAATTGTTATAAAGTAAATAGAGAAAGATGAAAGGGGTTGATTGTAAGAAACCAAATTTGAGAGAGCAAATGAACTTAACTCGAATTCGGGATGATTCAATTGCGTTTACGTTTGGTCACTATTTATAGTAAGCCAATCAACGAATACTAAGACAGGTGTCAACAGTAGGGCTTGCATCAAAACTTAACGTATTAATTGGTAAATTAGCAAAATGGATGCCAAGTGGGCTCCATGCAGTTGCATTATTGCATTATTTAGCAAAGTGCAAATTGATACAAGCAGTGGCTCCAAGTAGTTACCAAACAAGATTTTTCTTCCGCTTGCATAATTGCATTTTTGAAACAACTAGGCCATATGGAGAATCAACAGAACTCGGATGAAGAATTAATAGCAAAGTCTTCACTTACTCAGCCGAATCTTACAATAACTACAAATGAAATTGGTGAGGGCAGTGGCTTGCCAGAGATTGATAATTCTTCAGCTACACCTGTCGTTGCTCTTAGCACCTTGGTAGCCATATGTGGCTCATTTGCTTATGGCTGTGCTGTAAGTTTTTTTTTTTTAACAATTTTTTTATTTTATGAAGAAATTACTAATTCCAATGAAATTGAGTCTTTATTTGATTTCTAATTTTCTATCCTATCTCAATCGTGTGGTTGGTATTAATTAAGTAAGCGTACATGACTGACCTGCTTGAGTATATTGGATTGTTGCACAGTTTCATTTATGCTTTGAAAGGCAGCTCAATCATCAGTCAACAATCAACAGCTCTTTAAGCCAATAACATGTTAGGATCTTGTGCTTATTATATATATTTGTTAATTATATCTGCTTGTAGGTGACTTTATTTGCTATCTTAAGCATAAAAGTAATCTATTATATAATATATGCTAAAATCCCGAACGGGCATGAAGTTTTCTTCGGAAGTTGTCATTCCAATTTATTTTTTATATTTTATAATTTCACGGTAGTTGTCGCACACTTTTTTTTTTTTTCCCATTTGCCTCTCGCTCTTTTATTCAAGAAAAATAATCATGGAGACATCAGAAAGCTTGAAGGAAGGACTGATTCCGGGTCCTCCATTTCTTGTGCGAAGGCCTGTAATTATTAATAATGAAATTAGTAATGTTAGTGGCTTGCAAGAAAGTGGTTCTTCGGCTACATCTGCTGTTATTTTCAGTACCTTGGTGGCCGTGTGCGGTTCATTTGCTTATGGCTGTGCTGTAAGTTTGATAATTGTTTTGCTTCTATCAGAGCAAATCAATACATTTTACTTGCAAGATTAATCTCTATATGCTTGAAGATAATAGGTGTTCAGGAAGCTGTTTCGAGTGAAATCACTTTCATCATAGACCACTAGTCAAACTATTAGCTTTTCGTTGACTGCAGTAATGGTTATTTGATTGATTGATTGATTGATTGATTATTGTTTTCAGATTGGATATTCATCGCCTGCTGAGTCTGGAATCAGGGCAGACCTGGGACTCACTGTGACTGAAGTAAGTTGACGAAGCCCAAGTTGTCGATGAATGCAGAATCTAGAAATAAATAAATAAAATCATATAAACTTTGGCAACAATTTGTCACTCTTGATGCACATGCACACACCACATCTATTAATGTTTATGCAGGTTAACTTAATTGATCATTTCCATTCTATGATCTTTATATATTTTGATTCCTCTAATTGACCTTATCTTTCCCTTATTCTTCTCATTCTGCAGTACTCAATTTTTGGTTCAGTATTGACAGTTGGAGGAATCATAGGGTCATTAGTAAATGGGAAAACAGCAGACCTTATTGGTCGAAGAGGTGTAAGTCATCCAATCTTCCCCTTAATGTCTCAATGAATAGTATGAGTTTTCAAATTTTGAACACTGTGATCTTTCTTCTACCTTTATTAATAGAGTTTTAATTAACTGCAAGTGCAACAGGCAATGTGGCTATCTCAGCTATTCTGTATTGTTGGGTGGCTGGCAGTAGTATTCGCAAAGGTTTTTTTCCTTTAGCTTCTCAGTGTCATCACTATCCTGCTTGGTTGGCTGTCTACATGAAAACTGTACTTAGAATTTTAATTTGGAATCAAATTTTTCCTTTTGGGTTCAAGTTGCATATCAAGCTCTATCTACTTGTAAAATGGTATGTTGAGAGCTACAACTTACTTCAGTACTTGTTGATAGCATGCTTGGTCGCTTTATCTTGGACGATTTTCACTTGGGATTGGACTTGTACTTATGGCTTATGTGGTAAGTGATGTGAACAATTTCATGGTTGCTTTATTCACGTGGGAGGTGTCTGACAGCATTTGCATAATTGTTGCAAGACAGATACCTGTATATATCGCTGAAATAACACCGAAGAACATCCGGGGAGCATTTACAGCTGCTTTTCAGGTATATCTGTGTAACTTATAATGATGATATTGCTTGTTTAATTTATTATTAATAAGCATTTACGTTGTCATCAACTCTGCAGTTCTTGCTTACTTCTGGTCTTTCATTAATGTATTTGGTGGGTACTGTTGTTTCCTGGCGAGCCTTGGCTCTAATTGGTAGCTTCTGCTTCCCCTTCTGTTGATTGCATTTGCTTAATTGCTAAGCCCTTTAAGATTGCTGATGTTTCTTTTTCATTTAATTTTCAGCTGCTGTTCCATGTCTGTTGCAAGTTGTTGGTTTGTTCTTCATTCCAGAGTCACCAAGATGGCTGGTTAGTCCAAGTCAAATGTCCATAAACTTTTTTCCTGGGGGAATTTAATTCTGTAAAAAGCAGAAACTGGAGTCGCTAGCTTTTTGTTTAAGCTGATGTGTATTTCTCTTTGCAGGCAAAGATTGGTAAAGAAAAAGAGCTAGAAGCTACTCTACGGCGCCTTAGGGGAAAGACTGCAGATATTTCAATGGAATCGGCTCACATCAGAGTAAAATTTTTAACTCTAATGTCTGACTATCCAATAAAAAAAAAAAATACATGAAAATAACTATATTCTACTGGCACAAAACGAGGAATGAGCATCCCATTATTATTGTACAGGAATATACGCAGACATTTGAGATGGACTCAAAAGTTGGAATTTTTTACCTGTTTCAGCGAAAATACGCTTATTCACTCTTAGTGAGTCCTTAATACTTGTATTTATACTTTTTTGATCTCATTAATTGCCAGTCCTATGATTTTCATATTAGATTATTTAAATGGTTTAGGTTGGAGTTGGATTATCAGCAATGCAACCACTAGTAGGAGCAACTGCAATTCAATATTATGCCAGCTACATATTTTCAAAAGCAGGTAAACAACAACATTTTGTACTTCTTCATAGAACTTATGGATTTTGAAGGAAATGCAGTATGAATCTTCTTTTTGTAACAGATTTTTCGACAAAAATTGGGAGTATATCATTGGCTATCATTCAGGTAATTGACCATCAATCAAACATGGGATATTTCCATTTGAAATACTCAGGAACATACGATTTCTTTTACAGCTTCCGGTTATTGGTGCATCCGTGATCCTGACAGATAAATTTGGAAGAAGACCACTTCTTTTGGTAAACATTTCAGAGAAATATATTCATCCCAAAATTATTAATTCAGAAGGATGGCTAATTTATATGGCTAAATTATGGTGAAGTAATATATTTATAAATTCATCTATTTGCAGGCTTCTACAATTGTAATGTGCTTAAGTCTCACTATTATAGCTCTGGCATTCGGCGTGCAGGTTCTTCTGGAACAAAATTTATACACTTCTGCAGTTCTAGTTTGCAATTCTGTTTTGACATTTATTGATTATTGCTTAAAATTTTTATGTGCAGGGCACACATCATTGGAAGGAGGTTACTTCAGTGCTGGTGTACATTGGCATAATGGTAATATATTCTATGTAGAAAAGGGAATCTTGTCTCTATATATTATGAGAGCTTACATTAGAGGGTTTGCTGTAAAGATTTTTTTTTTGGTTTTTAATTGTTTTGTCTATCAATTTGGAGCAAAATGTGACTAATTGACACTGAATCTACAATCAGGGGTTCAGTGTAGGTTACTCAATAGGCTTGTCAGGATTACCAAGTGTCGTGATGGCAGAGGTATCTGACTACTTGATCTAGCTCTACATCTTTTCATGAATATCTCAACCGGAGTCGATACATAAGCCATTTGAACTTCCATTTTCAGATATTTCCTATAAACATGAAAGGTTTAGCAGGAAGCCTGGTGATTTTTCTCCACCACTGCATCAATTGGGTTGTTACATTCACGTTCCATTTCATGATGGAATGGAGCAAAACAGGTATCTGAAACCCCAATGTTTATACATTTTTCCATTTCGCAATCCTCTTTTCTCTGTTGTTGCTCCCTAATTACAAGTCTGTGTTGGCTACTCTGGCAGGAACATTTTCTATATTCTTGGTCATATGCGCCGCAGCTGTCGCATTCGTTGCATTCCTTGTGCCGGAGACCAAGGGACGAACACTTGAAGAAATACAAGTATCGATTACAAAGCTTTCTCAGTGATAAATCAACATCACTCTACTGCCAGAGACCATCAATTACAAAGCATTCTCAGTGATTAATCAACATCACTCTAGATTAAATTGTACTGAACTAAAATGTATTAAGTTTAATACGGTACTGGATTATATTGTCTATTAAAAAAATTAATATTAATACATTAATAATTTTTTTGTGTACTTTATATTCTTATTAATTAATAAAAGAATAATATTTTGTAATTTATATTATTATTTTTAATGAAATACAAAATACAAAATTTGCACCGCCGGCTAATGCTAACCACCAGTCCGGAGTCAAATTTTATAGTGTTGTCATCCTGGCCCAGCCAGTGGACAGGGCCGAAATTGTAATAGCCTTTCCTAGACTTTTCCGTCATTTCATGCCATGGAACTCAAGGATTTTATTTTATTTTATTTTATTTTGATTCCTTATTTAGCAGGATAATGACTTTCGTTGAAACTTTTCTCCAGTCTTCACATGTACAGCTTGCTGCTTGCTTGCATGAAAAGTGACGTCCCGTTGATTTTTCCATTTTTATGTAATGCTACGTTGCAATCAAAGGCCTACTCATTGGAGCGGAATGTATAGTCTGCGTCAGAATGAGACAGGAAGCCATCTAAAATCAATATCACCTCCCTCACCTACATAATGAGTATTTGGCTTTAGGAAGGACAGTGCTTATTAGCAAGTCTCTACATGACTCACTAATTATTATTCTTATTTTTTGCTCTTTGAAAGCAAGGGAATGAATAAAGCGTAAATTTATATTTTTACAATCACCTTGACCACGTTCTTAGAAAAAAATAAAAAATAAAAAAATATATTGGTATTAGTATTTTCTCTTTTATATTGATTACAATGGCCTGAAACAATAGTCTTAAGCACTAAGTAAGCCGTGATGCACGTCGATAGAAAAGAGGAAATGTAATCACTGCTGCCACAGAGAGCCCAAGGCCCTCCACGATTTCGGAATTCGGATTCAGCAGAACATTCCAATGAAACTAATTGCATGCCAACGGCAAAAACCAACTATTTCAGATAATCAATTCCTGTCAGTTGACATGGGACAATTAATTTATCATAATATTTATTTAAAAAAAATGCCAAGTGGGCTCCATGCAGTCGATTATATCAATTTTTTTACACTTTTTAAAGTCCAAAAAAGTTGTTGTTAGACAAATACTTTTTCTTGTACTTGCTTCTGTGAAAGGATTAGGACATGGAGAATCCAGAAACCTTGAGGGAGGGATTAATAGCAAAGTCTTCACATGCTCAGCCAAACGCTTTAATAATTACAAATGAAGTTGGTGAGGGCAGTGGCTTGCCGGAGAGTGATAATTCTTCAGCTACACCTGTTGTTGTTCTTAGCACCTTGGTAGCCATATGTGGTTCACTTGCTTATGGCTGTTCTGTAAGTAGGATGCCGTTATCATGCGTGCTATCTACTTTTGTTTGTTTCTTGATCCTAAATTTGAAGAGGAACTATGAGTAAATTACAATAAAATTGAGTTTTAATTGATTTCTAATTTTCTATCTTACCTCAATGATGTGGTTGGTGTTAGGTAAGCTTACACGACTGCTCCAGTACTTTGATGTTAGATAGTGGGTATTTATCAAATGTTCTTCACTTTCAGGAAACAGTGGAATAGTGTATTTTGGTGGCTCACCAACTTGAGCAAATTGGATTGTTTCAAAGTTTCATTTTTGTTTTGAAAGGCAGCTAAATCATCAACTAACAATCGACAATTACTTTAAGCCAACAGATTGTTAGGATCTTATATACATATGTTTAATCTATGTATGTTGTTAGTATAATAATATATGTTAGTAGGTGACCTTAGAGAGAACCGTTAATCAAAACTTTCATCATCAAATGCATGAAACGGGTGGATTATCCTAATCATAAAAATTATCTATTATAATATATACTAAAAATTCAAATGGGTATAAAGATTTCTTCTGCAGTTGTCATTCCAATTTCTTATTTCATAGTTGTCAAATGCTTCTTTTTTCCCATTGCTTCCCTTTCGTTCAAGAAAAATAATCATGGAGACATCAGAAAGCTTGGAGGAAGGATTAATTCCGAATCCTCCACTTCTTGAGCCAAGGCCTGTGATCACCAATGAAATTGGTAATGGCAGTGGCATGTATGAAAGTGATTCTTCTACTACACCTGCTGTTGTTTTCAGCACCTTGGTGGCCGTATGCGGCTCATTTACTTATGGCTGTGCTGTAAGTTCCATTGTTGTTTTGTTGCTGTCAGAGAAAATCAATAAATTTTTCTTGCAAGATGAATCTCTAAATGCTTGAAGATAACGGGCATTCAGGAAGCGGTTTTGAGTGAAAGCACTTTCATCATAGGCCATTAGTCAAAATATGAGCTTTTCATTGACTGCAGTAATGGTTGGTTGGCTGGCTGATTGGTAGATTATTGTTTTCAGATTGGATATTCATCACCTGCTGAGTCTGGAATCAGGGTAGACCTGGGACTTTCTGCGACAGAAGTAAGTTGACCAAACCCAAGTTGTCCATGAGAACAGAACGTTAAAATAAATAAAAAAAATTCATATAAACTTTGGCCAGAATATGTCACTCGTGATACACACATGTACACACAACATCTATTATTGTGTATGTAGATTCACTTAATTGATCATTACTATTCTGTGATCTTATACATTTTGAGTCCTATAATTGACCATGGCTTTCTCTTAATCTTCTCATTCTGCAGTACTCAGTTTTTGGTTCAGCATTGACAGTTGGAGGAATAATAGGGTCATTAGTAAATGGGAAAATAGCAGACCTCGCTGGTCGAAGAGGTGTAAGTCATTCAATTCCACTTTATGTCTCAATGGATGGTATGAAATTTCTTTTACCCTTGTCAATAGTCTTTAATTAACTGCTAGTGCAACAGGCAATGTGGCTATCTGAGTTATTCTGTATTGTTGGGTGGCTGGCAATAGCATTCTCAAAGGTCTATTTCCTTCAGCTTCTCTGTGTCATCACAATCATGCTTGATTTGGTTGCCTGCAGGAAAACTGTACTTAGAATTTTATTTGGAACTAAATGGTCCTTTTTGGGTTCAAGTTACACATCAAGCTCTATCTACTATTCAAATGGTATATCAATAGGCCATAATTTACATCAGTACTTGTTGATAGGATGGTTGGTCACTTTATCTTGGACGAAGTTCTCTTGGGATTGGACTTGCACTTATTGCTTATGTGGTAAGTGATGCGAACAATTTCATGGTTGCTTAATTCACGTGTGAGGCGTGTCACAGCATTTGCATCATTGTTGCAAGACAGATACCTATATATATCGCAGAAATAACACCGAAGAACATCCGGGGAGCATTTACAGCTACTAATCAGGTATTTATATGCTAATTATAATTATCAATATAACTTGTTTAACTTATATTTAATGATCATTTACTTTGTCATCAACTTTGCAGTTCTTGATTGCTTCAGGTCTTTCAGTAATGTATTTGGTGGGTACTGTTGTTTCCTGGCGAGCCTTGGCTCTAATTGGTAGCTTCAGCTTGCCCTTCTTTTGACTTCATTTGCTTAATTGCTAAGCCCTGTAAGATTTCTGATGTTTCTTTTTCATTAAATTTTCAGCTGCTGTTCCATGTCTGTTGCAAGCTGTTGGTTTGTTCTTCATTCCAGAGTCACCAAGATGGCTGGTGAGTCCAAATCAAAAGTTCATAATCTGTTTTCCTGGTGGTTTTTTAATGTTGCACAATGCAGAAATTCGTGTCCTTTGCATTTTGTTTAAGCTCTTGTTACTATGCTTTGCGAAACTATGAGCATATTAAAGTTAATATGCATGTCTATTTTCAGGCGAAGATTGGAAAAGAAAAAGAGCTAGAAACTACTCTACAGCGCCTTAGGGGAAAGACTGCAGATATTTCTATGGAATCTGCTGACATCAGAGTAAAATTCCAACTCTAATATTTGACTACTCAATAAGTGGAAAACACATGAAATAGCTATACATCTCTGGCACAAAACAACAAATGAGCATCCCATATTGTTCAGGATTACACGCAGACCTTTGAGAAGGACTCGAAAGCTGGTATCTTTGACCTGTTTAAGCAGAAATATGCTTTTTCACTCTCTGTAAGTCTTTAATACTTGGTATTGTTCTTTTATATTTGTAATCTCGTTATATATATTCTGTCATATGATTTTTACATTAGATTATTTAATTGGTTTAGGTTGGAGTTGGATTAATGGTATTGCAACCATTTGTAGGATCAGCTGCAATTGCATATTATGCCAGCTACATATT
Organism: Murraya koenigii; assembly: GCA_025617385.1. Classification (NCBI taxonomy): domain Eukaryota; kingdom Viridiplantae; phylum Streptophyta; class Magnoliopsida; order Sapindales; family Rutaceae; genus Murraya; species Murraya koenigii. Next base: position 29,426,320 of record CM046812.1, read on the forward strand.
TGCAGCAGCTGGTAAATTAACAACATTTTGTACTATTTCATAGAACTAACAAATATTGAAGGAAATGACAGTGTGAATAATTTGTTTGTAACAGATCTTTCGACAAACGTTGGAAGTATATCAATGGCTATCATCCAGGTAATTGACCTCAATCAAACATAGTATTTTTCCATTTGAAATACTCAAGAACATACAATTTCTTTTACAGCTTCCGGCTATTGGTGTGTCCGTCCTCCTGACGGATAGATTTGGAAGAAGACCACTTCTTTTGGTACACATATCAAAGAACTAGATTCATCCGAAAATTGGTTATTCGGTGGGATGGCCAAGTATGTATCTATATATATGTTCATATATTTGCAGGCTTCTACTATCGGGATGGGCTTAAGTCTCACAATTATAGCTTTGGCTTTCGGCTTGCAGGTTTTTCTATTACAAAATTTAGACAATTCTTCACTAGTTCTCATTTCTGTTAGACATACTTATGATCATTGCTTAAAATATTTATGTGCAGGACACTCATCTTTGGAATGAGGCTACTCCAGTCCTTGTGTACATTGGCATAATGGTAATAGTCTCTATATATTGTGAGCTTACATTAGAGGCTCTCCGTAAAGATTGTTTTTTTTCTAAATTGTATATTCTCAATGTGACTGAATCTATGATCAGGGGTTTACCATAACTTATTCATTAGGCATGGCAGGATTACCAAGTGTAATAATGTCCGAGGTATACATGACTTTATGATCTAGCTCTACATCTTTTCATGAATGTCTCAACAGCCAACAGGAGTCGATAAATAAGCCAATTGAACTTCCATTTTTCAGATATTTCCTATAAACATCAAAGGTTCAGCAGGAAGCCTGGTGATTTTACTCCACAACTGCAGCAATTGGATAGTTACATACACTTTCCATTTCATGATGGAATGGAGCAAAACAGGTATGCTCATAATAATAATATTTCCAATTCACAATCCTCTTTTGTCTATCTTGCTTTCTAATTACAAGTCTGTGTTGGCTACTATGGCAGGAACATTTTCTATATTCTGGGTCATTTGCGCTGCAGCTGTCCTATTCGTTGCGTTTCTGGTGCCAGAGACCAAGGGACGAACACTCGAAGAAATTCAAATATCAATTACAAAGTTATAATAAAAATTTATAACAGAACTCCTCATTTGTCCGAAATCATGCATCTTTAGATGCCTTAATAAAATGGTGTGTATGATCTTGGGAACCAAGCCTTAATAAAATGCTGTATATGATCTTGGTAGCCAAATTATTTGAAAACTGAGAAATGAAAATGAGAAAGTAGGTAAGAGCTTCAAAACATGAGAGATAAGGATTGAAAGATGGGGGCTATGACAGAAGGGGAAGAAAGAGGCTGAAAGTATGTTGCATAATTTATTATTGAGTATTTTTGTTGCGCATTACGGGCACATCATGACCACAGAAACAGCTCAGGTTATGATAAATATCATTTAAAAATATGGAAAAATTAGTAACCATTTAAATAGGAAAAGTGAAAAGGTCAAAATAGGAAAAGTAAAATTAGAAAAAAATGGTAAGAAAAGGAAAAAGTTAGTTCACTATTATTTATGTATATTATAACAAATTTTACCTAATGACATTTAACGAGGAAAAAAAATGAGCTTTCGACTGCGAACAAATTGGGTAAAATATGTGATAGAGAATAAAAAAGATACAAAGTTAGTGAAGTGAAATGAATAGAGGAAAAATCCAGTTGTGATGCAGTCGTAAAAATAGTAACCGTTATTTATTGTTCTTATGAAGGAGAGCAACCGGAGAGAAAATAAGTGCAGGCCCTATCTAATAAGAAAAAGGGTGTCAGATTATTTTATTGTCTTCATCTTTGTTTGTGACGGCACCATCAGAGTAGAACCATGGCGAAACAGTAATTTATTATTGTCTTATAAAATATAAATTTAATTAGCTTTTAATATTAATGAGTTTGGAAAATGTAAATAAATAAAATTTTATAATGTAAAACACATTATTGATCATGTTACTAACTTATTTATTATCTTGTATGATTTTTGAATTTAAAAAAAAAATTAAATATCTATAAATATCTATAGTTATCCATATTCGATTAAGCAGCTAAAATTGAATATGGATGAATGTAAATATTATGGATAATTTTAAATATTTATCATCCCTAATTTAAAGTAGAATTATAATTATAATTCTGATTACAATTTCATCTCAATTACAATTACCATTATGATTTTAATTTTAATTACAATTGCATTTCCAGTTACAATGATAAGTTTAATTTCAATTCCAACTACAATTACAATTGTTGTTACCTTTACAATTATAATTACAAGGTTGATTCCAATGATAATTATAATTAAAGTTACAATTTCAATTCACTCACAATTACTAGTTCAGTTCCAATCTTAATTTTAATTATAATTGAAGTTACAATTTCAATTCAATCATAAGTACAACCATTGACTAATTAAATTGATGTACGTAAGTCATGTTAATATTATTTTAATTTTAATATTATCATTGCAATTAAAATAATATTTGTTATATACTTATATTATTTCTTTAATAATATTCATATAGAAACACTAAAACTAACATTTAAGCAAGTAAACTATTGTCTTAGCTATAAAAAATTTCATTTATCATCATTTTGGGGCCAAAACTACCTCTTTAGTTTTTTTATGCAAAAATTTCAATTTTAATGATGATAGATTATTGTTACCATTGTCATTATTGTCTCAACTCTTATGTGACGGCCACCAACTTATTCATAGTTTCCATCTTAATATGAATTATGAAAGATTTGTGAAATTGACTTTTAGAATTTGTGATATGTAATTTTTAGGTAGTTATATATATTTAAAATTTGAATAACTCCAACCTAATTTATATTTGAGACAATTAATTTTCTTTTTAAGCATACCTCAAGATCATTCTAAAAGAGATATTAAAATAAATGTAATCATATTTGAAATAAAACATGATGGTTGTAATATAGTAATTATGGAGAGCTTGGTTCAAATTTCAACAATCATATTTATTTTTTTTAGAATATATTTAATTATTTTTACAAAATTACCTTATATTACTAAATTGAACCAAATCTCCCGTGATCTAAAGTCTTAGATCTTTCATTTTATTGTTCATTCACTTCCTCTAATGATTGAGTGTCTATAAAGAGGAGGTCCTATAATTTAAAACATATTAATAAGTTACTAGATTTCTAGATAATACTTAGCTTCTTCACCACAAAGAGTCCCGTATAATTTTGGAGCAATTGAGATCTTTGTTCTAATCATAACGCCCACATGTATTTATTTTTTAAATGTATTTGATCATTTATGCAAGATTATCATATATTACTAAATTGAAACAAACCTCCTATAATCTAAATCCATAGGTCCACCATTTAGTGATAGAAACTATAGTTAAATTAATCAAAAATATTTTTATTTTTTAGGTTTAGAATCCATCTACTAATATGCATATATACATACATACATACATACATACATACATACATATATGCCTATTGAGAGATCCCTTACTTTTGCCTACTGGTATTAGAGCCAAGGGGAGGATAGTGTTGTATAGTTTAGAGTGTCTAGGTTAGAAGTCTATGTAAAGGTTGAACACTTGCAGGAGAGGTGAGTGTTACCTACTTGGTGCTGTAGTAGCTTTTGGTCGTAAGTCCCCATTGGTTGAAGGGTAGTAAAACAAATTCTTAGCAGTGGATTGTAGTTTTTTTTGTCTGTCTAGAACTTGACCATAGGTTTCTAAAATGGATTCTCTACTTTGTAGAGCATCATCTTTTTCTAGCTCTTCTTCCGAGAGGACTAGTGATTTAAAACATGTTGAGAATTCAGAAGAATTTATAATTGAAGATTTTAATAAAGTTATTGATTGTTGGGAACTACCAAAGGTTTATAAAGAAATGATATATAAAACTAAAAAACTTGATTTTTTTTAAAAATGATTATGTTATTAAAACTGAAGAGCATGATATAATTCTGTTAAAGCCATTTGAGACAATCCAATTGTTCTCAGAACAATCTTTAAAGAAGTTAAGAGAAAAGAATTTTAATTATGTCCATATTGGTTTAATCCAAGTCGAAATAAAGTCTTTGACTAAAGAAGGATTGGATACTTCAATCCTGCTTGTCCTTAGATACGGAAGATTTCTCTTATTTGATGATTCCTCGCTTAGTAGCATTGAATCAAGTCTCTGTAAAGGACCCATTTTATTTAGCTGTTATCCAAATATAACAATTTCGCTCAAAGATAAAAATATTTTAAAAAGCATGGTTCTTTAAATCAAAACCCATAATTATCACATGGTTGAATGATCAATTCTAGTTGCATAATTTTTAAAATCTCTTATAAAGCCATGCATTCTGCATTCAACACACAGCATAAATATCAGTAAAAAAGAGATGAGACTCTTCTTTTGCAGACTGATCTGTCAAAATCCAACACTGTCATTCCAAAGCTCATCCAATGGAAATATGTCCATCTTCCAGAAGAATGGATTCTTGAAAGAGCCACTGAACCAATGATTCCAAAACAACTTGAGCCCAATACAGAGTTGCAAAATATTATTCAGCATTCTGATAGTAAAGTCAAGCTATCCTTTAGGAGATCTATATCCTTTAGATTCTCTGATAAGGATTCAAGCACAAGTATACCGTCTGTTGAAAGGAGATTTTCAAAGATACATTCTGTGATAAATCTTCATTTTCAACCTGTTAATAGTCAACCTAAGTTTTTCACCTCGGATATACCTAGTTTTTCTATTCATACTGTTGACTATACCACTAGTGTATCACATCCCATATACATTAGTAGGCAACAGGATGAAGAACATGAAGAGAAAAAACCTTCTCTTCCTACTTCTCCTTCATTCTTTGCTGTTACAGAGAATAGACTAAATGTTATCATAAAAGAGTTTGAAGTTGATAAAACCCTTATTCATAATGATTTCTATTATGAAAATAATAAAGAAAAAAGATTTTGGTTTTTCAAACATTTCTTAAACCAAAGAAAAGAAGTCCAACAAATTTATTATGAGTTTGTAAATCTGCATAAAGTTCATATTCTCTTTTTTGATTGGTTTGAGATGTATGCTTCTGATAATCATATTGATTATCCATTCAAAGAATCAAATCCTATTGTTACTAGGAAGAAAACTCCTGAATGGACTCTTTCTGATAGTGATAGAACCATAGAAGCAGAACATCCACCTTTCAGGAGTATAACCATTGACCATGGTGATCATTTTCTCTAAATTAAAGCCTCACCGTACAAAATTCATAAACCTAAAGATCCAGAAGTTGATTTAGATAGCATTATTTAGCAGAATAATTTCTGTAATGCTAATATAAATATAATAGGAAAACAGTTGACTGGACTGAAAAACCAATTCCATAAGTCAACTATAACTGTCTCTCCTATTCCTTCACCTATTCTTTCTTCTTCAAAGCTAACAAAATCTGATTCTGAGAAAAAAAACTTAAAAAACCTATTTTTGAGCATTTCCAGGTTTCTAAGGCTAGTCAAAAGCTAGTCCAAGAATCTAAATAAGATTTTGCTAAGGCTATTCGTGAACAATTTAATAGGATAGAAGTTTCTTCTTCATCAAGTAAATTTCAAATTGCTCTAGACAGTGCACAATTTAGCAAGATTGGTGTACTAGAATATGATAAGTTTTCTATTGCCTCTTCAGAAATAGAAGCATTTAAAGAAGAACCTCTTCCTAAAACTAATAAAATCCATTAGGAATTAGCTCTTCCCACAGTCAGATCTCTACCAGATTTGGTTATAGACAACATACTAAGTGCATTAAATCAGTCTCGATTTAATGCATCTTCAGTCTATGAATGAAACATAGATGGAATGTCTGAATATAACATTCTTGGGTTATTGCAACAAATGACTATGGTAGCCAATGCCTATAAAACCCAATTCGGGACTTCTGACAAGGCTATTGCAGAAATCTTGATTGCTTAGTTTACTGGTCAACTTAAAGATTGGTGGGATCACCTTCTCACCAAACAACAACAATCTGATATTCTAAATGCAATTCAAACATATGAGGATGGAACCTCCATCTGTGATGAATTAAATAATTCAATCAAAGATACAGTTGCTACCCTGATTTTAACAATTTCTCTACATTTCATAGGTGACCCATCTCACCTAAGAGATAAAAATGCTAAGTTATTGCATAACTTAAGATGCAAGAAACTTGCTGACTTTCAAGAGTATAAATCTGCCTTCTTCACCAGACTCTTTCTGAGAGATGATGCATATCATGTCACATGGAAAGAAAAGGTCATTGCAGGGTTACCAACCATCTTAAGTGAAAAAGTTAGAAACTCCATTAAAGCCTTATATGATAACCAAATCCCTTATGAAAATCTCACTTTTGGTGAACTCGTCAGTTTTGTCAATAAGGAAGGTTTAAACATATGTTAAGACTTAAAACTTCAAAAGAGATTTAAATGGGAGCTTAGAAAATCTAAGCAAGAATTATGTGGTTTTTGCAAGCAATTCAATTATAATCATTTTAAAGCCTCCACCTCTAGAGATTGTAATGATAAGTGTTCTTCCAAACCTTATAAAAAACATTACAAGTCTAAAAGAGATAAAAAGCTTTTAAAAGACTCTAGAGAACCTTATTATAAGAAGCCTTCAAGGCCTTATAAAAAGAAAAAACTTCTCTAAAGATAAAGCCAAACCTAAAGCTTCTTTCAATTATAAAAAACTACTTGCTTCAGATGTGGTAAAAAAGGCCATATTGCACAATATTGCCATATGAGCAAAAAGCTCCATGAGCTTGACCTCGATGAGCAAGTACTAGCAAAGTTAGCTCCTTTACTAATTAAGTCATCCAGTTCTGAGTCTTCTATGTCAGGAGACAGTGAGCCTCTACAGGTAAATGAATTAGTAGACTCTGATTCTGAATCAGAATACAATAGTTCTATTATTACTGATTTCTATTTGGATAAACTTCTAAAGACCTTAGAAGTCAAAGATAAACCTGAAGCTTCTAAAATCTCTGTTCTTAAAAAGGACACTTATGATCTTATTGAAATCTTGGATAAAAAGAAAACCAAGAAGTCAACTTCTAATATCCAAGATCTTCAAAAAGAGATCAATGACATTAAAGCCGAAATAAAAGAGTTGAAAGAAAAACAGAAGAGTGATTTTGAAACAATTCAACTTCTTTTACAAAGACAATTACAGGAGGATTATGATAAAAAACCAGAATCTTATGATGGTAATAAAAATGATCAAAGCCTAGAAAATATCGAGTTTGTATACGATGATTTTCTATTTGTTCTAATATAAATTACAACAAGAAAATATTTAATCAAAATCACTTTAATCTTTTCCAAAGACTTTGAAATTGACACCATTGCCCTTTTTGACACTGGTGCTGATTTGAATTGTATTAAAGAAAATATTGTCCTGAAATATTTTCATAAGAAAACAAATGAGAGACTTTCGGCGGCAAACAATTTAAAACTCAAAATCAAATCTAAAGTTGATGCCTCTGTTTATAATGGTGGTTTTAAATTCAAAACTTCATTCTTACTGACAAATGATATACATCATGTCGTCATTCTAGAAACATCATTTCTAAACCTTATTACTCCTTCTACTATCAATTGTGATAGTATATCATTTAAACCCAAGAGTAAAGAACTTATTTTTCTTTCATTGAAAAGCCTAAATCAAGAAATTTAAACATCATTAAAGCATGCTTTGTTTATCAGAACCATATCAACACCCTTCTTAAAACAAAACAAAACAATTTGGTTTGTTTGAAAAAAGATTTAAATTTACAAAGAATTGAAAGCCAACTTCAAAATAATTTTGTAAAAAAAAATATTTCTGATTTTAAAGCCCTCATTGAAAGAGAAATATGTGCTGATTTGCCAACTGCCTTCTGGAATAGAAAGCAACATTTGTTAGATTTGCCTTATGAAACTTCTTTTGATGAGAAAAATATTCCTACTAAAGCCCGTCCAATCCAAATGAATATTGATTTGGAACAATATTGTAGGAATGAAATTAAAGATTTGGAGGCTAAAGGACTTATTATTAAGTCCAAGTTTCCATGGTCTTGTGCTGCTTTCTATGTCAATAAAAATTCTGAAATAGAAAGAGGCACACCGAGACTTGTTATAAATTACAAACCTCTCAACAAAGCTTTAAAATGGATTAGGTATCCAATACCTAATAAAAAAGACTTACTTCAAAAATTACATTCTGCATTCATATTTTCAAAGTTTGACATGACATCTGAATTTTGGCAAATTCAGATTCATCTTAAAGACATGTATAAAACTGCATTCACTGTTCCATTCGGACAGTATGAATGGACAATTATGCCATTTGGTTTGAAGAATGCCCCCTCAGAATTCCAGAGGATCATAAATGACATTTATAATCCTTATTTTGAATTCTACATTGTTTATATTGATGATGTGTTGATCTTTTCTCACACAATTGATCAGCATTTCAAACATTTAAAGACATTTTATTATGCCACCAAAAAAGCTAAACTTGCTGTTTCAATTTTCAAAATCTCTTTATTTCAAACTAAAGTCAGGTTTCTAGGACATTATATATCCAAAGGAACAATTATGCCTATTAAGAGATCCCTTGCATTTGCTGACAAGTTTCCTGATAGGATACTTGACAAAACTCAATTGGAAAGGTTTCTTGGTAGTTTGAATTATGTTCTTGAATTTTGTCATAACATAAATAGGATATCTAAGCCTTTGTATGATAGACTTAAGAAAACCCCTGTTACATGGACAGATGAACATACTAAAGTTGTAAAATTAATAAAGAACACTTTAAAGGAAATCCCATGTTTATTCTTAGCTAATCCTGCATTGCCTAAAATTGTTGAGACTGATGCATTAGACTTAGGTTATGGAGGAAATTTGAAACAAGTTGAGAATAATAAAGAATAAATAGTACAATATGTTTCTGCTCACTGGAATGATACCCAAAGAAACTATTCTACTATTAAAATAGAAATTTTATCTATTGTTTTATGTATTACAAAGTTTCAAATTGACTTATTAAATCAAAACTTTTTGCTTAGGATTGACTGCAAAGCTGCAAAACATATTTTGGAAAAAGATTTTCAAAATATTGCATCAAAACAAATTTTTGCACGATGGCAAGCTATTCTGAGTATTTTTTATTTTGATATTGAATTTATTAAAGGTGATAAAAACTCTATTCCTGATTTTCTAACTAGAGAATTTTTGCAGAATAGATAATGCCTCCTAAAAGGAAGGACAAAGGTAAAACCCCCTTAAAGATTCGAAGGAAGTAGTCTTTACTCCTTCTAAAGAAAAATTGCTCTCCTCTGCAATGCTAATCAAGTCATGGATTGACATGGTTGAGGAGTAAGGAGCTCAGCATAAAGCCACCTCTTCTGAAGAACAGGTAAAAGAATGGATGCAATCTATTACTAAATCCCCTGAGCTTATGCTCGCTTTACAAAGCTTTTCTCAAACTAAAGTCCTTTCTCAAGTTCCTGAGAAAGAAAAATCTATTTCTAAACAAGTTCCTGAGAAAGAAAAATCTATTTCTAAAGAAATTATAAAACTTTCTTCTTCTAAAAAAATTGGAGAAAGCTCTTTTTCACAAGTTATAGTTGTTTCACAACAAAAGCTTTCTTAAAAGTCGGATTGGTTTAATAAAGCCTATCACCAAAATGTTTTAACAATTGAAGATAGGTTTTATCATTCTGATCTATTTCAAGCACTTACAAAGTTCTTTCCTAAATGCTGGTTTTTTAAACCATGGGATTTAACAAAATCCCAGCCTTACTATCAAGCAATTCTTGAGTATACTGAGTCTGTCAAGTTTAAACACTTCTTTCTTAGTGAATCTCATTATGAGCCGGCATACTATACTGCCACAATTTTAAAGGTTCTGAGTCCAAAGTAGTGGAGTGATTTACTCCACAATTTAAAATTTTTTCCCGCTAGTTTTGAAACCTGTTTAAACCACTGCCGGTCCTTTTCATATTGGGACTACCAACAGGCTTGATTTAACACATTTTTCTTACAAAACCCTAAAATGACCCATTTGTGGTTATTTTTCTTCAATTCGAAAATAACCGTTCAAAGCCTTCCAAATTGGTTCCAACAATGGTGGAACTATTTTGGACCTTATTCAGAAATTTTAACACCTAATGCCACAAATTGTCTAAACCTTTTTAAAGCACATTATATTCCTTCTGAGTCTGAGAAAAGGTTTCCTCATTTTCTCATTTTCTGTATAAATTTCTTTCTTCCTTAGGTTTGGATGTGGAACCTTCAGTACCACACTCAAGATGTCCAACTTGTTTTACAAAGAAATTTTAAAGTGAAATGGTGGTCTAAATTTGATGAGAAGACAAAACTCTCTGAACACATCATTAGAATTGGCTCTTATCAAAAGGCCTGCTAAAACCCAGTATTGAATAATCTAAAGCTTAGGCTACATTTCAAGCTCAAAAGTCCAGAGCTCAATCTCCTTGAGTCAAGGTCTCAACCATCTGTTGCAAGCTCTCCAAATGAATCAAGTTCATCAGGTGATGAAGAACCTTTCACTCTCTTGGAGATGATAACGAAGATGACTGCTTTGGTATCCTATCTCCAATAAAGCCTCAAAAATAAAGTTTAGTTTGGCTTATAATGTTTATGTTACTGTTGTAAAAAAAAAGAGAGTAATTTTCCAATTTGTATTATGTATTTCTATTTGTATTTGTAACATTATAAAACTAAAGTTGTGTAAGTATATTTGTATATGTATGAATGTATTTCATTTGTACTTGTACGAGTGTATTTATATTTCCTTACTTGTAAAGCCACAGTGATTACGATGCTACAGTTAAACTACTATAAACGTGCTACAGTATTCAGTACCGCTACAGTTTAATTTCTAAATGACGCGCTACAGTGAACAATCTAAATTTTTGTATAAATTTTGGAGGAAGACCATAGACTCCTCAGAATGCTTAAATCTATCTCTCTCTCTAATTCTTCTCTCTTCTATTCTCTCTCATTTTTCTCTTTGGAAAACAATGAACAGAGGACATTGAGGAAATTTTTCCTATCTTCTGAGTTTTTCTTCCCTCTCTTCTCTTTCTCTTGTAATCTAAAGCTTCTTTAAGCTTTCATTTACAAATGTAAGCATTCAATTTTCAGTTTAATATAAAGCATTTATTTATTTAAAGAATAGATCTAAGAGTGTATGTTTTAAATTTTAAAATCTATGCATGATCTGCAGATTGATCTCCTATATCAGATCTGCCATATAACCTGTTACTTAGCCTCCGAGGTATAGAGACCGGATCTCTCCCATTGGTTGTAGTTCTCTTCTCCCCCCATCCAATCAGAGCACCAGATCTGGGATCTAGATCTTGGTACTGTGTATGAGCCTGTGTTGCCTAGGGTTGCATAGGATTCTGTTTTAAAAATTTTTATTTTTGTTTTAAAGATTTTATTTTTAAAAGTCAAAACGGTATATCGGCTGGACACCATTGTGCAGGATCTAGATCTGTTCTAAGTCAGATCCGATCTCAAAACGTAGTTAAATCTATGATCAACTGGTTTAACAATGCCACGTACCTAACAATTATTTAAAGTTTTATTAAAATTGAATTATATATATATATATACAGAGAGAGAGAGAGAGAGAGAGAGAAATGTTCCAATCAAGGATCCCTAAAATACAGTCATGGATAAGCTAAAATATAAAAAAAATACAGACTCTAATGCACTGCTTTTTTATCTTTTAGTTTATTTCTGACTGTATTAAAATCAGAGATCCCTGATTGAAAAACTACCAATGTTAATATGTATGTATGTATATATAACAATACTAATGTTCCACGTTTTAATGGCCATTTAAATTAAGAAATCATATTCATGCTAACACTAATTTAGAGAATAAAGTTTTTATACCACCTCTAAGGCATATTCTTTAACACCACTTTGATTTTCTTTAACTGGTTTCATGATACCAATTCAAAGCTTTCTACATCCAAATCTTGCTCTAGAATCTTATGTTCCTGCCATCCATTGAAAAAAATCACTTGGAAAAATTTTAATTGGAATTAGGATTATATTAGTGTAAAGGGGTTTTGTTTTTTTTTTTTTACTTAATGACTTAATGATTAATTTTAATTGTTAAGTTATTAAGTTCGTTTATTTTTTCAACTTAATGAAAATTTTCAGTCATTATTATGTTATTAAGTCAATATTTTTAGCTAATATCATTAAAAGATATATATCTATATTTAATTAATTAATTTCATCTTTACTTAAATAAAATTAAATAATTAACATTATTACCTATTTCTATAACTTGTGATAATATAGTTCTAGACTATTATTATTGTTATCTTTTTATTTTCTTCAAATTAGCATTATTTATCTTCGTAAGTTTTTATAAATATTTTTCACATAAAAAAATCATAAACTATAGTAAAATTAATTAACATATACTAATTTAGAATATAAAGGGGTTATATTCTATTGAGCATGATTTAAGTTATCATAATATATTATCTTATTTATGTTTTAATATTTATAATTTATAAAGGCACAAATGTAAAAATACTAAGTTTTCATAATTGAAAAGAAAACAACTTAATGTTTTTGATAATTTTTTACTGTTTTAATGATAGGGAAATATTGGAATCTATTCAAAAGGAATCATTTTGCTTTTTTTTTTTTTACATAATTTATCCATTATTTTTCTCAAAACGAATCGTTTTGCTTTTTTTTTTTGGTAATATAATTTGTTCATTCTTTTTCCAATTAATTAAAACAATTACAACTCATTTTCTTAAACACATAAAATAATTTAAACTTGGGTAAAAATCATTCAAAATTAAAATTTAATTTTTTAGAAAAAATTTTATTCTAATTAAATTAATTAAATATCTTCTTTTATTAGAAACATTTCCTACAAAATTTTTTCTTTAATGCTCAGCAGCCACCGCTTAGAGATAATAAAAGCTCAGCTACAGTATGTACGACATGCCGTACATTACCTGTGACATTATTGAGCAACAATTGTGATAATAAGAGAATAACTAGAGAATTTGTGACATAATATACAACTCGAAACACAAACACACAAACAAAAGCAGTCGTGAATTCAATCAAAATTATCAATTACTTTACAATTCCTATTACACATGTATCAAAATTAAAATGATTGTATGCCATGTCACAATAAACTATGAATCTTAAAGTGTACAACTCATAATTTATTTTTGGCGTGGACAAATAATTGCTTTGAGTGGAGGGATTGTGACTCGTGACAATGTCCACCTCAACTGCCCATTGCCGACAGTTTGTGTGGTTTTTAATTTAACTCTCCCTAAATAAATTCTATTATTATGTTACTAGCATGATTTATTAAAAGTTATAAATTATCTAAATTATAACTTAATAAAATTCTATTGATTTTATTTGTTCCATTGTTTAATTATTTTTTATCTTTATTATACCGACGTTTCTTAAAATAGCAAGGGGGATTTTGGCTTTACTTCATGGGTACGTCTATGAACACGTGGTCAATTAACGTGGGACATGATGACCGGCAGTAAAGTGTAGGTTGCAATCTGGTGAATTTAAGATCTGCAGGGATGCCACAGAGTTTGAATTTAGAAATATGAATGTCAGCATATTAGCCCGTTATCCTCTCTCTCAGTTTAATTCATGCATTTTCCCCAACCGTTAGATTTATGTCATCTAATCCAACGAGCCAGAACAGCTTTGCTGTTAGTTACAAAATCTGTAACGTAGACAGAGCCACGACTCTCTACAAGCACTCATGGGCCCCGTTAGCAAGCAAGTTCTTGCCTTTCCCAAAAGGGCATTAGTTTAGTTTGGGCAATTGGCCAGCTTTAGTAATTGTCACTCGCTTGTTTATTTCATTTGGCTCACTTTCCCTTGAAGAAACTAATCATCATGGACAGACCAGAAGAAAGCTTGGAGGAAAGACTAATTCCAAGTTCTTCACTTGCTAATGAAAATGGTGATGCCTGTGGCATGCAAGAAAGTGATTCTTCAGCCACGCCTGCTGTTGTTCTCAGTACCTTGGTGGCCATATGTGGCTCACTTGCTTATGGCTGTTCTGTATGTACCATTATTATCATCATGTTTATAGTGTTGTTTTCTCTCTTTTTATTTATTTATGTTTTGTCAGTTATTTTTCTTGACGGTGTGTATTTAGACATGTTCATTAGTTACACTATAAACGTGAATAATTGGAGTGTCTTAGAATTTCAATTAACTAGATATTTTCATGCTTGATGAATGTGGTAGTCCACTTAAATTCATTCCTCATTTCCCATTAGAGCAACATGCAACAAGATCTGAATGCTTCGCTTTTTGAGGGAAAGTTGTTGGCTTCTCACCGACTAAGCTAATGGTTGGTTTTGTTTTCAGGTTGGATATTCATCACCTGTTGAGGCTGAAATCATGGCAGGCCTGGGACTTTCTCTGAAAGAGGTAAGTTTTCATTTTCTTTTTTTATGACCAATCCCAAGTTGTTTATGAAATGCAAAATTTCAAAACAGTGGTTCATATAAACTTAGGCCACAGTATTCGCTATGAAACATAATGCACAGGCGCAATGTATTAAGGTGCATGCAGATAAACTTGAAGTTAATTCAATGTAAATGCAATATGAGTCCTTCATACTGTGGGGAAAAGCCGTATATTTGATGATTTTTTCAAGGGAAACTTGATTCATTTTGATTATCTCTATTCTATGATTATTAACTAGAGGCTTCTAGCCTTTGAGGCAATTTGATTTGTAAAACTGACCATATATTTCCCTCACTCTTCTCATTCTGCAGTACTCACTTTTTGGTTCACTAATGACAATGGGAGCAATAATAGGTTCATTAGTCAATGGGAAAATAGCAGACCTCATTGGTCGGAAAGGTGTAAGTAATCCAGTTTTCTGCAAAAGTATCTCAAGTAACAGTGTCAATTTTGACTTTGCATAATTTCTTTAGGTTTGATAATAGTATTTAGTTAACTGCATGTGAAACAGGCAATGTGGTTATCTGAGTTATTCTTAATTGTTGGGTGGCCGGCAATAGCATTCTCAAAGGTTTTTTTTTTTTTTTATCCCTCTCTGTTCCTGCTTTCCATGTGACTATAATGCTTTATTTTGTTGCCAACATGAATGTTGTACTCCATTTCTGCTTTTGGTCTTCCTCTTTTCTTCTTCTTCTTTCAATGTTGATGACCTATATTTAATTTATGTGCTTGTTTACAGGATGTTTGGTCACTTTATCTTGGACGATTTTCAGTTGGGATTGGAGTTGGAATCATGGGTTATCCAGTAAGCGATGCAAACAATTTAGCTGTTGCTTATTTACATATGAGGCATATGATAGCACTTGCATCATTATTACAAGACAGATATCCATATATATTGCAGAAATAACACCCAAGAATATCCGGGGAATGTTTGCAGCTGCTAATCAGGTACATATGTTTAATGTTAATTATTGATTTTATTGCTTTTATGACTAATTATTTATGAGTATTTGCTATGTCAAGTCTGCAGCTCTTGTTTATTTCAGGCATTTCACTTATATATTTGTTAGGAACTGTTGTTTCCTGGCAATACTTGGCTCTAATTGGTAATTTCTGCTTGCTTTTCTATTGCATTGATTACTATAATGGCGAGTCTGTAATATGCTCTTATGCTTCTATTTGGTTTATTTTTCAGCTGCTATTCCATGTGTATTGCAAGTTGTTGGCTTATTCTTTATTCCAGAGTCTCCTAGATGGCTGGTGAGTCCAGTTCTCAAGCTTTCTTTCTTGTGCTATTTAATTTCACCCTAAGCACAAACTAGAGGGTCCTTAGCTTTAATTTAAGTTTTCTTGAGCTAGGAATATATTAAAGCTAATGCAAACAATCTGTGTAACTGTTTTCAGGCAAAGATTGGTCGAGTAAAAGAGTTAGAAACTAATCTTCAGCGCCTTAGGGGAAAGAATGTAGATATTTCTAAAGAAGCAGCTGATATCAGAGTAAACTTTCCAACTTCCTATGTTTGACTTTAAAGGATTAAAAAAAAAAAATTGAATTTTATATAGATCATCGGCATAAAAAAAAGAAACGAGGATGCAACTATTGTACAGGGTTATACAGAGGCCTTTGAGAGAGACTCAGAAGCTGGAATCTTTAATTTGTTTCAGCAAAGATATGCTTATTCACTCACTGTGAGTTAATACTGTACATGTTTGTGATTCCATCATGTGAAATTAGTTCTAGGAATTGACACAGATAATTTCGCTGGCATAGGTTGGAGTTGGGTTGATGCTAATGCAAACACTTGGAGGATCCACTGCAATTGCATATTATGCCAGCTCGGTATTTGATATGGCTGGTAAATTTGCAACATTTTGAATTTTTTTCATAATTGTTAGTACTGTGGAAAACGAATATCAAAGGAAATGACACTACTGAGTCTTTTGTTTCTACCAGGTTTTTCCAGCAATGTTGGGACTATATCAATGGCTATCATTCAGGCAATAAACTCTCAATAAAATTCGGTAATTTTGGATCTCAATTCTAAGAAAAATACAAATTCTTTTGCAGGTTCCAGCTGTTGGTGCATCCGTGCTCCTGACAGATAAATTTGGAAGAAGACCACTTCTTTTGGTAAAAATTTCAAAGAATTCTATTCATCCTAAGTGATTCAGTGGTAAAAACAGTTTATCCTGAAGATATTCATTTGCTTGCAGGCTTCTACTATTGGAATGTGCTTAAGTTTTGCCATTATAGTTTTGGCTTTAGGATTGCAGGTTCTTCCAAAAACGAATTTAGACACATTTCTGCACTACAAGCTTGTGATCTGTTTGACTTATTTATGAACATTGTTTAAAACACTTATTGTAGGAAATACACCATCAGAATGAGTTTACTTCAGTGCTGGCTTTCATTGGCATAATGGTAATATAATGTTACCGAAAAACAATTTTCCATCCCTATGCATGCACAAGATGTTCCAAGAGTTGTGTTCCTTTTATCCTGCAATTTCCTGTTGCTTGTGCTATAAAATCAATGACCGTGTGGAATACATATAAAAGGATTAATGTGATTGATACTGAATCTTCAATTAGGGTTACTCTGTTACTTTCTCAATAGGCATGGCAGGATTACCACCCGTCATAATGTCTGAGGTAAATGACTACATCTATGCCCACATCTTTTGCGAATGTCTCAACTGGAGTCAATAAATAAGCCATTTAACTTTCATTTCAGATATTTCCGATAAACATCAAAGGTTCGGCAGGAAGCTTAGTGACTTTTCTCCACAACAGCAGCAATTGGCTTGTTGCATACGCTTTCAATTTCATGATAGAATGGAGCACAACAGGTGCCTGAAACCTCAAATGCTTAGACTTTTTCCTTTCCTCAATCATCCTTCTCTTTGATGCTCTCTTTTTATTGCTTATACAAGTCTACATTTGTTCTACTCTGGCAGGAACATTTTCTATATTCTTGGCCGTTTCCGCTGCAAGTGTCCTATTTGTTGCATTTCTGGTGCCGGAGACCAAGGGGCGAACACTTGAAGAAATACAAAGATCAATTACCAAGTTTTCTCAGTGATGCATGCAATCACACTACTGCAATCAGAGCAGCAAGTGCAATAATCTGGTTTGGTTGAATTGTTGTTTTCATTGGATAGTTTAGAGAGAAAGTACCTTGCAACAAGCAAGCACAGGTTACAGTTGTCAAGCTGCAGGCGAACATGTACGTGGTTGAATAAGTTGGGTTGGCAGTGGTGGGTTTGACATTTATGAAATGTGAAATTTGTTTTGAGAGCTAATTAGGAGGGTTTGTTGTAGAACTTAAAGATAGTTTGGTAATACTGATAAGAGGGAATGTCCATGCATGTGTAATGTGTTGGGTTTGGACGTTTGGTATATGCATGTATATGTTGGACACAATATTGCTATGTGTAAAATAATTATAATTACCTATTTGTGATTCTACTGAGATACTAGATTAATTTAATTATATATATTTTCAATAAATATGTTAAGATAATTAAATTAATAATTTGGTAGGACTTGATAATTCACGTGTTAGGCACTTGTCGACTTGTTATAACATCATCTGTATATATATAGTGGATTGCTATGGTGATATTATTATGAAACAATCCTAATAAGTCCTCCAATTGTGAATACTGAACCAAAAACTGTGTGCTCACAAAGAGGAAATGTGATGGCTCTGAATCTGCACAGTTGATATGATGATTGTTATATTATTATTGGACCTCTTAGTTAAAACCAGCGTTAAGATAATAGGGCATTAATAAAAACTTGCACCACACGAAAGAGGTGGGTTATCCTAATCATAAAACTAATCTATTATATTATATACTAAAATCCCAAGCGGGCATAAAGATTTCTTATGCAGTTGTCATTCCAATTTTTTCATTTCATGGTAGTTGTGCACACTTCTTCATCTGCCTCTCTTTCCTTCAAGAAAAATAATCATGGAGACATCAGAAAGCTGGGAGGAAGAACTGATTCCGAGTCCTCCATTTCTTGTACCAAGGCCCGTAATTACAAATAATGAAATCAGTAATGGCAGTGACTTGCAAGAAAGTGATTCTTCAGCTACACCTGCGGTTGTTTTCAGCACCTTGGTGGCCATATGCGGTTCTTTTTCTCATGGCTGTGCGGTAAATTCCAATTTCGTTTTGCTGCTGTCAGAGCAAATCAAAGCATTTTCTTGCAAGATTAATCTCCAAATGCTTGAAGATATTAGGTGTTCAGGAAGCAGTTATGTTTGAAATCACTTTCATCATCAAAGACCACTAGTACAAAAGTTTAAAGCTTCTCAATTACTGCCGTAATGGTTCATTGATTAGTTATTGTTTTCAGATTGGGTACTCATCCCCTGCTGAGTCTGGAATCATGGCAGACCTGGGACTCTCTGTGAAGGAAGTAAGTTGACCATGCCCAAAAATTAGGCCAGAATATCTGACTCTTGATACAAGACTATACTGGCAACATCTGTCATTGTTTCTGCAGAGATTCTCTCAAGTGATCAATACTATTATATGATCTTCATATAGAGGCTTCTCTTCTATGTGATACATTTTTAGTCCTATAATTGACCATATCTTTCCCTTTCTCTTCTCATTTTGCAGTACTCAGTTTTTGGTTCAGTAATGACAGTTGGAGCAATATCAGGTTCATTGATAAATGGGAAAATGGCAGACCTCACTGGTCGAAGATGTGTAAGTCATTCAGTTTTCTGATAAAGGTTTCAATGAATAGTGTGAATTTTCCTTCACCTTTATCAACAGTATTCAATTTTCAGGCAATATGGTTATCTGACTTATTCTGTATTTTCGGGTGGCTGGCAATTGCATTCTCAAAGGTTTTATTTTTCTTTTCCCTTTAGCTTTTCTTTGTCATCACAATCATGCTTGATTTGGTTCTCTACATGGAATTGTTAATATTTAATTTACTCAGTACATGTCGATAGGATGCTCGGTCACTTTATCTTGGACGATGTTCACTTGGGATTGGATTAGCACTTGTGGCTTATGTGGTAGGGATGTGAACAATTTCATGATTGCTTAATTCACACATGAGGCATATGACAGCATCTGTATCATTGTTACACGACAGATACCTATATATATTACAGAAATAACACCCAAGAATATCCGGGGAGCATTTGCAGCTACTAATCAGGTATATCTATGTAAATTACAATGATACTTCCTAAACTTAATGTTAATGAGCATTGACTTTGTCATCAAGTCTGCAGTTCTTGATTGCTTCTGGTCTTTCGGTAATGTATTTGGTGGGTACAATTGTTTCCTGGCGAGCCTTGGCTCTAATTGGTAGTTTCAGCTTGCCCTTCTTTTTTTATTTCATTTCTTAATTGCTAAGCCCTTTAAGATTTCTAACGTTTCTTTTTCATTTAATTTTCAGCTGTGGTTCCATGCCTGTTGCAAGTTGTTGGTTTGTTCTTCATTCCAGAGTCACCGAGATGGCTGGTGAGTCCAAATCAAAAGTTCCAGGTAGTATTTAGTTTTGCTCAAAGCATAATCTGGAGTCTCAGCTTTCTTTGTTTAAGCACTTTTCACTAAGAATGTGAGCTAAGAACATATTTTAAGTTAATGCAATTAACGTGTGTATTTATTTTCAGGCAAAGATTGGTAAAGAAAAAGAGCTTGAAATTACTCTACAGCGCCTCAGGGGAAAGACTGCAGATATTTCTATGGAAGCTGCTGACATACGAGTAAAATTGCAAATTTAATGTTTGACTACTGAATAAACAGAAAAATACATGAAAAAGCTATACATCTCTGGCACAAAACAACCAATGAGCATTCCATTATTGTATAGGATTACACGCAGACCTTCAAGAACGACTCAAAAGCTGGAATTTTTGACCTATTTCAGCGAAAATATGCTTATGCACTCTCAGTAAGTCTTTAATACATGTAATTTTTCTTTTAATATTTGTATTACGCTATATATTGTCTATCCTACGATTTTTACATTAGATTATTTGATTCGTTTAGGTTGGAGTTGGGCTAATGGTGCTGCAACCATTAGTTGGATCAGCTGCAATTGCATATTATGCCAGCTACATATTTGCAGCAGCTGGTAAATTATCAACATTTTGTACTATTTCATAGAACTAACTAATATTGAAGGAAACGACGGTGTAATCTTTTGTTTGTAACAGATCTTTCGACAGACATTGGGAGTGTATCAATGGCTATCATTCAGGTAATTGACCATCAATCAAACATGGGATTTTTCCATTTGAACTACTCAGAAACGTACATTTTCTTTTACAGCTCCCCGCTGTTGGTGCATCTGTGCTCCTCACAGATAAATCTGGAAGAAGACCACTTCTTTTGGTATACATGTCAAATAATTAAATTCATCCAAATATTAATTATTCAATAGGATGGCAACTTATGGTGAAGATATATACATATATTCTTAACATTTGCAGGCTTCTACTATCGGGATATGCTTAAGTGTCAGTATTATAACTTTGGCATTTTGGTTACAGGTACTTTTATAGAAGAAAATTTGGACACTTCTTCCAGTTCCGTTTGACATATTTATAATCATTGCTTAAATATTTATGTGCAGGACACAAATCATTGGAATGAGGTTACTCCAGTGCTGGTATGCATTGGCATAATGGTAATTTAAAATATGTAGAAAAGGGAAACTTGTCTCTATATGTTGTGGGCTTACATTAAAGGGCTATATATATATATATAGCCCTTTAATGTATTGTTGTCTATCAAATTGGAGCAAATGTAACTCATTGACACTGAATCTATAATCAGGGTTTTAGTATATCGTACTCAGTAGGCATGGCAGGATTACCAAGTGTCATAATGTCCGAGGTATATGACTACATGATTTCGCTCTACATCTTTTCATGGATGTCTCAACAGGAGTCGATAAATAAGCCATTGAACTTCCATTTTTCAGATATTTCCTATAAACATCAAAAGTTCAGCTGGAAGCCTGGTGATTTTGCTCCACAACTGCAGCAGTTGGATGGTTACATACTCTTTCCATTCCATGATGGAATGGAGCACAACAGGTATCTGAATCCCAATGCTTATACTTTTCCCACTTCAAAATCCTCTTTCTCCCTTTTGCTCTCCATTTGTTACTAATACAAGTCAGTACTGGCTACTGTGGCAGGAACCTTTTCTATATTCTGGGTCATTTCTGCTGCAGCTGTCCTATTCGTTGCATTTCTGGTGCCGGAGACCAAGGGACAAACACTTGAAGAAATACAAAAATCAATTATAAAGTATTCTCAGTGATACGTCAACATCACTCTACTGCAATTAGATTATCAAGTGTAATAACTTGGTTTGGTTGAATTGTTGTACATTATTGGATTCATCTTCAATGCAGTGAATGTTTTCATACACAACTTCTTGTATTATGCTTTATCTGTGGTAAATTCTGTAATACTCATTATTTTATTTTATTTATGTTTGATACAAATATCACCATATCAGAGTTTTTTTAAAAAGAAATGAATAGTTAGCTTTTCTTATCCACAAATTTTTTTAAACTAGAAAAATTATCATTCGTGTATCTTTAATTTAAACTATTATTAAAAATACTATATAATTTTAAGAGTACATCATTCTTCTACCTTTAGATGATAAAATATATCTCTCAACCACTATTCCATGAGCTGCTGTTTATAACTTAACATAATTGCAACAAAATGATGATATTGTCTTTGAAAATGCAATTTGAAAATAATCATTTGTACACTCTAAATTTGTTTTGTTATCAAATATAGTACAATACTTTGAGGGTGTATTAATTATTCACCATAAGTTGACAAAAGCTATTTACCGAACATTAATTCGTTAGTTAATATTTATAAGTTAACATAATTATAAAAAAAATGATGATTTTACCTTTGAGACTTAAATTAAAGTAAAAAGATAGAATTAAACTTTTAAATTAAATTCAGTTAAAATCCAAAAACAATCCAATTTTTAAGTTAAATTTTAAATGATAAATGACTAATAGGAATTTTTTTAATTATAAACAGAGAAATCCCTCATTTTGTGTATGTGCAAACTACGGCATCTTGAGAATACATTGAAAGGAAAAATGGGTAGAATCAGAACAAATAATATTAATTATTTTTCAATCATTCCCTTAAACAACACTACACAAACTTAACAAGAATTTCAAGCTCAACAAAGTATAACTTTAAATATTGTAAGAAACAATAAAGGAAAGAACCAAATTAATGTGGACACTTTGTAAATATCGTTGTAATTTTATATGTTGAAATGACATCATCATGTATAATCACCATGTCATTTTTTTTTATAATTATAAGATGACATATTGTTTGTTTCATTAATTATAAGACGACATGTCGTTTTTATGACAACTTATTCTATTTTAAAAGTCTAAATTATCCTTATGACATCATTAATTACAAACAACAGCTAACAGATTAGTGGTCGGCAGATAGATTTTGTTAATTTAGGGTAGACTACTGATACAACTTTAAAGTGTTGTAGCATTTTTGATAACAGAACAAATTTATAGTATATGAATGATAACTTCCCTTAAAATTATATTAAAAGTGAAAGCTCTTTTCTCTCTTCTGCACATTTACGATTTAAAAAAAAAAGAAAAAAAGAAAGAGAGAGGAGAAAACAATTTCATTGAAAGGAAGAGAAAGAGAAAAGAGGTGATGTTTTATTATTGATTTTAGGAAGAAATTTGCTTTAGGTCTTTTACTTAACTTTGGGTTGGCTTTGCTTTTGTGAGAAGGAGGCTAACTCTTGAGTTATTGTTTGTTTAATCAGTGAAAATATCAGTCTATCTCTACATGTTTTGTCTTGTCATGTTGCATGTGATTATAAGGAATATTAATTATTGTCTTATTGTCACAAAAAAATTGCATAGGATTGATTATCTTTGATCAACTATAATTCTTTAAGAACACGTTTTATCCACATAAACTCACAAATTGCATGTGCTAGTGCTCGAAACTCTATTTCTGTACTGTTTCATGCCATTATAGTTTACTTCTTGCTTCTCTAAGTCATAAGATTACACCACACCTTAGTACAATAACTTGTTGTAGACTTCCTATCCATGACATTTCCAACCTAATCCGCATCAATAAATGGTTTTAGATTCTTTTTTTATTCTTTTTCAAAATAAAGCCCTTTTCCTGGTATTGACTTTAAGTATTAAAGTATTCGGTTTATTGCCACCAAGTGAGCTTCTCTTGGAGAGTGCATGAACTTGCTCAATAAGCTAACTGCAAAGGCAATATTAGGTCTAATATGAGAAAATTAGATTAGTCTTCCTACTCTAGATCTCAACGTCGAAGGACAAGGTAGACCGACCAGACTTTTGATAGTTGGAGATCTCTTCCCGAGGGTGCCTTTTTTCTCTGTGTTTCAAATGTTGTCAATGTGGTATACGACCGTTCCTCCGGGGAGAAAGACTATAAGGTTAAGAAGAGCTTGGCATATGTTATTAGTTTGATAGGAAGATTGGGCCTGCCCCATCTCCTAAGCATTCCCATTCCGGATTCGAGAGTTGGATTCGCCATTCCCCTCTCAGTAATTCAAAGATGACCTTTTTTAAGTTGTTCCTTTTCCAAGTTCTTACCCCCGCCTTCTCGATATCTCCCCCTCTCCATAAGTGTATTATTTTTTCAAGACACAACTTTTTATTTGGTTCAACTGGTGTGACAGCAGGTTTATAATCAATCATGCCTATTTCCTTTAGCAAATCTAGGGTGTATTTCTGCAGTATTATTAGATTACCTTAGTTGTTCTAGCCATTTCCATTCCCAAAAAATAATGTAGTAGTCCAAGATCATTTTTTTTTCTAAATTCATGAGCCAATTTTGTCTTCAATTTTTCTAGCTCATCTTTGTCATCCTCTGTTAGTATAATGTCATCATCATATACGATCAAAATAGCTAACTTCTCTTCTATAGTGTGATCAGCTTACCCTTTTTCAATTTTTCTAGCTCATCTTTGTCATCTTCTGTTAGTATAATGTCATCTTCATACACAATCAAAATAGCTAACTTCTCTTTTATAGTGTGATCGACTTACCCTTGAGAGTATCCACAGATCTTCAAGACTTTCTTAAATTGGTCAAACTAGGCCCTAGAAGACTGTTTAAGGCCATAAAGAGACTATTTTAACCGATAAACTCTTTCAGCAAGTCCTTTTCTTCGAAACCAGACAACATATCCATGTAAACTTCATCTTTCAATTCTTCGTTCAAGAAGGCATTTGTAATATCAAGTTGGTTGAGAGTCCAATCCAAAATTATAGCAAAAGAGATAAGAATCCTTAAGGTATTAAGCTTTGCCATTGAGGCAAAAGACTCTAGGTAGTCAACCCCATAGGTTTGTATGAAACCCTTCGCTATGAGTCTTGCTTTATACCTATCCACACTTCCATCATCCTTACATTTAATTGTAAATATTCATTTAGACCCCACAATCCTCTTTTCTTTAGGTCTTGGTATAAGGTCCTACACATTATTCTTTATTAAGGCTGCCATTTCTTATTAAACAACATCTTTTCACTTATTTGACTCAAGGGCTTTATGGATGTTTCTTGCAATAATGGTATTAGGGCTGCCTTTTCTTATTAAACAACATTCTTCTACTTATTTGACTAAAGGGTTTTATGAATGTTTAGTGCAATTTCTCACTTCTTTCTTTATTGCTATAAGAAAATCTATGGACTTCTGAGCTTCATTCTCAGTATGCTCAGTAGATGGGTTTTGATTATCCCTTAGTTTATATCTTAAATTCTGCTAAGCATATAAGTAGTTGTACCTCTTATGTTTTATTCTTCCTTCGTGAATAGATACGAAACTCACTTGTTGGTTCCACTAAATGTGAATTTGCTTCTATCCCTTCATTCTTTGGTGAAGCTATTGGTTGATTGAATTCTATGATGTTAGGTAGGCTAAGATGAAGTCTATATTGATTAAGGAGGTATTTTGCAGATATGAAATAGGTGTAGAATCATTTGGCAGATTAGGTTTTAAGTTAGAATTCTTGAACAAATTGGGCAAATTGGGTTCTAGGCTGAAATTACTTGGCAGATTCTAGGCTGGAACTATTAGTAAGCTGAGAGACTAGTGCATGGACTTTGGCTTGGATGGGTTCTAAGATGTCAAGAAGATCCTAAGAATTATTCTTTTTTTAAAAAAAAATTCTCTCTTTGAAGAGAATTACTAAGGTAAAAAGGTAGATTTTCAAAAAATTTGACATCTATGGTAACAAATAGCTTCTTTGTTTGAAAATTATAATACATGTACCCTTTCTTGGTAATAGAATATCCTAAAAATAGAAACTTGATGGCTCTAGGAGCAACATTGTTTTTTTAAAGAGTCGGAAGATATACAAAGGTTGTACGATCGAAGGTTTTGAATACAAGATTAGAGGTAACAAGATAATTTTTTGGGTAGCTTTCAAGAAAAACAGAAATAGGTATCTTGAATTTAAGAACTTAAGAGAGCATACTGTTTATGAGATAAAATGCTATAAGAATGACCTCCTCCTAATATATTTTTAGTACATTGGTTGTGAACATAATAACCCTAACAACCTCTAAAAGGTGTTTGTTTTTTCATATTACAACTCTATTTTATTGTGGTGTTCCAATACAAGAACTTTAGTGGACAATTCTTTATTGTGACAGGTAACTTCCTAAAATGGAATTAAAATATTTTGTTCCATTATCTGTGCAGAGTACACAAATATATACCCAAGTTGTCACGGAGTAGTCATCTATGAAGGTAATGAACAATTTGGTTTTTGATAAGTTATATATGAATCAAAGAGAAATAATGTGATGGTTTATAATGACGTGCAAAAAATAGAACACATATTTGTTTAGCCATTTGAAAAAATTCACAATATAATAAACTCCAATATTTATTTTTGAATAAAGTAGGACATAAGGATTTTAGATATGGAAAGTTAGGATGACCTAACCTATAGTGTCACAACATTATTTTAAAAAATAAAAAATAAATTCACATTGAGAGACTTTAACTTGTCTTTTCATTTCACATTGAGAGACTTTAGCTTGTCTTTTCATAGGCCATTTATTCTCGAGATTGTACAGCCCCTCATATTCCCCCGCATTCCCAATTATCCTCCCTAAGATTGGATCCTGAAATAGACATTTAGAACCACAGAATTTAGCTACATAGTTTATGTCCTCACTAAGTTTACTAATTAAAAGAATATTCCACTTAAGATTTGAGACATGTAAAACTGAAAAAAGAGTGAGACAATCTAATAGTTTTATTGTTCATTTTCCAGCAACAATAGATAATGATCCATCAGCAATCTTTACTTTATAATTACCTGGACACGGAGTGTAACTAAAGAAAAATTGAGAAAAACCTTGTCATATGGTTTGAAGCTCCTGAATCAATAATCCAAGGACTCTTTTGGAGGGATTGGATTCTAAAGGCTGATGGGTTACCTATATTGGCTACAATAATCAGCAAATGTGAAATGCTAACATTTCAATGCACTCACCACATAAGAAATTATCCCAACTCCAAATCCTATAAGCAATCTTCCCAAATCCAGCAACATATTTTTGCATCAAGAATATCAAATGCCAATCTCATAATAATTAGTTTATTAGTAAATGAAGTAAAATAATAGGGAAAGAATGTGCAAGAAAAGTAAAGAACCTTAGCAAAAGCTATAGCAAACCAGCCTATGGTTCGAAACAATTCAGAAAGCCACATTGGTTGCTTCAAGATTTTACAAGTTAATTGAAAAATGGAAAAGCGCAAGCACACCTCGTGTTTTGTGCAATAGTTAAGTAGATACCTTGATTGCTTCGGAACATAAAAGTATGTTTGTGTGTCCCAAAAAGTAACCGATGTGATCATTTTTTAAAATAAGAAAGTCTTTATGATCGTGCCATCAAATCATAAGGTGTTGAAAATGATTTAAAACTACACTAGAGTTGAGAGAGTTACATTTCTCCTACCAAATATATCAGCTATTTTTCCACTTAGTATTGCACCTACCATTGCTCCAATTGTCATTATTGATATAAAAACTGAGTACTTCATGCAGAAGGTCAACATAAAAATAAAAAATGATGTCCGCAAGTACCATATATTAGCTATTTTTCCACTTAGTATTGCACCTACCATTGCTCCAATTGTCATTATTGATCTAAAAACTGAGTACTTCATACAGAAGGTCAACATAAAAATAAAAAATAATGTCCGCAAGTACCAAGTCATTTAAACAAGAAAAAAGTACCAGCCAAGTTATGTTTCATTAATATAATTTTGTTTCATTAATATAATTTTCTCATAAGTGAATATATAAGGATTTCATCTAATTACTTTATCATGTGTAAATTAGAGATGGACAATCTGGATCTACTCTTAAATTTATATTTTAAATCATACAAATATTTACAGCTGAATCTACATGTATGATTACATTATCAGCAATTTATGCATTAGTGGATCATCAAAGGAGATTTTATAAGATTGAATAATTTGTTGTAGAGTAATCGTTGATACTAACACCTGTTACGGAGAGACTGAAGCTTCCATGATGCCAGCCTCGGCAGATGATGAATAACCCAACTACAAATTATTAAATATTAAAAAAAGAGTGGTGTTATTGGCACACCTTCAATGTCCTCTTGCACACACATGTTCTTTAATCTTGCCTGTGGCAAAATTAGTTTAAAACTTATTAAAATAAATCCATTAATTGATAAATCATTATTCTTGATTATCTCAAAAAATGTCGGTTTTGATGCATATAGAAGGAATCCAACTTCATAAAAAAGATTCTCTCAAGTAGAAATAATGATGATGATGAAAATATTACACAGTTTCTTAATTTGAATTTTAAGACTATGAGAAGTAGAACAATAGTCACATAGCCATAAAAACAATGCATAAAATAAGTTATTATATATTATCTTAAAAAAAAAAGGCTATTATCTTGTTTAGAAGATGCACAGTTAGCATGAACAATAAGAGAAACGAAGAATTTTTGTTTTAAATACGTAAAGAAATTAAGAAAATAGACATAAAAAATGGGCTTTGTTTAAGAAATAGAGTGAAATAGAGGAAGTTTATGGAATAAAAGAGGGTGTCAATAGCAATTATATGATGTTATAAGTTATCCACTCAGTTGTATATATAATAGGCGTTTTAAGAGAAAAATAGAGGGGTGCCAATAGTTCATCTCCTAAAAAAAGTCACTAATCAGCAGATTCTGCGGCTTGTATAACAAAATGGATAGTCAAATCATTGAACGAATCCACACCCACATCGGTAAGATATATTGGTGAGTGGCCCAAGAGATTGGATTTGGACAAAATATTTAGAAGCCCAAATTGCCCATTTTCACCCGACTTTCATAGCCGAAAATTATTGCGGTTGCTTTCTATGTAACATCCAATGATAGAGATTGAGCAACGTATTCAAAGAAGGGATATTATTTTAATTTCGATGTCAAAAGTTGTATTGTCTTGAGAATAAAAATAAGTTAAATGATGAATCAGTCTCTTTATTAACGGAGGAAAGCACCACTATTATTTGCCAAATTTTTGTCTGCCACCAGCTTGGTTCTTCGCACTTTACGAGTTACATGTGACAAACTCCAATATTGAGGACAATTTTTTTTTTTGTCATTTTTCTGTATTCATCATCGTCAATAACAAAAATAGACCTGAGATTCTCAAATTTCAATTGCTTTTGCTCAAAATGAAATTCCCACAAAGTAGATGAGCATAGATAATTTGTTAATTTCAAACATTTTCCCTAGAAAACAAGAAATTAAAGTCCTAATATTTAATTTAATAAGACATCAATTTCATTCCTCTAGATGACTAGCTAGCTGATATTTATACATGTATATGCATGTATTTATGTATGTAAGTATGTAGGCATGCATGCATGTATGTATTTATGTGCAGAACTAAGAGATGAACCAACTTGATGTTTAGCATATGCAAACATTTTTGAATTTACAGCAGTTCCATAGCAGAAAGAGCCGGAGACAGCCACCAAGGTGCTGAAAATAACAACTGCAGTAGTAGCGTCGGAGCTGAAGGAATTGCTCATCGAAGGCGGCGATGCCGTGTCACCTCAATCACTGGTGGGTCCATTGTTCTGATCAGGCTTGCTAGTAATCCTTCTTCTAGACTAATTTGTCTCTCCATTACTTCCCTACCCCTGCTAGATGCCTATAATAAAGTATATGAAAGGTACCGTTTTATTTTCTTCCTTTTTGTGATAATGATTAATGCATTAGAATTTATTAATCACAATAAAAAATTAGGAGCTTAATTCTCTGAGAAAACAAACATATGCAACCGGCAAATATGTCTAAGGGTTGTAAATTTATAATAAATATTCTCATATACATACCTCATCGGCGTGTGCACTGCTTTTCTTAGGAAAATTTATAAAAAACGACCCAAAAATTTAAGTAAATTTCATAAAAAACCCTCCTAATTTTTTCACTCAATACTAGTAAATTAAATTTTTTTTTTTTTTTACCAAACAACCCTTGCAACACATTCTCCTCTCCCAAAACCCAAAATCAGCGGCGGCTTGGAAGTGTGAAGATCGACAATGATCTTCCAGCAAAATTGACGGTGATCGATGGGCTTCGGACGACATCATCAATTCCGGCTAGTGAGGCTCCATTTCCAACGATTGAACACTGTTTTTTCTCAAGATTTTGACATTAAAGCAAAGGTGTTTTTTTTTCTTTTCATAATATTGAATGGCCGATTGAATATAATCGCGAATATTTGTGTATATTTCATGATAGATGAACATTTGATAAATCTTATTTTGTGTGAAATTTTTATATTATAAATGACATGTTAGTTATTCAATAAATTATCTCGTAGAATTTATTTATCTTATTTTATATAGATTATAGTGTTATGGGTTGAGAGTACCTTGGGTTCACACAAATGAAAAAATATAACAAGTAATTTGAGTTATTGTACAAAGGTGGGCTCAATAATAAAGGAATTAGTTATTGCACATGAATTTTTCTTGGGAAATTTAACTATCTAGGCATCTAGTCATTTTTATAGAATTATTATTAAAACTAACCACAATACAAAATTTCTTACCATATTAGCTACTTATACCCATTTTAGACCAAATTACACTTTAAAAGATCTTGGTTTATTGCAGACAATGAGAGTCGTCAACTGCGTGACTTGTGGGAGATGGAAGTCATTGCCCACACTGCTTATGGGCGACAGCTACCATCTCCCGCGTTGGTTGCAACCATCGCGGGCGTTGGTTGGTTGTAAGCGGTGGAGCTACCCAGCCTTGTTGGCTGGTTGCAGGCAATGGACCTACTGCCCATATTAGCTAGTTTCAAACGACACTTGCCATCGCCCATGTTGCTTTTTTGCAATGGTGTAGCTGAGGGCCATCGCCCACGTTGCTTGTAGGCAATAGCCTGCATTGTTATGGGCAATGGAGCCCAATGCCCATGTGAATGGTGCTTAATGCCTCGATTGGCATGCTTTGATTTCTTTCTAGCATACTTAACAATACAACTGAAATAATCTTGATAGAGATGTGTGATACAACCTAATCTTAACAAAATTAGGTTGAAGGGTTGAAGAAAACAAGTTTGCCATCGATGGAAGCCGTCAGTGTCGAAGAAAATCGCTATCGAAGCTAGTAATATCGTGAAAAGAGATGGGAGTGGTGTGGCAATGTTGTGCTTGTAGATTTAGATTTGTTTTGTTTGCTTTAAGGGTAATTTGGTGCAAAATGGATATATGTGACTAATATGGTAAGAAATTTTGTAACATGATTAGTTTTTATATTGATTTTATGAAAATAGTTGGATACGTAATTTTCTCATTTTTCTTTGCTTCTAATCTTGGTGAAGATCATAAAGGAAAATGAAAGGAAAAATGCCCTCTAACCCATAGATTTGATGCAATAGCTTATTTCTTCATTATTATTTAAATAATAACTATTTTATCCACATTTTTTAAACAATAGTTTAAAATACTAGTTCGTTAATTTATCGTTAGTATACTTTATATTTTATTAAGGGAAAAAATAAAATTTTTAAATAAAGATATACAAACTGTTTTAAAATAAAAATTTCAAATAAAATTAAAATACATTTGAATTTGTCTATAAATTAATGACTAAATAATAATAGCACTAAACAATATATAAAATATATATTTAGGACAAACTGGAAAAAAAAAAAAACATTGACCTTACATGCATTAGAGTGAGTTTTTTTTTTTTCATCCTTTAGCTTGTCTTTAATATGATTAAGCTAAATAAATAATTAATTAATTAGTTAGTTAAGTTATTCTTTTTTTAGAAATGAATCAATTATATTATTTTATCAAAAGCAAACATAAATTCCTTCACTTAATAAAAAAAAACACATTAAAGACGTAAAAATACACATTAAAGATATAAAAATACATATTTAAAAATATTACAGAATAAAATACATTGCATCAAAGTATATTTTTTTTTTATTCTTTTAACTTATCATTAACTTTAATATAGACAATAATTCTTGATTGACATATTATTATTATTGTTATTATGTAATCAAAAATCTAGTTGACTTCACTAAAAAAATACATGTGTGTGTGTGTGTATTACATATTTTTTAATGTTATTTTTTGTCTGCCGCTATATGTTTCAACAAATGTTGGCACACATCCTAATGTTGACGCATACGGAACACCCTAATCAGCAAATTTTATTGTTAACTTAGAGACGAAATATGGGTAAAAAGAAAAAGGAAAATGATCAACTATATACCTTTAAAGGTTACCAATATTATTTATATTACAATACTTTTAATATGTATCACATGTATATTCTAAGTTGACAAAAAATATATACCGCCCATCCTACCATTTGCTACCGTTAAGAAGTTAACGAAATTTTGATAAAATAATAATTTTTCCCTTGAGACAAAAAAATGAGAAACTGTGATAAAAACAAATAGCATGTCGTTCAAATATATTATTTTCGAACGATATGTCGTTTCACTAAATATAATAATATGATATATCGGTTTAATAGAATATAAGTGTATGACACGTCGTTTTACTAGAATATAATTGTATGACGTGTCGTCTTATTTGAGTGAATGACAACGTTTTACAGATGATATGTCGGTTCATTGGAATGTTAAAAGATTACATGTAATTTTTTTAGGCTTTTTAAGCTCGAATTTTATATATGTAAAATTAAAATTTTTATATTTATGGATGTATTTTTATTTATTTTATAATTTTTAAATTTATTTTAATAAAATTAAACATGAAATATATTGAACTTTAAATTTTTAAATATATTGAATAAATTTATTAAAAAATAATTATTTAAAATAAAATATTTTTTATAAAATCGCGTTCTGGGTTTCTCAAGTGATACCCAAACCTGACCTAGAGATTAGTCCGAACTAGATATTACCCTAGTATGTGCTGCGCATGTTTTCATTTGTTAAACTTGTTTTTTTTAGTAACAAAATTATATGTCATTCAATAACTTTCAAGTTAAATGACAGTCATCCATTAATATTCAATATAAACGATATATTCCCAGAAAACTTTGTTATTCTTCTTATATAAGATGATATGTCATACAAATATATTATGATACAACGACATGTCATATAATAATATTTTAATAAAAAAACATGTCATCCATAAAATAATATATTTCACTTAAAAAAATGACATGTTTTTTTATCATAACTTCTCCTATAGTAAAATATCATACTACTCCTGTGACGTCAGTATATTCTAACAGTTAGTAACGGATTGATGGACGACATAAGCGTTTTACCAACTTAACGTATACGAATGATATATATTAAAAGTATTATATCACAAATGATATTGATGATATTTAAGAGTATATCACTGATAAATTTCTAATGGTTTGTTCACGTGATCTCCAACTGAAACATGAGGCCAAGACATTTTATAACCAAACGCTATCGTGTCGTGCTCAACCAAATCAAAACGCACACAAAGCACCCTTACCTCATCAATCTTCCAAAACTGAAACTGATATTCCACACCTCACCAAATTTATTTTAGTTTCAGTTTCATCCACCATCATCATCGTTAGTTCGTGACCACCGAGCACCACTAACAAACATCTACATTTACTTGGTTAAAATTGAAATTGGAATTGATAGCGAAATATAAATTAATTATCTGATTTGTTAATTTTCGGGCGTTTCAGCATGATGGATAAAATGATTTGGTGAATTCGATCAGCTATTTCGTTTGAGAAAATTGGAAGGTTGGTCTGGGGGATATAAGCCTTGGAAGATAAAGATTGGTTTGCTGTTTCATTTGCGCTTGGTTTAAAACGGTGACGTTTGGATTTAAAGATTGAAACGACGGCTTCTTGGGGTTGACTTTATTGACTTCATGGGGCAGACGAAAAATAATCTATGAAGTTATTTTAAAATTTTTAAATTTATATAAAACTTAATGTTATTTAATTTTTTTGAAACTTTTATTTTAATATAATTTATATTTATTTAATTAAAAAATTTTATTTTATCTCAATGAAATATAGAGTAAACTAATTATAAATTTATGGAATATTATTTTGGACTATTTAAAAAAATGAATAAAATAAATTATTATGTAAAAGAATAAAAATATAATAGGTTATTACTTATTATGTCAAACATAAATGATGAAAAGGATTTTCTATCAAAATGAAATGTGTGTCATATCAAGCTTATTTTTCAAATACTATATATTTGGAATTAAGGTATGCGTAAGAATTTTTTCCATTTTTACTTTTTGGCCTTTTCTTACTCTTTTACCAAATAGAAGAAATTGAACCCACCTAAAATTTCATGATTGATGTTACAGTCCACATAATTATCGATGAATTGTGTCACGCGTTTTAGATTAGTTAATATTCCCAAATTTAGCTGCTGGTGCACAATTTTATTTTAAAATAATCTAAATTAATTATTAATACAAAAAAAATTAGTTATTTGAGATTACGATTGTTAATTAAATAAATTATTTTTACTATATGAATATAATAAGTTGTTGATTAAAAAAGAGTAGTCTAATGCTTAGTAAATTATATTATTGTAGTTGCTATGAGTTTAAAAAGTAGTATATATATTTTTGATAAATTTTATTACAAATATATTATTTTATTATATAATGACAAAAATAGGTATAAGTTTATATTAGATTTTATTTTTTGAAGTATATTTAATAATATTTAGACATGCTTTTTTCTTTTTAAAACACATAAAATTACATAAATAAAAAATTAATTAAATAAAATATAATGAACTTTTTAATTTGTTACATAAAATATGATAAAAATCTATTATTCATAGTCTAAATAAAATAAAAAAAAATAATTGGATTACATTCACATTAAATTTGTTACAGTAAACATCATGACTATAAAAAAATATAAATAAATTGTTAAAAGCCATGTTTATGAAATTGATTTTAAAAGTGATGGTTGACTTTTATGAAAAATTATTAACATTTCCGAATTTATCACATAAGAAATAATCCCAATTCCAAATGATATAAACAATCTTCCCAAATCCAGCCATAAAGCATCCTTATAACAAGAATTAAATTCCAATCTCATAATCATTATTTTTTATTAATTAGTAACTGATTTTTAAAAGTAATAAAGATTAATTGTGAGGAAAAAAAAAAAAGAAGAGAAGGAACTTTGGCAAATGCTATAGCAATCCAGCGGAGGGTGCAAAATATTTCAGACAGCCACATTGCCTGCTTTAGGATTTTACAAGACAATTAAGTAAAAGACATGAAATTTTATGCCGAGACTAAGAGCAAATTGTTGGGATTATGTGCTCTTTAAAGCATATTGATTTTCTTATTAATAAAATATTTCAAATATTTATTCAGATATTTTGAATTGCATTAATATTTTGAGCAAAGTCCATTTCATCATATTATATGTATTTATGCGATCACCATATGGATTCGCAGAAGACATAAATACAAGTTATCTTATAATTAAATAAATTAAATTCGCAGTTGATAAATAAAGTTGGGCACTTTATTTAGGTATAGACTGTAATAAATTCATTGAGTGATTTGTCTTAATCATGTATGAATTTATTGATGTAGTTTGTCTACATTGAACTGGATCACATATGAGATTTAATTAACCTAGTAATAACTGTCGGACTTATTAAATCTCATAGGCATTGATTCTATCGTAATCTTAATCTTGAGTTAGTTATGATTTCATGATTGTAGTTGTTATTTCATTTGAGTTACTCAATGGGCATGACATACACATGTAGTCTAGATTACTCAGTATCTTGGTGGGAGCAATTACAAGTATTGAAATTGTAGATTAACAATATAAATTTATACAACACATTTCTTGATGGGTTTTCGATCTTGATCATAGAATTCTCCGGTTAGAGTGTCTCAACATAAATAAGTATGTTGAAAATGATCATTAGAGAAAACGAGTAAGTATCGAGAAAAAGATGTAATTAAATTAATTGGACGAGTTGAGATATCAATTTAAATTAACGATGTGGTACAAAGGATTGTGCGATGAAAGAAATCAATGTGGCTTAGGCGAATTATATTCGAACATACAATTATGGAGGTCGGTTCAATCTTATAGTGGAGTAGAATTGGAATTAAATAATTATAATTGTTTAATTACAAATTTAATTATTATAGCCACTATTGTATGTTCCCAAATGATCCCGAGGTTAGCTCATTTAATTGACAACACCATCACTTGGACCAAAAGCGAAAAAGCTGGTATATTATATGAAAATTATAATTATAATATTTGTTAAAGGCCTAGTATGTTATATTAAAGTGTAAATGGGACTCATGAGTGTTTCTGAGGTGGTCTCCTAGTTTATTACGCATTCCTTCCACTTTTAGGTAAGTGGAGAGATAGTTAAAGAGGAATTCTATTTTAAATGAAATCCTAATCTTAACATACTTAGGGTTTTCATAAGATATTATAAAAGGGACTTTATACTCTTAAATTGAAAGAAGAGGAGAACCCAGGGATTCTAAGAAAAATAAAGAAGGCATCTAAGAGAGCCAGGTTGCAATTGGGGAGTGGTGAAACAGACGCCCACACGTCCAGGTGTTGATCAAACTTGAGTCATAGCGCGAAAGATCGTTTGGAGGCGGATCTACAACTCTCGATTGTTCATCTTCTCAAAACATCAAGGTATGAATTTCAGATTATTTAATTATTATATGTTGTATGAGATCGGTCACTAAAGGTTTTAATTGAAAAATTGAAAACCTAGTTTATTTTCCCTACGATTGGTATCGAGCCATCTCATAATAATATATAAAATTATATAAGAATCTATCTTGTTAATTATGCATTAGAGTTGCATAATTTATTTAGATATATATTATTTGTTAATATATGAATAAAGACGCTTGAATTGTCTCAATTCATGATTAGAGATTTGTTTGTATTTTTTTTTTTGGATTTATAACAAAAGGGGTGGTCTATTATCAACATGTTTCCCTTTTAATTTAATTTTATGTTTCAAAATTATTTTGTAAAGCATCATATTGGAATCTGTAAAATATAAAAAAAAGGGATTTTCCGGAGCAGCATCGCGCATGCGGAAGGCAGCCCGCAGCGCGCAGACTGCTCGTTAGGCAGCCTGCAGCACGCTCGAGCGCGCTGCTCTCGCAGCAGGACGGGCGCGTAGCAGCAGGACGGGCCCGTAGCAGCAGGCTCCAGGACGCTGCTCTCGCAACAGCTAGCCCGCGCGCGCTGCAGAAAGCAGACGTGGCTCGCTCAGGCAGTAGGCTCGCGCTGCAGCATCGGCAGCAGCAGGCCTCGCGCGGGCAGAGCAGCGGCAGCAGTCCTCGCGTGGCAGCAGCAGGTCTCGCGAGCGCAGCAGCAGCAGCAGTCATCCTCGCGCGGCAGCAGCAGCATCGGGTGTCCGACACCGGTAGGGACGTTTTTCCGGCCTGACAGCGGCGAGAACTCACCAGAGAAAAGACAACCGAAAGATCTGGGCTTTTGTTGATGGCGGCGGAGAGAAAAGAATGCAGTTAGGGTTTTTGAGTGGTGAATATCACTTAAGTCCCTATAGTACTGTATAATTTCTCTTGGGCTAAAATTAGTATACTATATACATTTAAGTCACGAAACGATTTATGGACTTAGTAAATCCTAGTTTTAAGTCCAATAAAATTTGGACTTAATGGATTAAAATGCATGGATATAGTTTAACAAATTAAATTTATTTTTGGCCTAAAAGTTTTATTTAAAATTTTATTTTATTTTCTTTAAAATTAAAATTTGGACCAATAATAAATTTAAAACTCATATTAGTCAAGGTCATCAACAAAGATAATTCAAGAGAAGAAGATATTGACATGAAGTCCAATGAAGATTAGGCTTAGGGTTAATATTTTATTAGGAAAACCATGAATTGAGATTATTTAAATTTTCTATATGTTGTGTTTTTGGATGTGAACATACCATAATAACATGTCATATAGAATAGGTGAGTCTCACTCTATCGATAATAATATATGTCATTCATATAACATGAATTTATGCATATTGTTTGAGATTTGCAAATGCTTAATAATATAAGATATCACTAAGATAATATTATAGGAAGCATGCGATTAACAATATATGTATGATTTAAAAGAAAAATCAAACTTTAAAATATTGAGTGGGAGAGGAAAATTCAAGATAATTTTCCACGAGCTCCATTATTAGTTCAATAATAAAATTATATATATACCTCGACTTCACGATACGGTGATGCTTCCCTACGGAGGTATATATATTAGACATTTTATTTGATGAACTTCTTTAAAGATAAAATCGAAATATTTTTCAATCGTTGATCACCCTAACTGTGGCTACATGATATGAGAAATACGTAGATTGAAACAATGGTTATACACTCAACAAAATTTGTTATTAACCTTCCCAACGAAGCTCGTTAACAAAATTTTAGCCTTAAAAGATAAACGATAGTTATTTATCATGTTACGACATGAAAGTAAATAATCTAATGGTTAATTGGAGTCCAGTAAGTGGCGGCATGACTTCCAACGGATAGCTTGCTAAAGCAGTACTAGATTATCGTTAAAATAAAATAAAATGCATTTATGGTTTTTTGCATTTTACAATTTTATTGTGAATGTTATATCAATATATTTATGCATGTATGTTTTATTTTTCAAAAAATGTCTTCCATCAATCCACTGTTAATCATCCTGGTTAAAAATGAATTCACTGGTGACAATTACTTAGATTGGAAATGCAATCTATTTAATATTCTCACTGCTAAAGACTACAAATATGTTTTAACCCAGCAATGCCCTCCAGTACCAACGTTATACGATTATAGAAATCAGAAGGAGTCTTATGAGAAATGGTGCGAGGCTAACAAAATGGCTAAGCGCTATATATTGGCTTCGATTTCTATGGAGCTGCAGAACAAACTTGAGCATGGAAACGACCATCGAAATATTGGCTAGTCTCCATCGGATGTTTGGGCGAGAATCATCGATTATGCCAAAGAAGCAGTTAAAGCGTGTCACCGACAC
This sequence comes from Murraya koenigii, assembly GCA_025617385.1. Taxonomy (NCBI): domain Eukaryota; kingdom Viridiplantae; phylum Streptophyta; class Magnoliopsida; order Sapindales; family Rutaceae; genus Murraya; species Murraya koenigii. The sequence continues at coordinate 29,465,587 of CM046812.1, forward strand.
CAAGATGGTAGAGGGTACAAGAGTTCGTGATCATGTCCTCCACATGATGGACTATTTGAATGAAGTTGAGATTCATGGTGTTGAGATTGATGATAAAACAAAGATCAACATGGTGATTGAATCTTTACTTGATACATTCAGAGAGTTTAAGGTCAGCTATATCTTAAGCAATAGAAATATGATCTTAGTTTAATTGATATACGAACTACATGCTATAGAAGAATATTATCATAGCAAAGAACTTCCTAAACAAGAATTCTCTTTAAAGCTTAAGTCGAAAGATAAGGGTAGGCAAAAGAGAATTGACACAAGGAATCTGTCTACTAGTAAAGATAGCAAGTCAAAAGACAGATACTTTAAGTGTGGACAGAAGGGTCATCGGAAGAAAGATTGTCCTAAGATTATTAAAATCAGGTATATGAAATCTTTAAGCTTCCTAATTAGTTCAGTTTTCTATTGATTAATGCAATAGTGAATTCTGAGATAACTAATTTTATTTGTAAATTCATTATTTGATTTTTCAGGAAACCAAGAGATTAAGTGAAGAAAGCTTTAAGCAGCAGTAGAAAAAGATACTAGTTTATATCAGCTGAGAGGAATAGATCAATTTTATGAGACTTTAAGTTTTGATATTTATCTTTGTATTCCAAACATTAGAGAATTTAATTTCGGTGGCTTGTTTTTAATAAGCGAAGCACACTGTTATTTTTGATCCTCCGTTAATAACTCATTTTTGTACTTTACAAAGACAATTAATATCATATAAGTCTATTGATTTGTTCAAAGCAAGATATAATGATAAAAAGTATATTATTTATCCCAGAAAAAGAAATGTTTTTCCAAAACCAATGGCACCTCTAATATTTATGCTTAAGTCATATAAACTATAATAAGATTTCATGAGAATGATTAATAATAGGTCATTCCTAACCTATTTGAAGATTGATCATTGATACTCTACAAATCTTATTTAGAAGAGTAATATGACAAGGTAGCTCATTTTGAGCTAAAAGAAAGCGTAATATTGTATGCATGGAATTAATGCATACAAATGTATGCGGACTAATTAGTTTACATGTAAGTAGAGGTTATGAGTATTTTATCAATCTAATTGATAAATATTCAGAGCATTCATGTTTGTCTAAATGTGTCATGATTCCGTGGCTTTTGAAATTCAAAAGAGTAACATGGATAAGACAAAGAAGCAATCAGATAAGAACATAAAAGAACTTCGATCTAATCAAAGTAAAGAATATCTCTCTAGAGAATTCAAAGTCCATTTGGGGGTAAAATGACATAATAGTGTCATTATATGGACAAACAAAATTTTTTTGGATAAAATAAGATGTATACTTAGCTATTTATCATTTACCTTTTTTATTCTAGATACCAGTATTTAGAAATTGCATAGACTATTGAACTTAGTTTTATTTATATAAGTGCCTAATACTCTATAGAATTATGGATATGTCACAAACTTAAATTGTGACGCATCTATAATTGGAGATTTACTAGTATTTATACTAAAATTATAGGCAGAAAAGATAGATTCATGTTCAAAAGTATGCATGTTTTAGGTATTCTAAAGGAATAAAGGAAAGTCTAATTTATAGACCTCAAGATAGGAATGTATTTGTAAACATACACTATACTTTCCTTGAGGAAGACTATATAAATGACTTGTAACCTATGAGGTAAAACTAGAGAAATCATAAGTAAGGAGATTATATTGATGCTCAGTTTTCTATTTATAGAAAAAAGCAAGAATGATTAACAAAAGGATTATCCCTGAACAAATTATCACTTTTAGAACCTCATCGTAGTGGGAGGGTAACTAGATTACCAAACAAGATACATATTATTGAGAGAAACCTATACGGCTATCTCATATGAACATGTATAAAATCCCACTAGATACAATGAAGCTCTAATAGATAGTGATGTTGAAAAGATACATATTATTGAGAGAAACCTATACGGCTATCTCATATGAACATGTATAAAATCCCACTAGATACAATGAAGCTCTAATAGATAGTGATGTTGAACATTGGAAAAGAGCTATGAATCAAGAAATGGAATATATGTATTCCAATAAAATTTGGAAACTTGTAGAGACACCAAATGAGGTAAAACCCATTGGATGCAAATGGATCTATAAGAGGAAAATAGGAGTAAACAGAAGGATAGAAGTATTTAAAGCAAGATTAGTAGCCAAAGGGTTCACTCAAAAAGAGGGAATCGATTATGAAGAAACGTTTTCTCTGGTTGCTATGCTTAAATCTATCAGAATTCTGCTCTCTATTGCTGCAGTGCTAAATTATGAAATTTGGCAAATGGATATCAAGACTGCCTTTCTTAATGGGCATCTTGAAGAAGACATCTTTATGCAGCAACCAGATGGATTCATACAAAAAGGCCAAGAACACTTGGTATGCAAGTTGCAAAGATCCATCTATGGATTGAAGCAAGCATCCCAGTCATGGAACATCAGATTTGATCAAGCGATAAAATCATTTAGATTCATCCAGAATATTGATGAACCATGTGTGTACAAGAGAATTCAGGGAAAAACTGTAGCCTTCCTAAATCTTTATGTAGATGATATTCTCCTTATTAGAAACGATGTAGGAGTAATGACTACTATAAAAGAGTTAGCTAGCAAAACAATTTGATATGAAAGATCTGGGAGAAGCTAGTTATATTCTTGGTATCAAGTTGTTATGAGACCGGAAGAATAAAACGATAGCTTTATCTCAAGTGGTCTATATCGATAAGATATTGGCTAGATTTAGCATGGTAAATTCCAAGATTGGTTTGTTACCATTCAGACATGGAATTATATCCTCTAAGGTTCATTACCTAAAATTTCTGAGGAGATAGAGAATATGAGACGAGTTCCTTAACCGAAAGCTGTGGAAAGTCTCATGTATGCCATGCTTTGCACTAGATCAGACACATGTTTTGCGATTAGGATGGTTAGCAGATACCAATCTAATCCTGAACCTAAACACTGGACTATTGTCAACCATATAATGAAGTATCTGAAAAGAACTAAGGATTATATGCTTGTGTATCCAGGTGATGAACTTACTCCAGATGGGTTATCGTCGATTCCGACTTTATGCGGATAATGATTCTAGAAAGTCTACTTACGGTTATGTGTTTACATTAGGAAGTGGAGCTATCGATTGGAGGAGTGTGAAACAATCTTGTATCGCAGACTCCACAATGAAGCTTAATATGTGGCTACATCGTAGGCTGCAAAAGAAGCGGTATGGCTCCGCAAGTTCCTTCGTGATCTTGAGGTGGTATCTGCTGCAAGTGCAACACTTAAATTATTTTTGATAATAATGGTGCAGTGGCTCAATCAAAAGAACCAAGAAACCATAAGAAACAAAAACACATTAAGAGGAAGTATTATCTCATATGGATATAGTGTAGAAAGGTTATAACCTACACTTAGAGTCCAACAAGCATGTGCAATTTGCCAGATATGCTTTGAGAGCTAGTGGGAGATTGTTGGGATTATGTGCTCTTTAAAGCATATTGATTTTCTTATTAATAAAATATTTCAAATATTTATTCAGATATTTTGAATTGCATTAATATTTTGAGCAAAGTTCATTTAATCATATTATATGTATTTATGCGATCACCAAGTGGATTCGCAGAAGACATAAATACAAGTTATCTTATGATTAAATAAATTAAGTTCGCAGTTGATAAATAAAGTTGGGCACTTTATTTAAGTATAGACTGTAATAAATTCATTGAGTGATTTGTCTTAATCATGTATGAATTTATTGATGTAGTTTGTCTACATTGAACTGGATCACATATGAGATTTAATTAACCTAGTAATAACTGTCAGACTTATTAAATCTTATAGACATTGATTTACTGTAATCTTAATCTTGAGTTAGTTATGATTTCATGATTGTAGTTGTTATTTCATTTGAGTTATCAATGGGCATGACATACACATGTAGTCTAGATTACCCAGTATCTTGGTGGGAGCAATTACAAGTATTGAAATTGTAGATTAACAATATAGAATTTGTACGACACATCTCTTGATGGGTTTTCAGTACTTGATCATAGAATTCTCTGGCTAGAGTGTCTCAACATAAATAAGTATGTCGAAAATGATCATTAGAGAAAAACAGTAAGTATCAAGGAAAAAGATGTAATTAAATTGATTGGACAGTTGAGATATCAATTTAAATTAACGATGTGGTACAAAGGATTGTGCGATAAAAGAAATCAATGTGGCTTAGGCGAATTATATTCGAGCATACAATTATGGAGGTCGGTTCAATCTTATAGTGGAGTAGAATTGGAATTAAATAATTATAATTGTTTAATTACAAATTTAATTATTAGTAGCCACTATTGTATGTTCCCAAATGATCCCGGGTTAGCTCATTTAATTGACAACACCATCATCTGGACCTAAAAGCAAGAAAACTGGCATATTATATGAAAATTATAATTATAATATTTGTTAAGGCCTAGTATGTTATATTAAAAGTGTAAATGGGAGCATGTAGTGTTTTACAGGTGGTCTCCTAGTTTATTCACATTCCTTCCACTTTTAGGTAAGTGGAGAGATAGTTAAAAGATGAATTCTATTTTAAATGAAATCCTAATCCTAACATACTAGGGTTTTCATAAGATATTATAAAAGGAGCTTTATACTCTTAAATTGAAAGAAGAGGAGAACCCGGGATTCTAAAAATAAAGAAGGCATTCGAGAGGAGCCAGGTTGCAATTGGGGAGTGGTGAAGCAGGCGCCCACACGTCCAGGTGTTGATCAAACTTGAGTCATAGCACGAAAGATCGTTTGGAGGCGGATCTACAACTCTCAATTGTTCATCTTCTCAAAACATCAAGGTATGAATTTCTAGATTATTTAATTATTATATGTTGTATGAGATCGGTCCTAAAAGGTTTTAATTGAAAAATTGAAAAACCTAGTTTATTTTCCCTAAACAAATTAGCTTTCTTCTACCAAATAGGGATAACAAAAATCTCCAAGACGACGGGGATTCTCAGGGATTTTTCCCATTTAGGGCGGGTACTAGAATGATTTTATATCCAATTTCTTATTCAAAGAGCGGACGAGGACGATTTTTTATCTAATTACTATTTCAGGGAAGGGGCGGGGATGAGCTGGAATTCCCATCCCCTCCCTATTTTCTTATTTTAATTTTTAAATTTAATTCTATTTTTAATATTATTAATGAATAAATAATAAAATTTAAATTATAAAATGTTAAATATTAGCATAAATAAAAAATATCAAAATATTTATACAAATATATCATGAAACTCTCGGGCTTAGTGAAAAATATTAATTTTAATATTTATATCTATTTTATTATTAATATGAAAGTATTTTTTTTTCTTTTTACTATACTATTGTGAAGATTAACGAAGAAAATTATGTTGATAATTTATATTTTATAGTGTGATTTTTATAATGGATTAGTATTAATGTAAGATATATTGTCAAACATTATTTTTCTTTAATTTTTTATTTTAATATAATTAAATTTAATTTAAAAACTAAAAATATATCATTTATTTGAGAATTTATTTGGAAAATGGAAACCTTCGGGAATCCCTTATAATTATTTGGAGAGGGGTCGAGAATTCCCTTAAGTATTTTTTATGGAGACGGAGAGGGGATGGAGATGTATGCAGAATATTGAGAATAGGTACCAAAACACTACTCCCCTCCCATCTCCTCACCATTACCATCCCAACTAATAAATATGTATGCTATTTTTCCATTACTATAGCACCTAGTGTTCCTTCAATTGTCATTATTGAACCATAAACTGAGTACTATATGCAGAATGTTAAATTCGACGTGGATAGTGTTAAATTTATCATACATAAATAAGTAATATATGGATTTTGATTTAGCTATAATACAATATTAACACTAAAGCAGTACAACAATATGACCTTCTCTCAAATTTATATTTTAGAAAGTATAAATATTTATGAATAAGATATTTATGACTTGTTTGGGATTGAAGTTTGACAGTTGTAACTTTAAAATTATAGCATTAATGATTTAGTAAACACTAACTACTGTAATTTAATAATTATGTTGATATGATTTTTTACTTATATAATAAAAAATTTGTTATATCTTTAATAATTTTATAAAAATTATTATTTAAAAATTATATTTATTACATATTATTAATATTTATTTTATAGTTACAGTTTTTTTCTACCACAGTTATAATTTAAAATTTACAGCACTTTAATTCTAATTAGACCTTTAATTAATACATAAAGATATGTGAATTTACAAGTAAGATTTTCCAATGATGTCATTTTGATATGCAATCTTTGATGATCATCAAAGAATTTTATAAGCAGGATTAATTTGTCGTAGAGTAATAGTCGATACTAATAGCTGCTGTTAGAGAGACCTAAGTTTTCCGTGATCCCAAACACGGCAAGTGGCACAATCACAAAGAATCGCTAATTAGGTAAAAGTCAGCTAATCCTACGTCCGGTTTGTAAGAAGCCCAATGACCCAATTGCTCAATTTGGCCCAACTTAGATGTCATAGTTTTGTATAGATCGAGATTTTATCAGATGTAGCTCTCCACGGCGCATGTGATAAGCTCTCCAATAGAGAGATATTTTGTAGGATCCACAACTCCCTACTTGAGATCTTACCACGTGGTTATGGAGAGCCTTAGAGCACCTATCAATTATTTGTACAGATCATAAGAAAAATTACTTACTAAATATATATTGCACTTTATTCCACTTTTTAAAATTTTCAAAGGGTTTGATTGTTTTATAAATTTATAAATGCTTGTCTTATCTTTGCTTAATAAGCAACAATTTTTTTCCTATTATATACTATATTTATTAATCTTATAAAACATATTTTCTATTGGGAAAACTATTGGAATACTAATGAAAAATAAAATTTGGATTAGGAATAATAATCAAAATTTGAAGATCTATATTTTATCCAGTTATATTTTTATCTCTTGACTATCATCGCTCTTTATCATCATTCTTTTTTATTTAAGAGAGAATGTCTTCTTGCACTTTGATTGATTCTCTTTAAACAAATATTCAAATACGTTATTATTCCACAACAACCAATAATACTGATTTGAGTGTAGGAGGGTTAATACCGAAAAAATTTTCAGCGTTCTTGGTTGAAAATACTTGCCAAAGTCGAATCGTGCTCGCTAACATTTAATTCCTAATCACCAATTCCTACTTAGACTAGTGGATAAAGGCAAGAAACCGTCTCTTTACGAAAATAAATTTAAATGTTAGTGTTAGGATCTAGTTGGTAGTCCACAAATTTACATGACTAGAATTTTGTGTCAACATATTACAAATTTTCCTTTATTTGTTAGCATTTGGTGTGGATTGATTTATAGAAATAAATTGAAAAATTACAATTATTAAATTGTTAGTATTTGTTTTATTCCCATACAAATTACTTTGGAAAAAATAAAAAAATGCACAATTCACAAAAGAAAAAGTTTGTCTTGTCCAAATTCATTAGGGTTAAAACTGTCAAATTGTATAAACAAGGAATGAGAGAAAGGGATGTGTTAAGGTATTTAAAGATCCTTTGACAAAATTTGGAGCAACCGTATTGATTGAATGAAAACACATCAAATGTCTCATGTATTTTTTTTTTCTTTCTTTTCAATTTGTACCATTTGACTAAGAGCTCACTTGAGTTTGTTTTTTGGGAGATTGAAAAGTAATTTTAAAAAGTTAAAAATTAATTTTAATACTTAGTAAATTTTTTTTTATAAATTATTTTAGGTAAAATCATCTATCCTACAATAAATTTTGAAAAGTAGGGAAGAAGTAACTTTACAAAATTTGATTTTGAGAGTTAGGGCTTGTTTGTTAAACGTCTAAAGTCTGAAAATTTATTAATTTCAGACGTTTTTTTTTTACAAATTTGCTTGTTTGATTTTTGTAACTTATATCTAATTTTCAGATATTTATATTTGAATAGAAAAAGTGAAGTTTCGTGACTTATCTGAATGAAAAATGTCTGAATAGGAAATAAATACTATATTCTAAAAATATCCCTATTAAATATACATATTTCCCATATTATAAAATATAATCCATTTTTTTTCTCTTTGTAATTCACGTTTGGTATTCTTTTAATTTGTTCTTTTTCATTAACAGTGGAATTCTTTAAGCACGACAATCATCAAATCTCCATTGTTAGGGTACTTTTTTTCTTTTCTTTTTACAATTTTTATAAATATTCTTTTACATATTCCATCTCATACTTGAAATAATTTTGTTTAGATGTAAAAAACTTGGTTGATAAACAAAAATAAAACTTCTCTTGAAAAATAACTTCTGCAAGTCTTCGTTCTTAATTTAGCAAGTCTATCTTATGAAATTCTACAAGAGTGAAATTGAGCAGTAAGGGTTTATAGAGCATTGAATTATTAAATATCATAAAATTCTTCACAAGGCAAACACTATCGTTGAAAATAATGTGCATCTTTAGTATTTTAAATAGTCTATAAAATTGCAATTCGAGCATCTTCTAGGAAATTGTGAATGAAATATATATATATATATATAAGTACAATTATAATATTTATTAATGAAGAATGATTTTAATTGATATGATGTTGACAAAAGTCAGCTCCAATAATCTACATTCCAAAAGCAAATATTTCGTTAAATATTTTATTATGGGCATCTTCAATATAATTGCGTTTTATAGGGAAGATGAATAAAATATTCTTTTGGAATAATTCCATTATAATCTTTCAATATTTCAAGAGTGAAACTGGACAATGAAGATTTAGAGGTTTTCGGATTAGGTTTTGAATCTGGGGACTCTTTGGAATTAAAAAAAAATGTTTATAAGTTAACTGATATATGTGTTGTGGTTAAACTAAATCAGAGAATTTTGAAACTTATTTTTATCTTAATAATGTGGTTCCTATCAATGGTTTGAGAAAAGAATTGACAAAAATTCTATGGTTTCCAAATTATTTGTCTAGGTTGTTCAATTCGTCAATTTTATATTGATTTGTTCAATTCATCAATCCCACATTGATTTGTTATAATTGTTGTCCTGGGTGAGATGTGAATGGGTGTGTATGTACTATATTTGTATATTGTTTGATTCCATTTAGCATGTCTTACTAGTTAAGTTTAAGAAATTTAGCAACGTTAGATTATTATGTCTAATTGTAACATGTATATGATTTGATTCGATCATAGATGGCTGAAAATATTGGAGTTTGTAAAGCAAATTGGAGCGATCCTGTCCAAAGAAAGCAATTAATTGATCTTTGTCTCATTCAGGTGAATAATAGATTTAGATTAGGAGGAACTTTGAAGCCAAGTGCTTGGGCTTGAATTGGAGAAGGAATATTTAAGAAATCTGGAAGAAGGCTAAAACAAAAACAAATTAAAATTAGTTGGGACTATATGAAAAACAATATTCAATATGGATTAAGATGACAACAGTAACAGGACATGGTTACAATCCTGTGACACAAACATTTGACTGGCCAGATGAAAGATGGGAAGCGTACATAAAGGTAAAATTTTTATTATTTAATTTATTAGAATGAGTTTATAAGAAAATTTTATAATATATAGGTGTTAATTATTTTTTCATTGTTAAATAGAAATATCCAGAAGTTAAACAATTTAGTTATAAGCCTTTAGTTAATGCCAATGAATTAGAGACTTTGTTCTTTGCAGTTTTAGCTACTGGATCTAATACTTGGTGTTATGGCATGAATGAATTACCAGAAGTGGGAAATTTATCATCAATATTTGAAACATCTGTGCCTAATGAAACTCCAATCGAAGTAGAGGATGATGATAGTGGATCTAAAACACCTGTATTTGATTACAACTCAGATCAGCGAAGTATAAATGAGGTACAAGGTTCTAAGAAAAAACAAAAGAAACAAAAAATTGATAGAACTCGTGAAGAAGTCAAAAAGTTAGTAGAGGTATTGGAGAAAACTGAAGAGGGAGGATCCTCAATGAAAGATTGTATGATAATTTTATGAAAGATTTTACCTATTTAAGATCCCTTTTTTTATGCAGCAATCAACACGTTGTGCAGCAAGAAGGAATACAAAGAGGTGTGGATTGAGATGGAAAGTGACCAAGAACGAATATGGTGGATTCAAAGTTTTGTAAAATAGGCTGGGAACCTCTTTTCTTTAAATTAAAATGTCTTGAACCTAAAGTCTTTTTATTGTGCTTGTTAAATTTTGACATTGTGTTTTCATTGAAAAATATTATATCGTGATTTAATGATTATGTTATCTTTATTTTTTATTTTATTTCTTCACTACCTTATTATTATTTCTTTATAAATTTCATATTTTCTTTAACTGTTGGATGACATTGCAGTATAAAAAGTTTTAGAAATTATTACTATTGTTGTTGTTTTGTTTAGATATTTCTATGGAGGCTTTAAGTGAAGAAAATGATGATAAGAAATACAAGGTTAAGAAATTGGTATGAAAACGATTGATTATGTTGATACCTGATTTATTAAAGCCGTTGAATATTGAAAGATTACCAGCATCAAAACTTACAGGTCCAAATTTTACTAAAGAGCTTTTAAATGGACCATCTACTACATGTTATGAATTAATGCGAATGGAGAAGAATGAGTTTATTCATTTATGTCAATTCTTCAAGGTAAAAAGATGGTTATACCCTAGTAAACATGTGTCTGTTGAACAAAAAATGGCAATGTTCTTGATGACAATTAGTCACAATCTTCGTAATCGACTTGTAAGAAATATTTTTCAGCATTCATCTTAAATAGTGCACAAATACTTTCATGAGGTTTTAATAGCCATGATGAAGTTCTCAAAAGAAATGATTACTCTTCCTTCATTTAATGATCATTTAAGTGGCATAACTAATCACAAGCTACGAGAAATATTTAAGGTAAATTATCTTTTGTCAATGATAAATAATAATATAATTAATATATTTCTCATATTAATATTATTTGCTTTTATAGGATGCTGTTGGTGCAATAGATGGAACCCTAATTCATGCATGTATTTCGATAGATAAACAAGTGCCATATAGAGGTCGTGGAAGAGGGGAATGTTTTCAAAATGTCATGGCAATTTGTGACTTTGACATGATATTTAGGTATGTTGTTGTTGGATGGGAAGGAACAGCACATGATTCAAGAGTTTTGACAGAAACAATTCGTGATTCAAGACATAATTTTTCAATGCCACCACCAGTTAATCTTTTCTTTTTTATATAATTGTTATACAATTTTTTCTAATAATTAACTCATGGTAATTATTGAACCTAGAAAAATACTATTTAGTTGATGCGGGATATATACATACTAGAGGATTTATGGCGTCATATCGACACGTACGTTATTGGTTGAATGATTTTCATAACGGTGGTCAAGCTAGAGGGAAAGAGGAGATTTTCAACCATAGTCATGCAAAATTAAGAAATGTTATTGAGCATACTTTTGGAGTTCTAAAAGCTCGTTTTCCAATTTTAAAGCAAATGCCACTATATCCATTTGATGCTCAAACAAAGATTGTTATCGCATGCATTGCGATACACAATTTTCTTCGAAGATTATCTATTACTGATGCATTATTTTTAGAGTATGATAATGAAGAAGTTGAGTTGGAAAATAACAGTGCAAATTTGAATCAACTAATAAATGCAAGCAACTTCTTTGGACCATCAGATCAAGTCTTCATGCAACAGTTACGAGATCAACTAGCAAATAAACTTTCTCAAGGATGTAATTGATTTTCTTATCTTTTAAAAATTTTAATTATTATAATAAGATCAATTAAATTTTGCATTTAGAGTAATGTAACAATATTTTTATTTAAAGAATGATTACTACCTAATTCTGCATATGTTTGTTTTAATTGTAGTGTGTATGTATTTAACTCTTAAAATTTATAAGTAGTGTAAATAATTCTTACAAGGGTATAAATGTCAAATAATCATATTTCGGATGTTTGTGATTTATAAAAACAAACAATATGACACTTATATTCAGATATTGAAAAAAAAAAAAACATGTCATTCAGACATATGTAATTCAGACCTATTCAGACTTCAGTCATATTCAGACCCATTCAGATTTCAGACAAAAAAATAAACGCTATCTTAGTTTTACACTTAATACAATTTTATATATATCTTCATTGTTGAGTAAATTAGCAAGTGTATTAGTCGGCATAGGTAATATAATGTGGAATAAAATATTGTCTCACAAAGATTATATATTATATTAGCTACTAAAATTAATTAAATCTTAAATATATATTATTATACATGTACATGTAACAAAAAATTACAAAAAATTGAGCATAAATTAATCCCATACTAAATCTAAATCCAAACAAAAGGACCATATACACGTTAAAAGGGCGAAAGATTTGTCAAAATCCCATCAATAACTTGAAAATGGACTTAGCATTTGTTATCTAATTAAAAAAGATATTAAATCTTTAACAAAGTATACTGAAAGAAGACCTTCAATCAAATTACGTACGTACCAGATTAATTGTCCGCGGTAAATGGTGCGCGCTCAAATGTAATGGAGAGATTTCTGCAACATATTGAACAAATAACTTTTTATGATGAAAAGGGTTTGAGTTTCTGGGAATTAAAACAAAACAGATATATATAGGTGGATTAGAGGAATTTTACCGCATAAGAAAATGAGCACTGATCTTCCAATGTCTAGCCACCGTCAAATTGTGTAGCAGTTGGGTTTAAACAGTGTGATAAATCTTATATTATATGAAAGAAAAAAGGAAAAGGAAAAAAAAGAAAATTTTATTTGACCATTGAAATAAGGCCAATTGCGCGAAAGATCGTTCTATTGCTGGTCGTAGTCATGCCCAGGCGTCAAAGCCAGTCATTAGTTTTCTGTGCAAAGTCAGCGTTGTCGATCATAATTGATTAATTTTCTAAGTCAATGGGTTAATTGAGTAACCGACTTAATTGATCAAATTGAGCCATTGACTTAGTTTGACTGTTAAAGTTTTTCTCCCACTTATGTCACAATCGATAATAGTGGTGTAGCTCTTCCAACCTTTCCACAAAATTGGACTGAGATATTCTGCATTTGTTTACCCACGAGCGCACGAAAACTAAAGTGGCTGCTTGACTCAGTTTATTGACTTTTGAATATCGAAGTCTCCTTTGCCCCTTCATCTTCGTGTCAACAATTATTTGCTATCAGATAATTATGGCCTAGGAGCATGAGAGAAACAAAACAAAACAAAACAAAACAATCGGAGTGAAAGAGAAAAAGGGCATGAACTGATAATAAAATCAAATTAATCAATTAATTTTCCGCAAGATGAATATGATCCTCGTGATTCCCTTCGTGCTAAGCTTTCTAATCAGCCTGTCAAGGGCATATGATGACCCTACTTACAGATATCATTTTTGCAACAACACAGTAAGTTTCACCAGAAACAGCACTTATCAATCCAACCTTAATCTCCTCCTCACTACTCTTCGCTCTAACCCTGCACACGGCAGCAGTGACAAATTCTCCCAAGGATTTTACAACGCTACCGCAGGCCAAGACCCTGACAAGGTTTACGGTCTCTTTCTCTGCCGTGGTGATGTTAGTACAGAAACCTGCATGGATTGTGTCAATTTTGCTATCTCAGATATAACTCGACGCTGTCCCGTGCAAAAGGAAACAATAATATGGTACGATCAGTGCCTTTTACGTTATTCGGACTTTTCTTTCTTTTCCACCGTGGACACCGAGCCCGCTGTTTCCTTGCTGAATACACAAAATTCTACAGGTCGTCGGTTATTTGACCAACAAGTGTGGAATTTGATGAATGAAGCTTTAAATCACGCTCTAAGTAGTACCAAAATGTTTGGGACAGCAGAGAAAAATTATACAGCCTTTCAGACGCTATACGGCCTCGTTCAGTGCACGGAGGACCTGTCAACAGATGACTGTAGTACCTGTCTTCGAGACGCTATTCCAAAATTGGCTCAATGTTGTAGCTTTAAGCAAGGAGGACAAGTGCTGTATCCAAGTTGTAACATCCGGTATGAGCTGTACCCATTTTTTAATGATACGTTGATTGTGCCACAGGCACCGGCGCCGGCACAGACACCTTCGCCTGTTCTTTCGTCTTCTCCATCTCCTGGTTCTGTAGCAAGCTCTAAAGGTAAACTAATTTTGAATTAAATTCTTAACCTTAGAAATTAACATCAACTTTGTTAGCCATCCTTTAAATCAAGTTCATTTAGTTAACTGTGATACAATCCCCTCATTAAACCTCTTTTAGTCACTGCAACATACCTCCAGAACTCGTTATCTCCTTGACAAAATTGCAATTTGTACAAAGAAAATACTATATGACCCACTTGATTGATTTATTTATTTTGTATTTTTATTAATTTGTATACGGCAGTTTTATGTGTCTATAAAGTATAACAATAATTATTTTAGTTGTTTCAAAAGACATAAATGATTCAATTCAGAATCTTAGATTTATTAAAGTATAGGAAAAAAATTATTAAACCATGTGGTTTAATAATGTAATAATAATAAAAATTATTAATTTATATATAAAAATATTTAAATTATGTGGTTTAATAATTTTTTTTTAAATTTTAATAAAGTTTCGAATCTTAAACTAAATTAACACTCCTTCGTAAGAATAAAATAAAATAAAATAATATATATAGTTTTGGTATCTCGTAGGCAAAGGAACGAAAACAACGTGGATTGCAATTGGCACAACTATGTCAACCATTTCTGTATTCATATTGTTGGTTTCTTTCGTCTGCTGCAGGAAAAGAAGAAACAAAGGTAATAATGAATTTCTTTAGGCACTTCAAAGGTTGTTTCATTTTCCACAAATACTAGAAAAAAAATAATAAATTTTATGTTTTGCGCCCCTCTATTCCTCTAATCTCTACAAAACAATAATGTTGGATAAAGTTATCTGATCTCTTGTTTATCCATCGAGTTCATTTCACCAACCCTGTTTCAAAACCAATAAAATAAAAAGTTAAATTTTTCATTACATTTTTTATTTTTTGTGTGTTTTTCACAATTTTATCCTCAGAAAATTTTATTGAACAAAGTTGGACATTATAATATCAGTGATAAAACAGTAATAGATTAAAAAAATTGATAGTTGATTTTTTTTAATGCCCGAGGGGGTTTTGATTAATTTTAAAACAAAAGAAAAATGGTTAGTTAATTTAATAAAACAGCAAGGAATTTTGATCAATTTTCCCTAGATGAATAATTCCTAAGGTTCAGATTTCAACTTCGTTCCAAAACTAATATGATATTATCAGAAAATTATACGTACGGCACAGAAAGTGAAACATTTTTTCCTATTTTTTTCCCCAAAAGAGAAAGTCAAGTCAATGTGTCCTGCAGCGAAGAAAGCAATAAATCGACAAGAACTTTATACGAGAGAATGATTTCTCACATTATACTTTAGGTGGAGAGACAAAAGGGAAATCTCATCAAGAATTCCCAATCTTCCCGTTAGGTCTGGCACTCGAGGCCACAAAGCATTTCTCTGATGAAAATAAGCTTGGAGAAGGTGGTTTCGGCCCTGTTTACAAGGTACTTTGCTTTAATTTTTTTTAAGCAGTAAAACCACTAATGCCATGAGTGTCAAGAAGTGTGTCATCTAGCTCAAGGCCTTGTGGTTAATTTCCGTGTTATTATCCTTCTATTGGCTTATTTTTGGCTTTGTTGGTGGTTTATTAACCCAAGACACCCTCCACTTAACAACTGATTTTTAAGACTGAGTTCTACCTTGTGAGTTAGTCACAATTGGTTGTCAGAGCAGCTGCTTCCAGTTTGTGAGAAAATCAGTTCTCTATATTACATTGTTGTCATGTGTATGTGTATTTCACAAACAATCATGTATATTGATCCTTTTCTGGGAAAAAAAAAATAGTATATTGATCAAAGGTAAATTTTGATATGGAAAGGATTGATCAAATGTAACATGGTAACAATAGAAATTTGCGTCCAGGGTATATTAGCGGATGGGAAGGAAATTGCAGTAAAGAGGCTCTCAAGATCATCCGGCCAAGGGCTACAAGAGTTCAAGAATGAAGTTACTTTGATCGCCAAATTACAGCACAAGAATCTTGTGAGACTGTTGGGAAGCTGTTTAGATGGAAATGAACTGCTGCTCATCTATGAATATATGCCCAACAAAAGCCTTGATGTTCTCCTTTTTGGTTTGCCTCTCAAAACTTTCCAACTCTAGTTCAGTCTTGGATGCATTTAATTTCTCTTGCTGCTGGTAGCTACGTTCCGCAAATAAAAGAGATATATGATGTTAGGATCAGGTGCTTTGC
This sequence comes from Murraya koenigii, assembly GCA_025617385.1. NCBI lineage: Eukaryota > Viridiplantae > Streptophyta > Magnoliopsida > Sapindales > Rutaceae > Murraya > Murraya koenigii. Next base: position 29,481,994 of record CM046812.1, read on the forward strand.
CACTAGGCCAAAAGCTTAAATTAATAGTCATGGTGCACGATATTTCCTTGCTAGATTCCTAACATGTGAGCGGAATTTTGGGTAGATTTTAGGTCGTATGAAACCTTTCAATTACATGCATGTTCTTATGGTTTGCACTCTTTGTAGGACATAACTATCAAGCACTAGCAATGAATTTGGATCCAATGCTAATCTAAGATGTGTTGAGTTTTTGAAAATTTTATGTCATGTCTACATTTATAATAGTATATGATATAAATAATTATTAATTCAGTCATATCTCATAAATAACTGTTGATCATAATCTTTAAATTTTGCTCAGCACATGGTTAGGTCGATCAACTTGAAATCAAAATTCCACAGATCAACAACTTTTTTCTATTTCTTTCTCCCCTTAGAAACAAAGCTTGGCAAAATAAGTACTCAAGTGCATATTGTGATATTTTTTTGGTTTTCAGATTCAACTAGGGGTGCACAATTGGACTGGAAAAGACGCATAAGCATCATTAATGGAATTGCGCGAGGCCTTTTGTATTTGCACGAGGATTCGCGGCTCAAAGTTATTCATCGAGATCTTAAAGCAAGTAATGTCTTGCTGGATCATGAGATGAACCCAAAAATATCAGACTTTGGAATGGCAAGAATCTTTGGTGGCGATCAAAATGAAGCTAATACTAATAGAGTCGTTGGAACATAGTAAGTACAAACCTATTTTACCATATACAAGTACTGACAATTTATCTAAAATAATGTGTTGATTGACTTATTTTTTTCATTTGACATTTTATTTCCAACAGTGGATATATGGCGCCCGAATATGCAATGAAAGGAGTATTTTCAGTAAAATCAGATGCTTTTAGTTTTGGAGTTCTTCTTCTAGAGATCATAAGTGGAAAAAAGAATGGTGGATTTTATCTTTCCGAACATGGCCAAAGCCTACTTACTTATGTATGTGGCCCTTTTTTAGTTTAATCTTAAATGATTGGTAATTAAAAGATCTCTTGTTTTAACTCAAAAGATTTTACCAACTGAAATAGTTGGTACTTGAGAATATGCATGTATGCAACTATCTTTATCACTCACTTGGAAGAATGATTTCTCGTTGATTAATGGTAGGATGGTAATCATTGTTCATAACATTTCAGACATGGAAATTTTGGTGTAAAGGAGAAGCTCTAAAGCTGATGGATCCAGTACTGAAGCAGTCATGTGTGGCCGCTGCTGAACTTCTGAAATGTATACATATTGGATTATTGTGCGTTCAGGAAAACCCAGCCGACAGACCTAACATGTCATCTGTGGTTGTAATGCTGGCGAGTGATATAGTACCACTTCCTCAACCAAGCCAGCCTGCTTTTTCTGCTCTCGGAATTGTTGCTAAGTCTGGTCAATCCTCTTCATCAAATTCTAAAATTTGCTCTGCTAATGAGGTAACTCTTTCAGATGTGTCTCCTCGTTGACAATTTTCTATTGTTTGAAAATTCAAAGACAGATTATTTGACGGACCATAATTTGTTATAGAAACTCTCTACAACATTAATTTCTGTGCCTGCAAAGTGCTAAGGTTATTCCAAAAATTAGTCACCCTTTGTCAAATCAATTATGAAAACACTTGTTAATACTGCATTCTAAAATAGGTTAATTTGAGTTACACCTCTCTAGCTCTGCTAGCTGTGAATATATTTTCATTGGTGATCACTCGAGCTCAAGGTAATAATAATAAGCTGCAAGATTTGGTGTTTATAAATGAGGTTTTTCATTCCCATCAATCCTTTAAATAAAAAATAGTTAGAGTGATTTTCTGTCAAAGAAGTGACCATCTAGAAGCCAACCATTCTAGAAGCCACACTCTTTGATCAAACTTTAAATTTAAATTTGAAAGGGAAGCTGAAATATTTGAAGGAAGGAAGAAGAAGAAAGAAGGAACACGTAAATTGAAAAGGATAGATAATTAAACATATATTTTTATTATTTTAATAGAATAAGGAGAGGAAATGAAGCCTATAAATATATAAATAGAGGCTTCATTTTCCGCTCCAGGTATCTCATCTTCAACATTTTATATGAGAGAGAGAGAGAGAGCTCGTGTGAGAGTTTAAAGAGTTTATACTCTTATGAAATTAGTAAATGAGAGAGTGAGCGTATTGGAGTTCTGGAAAGTAAGCCAAAATATTACAATATTTGTAATTTTCATATCACTAGTAAAATATTTTCCATCTGTCTTCGCACGTGAATGTAGGCTAAAAACCGAATTATGTAATTTCTAGTGTTTTAGTGTGTTTATTCTTATTTTCTTTTCAATTTCATTTTAATTGTGGTCTTGCTTTACCCATAAATTTCCTAACGTTTTCCATGTTAAATCCATATAGAATCTATTGCCAACAAATTTATAACATTTGTCAGTACTTGATGTTCAGCAATCTCTGAAGAAAAACTCAATCTCAATGACAATAGGGAACAAATTAAATACTCAACTCCAATAAATCAATGGTTCAATTACAAAATAAGAAAATTAGAATCATATCTAGATCAATATGTGAATCTCCTCTTCATTATTTTGAGGAGGGAATAATAAATTCATTTTCTCGGGCAGGAACAATTAACACACAAACAGGCAAAAACTCCTGTTGGGGTTGCAACAAATTTTCATCCATCCAAATCACCCATTTCACAGTACCTTGTAGCTCATATAATGATTGTTGACTAACGTTCTTAGTAGAACAAAACTATTTGTTTCTAGATTCAAAATTTTCGTAAATTAAATTAATCACTTGATATAATATGCTCTTCAATGTGTCGATTTTTTTTAATGGTCACTATTCATCATCGATGCTTGAATTTCTTTGGGTGTTCGACCCTTAATCTTTGGTACCAGCTTCCAAATGAATAAAACTCCAAGACCGCAAATGGCACCATATAGGAAGAATGTTGCTGAAATTGTGTAAACACAATTCTTTATCTTCAAGAAATTTGAAAGCAAAGTCACTAAAATATTTGATAAAGAGTTAATTTTTAAATCACCCACCAGTAATATATTTACATTTACTAACTAGTGATTTCATTATAGACAGCGATTGTGGGTTAAAACTACACCATCTACCAAATTCACTCCAAGCCACATTCCGTTTGAGAGAATGATAGGAAGAATTGGAAAGTGAGGAAGGTATATTCACTTATTGAGCTCCAATCAAATAAGGAGTTGAAAGTGTAGGATACATCCCATGATCCAATCCAGCTAACAAGAATCACAAGGCTTCCAGCTAAGCCTTTGAAGTTTATAGGAAATATCTTAAAAAAATGGGAAATTTACAAAAATAGCTAAAAAATTTTAGTAAATATCCAAAATAACTAATTAAACTTTTTCTATCATATGTAGCCATATACTTTTGTATAGACTTAAATACCCTCAGATCTATAAACAAAACCAATAATTTTCAAAATCCAGCATACCCTAATCCCTAAAACTCACCCACTAATCATCAACTCATCAACTAGAAAGTAAAAAGTTGAGGTTAGTATTTATTTTACACAATGTGTAGTTTTTTATTTTTCGATTAATCAAAATTTATGAGTTATTTTGAGTAAATACGAGCTTGGAGACAAACCCAAAAAATGTGCGACAGATGCCTGTTGCACGTGAGACATGCACTTGTCGCACGGTGATAGGTTCGTCCAACCGTGCGATAGGAGCCTGTCGCACGTCGCACGTGCGACAGGTGCCTGTAGCATGGTGACGAGGTTCTGTCCAACCGTGCGACAGGCGCCTGTCGCACGGTTGGACAACTCATGTTCTAATTTTTTTTAAGTACTGATTTTTTTTTTCTTAGGCTTAATGGAGTTAATTGTTTTCCAAATGTGTTTTGATGGATCATGGGGAATTGATGGACGGTCGTTTGAGTACGTAAATGAAAAAATAGAGCTTTTTTAGTTCCGAAAAACTATACGTTTGATGTATTTCTTTCAAGAGTATATGAAGTTTTGCAAATAAATCCGAATGATTACAGTATTGAATTGAAGACAACTTTACAGTCGAGATGTTCTACCCAACCCATATGTTCAATACCAATAGATATAGTTGATGATAAAATGGTAAGAGTTTTAATACATATGAGCTCTAATTCAGTGAATGAGGGCTGCATCCCTGTTTTTGTTAGCAAATTTCCTAAAGTAAGAAATCAAGATCATGTTCAAGAAGATAACTTCGTTACATTGGCGGCTATTGAAGAAGAGGTATTACCGTTGACGACCTCACTGCAACAAGGTTACTCTCCCTTCCATTACAATGATGATCGCATTAATGACACGAATAATACAACGTCAAATAGCATTAATGTTGATTCATACTATAGCCCAATTGACGATGGGGACGATGATTTTGGGTATGCTCCTATTGATGATGATGATAATAATTTGGATAATTCTTGCGATTATGGGGATGATGGGATGATGGAGATGATGGAGGTGATGGGGATGATGAGCATGATGAGGATCCAGTTGGTGATAGGGAAGATTTGCCTCACTTTGAGAATTTTCATGATCTATGCCCCATTCGAAGGGCGTACAAGTTGACCCTCTTATAAGTATTGCACCAGTTTTGCCTTCAGACTTGGTTGCTCCATATTTTGTTAGACATATTGGGTGTAATGATATTTGTGTGGGCAAGTTGTTCGATTCCAAATATAATTTAATGTTGGAATTGCGCAAAGTTTCCTTGAGGGATAAGTTCGATTTCAAGGTTGCAAGATCTACATCGACATGTTTCGAGGCACATTGTACTTCAATTTCGTGTAAATGGCGTATTCGGACAAAAAGAGCATCAAATGAAGAGAATGTACGTTGGGTAGTGATGAGATGTGACAACATACACACGTGTCGTAATGAGCCGAAGGGCCTTCGTCAAGCAAGGAGTCGGGTTATTGGTCATAGTACCGCGAATAAATTTATTCTGGAGAAGTGGATATATACTCCAAATGACATTATAGCAGACATTCAGCAAGAATACAGTATTCGCTTATCATACTAACAGGCTTATAGGGCTAGAGAATTTGCTCTTGAGGTGATACGAGAAAGTCCATTAGAATCATATAATTTACTTTCCAAGTACTCTCATGTATTGGAGAAGAAAAATGAGGGTACAGTAATTGCTCTTAAATTTGATGACAATAATAATTTCTTGTACTATTTTGTGGCTATTAGATCCTGTATCACTGGTTTTTTGCAGAGTATCAGACCAGTGATTACAGTAGACGGTACTCATCTCAAAGGGTTATATCACGGAATAATGTTTGTGGCAACCTGTTTAGATGGAAATAATCAATTGTATCCGCTAGCTATTGGGATTGGGGATTCCGAAAATAATGATTCTTGGGAATGGTTTGTGATGAATTTGCATAGAGTAATTAGTGATATTCCAGATTTAGGCATTATTTTCGATCGATGCAATTCTATTAGGAGAGTTGTTACGAAGATATTTCGTAATGCTACCCACGGCATTTGTTTCTACCATGTCAAAGGTAATGTCAAGTCGAAATTTAGGATGTCAAAAGCTCTTTAGGATAAGTTTAAGCCCGCATTTATAAATGCAGCTAAAGAATACAGATGTGAAGAGTTTAGAACACAACTTAAGGGGTTATGGGGAATGCATTCTGGGGTAGCTGATTACTTAGAGAATAATGTGGGCACATGTAATTGGGCACGATCTCAATTCGATGGTAGGAGGTACAACATTCTAACTACTAATATTGTGGAAAGTGTGAATTCTTTGATGAGGAAACCTCGAAAATTTCCTATAACTCATTTGGTTGACCATTTCCGAAAAACATTGCAACAATGATTTTATTACAGAAAAATAGTGGTAGAATCGATGAGTACTTATTTAACAACATGGGCAAATAAAATAGTATCTGACAGAAAGATCAAGTTGAAAGAATGAATGTTCCTTCGGTGTCTGAGCATAAATTTCAAGTTTGGGGTGGTGGTGTGAAGGAAGGGTTAGTTGACATAAGTCGTCGGACTTGTAGTTGTAAAGTATTATAACTTGATCAACTTGTATGTGCTCATGCAATAGCTGCTTGCCTACATGCTTGAGTAGATTACATAGGTCTCTGTTCTCAGTTTTACTCTAAGGAATCATTATTGAAGGCATATGTAGTGCCAATCAATCCGGTTGACGATGTCTGTTCTTGGGAAGTTCCACACCACATCTAATAGTTGAAGGTAAATCCACTAATAGAAAAAAAGTCTCCTGGTCGTCGGAAGGAGCTTAGAATACCATCTGTTGGTGAGGATGTATCACGGAGAATTGTGATGTGTTCTCAGTGCAAGGAACGCGGGCATAACAGAAAAAGACGTAAGAATCCCATTGCGACGAATCATAATAAGCGGCCTATTATTGTTGTAGCGTCTTATGTTTTCAAGGAAATATATATGATGTATTTTAAACTCTTATGTTTATTATGTATTTGACATGTTAAACTGTCTTTGTTCAAATGATTATTCATAATAAGTGTTGGAGAATTGTCAAACCCAAAATAAGATTAATCGCACTATAGTTACAACTGTTCAAATATATATTTTACAACCTAATATCCCTATTAAATATGTCAACGACAATCTTCTTCCTAAAGTATTGTCCATGACTACTGTCAAAATTAAATTATACCTTGAACATTAAATATGTCGTAAACATTAACATAAACACCCCATAATCGCCAGTTCCTGGCTGTTGTTGTGGTATACTCTTAATTAGTATAAGTTTCCAAGGCTTCGCGCTCTGTAATTCTGGTCGGAGGTTGTAAAATCCAACATCTTGTAGCGATCGAGGAAATATATTTTGAAGTGGCTTGAATAGTTGGGAATAAACTTTTTCGTCTCGATGTTCCTTTAATGAGTCATGAATAGAGAACCGCTTATGTACAAAGTCTACTCGGGCTACAACCCAATGATCTCCTTGTAAGTTAATTGGAATGAAAACCTGCATATGGTAGAAATAAAACACATATCCAAAATTTTTATGTTCAAATCTTTAAATATTAAAGGATGTTCAATGTAAGTAATACACACTACATCAACATCCGCGAACGGTTTTGATTTTGTGTTATCCCGACCATTAATATAGTTATTTAGACTCGTGTAGTCTAATGAATCTAGATCACAGTCACCGTTATTCCACTGAGCCTTCAAGAAAACCTAATCAATTCATTATATAAATATTATTACTTATTATAGCATAATAAAACGATAATTATATATTTCAGTATGTTACCCAAAAATAGACATCTGTATGTGTGCAGCACTGATATAAGGCATTAGGGTATTGCTGCTGTTTATTACTTATCAAACGGTAGTATTCATGGATATGCTGTAAATGACAAAGAAACCCGTTAGATTATGCAAGTACATTACAAGTAAATTAAGTAAAAATGTACAATATTTACCTTATCCCCTAGCCATCCCATAGTCTCTTCCCAAGAGTATGCTAAAAAATTCCTTCGAATGTAAGATGCCACGATCAACTACAATGTTACCATCAAACCACTGGTCGAACTCATGAAACAGTGTCGGATCCTCTACTCTTCTAAGTAGATTTATATCAAACCACTGGTATGTTGGGGTGATGCTGCAACATTAATATAGTTGATTACTTAAACAACTTGCGGCAATTGAAGAAATTATAATAATATTATAATTGAATTCAATTATTAACTCACATTATGAACCCAACGAGGGATTGATATATCATAATCCTTTATGCTTCTCCAAAATGACATATCCTTCTCCTGCGTAGTCGGATTGAGTGTTTACTTAAGAATCTCCTGGTAATGAAATAATTGAAATTAGCCATCACGCATATAAAGTAGTACACCTCAGTAAAACTTAATACTTACGACACGTGTATTGTCGTTGTAAAACTTGTACAATTCAGAAAAACTTATTTTCGAGGAGGAAACACCTTCCCACTTCAATATGCGAGGAGTCTTCTTTTTTATCTTGATGGCCCACTTCTCTGCTACAAAACTATCAATTACTTCAAACAACCAAGCCTGTAACATGTGAAAATACAAAGTTAGGAAAAAAAATAAAAATACATTGTATAGAAAAAATCCATATGTATTTAAAACGCACCTGCACCCCAGGACGAAAGTCATAAATGTTATACTTCACCTCTTTAAGAGTATTACCCTGGAAAGCCTCCATTTTCTAGTTCAATGCAGTGTCCAAACTTTTATATACCGTTTTCCAGGATAAACGATCCCATGGAAGACTTTTAAAGTACTCAAGATCATCAACATAGTTTAACAATAACGAACTCGGTACACATTCATCTTTTCTACCATTAAGTACTCTATCACGCAAAGTAATATAACGCGATCTTTAGCGCATCAACATCATCCATGCCATTAAAGTTCAAATCTTCAAATTTTTTATCAAATCGTTTAAGAGTAGCACCTAGGTTACCTTCAAAGTACAAATCACGCAACCTGTTATTCGCAGGAAATTTGGCTTCTTTGTGTAAGTCATATGTACCATAGCAAAGTCCCGTAACTAAACACCATTCAAAAATTGATAACCGTGCTAACTGACCACTAAATTCAAACCACAGCTGATTTTTATCATCTTCATCACAACACGCTACTTGCCTAAGTAGCGCGTTGTGAAGGATTGCACCACTAAACACGTAGCTATCCATCTTTGCGAAATGACCAAATATATATTTCCTGAATAATCTTAATTGTTGTTTTGTTAATTTCCTCTTGATAGCATCCATCACATTCCCAAATTTTGAGGTATTTGTAATACGCCCGGGGAAGTGTTTCGTTTCCAGAATCTTCATCGTGCCTGGTTTTGTGGCCATTACGACTGCAAAAAAAAGAAAAATTTTAATTAGTTAATCTGATAATTAAAAAAAATAAAAATAATTCAATATTTAATATTTTTTAAAAATTCTGCAATATCGTGCGATAGGCACCTGTCGCACGGTATCATAAAATGTGATCGCGCGCAACAGTGCGCGATGGCTTCTTGTCGCTGCGGGTGATTTTAACCTTTTGCGCGTGTGATTTCTACTCCTATTGCACCTATACTCCACCTTACAATCACACCATCAACACTTTAATCTTGCAATACACCATCAACTATTTAATCTAGTCTAAGGGGTATTTTATCGAGCACCCTGCGTACCACTCTTTAAACCTAAATTTTACATAACAATCTCCAATATTTATGGGCAATCAATCCTAACCTCATCTATATGCATCTATACACTGATTTTTCACCAATCAAACTTATCAAAATAGAAAAAAATTAAAATTTACGAAGTGAAAATTACCAGAAATAAAGGAGAAAAATACCTTTAAAATACCGCTGGAGATGAGCTCACTGTCAAAAACCCGCCCAACCGCTGTTGATTGTTACCGGAAAATGTAAAATGGAGGTAGTAATTGTTACCTGAGGGAGCCAATTGCCGAGTTTGGTTTTGAGAGAGATATGAGCATTATGGGCAAAAAAAAGGGTAAATGGCTAAAGAAGATAGAAAAAAATGTAATTGATTATTTTAGATATTTGCAAAATTTTTTTGGCTATTTTTGTAAATTTCCCTAAAAAAATGAAAACCCCATCATTCATTTTAATTTAACCAAAGTAACTTAAATCAATCAAGAAGAAAGAAATTAAAGTAAAACACTTCTTACTTCCAACAATATAATCTAGGGAAAGGACAAGTCGAAGAATCCCCAAAGAGCGCTAATTTGTGGGGACGAAAATAAACAATAAATAACTTTCAGGATTCAGGGTATTCATTGTCACAAAATTAAAAAAAAAAAAAATTCATACAAATTAGAGCAGCTGATTAATTACCACTACACCAATGAGGACCAATATACCAGAGATCTCAGTGCTGTAATTTAGTTCCTGCTTATACAAGCAAGCAATAGAATCACAAACAGATCAGAAAAAGGGGAAAAAAAAAGACTGAGGTTTCAAATATAAATAGTAGAAGATGAACCTTGAATACAAATGCCAATGTTGTGATTATGCAACCCAAGCATGCACCGTCTGTAGAAATCTGCAGATGTTAACTGGTAGAATTCAGAATCAATTTCTTTATTAGAATCTACATTAAACTATTTTTTTTAATTTTATAGAAAAATAAAATGTGTTTTTCTTTCTGACCAGTAGCATGGGCCGTCATCCGGACTTGTCTACCAGGACTGCTCCAAGAGTAGTGGTTATAATCTGCAGAAGAATAAAAATTGTATGACGGATATAAAACAATTACTCTTATGCGTGAACGTCTGCATTTTAAGTGTTAGAATTATAGAGATAGTGATGATCCTGGAAAAGATCTAGTAGCTGCTGCAGGCCCCATTTTGCTTTAAAAACCTGTTACAAAATACATACATACATATTTTTATATATCTGAACAACATGTTTGTTTCTTTTATTTATATCAATGCTATGAATTGTTAAAAGTCTTGATTGCTTAATTCACATGTGAGGCATATGACAGCATTTGCATCATTGTTGCAAGACAGATACCTATATTTATTTCAGAAAAAAAGCCCAAGAATATCCGGGGAGCATTTACCGCTACTAATCAGGTATATCTGTAGAAATTATAATGATACTTGCTTAACTAACTACTAATGAGCATTTACTTTGTCATCAAGTCTGCCGTTCTTGACTGCTCCTGGTCTTTCGGTAATGTATTTGGTGGGTACTGTTGTTTCCTGGCGAGCCTTGTGTTACGGGCCGCATGATTCCAGCCCGCAATGGCCCAAGAGAATGAGCCAAGATGTGCTAGCTTGGCCCGATTCTAGAACATTCTAGCAAACTCTAGCACTTTTGTACATAGCCTAGATTTGTGACACTTGTACGGTCTAGGTTTAGACACATGTACATAGAACTCTCTAGAATTAGCCAAGCTTTGCTATAAATAGAGGTGAGCTCTAAGCATTGTACATCATCCAAGCAAAGCATCAAACACTTGTAAGCTCTCTTGTAAGTTTCTCTTGAGTAATACACTTCGTGATTTGGCTACATTGCTCGCTAGCTTCTCCTTCTCTTTAGCATTTCGGGAACCTCTTGGCTTAGCTATCGAGAAGCGCAAAGGCTTACTTAGCAACATCCCGACAAGGTTGTCTCATGTCGCACGGGTTTGCTGCGCAAGAAACACCCATCCCGTGACAAGTGGTATCGAGCTACGGTTTGCACACACGCATTCTAGCAATGGCCAACCTTCCAACCTCAAGCTTGACGCAAGAAGCTGCTCATGGTGTGGAGAATATCCCGAACTAGCCGGGCCGCGACGACACTCATGGGCAGGCCAAGACTCGAGGCAAGTCGAAGGTCGCATCTGTCGATGCTTTGAGCCACGATTGACTACGCTTGAAGCAACAACGTCCGCTGCTCAGGACACCTCGAAACATTGGAGGAAAGGGTTGACGGCCTCGAGGGCGTAATATGCCGACTTCACAGAGGGCATCGAAGGCCCTCATGCAAGAGCAAGCCAACACCTCCGAGGGGAATTTCAAGCATTTCACGAGGAGTTGATGAAACTCCGCAGCTCGCAGCAAGACGAGCTGCGCGCTGTCCGCATGGAAGTAGAGGAAGTCCGCGAAGATTGGGCATGCCACAAGCGCACACTCTCCTCTAGCCCAGCTTCTACAAGCATGAGTGATGCGCGACGCATTGACGTGCTAAAGCTCGACACCTACGATGGCACACGGAATGCAACCATCGTGGACAACTTCCTGTTCGGCTAGATCAATATTTCGATGCCATGGGTGTGAGAGATGAGGCATCAAAGGTGGGCACCGCACCCATCGCTCCTTAGAGGCGCCTGCACAACTATGGTGGCGCCGCAAGCATGGCGAATGGGCAAAGGCATCTGCGCCATCAACACATGGGCAGACTTCAAGCAAGAACTCCGAAAGCATTTTGCCCCAAGCAATGCCGAAAGAGAGGCGAGAACACGCTTACGCCGCTCAAGCAAACGGGTAGCGCCCACGACTACGCCAACGAGTTCACTACCCTCATGCTCGAGATCAGCGACATGTCCGAAAAGGATTCACTCTTCTACTTTGAAGATGGCCTCAAGGATTGGGCCAAGACGGAGCTCGACCGGCGTGGCGTCCAAACACTTGACGATGCTATTGCCACCGCGGAGTCGCTGCACGAGTACTCCACCCAATCCAAGGAGAGAAGGCCTAGCCAAGGCAAAAGTGGGGGAGAGAGTCGCAAGGACAAGGGCCATAATCGCAAGGATTGGGGCAGAAAAGCCTCCGAGCGGCAAGAGTGGGCAAGAAAAATCGGAAGGCAAGAAGGAAGCGCCAAAGCCTCGCAGCCCATGCTTCATATGCAACGGGCCTCATTGGGTTCGCGACTGTCCGGAGAAGAAGTCGCTGAATGCCCTCGCTGCCCAGCTCAAGGGCAACCCCTCATCATCATCGGAAGAACCCCGACCCAAAGATGGGTTCGATCCAAAGACTTGGCGCACTTGACAGCCCCTCAATCCAGCACTCAAGAAAGGGCTGATGTATGTAGGCGCGACGATAAACGGCCACACCGCTCACGGCTGCTGGATACGGGAGCCACACACAACTTCAGTATCCGAGGATGAGGCCAAGCGCCTAGGCCTTAGAACCACGAGGCAAGGAGGTACAATGAAGGCAGTGAACTCACCCGCTAAGCCCATTGCGGCACCGCCCATGGAGTGAATGTTGCACTTGGCACATGGAGCTGAAAGCTCAACTTTTCAATCGTGCCCATGGATGACTTCAAGATGGTCCTTGGCATGGAGTTCTTCGACCAAGTCCATGCCTTCCTCTTCCAGCCACGAACTCCCTAAGCATCCTCGACGGGAGCAAGGCATGCATGGTTTCTACGGAGCGAGGCAAGTCCGAAGAGAAGACCCTCTCCGCCATGCAATTCAAGAAGGGTTTCAAGAAGGACCCAAGCTTCTTGGTCTCCATCCGGGAGCTTAACGAGGGAGAAGATTCAGCAAGTGCTCCAGCCCAAGTCCCTCCATCCATACAATCCGGCCCTCGAGGAGTTCAAGGACGTGATGCCTCCGCAGCTCCAAGAAGCTTCCACCTAGACGAGAGGTGGATCATCAGATCGAGTTGGAGCAAGGTGCAAAGCCTCCAGCTTTGGCGCCTACCGCATGGCGCCACCCGAGCTCAAGAGTTGCGAAGACAGCTCGCGGATTTGTTGGATGCAGGCTATGTTCGCCCATCCAAAGCCCCATTCGGTGCACCGGTCTTGTTCCAAAAGAAGAAGGATGGATCACTACGGATGTGCATCGACTATCGGGCGCTCAACAAGATCACTATCAAGAACAAGTACCCAATACCCTTGATAGCGGATCTATTTGACCAGCCTTGGCAGTGCAAGGTACTTCACCAAACTTGACTTGCGCCCGGTACTACCAAGCACGATCATCAAGGAGATGAACAAAAGACAGCGCAGGCCACAAGGTACGGATCATTTGAGTTTCTTGTTATGCCTTTCGGACTAACCAATGCACCGCAACGCTCTGCACTCTCATGAACAAAGTGCTACAACCATTCCTCGACCGCTTTGTGGTCGTGTACTTGGATGACATTGTGGTGTACAGCACCACGCTCGAGGAGCATGTCAAACATTTGCAGCAAGTCTTCCAAGTACTTCGGGAGAATGAACTCTACATCAAAATGGAGAAATGTTCGTTTGCTCAAGAAGAAGTAGAGTTCCTCGGGCACAAAATTTCAGCCGGTAAGATAATGATGGAGAACTCAAAGATCAAGGCCATCCTCGATTGGAAGCCTCCCACAAAGGTACCCGAGCTCGATCATTCCTTAGGCTTGGTGAACTACTATCGCTGCTTCATTCAAGGCTACTCAGCCAAAGCGGCACCCTTGACGGATATGCTCAAGAAGAATCGGACATGGCATTGGTCCGAAGATTGCCAACATGCATTCGAAGGCTTGAAGCAAGCAATTTCGGAGGAGCCCGTCCTAGTTCTTCCGGATCACACAAAGACCTTCGAAGTGCAAACGGATGCCTCCGACTTCGCCATTGGCGGAGTCCTTATGCAAGATGGCCACCCCATTGCGTTCGAGAGCCGAAAGCTTAATGACACGGAACGCCGCTACACGATTCAAGAAAAGGAGATGACAGCCATCATCCATTGCCTACGAGTGTGGCGACACTACTTGCTTGGCTCACACTTCACAATCATGACGGACAACGTAGCCACAAGCTACTTTCGGACGCAGTAGAAGTTGAGCCCCAAGCAAGCACGGTGGCAGTGATTTTCATGCGAGTTTGACCACTGTGCTCGAGTACAAGCCGTGCAAGGCCAACGCCGCTACGGACGCACTAAGCCGCAAGGCGGAATTGGCCACACTTAGCGCGAGCCAACCAAACTCGCGACCTTGTCTCACGCATCAGGAAGGCCTCCAACAAGACCCATTGGCGAAGGACTTGCTGGAGAAGGTGCTTCAAGGAAAGACAAGGCGTTTTGGCAAGAAGAGGGCATCCTCCTCACCAAGGGAGATCGGCTATTTGTGCCAAGGTGGGGGAATCTACGCAAAGAAGTCATCAAGGAGTGCCACGACTCCAAGTGGGCTGGTCACCCAGGAATTGAGCGCACCACCGCACTAGTTCAAGCCTCGTATTTTTGGCCAAGTATGCGGACGACATCGAGGCATATAAAGCGGACTTGTCTTGTGTGCCAACAAGACAAGATTGATCACCAATTACCGGCAGGATTGTTGCAGCCCCTGCCCCTAGCATCAAGGCCGTGGGAGAGTGTCTCGATGGATTTCATAACGGCCTTACCGAAATCCGAAGGTTGCGGCAGCATCATGGTCGTGGTAGACCGCTACAGCAAGTATGCTACTTTCATTGCCGCACCCGCAGATTGCAAAGTGGACGAAGCAGCCCGTCTCTTCATTAAACACATAGTGAAGCATTGGGGTGTTCCTAGAAGCATTGTGAGCGATCGAGACCCACGCTTCACTGGAAAATTTTGGACGGAGCTCTTCAAGATGTTGGGGACCGACCTCAAGTTCTCAACAAGTTTTCATCCGCAGACGGATGGGCAAACCGAGCGCATCAATGGCCTCCTCGAGATGTACTTGAGGCATTATGTGAGCGCTCATCAGCGAGATTGGGCGAAGTTGCTAGATGTTGCCCAATTTTCTTATAATCTCCAACGGAGCGAGGCTACCGGCAAGAGTCCTTTCGAGATCATCATGGGATTCCAGCCCATGACCCCCAACGCCATAGCCTCGACATATGGAGGGAAAAGCCCCGCGGCACACAAGCTCGCCCGCGAATGGCATGAAGAAGCGGACATCACGCGAGCATACCTCGACAAAGCCGCGAGGAAAATGAAGAAGTGGGCTGATGCACGGAGACGGCATGTCGAATACAAGGAAGGAGATCGAGTCATGATCAAGCTCCTGCCCCAACAGTTCAAGACACTTCGCAAAGTCCATAAGGGGTTAGTGAGACGCCACGAGCGACCCTTCCGCATCATCCGACGTGTAGGCAACGCCTCGTATCACTTAGAGCTTCCACCAAGGCTCAAGATTCATCCGGTCTTCCATGTGAGTCTTCTCAAGCCATACCACGAAGACGTGGAAGAACCAAGTCGCGGAGAATCAAGGCGTGCCCCAACAGCCGTTGTCACCGCTGCTCGACAAAGATGTGGACTACATCCTTGCTGATCGCATCATTCAAGAAGGGCGTGCCACCATACTACGAGTACTTGGTGAAGTGGAAGAACCTCCCGAGAGCGAAGCCACTTGGGAACGTGAAGATGAGTTGTGGCAGTTCATGGAGCATGTCCAACAGGTACAAGACGAGAACGCCGACGAGGACGCCGCGAGCTTAAGTGGGGAGGATGTTACGGGCCGCATGATTCCAGCCCGCAATGGCCCAAGAGAATGAGCTAAGATGTGCTAGCTTGGCCCGATTCTAGAACATTCTAGCAAACTCTAGCACTTTTGTACATAGCCTAGATTTGTGACACTTGTACTGGTCTAGGTTTAGACACATGTACATAGAACTCTCTAGAATTAGCCAAGCTTTGCTATAAATAGAGGTGAGCTCTAAGCATTGTACTCATCCAAGCAAAGCATCAAACACTTGTAAGCTCTCTTGTAAGTTTCTCTTGAGTAATACAATTTCCGTGATTTGGCTACATTGCTCGCTAGCTTCTCCTTCTCTTTAGCATTTCGGGAACCTCTTGGCTTAGCTATCGAGAAGCGCAAAGGCTTACTTAGCAACATCCCGACAAGGTTGTCTAAGTGCCGCACGGGTTTGCTGCGCAAAACACCCATCCCGTGACACTTGGCTCTTATTGGTAGCTTCAGCTTGTCCTTCTTTTTGATTTCATTTCTTAATTACTAAGCCCTTTAAGATTTCTAATGTTTCTTTTTCATTTAGTTTTCAGCTGCTGTTCCATGTCTGTTGCAAGTTGTTGGTTTGCTCTTCATTCCAGAGTCACCAAGATGGCTGGTGAGTCCAAAGTCAAAGAGTTTATAATCCTTTTTCCAGGTGGTATTTAATATTGCTCAAATCATAATCTGGACAGTTCTCAGCTTTGTTTTGTTTAAGCTCTTTTCTCTAAGAATGTGAGCTAGGAACATATTAAGTTAATGCAATTAATGTGTGTATCTATTTTCAGGCAAAGATTGGTAAAGAAAAAGAGCTTGAAACTGTTCTACAGCGCCTTAGGTGAAAGACTGCGAATATTTCTATGGAATCTGCTGACATATGAGTAAAATTCCAAATATAATGTTTGACTATTGAATAAATAGAAAAATACATCAAAATGCTATACATCTCTGGCACAAAACAAGCAACGAGCATCCATTATTGTACAGGATTACACGCAGACCTTCAAGAACGACTCAAAAGCCGGAATTTTTGACCCATTTCAGCGAAAATATGCTTATGCACTCTCAGTGAGTCTTTAATACAAGTAATTTTTTTTTTTATATATATTTGTATTACCCTATATATTGTCTATCCTACGATTTTTACATTAGATTATTTAATTCGTTTAGGTTGGAGTTGGATTGATGGTACTGCAACCTTTAGTTGGATCAGCTGCAATTGCATATTATGCCAGCTACATATTTTCTGCAGCTAGTAAATTAACAACATTTTGTAGCATTTCATAGAACTAACGAATATATACTGATGGAAATGACAGCGTGAATCTTTTGTTTTTAACAGATCCTAGGACAGACATTGGGAGTATATCAATGGCTATCATTCAGGTAATTGACATCAATCAAAAATGGGATTTTTCCATTTGGAATACTCAGGAGCATACATTTTCTTTTACAGCTCCCCGCTATTGGTGCATCTGTGCTCCTTACCGATAAATCTGGAAGAAGACCACTTCTTTTGGTACACATGATAAATAATTAAATTCATCCATAAATTAGTTATGTAATAGTCTAATTCTCTTAAGGGTATTTTAGTCTTTTCGATATCTTAGTGGCTTTTTACTCTAGTATAAAAAGAATAAAGTTCCTTGTCTCTTCCATTTTTATATTTATATCTTTATTGTTAGTTAAAATTACATGAAAGGACAAAATAAATTTCATTAAAATCAAATTTAATTTCTTTTAGTTACTAATTCTTCAAACCAAATCAATTAATTTATTGGGATTTTTTTGTCTTTAATTTCTTATTATATATATATATATTTTTGCATAAAATAATTGCCCACTTAGTGAAGAAAATTCAATAGATTTGATAGATTTATTTTAAAATTTTTTTATAGAGATTTGATAAACCATTTGCACAGTTTTCTCTTAATTATTTCAAAATCATTTTTGAACTGTTAAAAAAAAAATGAATCCAATATATATTAGATATTGAAAAGATAGAGTTTATGATGTGTGGGTGTGAACCATAGTGTTAAAAACAAAAGATATGGACTGGGGTTTAATTCATTTTGTATTTGTAGTTTTAAGTAATTTTATCTTGTCAAAATGGTGTTATTCAAAAATGGGGTTTCATAAGGATTTTGAGAGGGTGCCAATAGTATCACTCGTAAAAGAAGAAGAAGATAGTATTCTTCTTAATTCGGCCATAAGCAACACATAAGATCAAATTGTGTTAAGTGAAATGAATGTTGTGCTAAGAGAAGATTATAGGTAAATTTTAATTCTTAATTTTTATTAATTGTTTTGGAGAAGCTTGATTAGATAATAGTGGTAGAAGTAGAAAGTTAAGATTTTGTAGAAAATATGCTGACAATAATTATTTCGAAAATTATAGTAATTAATACAAATTGATTTTGATCCTAGATATTGAATATGTTAAACTAGACATCTTTAAGAATGTTTTGAAACTAGTTATGAGATAATCAGATAAGAATTCAATTTATTACGATTTTTTAAAACGCAAGTCTTAAAACTTTGAAATTTCTGATTTTAGCAAAGAATATGAATTATGAATTTTTTTTTTATCATGGCTAGACTTCTCCAAAAATTATGAAATTCAGACCAGTCATTTTTATATATGTCTAGTATGATTATGAAAATTGTCATGATTTTATGATAAAACAATAAATTGTTTTGTATTTTTAAAACAAGTATGTTCCAAATAGAAAATTGATTGACATAATTGATGATGTATGAAATCTAAATTATTTTTAATAGTTTTTGAAGGGATTAAGCTATGTAATTTTTATCGATGAATTTACAATATGTCAGCATATGCTTGGTCAAATTTGAGTTTTTTGAATAAGGTAATAATTTATTAAAAATCGTAGAACATGAGCTGTTTTCTTTTGGGGATCGAATATTGAGAGTATTTAAGGTTGAGTTTAGGAGATGAGATGTTTAAAATAAGAAATTTAAGAACATCAGAATTTATGATTATGACTTGATTATATTTTATCAAAGTTTTATTAATTATTTATAAGCCAATGATATCAATATGTTCTTGTTACTTGTGAAAGCCAAGAGGTAAGTAACTACACTTCTAAATAAATCACAATAAAAAATATATATATGTTTAATTTGTTTGAAAAATTTCTTTTGATAAGTAGAAATATGGATTTATATGATTTTGCTCATATGTTTATGGGATGTGTTGTTATGTGTTAATTGTGATTATATACATAAGCAGAAGTATGTGTGGAGGCCAGCTCTCGGTCGCTAATGTGCTGTAAAGTGTCACATTCCAGGATATGTATTAGGTGAAAAGAAAATGTGAAAGGTTGAAAGTAATAGAAATAAACTTTTTTGAATTTGTTTTACAATGTTTTTAAAAATGACGACACATCATCTATTTGCATTATATATAAGTTATAACACCCTAATTTCACTAACAAAAGTACTAAAGTGAAATTGAAGTGAAACTACATTTCATCATTCTCATTTTTAAAACCACCAAAATAATATTCAATAATCAATTTTCTAAACCTCTAAAAGAAAATTGGTAATGACACAACATATATATCCTTAAATAAACATCATCCCAAAGAAGTTAAAATATCGATAGATTATTAACGTAACATTAATCTCTAAAAGAATACGAACTCTTATTCTTCCTTATAAGACCATAAGCTTATATCATCTAACTCTATTTATAAAAATACTAAATTTTTTAGATATACATAATAATAAGGGTAAGGGAAATTACCTTTGTAAATCATCATTTAGCAGTATAATAAATCAAAACATCATAAGGTCTTTTAAATCCTTTATACATAACAAAAGCATTTTAAACACATAAAATATAGTTAGCTCATGTCATATAATATCACCTATAGACCCGGTGACTGTTAAACTATGTTGATGATCTTGAGTACTTTAGAAGTCTTCTATAGCGTCGTTTATCCTGGAAAGTGGTATATAAAAGTTTGGACACTGCATTGAACCAGAAAGTGGAGGCTTTCCAGAGTAATACTCTTAAAGAAGTGAAGTATAACATTTATGGCGTGCAGGTGCGTTTCAAATACATATGGAATTTTTCTATACAATGTATTTTTTTTTTATTTTTCCTAACTTTGTATTTTCACATGTTGTAGGCTTGGTTGTTTGAAGTAATTGATGGTTTTGTAGCAAAAAAGTGGGCCATCAAGACAAAAAAGAAGACTCCTCGCATATTGAAGTGGGAAGGTGTTTCCTCCTCGAAAATAAGTTTTTCTGAAGTGTACAAGTTTTACAACGACAATACACGTGTCGTAAGTATTAAGTTTTACTGAGGTGTACTACTTTATATGCGCGATGGATAATTTCAATTATTTTATTACCAGGGGATTGTTAAGCAAACACTTAATCCGACTACGCAGGAGAAGGATATGTTATTTTGGAGAAGCGTAAAGGATTATGAGATATCAATCCCATTCAATTATTATATTATTATAATTTCTTCATTTGCCACAAGTTGTTTAAGTAATCAACTGTATCAATGTTGCAGTATCACCCCAACATACCACCCAACAAAGATAAAGTGGACGATCAGCCACATGTTGAACATGATTATGAAACGCACCATCATGCACCAAAATCATACGAATATAAAGTGGACGATGAATCGCCTGTTTATGATGAATATGAAGCCGTAAGAGAGGTTAGATGCTTGAGATGCTATTTTTAACATCTAATTATTTTAAAACAATGGTGTTATACATAAAATGAATTTATTTTTATTTTTTTCCACAGTCGAAATCAAAGTTCTCGTATGATTATGTTATTCGTAGAATGGAGAGAATTGATCATTCTATTATTGACATGAAAGAATCAATGACCAAGATAATGTCGGATGTTGAGGTTGAGCGGTTGGAACAAAGACAGTTTAGAAAATAACAAAGAGAGTTTGCAAAATCTATAATGAGGTTTATTAATTCATATACTGAGAATTCAAAGAAGCATTATTACAGTGATACTCCGATGAGAAACCCTTACACAATAAGAAATTTTCATAGTTCATTTTTATTTTTACTATTATGCTAAATGTATTGTGATTTAATAAGTTTTTACTATTAATAGGCCCCTGATGATGTTCGAGACTGTCATGATCATACCCCACTGTCATTGTGTTTATTATCTGAGGACGTAAATGATGACAGTGTGCAAATTTTGAAGGAAGCACCTCCCGGCATCAGTAAATTTGGCCGCGAGTATAGGACATCATATGCACTTAAAAGTCCCTACTTACAAACTTACAAACGAGGAAGGAACATTAAGCGTCTTCCGGCCATAGAACGAACAAATGTAAATATCGACGAAAGGACAAGTGTGGATATAAATCTACTTAGAGGAGTAGAGGATCCGACACTGTTTCATGAGTTCGACCAGTGGTTTGATGGTAACATTGTAGTTGATCGTGTCATCCGACATTCGAAGTAATTTTTTAGCGTAGTCTTGGGGAGAGACTCAATGGGATGGCTAGGGGATGAGGTAAATGTTGTACATTTTTACTTAATTTACTTGTAATGTACTTGCATAATCTAACGGGTTTCTTTGTAATTTACAGCATATCCATGCATACTATCGTTTGATAAGTAATAAACAGCAGCAATACCCTAATGCCTTATATTAGCGTTGCACACATACCGACGTCTATTTTTGGGTAACACTTAAATATATAATTGTCATTTTATTATGCTATAATAAGTAATAATATTTATGTAATTCCTTGATTAGGTTTTCTTGAAGGCTCAGTGGAATAACGGTAACTGTGATCTGGATTCATTAGACTACACGAGTCTAAATAACTACATTAATGGTGGGGATGACACAAAATCAAAACCGTTCGCGGATGTTGATGTGGTGTGTATTACTTACATTGAACGTCCTTTAATATTTAAAGATTTGAACATAAAAATTTTGGATATGTGTTTTATTTCTACAGTATGCAGGTTTTCATTCCAATTAACTTACAAGGCGATCATTGGATTGTAGCCCGAGTAGACTTTGTACACAAGTGGTTATCTATTTATGACTCATTAAAGGAACGTCGAGACGAAAAAGTTTATTCTCAACTATTCAAGCCACTTCAAAATATTTTTCCTCGATGGCTACAAGATGTTGGATTTTACAACCTCCGACCAGAATTACAGAGCGCAGAGCCTTGGAAACTTATACTAGTTAAGAGTGTACCACAACAACAGCCAGGAACTGGCGATTGTGGGGTGTTTATGTTAATGTTTACGGTATATTTAATGTTCAAAGTACGATTTAATTTTGACAGTAGTTATGGACAATACTTTAGGAAGAAGATTACCGTTGACATATTTAATTTAGGTTGTAAATTATATATTTGAACAGTTGTAAATATAGTACGATTAATCTTATTTTGGGTTCGACAATTGTCCAACACTTATTATGAATAATCATTTGGAAAAAGATAGTTTAATATGTCGAATACATAATAACCATAAGAGTTTAAAATATATCATATAATATATTCCTTGAATACATAAGACGCTACAATGATAATAGGCCGCTAATTACGATTCAGTCGCAATGGGATTCTTACATCTTTTCTGCTATGCCAGCGTTCCTTGCACCGAGAACACATCAACACGACCGTCCATCAATTCCTCCCATGATCCATCAAAACACATTTGAAGAACAATTGACTCCATTAAGCCTAAGAAAGAAATAAATTAGTACTTAAATAAAATTAGAACATGAGTTATTTTGAGTTATACGAGCTTGGAGCGAACCCGAAAACGTGGGACGAGCGCCCGCCGCACGCTTTCGGGTTCGTCTCCAAGCTCGATTAACTCAAAATAACTCATAAATTTTGATTAATCGAAAAATAAAAAACTACACATTGTGTAAAATAAATACTAACCTCAACTTTTTGCTTGGAAGTTGATGAGTTGATGATTAGTGGATGAGTTTTAGGGATTACGATGTGCTGGATTTTGAAAATTGTTGGTTGAGAATGTGTGAGATTTGTTGATTTTGTTTATAGATCTGAGGGTATTTAAGTCTATACAATAAATATATGACTACATATGATAGAAAAAGTTTAATTGGTTATTTTGGATATTTGTAAAATTTTTTTGGCTATTTTTGTAAATTTTCCAAAAAAATGAATAAAAGTCAGAAACATTTTGCAAAAATAATTTTACATGCTATTATCCACATTGTCCAGCGGTAACAAAAATAGAGGTTGCTGAATTAGAAAATTCGTAGAATATTTAATACAACTCATAAAAATCAAACCATTTGATTTTACAACTGTAGAACATCCAGAAACAACATATCAAATTCCTAGAATTTTTGAAGTTGTGAAACTATTTTAAACAAATTTATATTAAGAGACCCACAAACCTATCCAGAAACTTTCAGGTTTGTGTTTTGCAATTCAAATATTCATAACTTAATGTTAACTCAAATAAAATTAGTCAAGTAAACTTTAATTCATAGATGACTCATAATACTACACGAATATAATTTTAACAGGTCAATTTAAAGCTTTTTAACAACCAAAAGAAATTTTATCGTCAGCCATCAAAATTCTAGAAAGAGAAAAATTTTATCTCCAGAATTGCAGCAGTCCAACATAACAATTTTTAATAATTTTTTACTCTTAACCAAAAGCTATGAAATCAAACAAACAACGAACAGACATAATGAAAATTAAAGAGAAAAATCAATATAATATTTAGGATCATTTGGCTAGTCAGAAAAGTTGACAAAATCAGACGAACTGCTGAAAATCAAAATTTTCCAGCTCAACTGTTCCAAATTCGAAAATTCACAACAATTTGGTTACTTAGAATCTCACAAAATAGATCATTGAAAAGGATGTCTACTTTAATTTTATGGAAACATTCATGTAGAAATTAAATTAAAAAGAAAAAAGAAAAACAGTAATGCAATGACACTTCTCATGTCTCATAATGCCTATCTAATCATTCATGATTAGGGATGGAAGCCCGAGCCCGACATTACAAACATAAGCCCGAGTCCTATAAAAGCCCGAACGTTCAAAATTAGGGCCGGACTTGGCCCGGTCCTAATAGGGTCAGGGCCGGGCTCGGGCTTTATCCGGGCCCGATCAATTTTTTTTTAATATTTAAACAATTCCAATTTAAAATATCATAATATATTAATATTTAAAAACTTTAAAACCTTATTAAAATAACATAAATATAAAAATTATTCTAATCAACATCTTTACCATAAATTATATAAATAATTAAATACAAACAAAAATTAGATCTAATTCAAATAAAAACACAATTTAATTCAATAATCCAACTAAAGAGTTCATTAATTTAACAAACAAATAAAAACACATAATTCGATTACACAATTTAAACAAGAAGTTCTTTAGTTTAAAAATGACAATTCACAATACAACATGAAGAAAAAAAAATTACTCAAATACTTATGGACATATATTTAATTTTTTTTTTTAAAGTCAGGGCCGGGCTATATAAAGCTCGAGCCTTGGCCCGAATATAAAGGGCTTGATATGTATAAGCCCGAGCCCTTAAATTCGGGCCCAAGCCCTAAAAATTAGGGCCGGGCTAATCGGGCCAAAATCAGGGCCGGGCTTTTTTGCCATCCCTATTCATGATGAAGAGAACAAATCGTACATTCATTATCAAACACATCAGTTTGTATTGGAGGACATTTTTTAAAGGAAAGATGAATACTTTAAAGCTTCCTTCAAACATACATAAAAGAAAAACCTAGAATTTCTTTGTTTTTATATGTTTATTAGGCTTAAAATTTTTAAACCATTGGGAGATGACAGAGTTTAAAGTTTCACATAAACATATACTTTTATAAAAATAATATAAGATAAAGATAACTAAAATAAAAATATTAAATTATTATATGATAAATGCATGCTTCTTAAAAAAATTATACCTTATCTTAAACAATGGTAATTAAAATAATTTCACATAAACAAAAGATAAAGTAATTAGATAAGTATAGCTAATTTTAAAGAATTAAGGAACGAGTTTTACAACTTCTCCCCCCCACCCCTTAAACAAAATTTCATCCTTAAATTTAGTACGTTACCTCAATAATAAAAAAGTTGGGACTATTTCTCCCTTATCTCAGTCTCTCGCTCTAAAGTAGCCTCCTCCACAGTATGATTCTTCCAACGAATCTTCACTAGTAGAATGACTCGAGCTCTTAAGACTTGCTCTTTCTTGTCAACAATCTCTACTTGTTGTTCTTCATAAGTCATATCCTTTGAGATTTGGATAGGTTGGTAGTCTAATACGTGAGAAGGATTAGCAATGTACTTCTTTAGCACCGACACATGAAACACATAATGAAACCTTGATAGGCTTGGAGGCAAGGCTACTTGATAAGAGTACCAAGCCTCTCTAGAATCTCAAAAGGCCTAATAAAATGAGGATTAAGTTTACCTTTCTTCCTAAATTGAATGACCCCATTCCAAGGTGTAACTTTCAGGAAGACATGGTCTCTAACTTGAAATACTCGATCACGTCCATGCCGGTCACATAGCTCTTCTATCTGCTTTAAGCTGTACGAAGATGCTCTCTGATCATCGTAATCTTATATGCAGTAATCTGAACTAACTCTGGCCCCAATAATTTCCTCTCACCAACCTCATCCCAACAAATGGGTGATCTACAATTCCTTCTATAGAGAGCTTCAAAAGGTACTATGCTAATGTTAGAGTGGAAGTTGTTATTATAAGCAAACTTTATCAAAAGCAAGTGATCTCCCTATCTACCTCTTAAATTCAGTACACAAGCTCGCAACATGTCCTCAAGAGTTTGGATAGTTCTTTCTGATTAACCATCCGTCTGAGGATGAAAAGTTATACTAAAACGTAACTTGGTACCGAAGCTCCTATGCAAGCTAGCCCAAAAATTTACAGAGAATTATGGATCTCTGTATGAAACAATAGACATCAATATTCCATGCAATCTCATTATCTCTTCAACAAAAAGGTCTGCCAATTTCCAAAGTTTGTTGGTACTTTTGACTAGTAAGAAATGGGTTAACTTAGTCAATCAATCAACGATAACCTAAATGGAGTCACAACCTTTTCTAGATTGAGGCAATCCACTCATAAAATCCATGGTGATATGCTCCCACTTCCATTCTGGAATAGGAAGAGATTGAAGAGTCTCTGTAAGTCTTTGGTGCTCGGTGTTCACTTGTTGACACACCAAACATTTGGATATATATGCAGCAACATCAGTTTTCATATTCCTCTATAAGAACTTTTGCTTCAAGTCTCGATACATCTTAGTGCTCCTTAGATGTGCACTAAAAGGTGAGTTATGAGCCTCTCTCATTATCTCTTTCTTTAACTCCTCATCAGTTGGTACGCAAAGTTGTTGTGTCAACTATAAAACACCATCATTAGCTACTTTAAACTTAGAAACGATCACTTTTTACTTTCTCGAAGATCTTTATGAGTTTGGTATCTTCTTTTTTTGATTCTATCTATCAAGGTAATTTGAACACTTAAGTGATGCAAAACATCCGTCTCACCACGTGTAACTACTTCAATCCTCATCTTTCTGAGATCCTCCAATATTTAACTTTGAGTAGTAGTCATATGTGGCAAACCACTAGATGACTTCCTAATTAAAGTATCAACTACTACATTTGCCTTACCAGGATGGTAATTGATCGAACAATTATAATCCTTCACTAGCTCTAACTATTTTTTTTGTCTCAAATTTAATTCCTTTTATATGAAAAAATACTTCAAACTCTTGTGGTTCATATAGATCTCAAATGTCTCATCATAAAGGCAGTGACTTTAGAACTTCAAGGAAAAAACTATGGCTACTAGCTCTAGATCATGGGTTGGATAATTCTGCTCGTAACTCTTCAATTGTCGTGAAGCATAAGCAACAACTTTACAATATTGTATTAGTACACATCCTAACCCTTTCCTACAAAATTCGATAAACAAACTAGTTTTTTGTATACTAAAATACTACATGCTTATGTAACATTCTAATTCCACTAACAAAAGTACAAAAGTGAAATTGAAGTAAAATTGCTTTTCATCATTCTCATTTCTAAAACCACTAACATAATAGCTAAATAATAAGTGTTTTAAACTTCCAAAGAAAATAATAATGAAATAACATATCCTCAAATAAATATCATCCCAAAGAAAGCTAAATATCTATAAATTATTAACGTAACATAATTCCCCAAAAGAAATTGGGCTCTTATTCTTCGTTCAAAGATTATAAGCTCACATCATCTAACTCTACCTTAAAAAAATCTAGGAATTTGATATGTTGTTTCTGGATGTTGGTCTAATTTTTATGAGTTGTATTAAATATTCTATGAATTTTCTAATTCAGCTACCTCTGTTTCTGTTACTACTGGACTATATGGATATTTGCATATCAAATTATTTTTGCAATATGTTTCTTACTTTTATTCATTTTTTATTTTTTTATATGAAATGCTAGACATGAATATGGTTCTTTTTCTTATTTTACAATTTTCGGACATATGATTAGCTTGGTAAAATCAGCTTGTATAGGATGGTCAGGTTTAGACTAGCTTTGGTGGTTTAGTGCTTATGATTAGGATTGATTATGTTGGATTTATATCAAGGTCAGAATGAGTAATGATATTGATAAGAATGTATCTTGATGATTTTAGGATGAGAGTAAACTCGTATTTCAGGTTACTGTTTTTTTTGTTACTGATGATCGAGGTAAGTAGATTCATGCATGGTATATGTATTTCACTATTAATTACTTTTAATTCGAGGTATGTATTTTGTTGAATGGAAAGTATATGCTAATTTGTTTAGTTTATTACAATATTTTTTTATGTAAAATCATTCTTTAAAATTATTTATAACAAAACTTTAATTATTAAAAACTTGTGTTATAAATTGTCTTAAAAATGAAAACCTTTATTAAATGTTTTAAGTCAAATACTTTGAAATAATTATCAATTATTTAAATGTAATTTATGGAATCTTACAAATGATTAAAAGTTCAAGGATTGTTTTAAATGTTTTGGCTCATTGTCCATAGTGATGTTATGCTCTGTTATGGAAGGCAAGCCGGATTTTGTGCACATACAATTTTAATGATTCTTACAGGGTACAGTACTCCGAACAATGTTATATGGCCGGATCACCGGGTCTACAGTGATACTATGTGGCATGAACTAACTATGTTTTATGTGTTTAAAATGCTTTTGTTATTTATAAAGGATTTAATGACTTTATAATGTTTTGATTTATTACACTGCTAAATGATGATTTACAAAGGTAATTTCTCTTATTATTATGTATATCAAAGAAATTCCATCAATTATATTTTAATGGGTTTTAATATTGTGCATGAATTTACTTACCAAGTTGACAGCTCACCCCTAGTTACCACATTTTTGCAGATAGAGTTAGATGGTATGAGCTCATGGTCTTAAAAGGAAGAGTAAGAGCTCGATTTCTTTTGGGAAATTATGTTACTTTAATGATTTATAGATATTTAGATTTTTTATAGGATGATATTTATTTGAGTATATGTTATTTCATTATTATTTTCTTTGGAGGTTTAGAACACTTAATATTTCAATATTAGTTTGGTGGTTATAAAAATGAGAATGATGAAATGCAGTTTTACTTTTGTATTTTTGTTAGTGGAATTGGGGCGTTACATAAGTATGTAGCATTTTGGTATACGAAAAATAAATTTGTTTATTGAATTTTGTACTCACTATAGTTTATTGTGATTTAGTTCTTAGAAATCAGGATTGATTCGTATTGAGTGAAGAGAAAAACTTGTGATGGTTTGATAAAATTTTAAATTCTTCCACTATGCAATAAATGTGTTTGAGGATTCAATCTTCGTAAATTGTATAGAAATTTTAAAGTATTTATGTGATATGTGAGTTGCAGTTAGATTCGCCATTTAAAGTTGGGGGCGGGGTGTTACAAGTTATTTAATGGGATGGCCAATTTATGTTGACCAAATATACATATTTTGTTAATATTTGCGGGCTTCTACAGTGGGTATCTTCTTAAGTCTCAGTATTGTAGATTTGCAATTTGCTTGCATGTACTTCTAGAACAAAATTTAGACATTACTGCACTAGTTTCAAGTTTCGTTTGACATATTTATGACCATTCTTAAAATATTAATGTGCTGGACATAAATCATTCGAATAAGGTTACTCCAATGTTGGTGTACATTGGCATAATGGTAATTTAAAATATGTGGAAAATGGAAACTTGTCTCTATATATTGTGAGCTTACATTAAAGGGCTTGTTGTAACTATATATATATACACTAATTTTGTTCGAGCATGATGATGGTTTAACCTCAAGCAGACTTGCCTCGAGCCCCTCGAGAAGATTTGCTCATCTACAAACCAACAGTTTAAAGCTACAGGACGTCCCACAGTGAACAGTCTAAAGCTATAGGACGTGCCACAGTGTACAGTTTAAAATCTTTGTATAAATTCTGAAGGAAGACTGTAAACTCTTTAGAATTCTCTTTTACAATTTTTTGCTTTCTCTTGTATTCTCCTTTTCTTTCTTTTCTCCTCACTCTCTCAGGAAAACATGATCTGAAGACATCAAGGAAATCTTTCCTGTCTTCTAAATTTTCCTTTATTCTTTTCTTTTTTGTAAACACTTAAAGCTTTATAAAGCTTTTAATTAAATGTAAGTAATTAATTTTAATTTAATTTTAAAGCATTTAAAGCTCTGTAATTAATTAATTCAAAGCATTTATTTACTTTTAAAGCATAGATCTAAGGGTGTATGTTTTAAATTTTAAAGTTTACGTATGATCTGCAGACTGATCATTAATATCAGATCCGCCATATAAACTGCTACTTAGCCTCCGAGGCATAGAGACTGGATCTCTTATGTCGGTTGTATTTCTCTTCTCCCTCATTCCACTCAGAGCACCAGATCTAAGATCCAGATCTTGGTACTGTGTATGAGCCTGTGTTGCCTAGGGTTGCATAGGATTTTGTTTTAAAGTTTTATTTTTAATTTTAAAGATTTTATTTTTAAAGTCAAATGGTATATCAGCTGAACACCCGTTGTGCAGGATTAGATCTGTTCTAAACCAAAAAAAAAAAAAGAAATTCAACAAATTTACTATGAATTTGTGAATTTTCATAAAGTTCATATTTTCTTTTTTGATTGGTTTGAGGTGTATGATTCTGATAATCACATTGATTATTCATTTAAAGAATCAAATCCTATTGTTACCAGAAAGAAAACTCTAGAATGGACTTTTTCTGATAGTAATAGAACTATAGAAGCAGAACATCCATCTCTCAAGGATATAACCATTGATCACGGTGACCCTCCTATTCAAATTAAAGCTTTACCGTATAAAATACATAAACCTAAAGATCCAGAGACTAATTTAGATAACATTATTCAACAGAATAACTTCTGTAATGCTAATCTAAATACAATAGGGAAGCAGTTGACCAGATTGAAAAACCAATTCCAGAAGTCAACCATAACTGTTTCTCCTATTCCTTCTTCTTCAAAGCCAACAAAATCTAGTACTGAGAAAAAGCTTAAACAATCTATTTTTGAGTCTTTCTAAGTTTCTAAGACTAGTCAAAAGCTAGTCTAAGAATCTAAATTAGATTTTGCTATAACTATTCGTAAACAACTTGATAGGATAGCAGTTTCTTCTTCCTCAAGTAAAGTCCAAATTACTCCAGACAGTCCACAATTTAGCAAGATTGGTGTACTGGATTATGATCAGTCTTCTATTGTCTCTTCTGAAATATAAGCATTCAAAGAAGAACCTCTTCCTAAAGCTAATAAAATCCATTAGGAATTAGCCAGTCAGATCTCCACCAGATTTGACTATAGACAACAGGCCAAGTGCATTAAACAAGTCTTGATTTAATGCATCTTCTGTCTATGAATGGAACATAGATGAAATGTCTGAGTATAACATCCTTGGGTTATTGTAACAGATGACCATGGCAGCTAATGCCTATAAAACCCAATCAAGAACTTCTGACAAAGCCATTGCAGAAATCCTGATAGCAGGATTTACTGATCACTAAAAGGTTGGTGGGATCATCTTCTCACCAAACAGCAACAATCTAATATATTAAATGCAATTCAAACAGTTGAAATTGGAATCCCTATCCGTGATGAATTAAATAATCTCATTCAGGATGCAGTTGCTACTCTGATTTTAGCAATTTCCCTACATTTCATAGGTGATGCTTCTCACCTAAGAGATAAAAATGCTGAGTTATTGCATAACTTGAGATGCAAGAAACTTAGTGACTTCCAAGAATATAAATCTACCTCCTTTACCAGACTATTTCTGAGAGATGATGCAAATCATATTACTTGGAAAGAAAAATTCCTTGCAGGGCTATCAACTCTCTTGGGTGAAAAGGTTAGGAACTCCATTAAAGCTTTACATGACAACCAGATTCTTTATGACAATCTCACTTTTAGTGAACTTGTCAGTTTTGTTAATAAGGAAGGTTTAAAAATATACCAAAATTTAAAACTTCAAAAAATATTTAAGGGGCGCTTAAGAGATCAAAACAGGAATTGGGCAGCTTTTGTAAGCAGTTCAATTATGATCCCTTCAAAGCATCTACCTTTAAAGACTGTAATGGTAAGTGTTCTTCCAAACCTTCTAAAAAACATTACAAGTCTAAGAGAGATAAAAAGCCTTTTAAAGATTCTAGAGAACCTTATTATAAGAAGCCTTCTAGGCCTTATTAGAAGAAAAAGTCCTTTAGAGATAAAACTAAACCTAAAGCCTTATTCAATTACAAAGAAGCCACTTGCTTTAAAAGTAATTAAAAAGGTCATACTACACAATATTGCAGTATGAGTAGAAAACTTTATGAGCTCGAATTCGATAAACAAGTATTAGCAAAATTAGCTCCTTTGCTAATTGAGTCATCCAGCTCTGAGTCTTTTATGACAGGAGACTGTGAGCCTTTACAAATCGATGAACTAATAGACTCTAATTCTGATTTAGAATACAATAGCTCTAATAATACAGACTCATATTTAAAGAAAATCAATATACTGACTAAAGACCAAGAAACTTTTCCTGAATTAGTCAAACACATTTCTAATCCTACCCTCCAAAGAGAGTACCTTGATAAACTTTTAAAAACTTTAGAGATTAAAGATAAATCTAAAACTTCTAAAGCCCCTATTCTTAAAAAGAACACAAATGATCTTATAGAAATCTTAGATAAGAAGAAAACTAAGAAGCCAACTTCTAATATTCAAGATCTTCAAAAGGAGATTAATGACATTAAAGCTGAAATAAAAGAGTTGAAAGAAAAACAGAAGAATGATTCTGAAACAATTCCACTTCTTTTACAAAGACAATTATAGGAGGATTCTGATAAAGAACCAGAATGCTGATGATGGTAATAGAAATGATCAAAGCCTTGAAAACATCGAATCTGTACCCGATGATTTTCTATTTGTTTTAAAACAAATTATAACTAGAAAATATTTAATTAAAATTACTTTAATTTTTTCCAAAGACTTTAAAATTGACACCGTTGCCCTTTTTGACACTGGTGCCGATTTAAACTGCATTAAAGAAAACATTGTCCCGAAACGTTTTCATAAGAAAACTAGTGAAAGAATTTCGGCGGTAAATAATTCAAAACTTAAAGTTAAATCCAAAGTTAATGCTTCTATTTATAATGGTGGTTTTGAATTGAAAACTTCATTGCTATTGACAAATGATATACATCATGTTGTCATTCTAGGAATTTTAAAGCAAAGAATAAAAACCTTGTTTTTCCTTTCATAGAAAAGCCTAAAATAAGGAATTTAAACATTATTAAAGCATGTTCTGTTTTTCAAAACCATATAAATACCCTTCTCAAAACAAACAAAATGATTTGATTTGTTTAAAAAAATATTTAAATTTACAAAGAATTGAAAGCCAACTTCAAAATAATTTTGTAAAACAGAAGATTTTTTATTTTAAAGCCCTCATTGAAAAAGAAATATGTGCTGATTTGCCAACTTCTTTTTGGAACAGAAAGTAACATTTGGTAGATTTGCCTTATGAAACTTCTTTTGATAAGAAACATATTCCTACTAAAGCTCATCCAATCTAATTGAATATGGATTTGGAACAACATTGTAGGAATGAAATTAAAGATTTGGAGTTTAAAGGACTTATTGTTAAGTTTAGGTCTCTATGGTCTTGTGCTGCTTTCTATGTTAATAAAAATTCTGAAATAGAAAGAGGCACACCAAGACTTGTTATAAATTACAAACCCCTTAACAAGGCTTTAAAATGGATTAGGTATCCAATACCTAATAAAAAAGACTTACTTCAAAAATTGCATTCTGCATTTGTATTTTCAAAGTTTGATATGAAATCTAGATTTTGGCAAATTCATATTCATCTTAAAGATAGGTATGAAACTGCATTCACTGTTCAATTTGGATAGTATGAATGGACAGTTATGCCATTTGGTTTAAAGAATGCCCCCTCAGAATTCCAGAGGATTATGAATGACATTTATAATCCTTATTCTGAGTTTTGCATTGTTTACATTGATGATGTGTTGATCTTTTCTCAAACAATTGATCAACATTTCAAACATTTAAAAAAATTTTATTATGCCACTAAAACAAGCTGGACTTGTTGTCTCAAGTTCCAAAGTATCTTTTTTTCAAACTAAAGTCAGGTTCCTAGGACATTATATATCCAAAAGAACAATTATGCTTATTGAGAGATCTCTTACATTTGCTGACAACTTTCCTGATAGGATCCTTGATAAAACTCAATTGCAAAGATTTCTTGGTAGTTTAAATTATGTTGTTGAATTTTTTCCTAACATAAATAGGATGTCTAAGCCTTTGCATGATAGACTTAAGAAAACCCCTGTTGCATGGACAGATGAACATACTAAAGTTGTAAAATTAATAAAGAATACTGTTAAAGAAATACCATGCCTATTTCTAGCTAATCCTGCATTACCTAAAATTATTAAGACTGATGCATCAGACTTAGGTTATGGAGGAATTTTAAAACAAGTTCAGAATAATAAAGAACAAATAGTACAATATGTTTCTGCTCACTGGAATGATTGCCAGAAAAATAATTCTACTATTAAAAAAGATATTTTATCAATTGTATTATGCATTACAAAGTTTCAAAGTGATTTATTAAATAAAAAATTTTTACTTAAGAATGATTGCAAAGCTGCAAAACATGTTTTGGAAAAAGATGTTCAAAATATTGCATCAAAACAAATTTTTTCAAGATGGCAAACTATTCTGAGTGTTTTTGATTTTGACATGGAATTTATTAAAGGTGATAAAAATTCTATTCTACATTTTCTAACTAGAAAATTTTTACAGAATAGATAATGCCTCCTAAAAGGAAGGAGAAAGATAAAGCTCCTTTTAAAGATTCTAAAGAAGTAGTTTCTATCCCTTCTAAAGAGAAGCTACTATCCTCTACAATGCCAATCAAGTCATAGATTGACATGGTTGAGGAGCAAGGAGCTCAGTATAAAGCAACCTCTTTTAAGGAACAGGTAAAAGAATGGATGCAATCCATTACTAAATCCCCCGAGCTTATACTTGCTCTACAAAGTTTTTCTCAAAATAAAGTTCTTTCTCAAGTTCATGAGAAAGAAAAATCTGTTTTTAAAGAAGTTATAAAGTCTTATTTTTCTAAAGAAATTATTTATAGAGAATGCTCTTCTCCACAAATTTTTATTTCACAACAGAAGCTTTCTCAAAAATCGAATTAGTTTAGTAAAGCCTATCACCAAAATGTTTTAACAATTGAGGATGGGTTTTATCACTCTGATCCATTTCAAGTACTCACAAAGTTTTTCCTCAAAGGCTGATTTTTCAAACCATAGGATTTAACCAAACCCCAGCCTTACTATCAAGAAATACTTGAGTACACTGAGTCTGTCAAGTTCAACCACTTCTTTTTTAGTGAGTCTCATTCTGAGCCGGCATACTCTACTGCCACAATTTTAAAGGTTCTGAGTCCAAAGTAGTGGGGTGATTTACTCCATAATTTTAAATTTTTCCCTACAAATTTTGAGACTTGTTTAAACCACTGCAGATCCTTATTATATTGGGACTACCAACAGGCTTGGTTTAATACATTTTTCATTCAAAACCCTAAAAGACCCATTCATGATTATTTTTCTTTAATCCAAAAATAACTGTTTAGAGCCTTCCAAATTAGTTCCAACGATGGTGGAACTACTTTGGTCCCTGTCCAGAGATATTAACCCCTAACGCCATAAATTGTTTAAATCTTTTTAAAGCTCATTATGTTCCTTCTGCGTCTGAGAAAAGGTTTCCTCCTTTCCTTTATTTTTGTACAAATTTCATCATTCCATGGGTTTGCATGTGGAACCTTCAGTACTACACTCAAGATACCCAGCTTGTCTTACAAAGAACCTTTAAAGTTAAATGGTGGTCTAAATTTGATGAAAAATCAAAACTTTCTGAAACCATTGTTCAGAATTGGCTTACATCAAAAGGCCTCATAAAGCCCTCCATCGAACAGTCTAAAGCTCAAGCTACCCTTCAAACTCAAAAGTCTCGAGCTCAATCTCTGCTCACCTCGGCCAAATTTGAGGAGGATTATTTTAAAATTATGCAGCAGCTGTTAGAGTCAAGGTCTCAACCTTCTGTTGCGAGCTCACCAGACGAATCCAGCTCCTCAGGTGACGAAGAGCCTTTTATTTCCCTTGGGGATGACAACGAGAACAATTGCTTCGGTATCCTATCTCTAATAAAGCCATGTAAATAAAGTTTATTTTGTAATGTTTGTTTTACTATTGTAAAAAAAAAGAGTAAAGTGAATATTTTCCAGTTTGTACAATTATTTATATTTTGTATGTATTTATTTTTAAAGCTACAACGATACACTTGCACAAGTGTAGTTTATTTTATATGTTTATATATAATTTTGTTCGAGCATGATAATGGTCTAACCTCGAGCAGAACTGGTGCTGATTTAACCTTGAGCAGACTTGCCTCGAGCCCCTCATACAGATTTGCTCCTCTACACAGCAACAGTTTAAAGCTACAGGACGCGCCACAGTGTACAGTTTAAAATCTTTGTATAAATTCTGAAGGAAGACTGTAAACTCTTTAGAATTCTCTTTTACAATTTTTTGCTTTCTCTTGTATTCTCCTTTTCTTTCTTTTCTCCTCACTCTCTCAGGAAAACATGATCTGAAGACATCAAGGAAATCTTTCCTGTCTTCTAAATTTTCCTTTATTCTTTTCTTTTTTGTAAACACTTAAAGCTTTATAAAGCTTTTAATTAAATGTAAGTAATTAATTTTAATTTAATTTTAAAGCATTTAAAGCTCTGTAATTAATTAATTCAAAGCATTTATTTACTTTTAAAGCATAGATCTAAGGGTGTATGTTTTAAATTTTAAAGTTTATGCATGATCTATAGACTAATCTTCAATATCAAATCTGCCATATAAACTGCTACTTAGCCTCCGAGGCATAGAGATCGGATATCTCCCCTCGGTTGTATTTCTCTTCTCCCTCCTTCCACTCAGAGCACCAGATCTGGGATCCATATCTTGGTATTGTGTATGAGCCTGTGTTGTCTAGGGTTTCATAGGATTCTATTTTAAAGTTTTATTTTTAATTTTAAAAATTTTATTTTTAAAGTCAAAACGGTATATCAGCTGGACACCCGTTGTGCAGGATAAGATCTGTTCTAAGCCAAATATGATCTCAAAGCGTAGTTAGATTTGCGGTCAACTCTTTTAACAACGCCATATACCTAAAAATTGTATAAAATTTTATTAAAATTGAATTTTATTTATTTTTCTATCTACACTATCATCCTTC
Organism: Murraya koenigii; assembly: GCA_025617385.1. Taxonomy (NCBI): domain Eukaryota; kingdom Viridiplantae; phylum Streptophyta; class Magnoliopsida; order Sapindales; family Rutaceae; genus Murraya; species Murraya koenigii. Next base: position 29,518,808 of record CM046812.1, read on the forward strand.
GGTCCTATTTCCCTACTGGTATCAGAGCCTAAGAGAGGATAATGTTGTATAGTTTATATTCATAGATTTATATTCTTGGAAGTCACTAAGTTTCTTGCATTTCAATTTATGCAGTAACTCATCATTTTTATCTCTTAGGTGAGAATGATCACCTATGAAAGGTAAGGAAATTGTTAAAATCAGGGTAGCAACTTCATCCTGAATGGGATTATTTAATTCATCACAGATGGGATTTCATCTTCATCTGTTTGAATTACATTTAATATATCAGATTATTGTTGTTTGGTGAGAAGATGATCCCACCAACCTTTTAGCTGACTAGTAAATCCAGCTATCAGGATTTCTGCAATGGCTTTGTCAGAAGTTCCCGATTGGGTTTTATAGGCATTAGCTACCATGGTCATCTGTTGTAACAACCCAAGGATGTTATACTCAGATATTCCATTTATGTTCCATTCATAGACAGAAGATGTATTAAATCAAGATTGGTTTAATGCACTTGGTCTGTTGTCTATAGCCAAATCTGGTGGTGATCTGACTATGGGAATAGCTAATTCCCAATGGATTTTATTAGCTTTAGGAAGACGTTCTTCTTTGAATGCTTCTATTTTAGAAGAGACAATAGAAGACTGATCATAATCCAATACACCAATCTTGCTAGATTGTGCACTATCTGGAGTAATTTGGACTTTACTTGAGGAAGAAGAAACTTCTATCCTACCAAGTTGTTCACGAATAGCTTTAGCAAAATCTGATTTATATTCTTAGGCTAGCTTTTGACTAGTCTTAGAAACCTAGAAAGGCTCAAAAACAGGCTTTTTAAGCTTTTTCTCAGTATCAGATTTTATTGGCTTTGAAGAAGAAGGAATAGGAAAAAAATTATGGTTGACTTCTGGAATTGATTTTCCAATCTAGTCAACTGCTTCCCTATTGTATTTAGATTAGCATTACAGAAGTTATTCTGTTGAATAATGCTATCTAAATCTGTTTCTAGATCTTTAGGTTTATGTATTTTATACGGTGAAATTTAATTTGAATAGGAGGGTCACCATGATCAATGGTTATACTCCTAAGAGGTGGATGTTCTGCTTCTATTGTTTTATCACTATCAGAAAGATTCCATTCTGGAGTTTTCTTTCTGGTAACAATAGGATTTGATTCTTTAAATAGATGATCAATGTGATTATCAGAAGTATACATATCAAACCAATCAAAAAACAAAATATGAACTTTATGCAAATTCACAAATTCATAGTAAATTTGTTGAATTTCTTTTCTTTGGTTTAGGAAGTGTTTGAAAAACCAAAGTCTTTTTTCTTTATTGTTTTTTGAATAGAATTTATTATGAAGAAGATTTTTATCAACTTCAAATTCCTTTATAATTACATTTAGTCTATTCTCTGTAACAGCAGAGAATGAAGGAAAAGTAGGAGGAAAATATTCTTTCTCTTCCTGTTCTTCATTCTGTTGTCTGCTAGTGTATATGGGGTGAGGTACACTAGTGGTATAGTCAACAAAATGAATAGAAGAACTAAGTATATCCAAGGTGGAGAATCTAAGTTGATTCTTTGCAGGGTTGGAAAGGAAGATTTAACAGAGAAGGTAACTTTGAAAATCTCCTTTCTACAGAGGGTATACTTGTGCCCGAATCCTTATTAGAAAATCTAGAGGATATAGATCTCCTAAAGGATAGCTTGAATTTACCATCAGAATACTGAGTCACATTTTTCAACTCTGTACTGGTCTCAAGTTGTTTTAGAATCACTAGTTCAGTGGCTCCTTCAAGGATCCATTCCTTTGGAAGATGGACATCTTTCCATTGGATGGGCTTTGGAATAACAGTATTGGCTTTAGACAGATCAGTCTGTAAGAGAAGAGTTTCATCTCTTTTTTACTGGTATTTGTGTTATGTGTTAAATGCAGAATGCATGGCTTTGTATGAAATTTTAAAAATCAATGTAACAGGAATTGATCATTCAACCATATGATAATTATGGGTTTTAATATGAAGAATCATGCTCTTTAAAATATTTTTATCTTTAAGTGAAACTGTTATATTTAGATAACAGCTAAATGAAATTGGTCATTTACAGAGACTTGATTTAATGCTACTGAGAAAATAATCATCAAAGGAGAGGAATCTTTAATCTTTGAGGACTGCTAGGATTGAAGTATCAAGTCCTTCTTTCGTTAAGGGCTTTATTCCAACTTGGATTAATCTAATGTGGACATAATTGAAATTCTTTTCTTTTAACTTCTTTAAAGATTTTTCTGAGAACAATTGGATTGTCTCAAATGGGTTTGAAAGTGTTATGTCATTTTCTTCAGTTTTAATGACATAATCATTCTTTAAAAAATCAAGTTTTTTAGTTTTATAAATCATCTCTTTAGAAATATTTGGTAATTCCTAACAATCAATAGCTTTATTAAAATCTTCAATTATGAAATCTTCTGAATTCACTACATGCTTTGAATCACTAGTTCTTCCGGAGGAAGAGATAGAAAATGATGATGCTCTACTGAGTAGAGAATCCATTTTAAAAATCTATGTTTAAGTTTTAGTCCTATAGAATTGGCTACAATCCACAGCTAAGAATTGGTTTTATTGGCCTTCAACCATTCGGGACTTACGACTAAAAGCTATTGCGACATATAAGGTAACACTTACCATTCCTACAGTGTTCAACCTTTACACAGACTTCTAACCTAGACGCTCTAAACTATACAACACTATCCTCCCTTTGACTCTGATACCAGTAGGGAAATAAGACCAAAGGATTATAGTGTAGATAGGAAAATAAATAAAATAAAATTTTAATAAAACTCTATGTGATTATTAGGTTTGTGGCGTTGTTAAACCAATTGACCGTAGATCTAACTACGCTTTGAGATCAGATCTGTCTTAGAACAGATCTAATCTTGCATAACGGGTGTCCAGCCGATATACCGTTTTGACTTCAAAAATAAAATCTTTAAAATCTAGGCAACACAGGCTCATACACAGTACCAAGATCTGGATCCTAAATCTGGTGCTCTGAGTGGAAAGAGAGAGAAGAGAAATAAACCGAGTGGAGAGAAATCTCCTTTGAATTTTTTTTTTTTACAACAATAATACAAACATTATAAAATAAAATTTATTTACATGGCTTTATTGGAGATAGGATACCGAAGCAATCGTCCTTGTTGTCATCTCCAAGGGAAATAAAAGGCTCTTCGTTACTTGACGAGCTGGATTCGTCTGGTGAGCTTGCAATAGAAGGTTGAGACCTTGACTCTAACAACTGCTCATAATTTTAAAATAATCCTCCTCAGATTTGGCCGAGACGAGCAGAGATTGAGCTCGAGACTTTTGAGCTTGAAAGGTAACTTGAGCTTTAGACTGCTCGATGGAGGGCCTTACGAGGCCTTTTGATGTGAGGCAGTTCTGAACAATAGTTTCTGAAAGCTTTGATTTTTTTATCAATTTTAGACCATTATTTAACTTTAAAGGTTATTTGTAAGATAAGTTGGGCATCTTGAGTGTGGTACTGAAGGTTCCACATCCAAACCTATGAAAGGAAGAAATTTGTACAAAAATAAAGGAAATGAAGAAACATTTTCTCAGACTTAGAAGGAACATAATGAGCTTTAAAAGATTTAAACAATTTATGGTGTTAAGGGTATATATATATATATATATATATATATATATATATATATATATATATATATATATATATATATATATATATATATATATATATATATATATATATATATATATATATATATATATATATATATATATATATATACGTGGTGATCAATTGGACCTTTGATTAATTAACATCTCTTTTTTTAAATAACCCCCTCTCTTCTTAAATTTAATCTGAGGGGGTGGTCAGGGTCAAATTCAAATTGCTGTTAAATTATTTCAGTTCAGTGTGTATGGTTCTAGAACCATTAATGATTGGTGAACCTGCAGATCCATTTGCAACTCCTTTGGAAATCTTACCCGAATATATTTATATTAATTGTTTAGCTTATCAAATTGAAACAAAATGTAACTCATTGACACTAATCTATAATCAGAGGTTTAGTGTAACGTACTCAGTAGGCATGGCAGGATTACCAAGTGTCATAATGTCCGAGGTATATGACTACATAATCTAGCTCTACATCTTTCCACGGTTGTCTCAACCGAAGTCGATTCATAAGCCATTGAACTTCTATTTTTTGGATATTTCCTATAAACATCAAAGGTTCATCAGGAAGCCTGGTGATTTCATGCCACAACTGTAGCAGTTGGATGGTTACATACTCTTTCCATGATGGAATTGAGTGCAGCAGGTAGCTGAATCCCAATGCTTATACTTTTTCAACTTCACAATCCTCTTTCTTCCTTTTACTTTCTACTTGTTACTTATACAGGTTGTGCTGGCTACTATGGCTAGAACATTTTCTAAATTTTGGGTTATTTGTGCTACATATTACGGATCGCCCAACTAAAACCCAAAGATGGCTTAAGGACATGAGCCAAGATGTGCTAACTTGGCCCAATTCCAGAAACTTCCACAAAATTCCAGAAACTCTAGCACACTACATACACTAGATTTCTCTAGAAAATGGCAAATGTGTATAGAATTCTCTAGGCATAGAATTATCTAAAGCTAGGCAAGCCTCCATATAAATATGGGTTGACATTAGTCATTTGAGCATTCAAGCATGGAGCAAGCACTCAAAGCACTCTTGTAATCTTTTATCAAGCAATACAATTCCGCATTTAGCTCAATTGCTCTCTAACTCTCTTTTCTTTAGCATTTTCGGAAAATCTCTTGGCTTAACTATTGAGAAGCTCAAAGGCTTACTTAGCAACTTTTGGCAAGAGTTGTCTAAGTGTCACACTAGTTTGCTGCGTAAAACACTCATCCTGTGACAAGTGGTATCAGAGCCAGGTTTGCACACACGCAATCCTGTCCATTTCGGAGCAATGGCCAATCTTCTGACTTCAAGCACAACAGAAGAGGGTGCTCTTAGTGTAGAGATACTTCTGGAACCGAGTCGAGACCGCTATGAAACTCGCGGGTAGGCCAAGACTCGTAGCAAATCTAAGGCCGCTTCTATCGATACTCTAGAGCCTCGCATGGCTACACTCAAAACTTCAATGTCTGCGGCTCAGGACACTCTTGAAAGTTTGGAAGAAAGAGTGGACGGTCTCGAGGGCTAATATACCGACTTCACAGTGGCAACCAAGGCCCTCATCTAAGACCAAGCCAACACTCTCCGAGAAGAATTTTGAGCATTTCAAAAAGATTTGCTTAAAACCTGCACTTTCATATAAGACAAGTTGTGCGCTGTCTGTATGGAAGTAAAGGAAGTCCGATCGGATTGGGCATAGCACAAGCTCATATTCTCCGCTAGCCCAGCTTCCACGAGCACGAGTGATGCGCGCCGCATTGACATGCTAAAACCTGACACGTATGATGGCACACGCAATGCCACTATTGTAAAAAACTTTCTATTTGGGCTAGACCAATATTTCGATGCCATGGGTGTACGAGATGAAGCATCGAAAATGGGCACTGCACCCACATATCTCTGAGGCACTGCATAGTAATGGCGTTGTCGGAAGCATGGAGAGATGGGAAAGGCATCTGTACTATCAACACATAGGCATAATTGAAGCGAGAACTCCGAAAGCAAATCAGTAGCATCCGCGATTACATCAACGAGTTCCCTACCCTCATGCTCGAGATAAGAGACATGTCCGATAAATACTCACTCTTCTACTTTCAAGATGGCCTCAATGATTGGGCCAAGATGGAGCTCTCGATAGGCAGGGCTTCCAAATGCTTGACAATGTCATTGCTACAGTGAAGTTGCTGAACGAGTACTCCACCTAATCCAAGGACAAAAGGCCTAGCCAAAGCAAAGGTATGGGAGATAGTCGCAAGGACAAAGGTAACAATTGTAAGGATTGAGGCAGAAAAAGCCTCCGAGTGGTAAAAGTGGGCAAAGCATATTGGAAGGCAAGAAAAAGCCACTAAAGCCGCGAAGCCCATGCTTCATATGCAACGGCCCTCATTGGGCAGAGATCGCTCAATGCCCTTGCTGCCCAACTCAAGGGAAACTCCACACTAATATTGGAAGAACCCCGACCCAGCATGGGTTCTCCCCAACGACTTGGCACACTCAACAGCCCATAATCGAAACTCACCAAGAAAGGGCTAATGTACATAAGCGCAAAAATAAATGAACACTTCGTTTGCACATTATTGGATAGGGGAGCAACGCATAATTACGTATCCGAGGATGAGGCCAAGCGCCTAAGCCTCAACACTACTAAGGAAGGAGGCACTATAAAGGGGGTAAACTCACCCGCCAAGCCCATAGTAGGCACGGCACAAGGAGTGCGCGTTGCACTTGGCACATGGAGTGGAAATCTTAATTTCTCCATCGTGCCCATTGATGTATTCAAGATGGTGCTTAGCATGGAATTCTTCGACCAAGTCCATGCCTTCCTACTTCCAGCCACAAACATCTTACAAAGCGCAGCAAGTCCGAGGAGAAAATGCTTTCGGTCATGCAATTTAAAAAGGCTTTCAAGAAGGACCTAAGCTTTTTAATGTCCATTCGGGATCTCAATGAAGGGGAAGATTTCGTAAGAACTCTAAGCCAAGTCTCTAACAATACAAGCCATCCTCGAAGAATTCAAGGAAGTAATGCCTCCGAAGCCAACTCCAGCTTTGGAGCCTTATCGCATGGAGCCACCAAAACTTGATGAGCATTGAAAATAGCTCACAGATTTGCTAGACGCAGGCTATGTCCGCCCGTCTAAAGCTTCTTTCAGTGCACCAGTCCTCTTCAAAAGAAAAAGGATGGATCGCCACGGATGTGCATCAACTATAGAGCTCTCAACAAGATCACTATCAAGAACAAGTATATGATCCCCTTAATAGCGGATATCTTTGAACAGCTTGGCAAGGCGCGATACTTTACCAAACTAGATTTGCCCTCCGGGTACTACCAAGTTCGCATTGCCGAGGGAGACGAACCGAAGACAACATGCATAATAAGGTACAGATATTTTGAGTTTCTCGTAATGCCTTTCGGTCTCACAAATGCACTGGCCACATTTTGCACACTTATGAACAAATGAGCTCGAAGAGCATGCTAAACATTTACGCAAGTCTTCCAGTACTTCGGGAAAATGAGCTCTACTTTAAGATGGAGAAGTGCTCATTTGCTCAAGAAGAAGTAGAGTTCCTTGAGCATAAAATAGCGGCTGGAAAGCTAATGATAGAGAACTCAAAAGTGAAGGCCATCTTCAATTGGGAGCCTCCGACGAAAGTGCCCTAGCTTTGCTCATTCTCAGGGTTGGTGAACTATTATTGTCGATTTATCCAAAGTGGCACCCTTGACCAACTTTCTCAAGAAAAATCAGACATGGCATTGGTCTGAAGAATGGCAGCACGCATTCGAAGGCTTAAAGAAGGCAATTTTGGAGGAGCCCGTATTAGTTCTTCTGGATCACACAAAGCCATTCGAAGTGCAAACGGATGCCTCTGACTTCACAATTAGTGGAGTCTTCATGTAAGAAGGCCACCCTATAGCTTTCGAAAATCGGAAGCTAAATTATACGGAGAAGCGCTATACAGTACAAGAGAAGGAAATGACTGCAATCATCCATTGCTTGTGAGTATGGCGGTATTACTTACTCGGCTCACAATTCACAATCATGACGGATAATGTGGTGACAAGCTACTTCCAAACACAAAATAAGTTGAGTCCGAAGCAAGCATGGCGGCAAGACTTTTTTGTGGATGTTGCTTAATGTCGCCCAATTTTCTTATAATCTCCAATGGAGTGAGGCTACCGGCAAGAGCCCATTCGAAATCATCATGAGATTCCAGCCTATGACCCCTAACGCCATAACCTCAAATTACAGAGGAAAAAGCCCCACGGCTCATAAGCTCGCTAGTGAATGGCATGAAGAGCCAGACATTACACAAGCTTACCTCAACAAAGCCGCAAGAAAAATGAAAAAGTGGGCAGATACAAAGAGACGACACGTTGAGTATAAGAAGGTGATCAAGTCATGATTAAGCTCCTGCCCCAATAATTCAAGATGTTACAGAAAGTCCACAAGGGGTTAGTGAGGCGATACAAGGGACCCTTCCAAATTCTCTGACGTATGGGCATCGTCTTGTATCAACTAGAGCTTCCACCAAGGCTCAAGATCCATCCGATCTACCACATAAGTCTTCTCAAGCCCTATCACAAAGATGTGGGAGGCAAAGATATAGAGTACATCCTTGCCGATTGAGTAATCCAAAAGAGGGGCATGCCAGTATACCACGAGTACCTGGTGAAGTGGAAAAACCTCCCTGAAAGCGAAGCCACTTAGGAATGCGAAGAAGATTTGTGGCAATTAATTGAAGCACGTCTAGAAGTTCAAGAACGAGAATACGACGAGGAAGCCGCGAGCTTAGGTAAGGGAGGATGTTACGAGCTGCCCAACTAGAACCCAAAAATAGCCTAAGGACATGAGCTAAAATTTTCTAGCTTGGCCCGATTCCAGAAACTTCCACAAAATTCCAACAACTCCAGCACACTTGTACATACACTAGATTTCTCTATAAAATGGCACATGTGTATAGAATTCTCTAGGCATATAATTCTCTAGAGCTAGGCAATCCTCCCTATAAATATGGCTTGGCATTATTCATTTGAGCATCCAAGCATGGAGCAAGCACTCAAAGCACTCTTATAAGCTCTCTTGCAATCTTTTCTCAAGCAATACAATGTTTGGATTTGGCTTAATTGCTCTCTACCGTTCTTCTCTTTAGCATTTTCGAAAACCTCTTAGCTTAGCTATTGAGAAGCTCAAAGGCTTACTTAGCAAATTTTGACAAGAGTTATCTAAGTGCCGCACAGGTTTGCTGCATAAAATACTCATCCCGTGATATGCAGCTGTCCTATTCGTTGCATTTCTGGTGCTAGAGACCAAGGGACAGGCACTTGTAAAAATACAATTATCAATTATAAGGTTTTCTCAGTGATACATCGACATCACTCTACTGCAATTAGAGTATCAAGTGTAATAACCTGGTTTGATTAAATTGTTGTACATTATTGGATTCATCTTCAGTGCAGTGAATGTCTTCATACACAACTTCTTGTAGTAGTCTTTTTTTTACCACTGAAAATGAATACTAGGAATCGGTAAATCCTTCATATACTTGCACGACTCAGTAAAAACCTTTGTTTGTGCTAAAAATTTAGTAAACAGTAAGTTTTGGCATTATGTTAGGAAGAATAAATTACATTCTCTCATCACACAAATGACGGATATAACTTATCATACATCAAGATCTATCTTTTATCTTAATCCAGGAAAAGAAGGGATAATTAAGTCTTGTATTTCTTTCAGTGTTCGCATTGTAGTCTCCGGAACTATCTTCACAAAAAACAGAACAGTAAAAAAGCCAATGCCCGAGAAGATGAAAAATGTTCCTGCAGTCATGTAACCACCAGAATCAAATGTATAACATCAATGTCCATTTCTATGTTAATTTGTGTATTTTATATTTATGTCTTACCTACTGAGCTCCATTGCATCATAAAGTTGAAAGTGTAATTGACAATCTAAGAGCACGACCAACAGATTAAAATTACCAAGCTTCCGGCTGAGGCTTTCACATTTATAGGAAATACATTCTTTGAATAAATCAAAAGCTAAATCTATACGACCTTCTATAAAATTGAATGGTTCTTTACCTCTGATATTATAAAAAAAAAGGAATTCTTGGCAAGCCTATGAAGTTAAAAGCAGAATTCCCCTGGTTTTAGATGATTAGTTTCCAAACAGACTTTTCTTTATATGTAACTTAGTTGAAATGTGTAGCAAAAATAATACTGAAAAATTAGCTTGAATTAATTACTTTTCTGTCAAGATGGAGTACTATAAAGGTCGCCTCATTTATATTCTTGAGTTCCTGTTCAGAAAAATGCTCACTAACTCAAGAACATAACTAAAAAATTGACGAAACTAATGGAGGGCGTATCTTTGAAATGAAAATTTTGGAATTTGATTGAACCTTCAAGTAAAATGACAATCCTAAGCAACTGAAGGCCATCCTATAAGCTGAAATCTGAAAGTATTGTTACAGCCTCATTGAACAACAAAATCAAACATTTTAAACCAAGTCCTTGCTATTGTAATTACCATGAGAAGCAGTTTTCTTCCAGATTTGTCCATCAATAATGCACTAGTAATAACTGCAGGAATCTGCAAAAAGGGCACATCTACTCGTGATAAATTCATTTGGCAGAATATGATATTTTAATTATAAAAATCTAGATAATACCTGTATAATGGCTATGCCTCTACTTCCAATACTACTGGAAACACCTGCAGAAAATCAGGCATTTGTATTGTCATTTTCTTCCCTTGTTCCTCATGCAGATTTTGATCATCAGAAGTATTCAAAATCACTGAAGGCCAATGTACCGGTTTCTTCAAATATGGAGATGGTGTAAATGCCATTCCATTAGCTCCACTAAAGGCCAATGTACCAGCTTTTTCCAATTTTTACCTGCAAAAAATGTTTTTCTTCACAGTTTTTATTATTTTAATGCACTAAATTGGACTTACTAGCTATCTAGGAGACTCAGAGATGAAAAATAAACTTATAACTTACAATACGCACGAAATAACATCTGATATATAAATACAGAACTGAATATGAATCCTGCTGATCATTTTAAGATCAAATCAACACAATACAGTAGAGAAAGTTACCAATTAGAGCCAACATACGCCAGGGAATGACATTTCCAAAGAAGTATACAAGGGAAAAGCCGAATGTATTCATTAACTATAAACTCAAAAAAAATAAAACAGTATACATATAGTCATAAATAAATAGCTAACTAGTAGAATTCATACATTATGATATAATGTCACCTGATGGAATACTATAAAAGCTCTACGAAAATCTTTCGAAGTTATTTTTGCTACGTAAATTGGTATCTGTTTTGACAAAAAATAAGCAATTATCATTAAGTGATAGAATAACTTAAATAATAAACAGATGTTGTTGATGCTGAAATCTAGTCGCTTCTCCCTAGAGCAGATTCCTTAGCCAACACTCAAAATTTTTTTTATTCTAAAAGTGAGTGATGTCCTCTAATCTGCTCTCACAGAAAAAGGTCAGAGATCGCCGGGTGTTTTTCCGATGAATACCGCTCGACGCTCAAGTTAGTGATCGGGTTTAACTCTTAGGAATTTTCTTTAAAAATGTAAAAATAATACAGAGGCTCACTCTTTTTTCTTTCTGCATAGTTTCTTTTTTTGATTTTCTGTGAAGCAAAATTCTAACCCTTTTTTCCATTTTCTGAGAGATTTATCTATGTCTTGTATTCCTTGCATTTGTTGCTTCTCTCTCACAATTATTCTCATAATGCACGTTTTTAACTTTCATAAACCCGTTAAGACAGTTATTTGGCCATCATGATGAGATTTAATTGTGCATGGGAGTTACACTCCCATTTTCAAAGAGAGTCGTTTAACCGATTCTCACTATGTGCTCAGGCTACCACACTTATGTATCACTTGAGGACTAGTTTATACCTGCTCTTGGTGCTGCTTATAATACGATGAGAGCTTGCTTGGCTGGTAATAAATGTTCCTGCTCTTATTTAGCTTAGTCTCGAGCAGAATGGAAGTTCCTGCTTTTGGCTAGCTTAATCTCGAGTGAGAGTGCCTTTATATTGGCAATTAGTGTTTCTATTTTTGGTCGGCTTGACCTCGAATAGGTGTGCTCTTTATTTCCCAAACAAATGGAAAATACTGAAATGCTATCATTTTAATGCACTTGAAATGCTAACATTTTAATGCACTTACCACATAAGAAATTATCTCGACTCCAAATCCTATAAGCAATCTTCCTAAATCCAGCCACAAAGAATCTTTGCAACAAGAAAAGAAAAATCCAATCTCATAATCATTATTTTATTGTAAATGAAGTGAATTTGTTGGGAAAGAAAGAAGACGAAAAGAAGGGAACCTTTGCAAAGGCTATAGCAAGCCAGCCTAAGATGCAAAATAATTCAGAAAGCCACGTTGCTTGCTTTAAGATTTTACAAGTTAATTGGGAAAAGGAAAAAGGATAAGGACACCTCGTGTTTGGTGAAATAGTCAAGGGGAACTTTGACCGTTTTTAAAAATATAAGGGTGTTTGTGTGTCCCATAAAAGAATCAATGTGATCATTTCTGAAAATAAGAAAGTCTTTCTGATCATATCACTAAATCAAGAGGTGTCGAAAATAACTTGAAACTAGATTAGGATTAAGAGACGTACATTTCTCCTACCAAATGTATTTAGTATTTTTCCACTTAGTATTGCACCTACGATTCCTCCAATTGTCATTATTGAACTAAAAATTGAGTACTGCATGTACACTACTAGAAAAATGGCCTTTAGTGATACTAAAATAGTGTCACTAATTACTTTTAGTGACACTTATTAATAGTGTCAGTGATCTGGGAGTCAGAAAAATACTGACACTTGAATGTGGTGTCAGGGATTACTATTACTATAGTATTACAAATTTTATGACACTATAGTGTTACTAATATTATGATGCTTGTAACAGTATTTACAAACAATTATTACATATCAATAAAATATAAATAGTAATACTTTAGTGTCAATAATTATTATTACTATAGTATCACGAATTAGTCATATTAGTAGAACAATAAGCTCAATAGAATTGATACTTTATGATACATTTTAAATATAAATGATTTTTATTAGTTTTCATTGTCATTAAAAAAAATATTAAAAATAAACTAAACTGCTAAAATGAACAATTACATATAAAATTTGTAACAAATTTTAAATAAATCTTAATCAAACATTAATAAAAATATAATAGTAACAAAAATATGTCAAATATAATATAAAATCAACATAGTGACAGTTCGGAGAACTCAAAACAAATCTTCAAATATAATTTGAAATTAACATAATGAACATTTACTTCAAATATAATTTGAAATTAACATAATGAACATTTACAAGCAATCACTAAGTTGTCCCACAAACATCTACTCCCCCACCTTTGCCTTCCCTTTGACCTTCCCTACCTACAAGTGCATCGTATAGATTTAATTAGCTAGCATGCTATACAAATCAATATTCATATATTCAAAAGAAAAAATATATATTTATAATTTTACCTGATTATTGTATGCTACAATTAACTTTGCAACATACGTGACCCACTCATCGCGAAGTTGCGAAATATCATCCATAGTGTACTCATCATAGCCCTTGAACTTCAAAAATAAAGCAACAAAATGTGTAGATATATTTTTAAATCTATTCTACTTAACATAAAAAATATAGCTAATTCTACAAATAAAGAGTATCATTATAGTTAACAAGTACCAAGTTAACAAGTACCAAGTCATTTGAACAAGAAAAAGTATCAGCCAATTATATTTCATGAATAAAATTTTCTCGTAAGTGAGTCAATAGGGATTTTCGTCTGACTATATTATCATGTGTAAATTAAATATTGACAATTTATTCTATTCTCAAATTTTGATTTTAAAGTATACAAAGTTTATAGCTGATTACAGGTATGAATAAATTATCAGTAACGTTATGTTGATATGCATTAGTAGATCATCAAAGGAAATTTTATAAGATTGAATAATTTGTTATTACTAACAGCTGCTATAGAGAGACCTAAGTCTTCTATGATGTCAGCCTCGGCAGGTGATGAATAACCCACCTGCAAAATTATTAATTTTTTGAAAAATAACATTAGTTAGGTCAAAGTCAGCAGATCCTACAGTTGGTAATTAGTAAAATGGATAGTCAATGGAAATTGAAGGGATCCGCACCCACATCAGTAGTTATATTAGTGGTTGGCCAAACTTATATGTCATAGATTAGCAAAAAAAAAAATTATTACGATTGCATATTATGTGACATGTAACAATTGTGCAATATTATATTACTAAGATAGATTGAGCAACGTACACAAAAAAGGGATATTATTTTAAATTTCAACAGTTGTATTTTCTTGAGATAAAAGCATATGAAATGATGAATCAGCACTTTATTAACGGGGGAAAGCAACTCCATTATTTGGCAATTTTTGTCCGCCAGCAGCTAGGCTCTTTTCACTCTAGCAATTGCATGTGACAAAACTCCAATATTGGGTACAAATTTTGGTCACATTTCTATATTCATCAACATCAATAACAAAAACAAACCTGTGACTCTCAAATCTCAATTGCTTTTGCTCAAAATGAAATTCCCATCAAAGTAGGTGGAGCATTATATAATTTGTTAATTTCAAACATTTTCTCTAGACAGTTACTAGAAATTGAAGTCCTAAATAAGTTTCTTTAATTTCATACAATATCAATAACACGTTTCAGTGTTCTAGCTAGCTAATATCTATACATGTATGTGTATGTATTTGTGTATGTAGGTATGTATGCATGTATGTATGTATGTGCAAGAACTAAGAGATGAACCAAGTTGATGTTGAGCATAAACATTTTTGAACGTACCATTGCTCTGATCATGCTTTGCCAGTAATCCTTCTTCTACACTAATTTGTCTATCCATTACTTTCTTCCCTCTGCTAGATGCCTGTAATAAAATATATAAAGAACACCATTTTATTTAATTTTATTTTTTATTTTTTGTGATAATGCATTCGAATTTATTAATCACAATAAAAAATTAGGAACTTAATTCTCTAAGGAAACAACCATATGGGGTCGGCAAATATTTCTTGGGGTTGTAAAATTTATAATAAATATTCTCATCTAAGTACCTCAAGTAACATTACTTCTGTTTGAATAAATAATCATTTGGTCTTTATATTTTGAGCTAAGTAATCGTTCAATCCTTATATTTTAAATTGTTAAATATGATACACTTATGCCCTTAATTTTCTTTAATTTTACAATAATATTCTTGCAACAATATTCTTAGTAATATTAATTAATTTATTTATAAAAAAGTTAATTAATAAATTAACCCTAAAAGTAAAATAATAATTTGTTAAATTATTATTTTTCTTATAAATAATTATTAACAAGATTGTTGCAAGAGTATGCAAAATACCAGTTCTTTCATATAAAAAAATAATTAGCTAATTTGCTAATAAAAATTCTCTAGACAATTTGTTAATGAACCTTTTTATAGATAAATAAATTAATATCCCCAAAATTTTTATATGGGTATTATGACAAACGTAAAGAAAAAATAAGCATATAAGTATCATATTTGTAGCAGCAAAGATGTCTTAAGACCTTTTTCAAAATATAAGGATAAAATATGTGCTTAACCTAAAATATGAAGACTAAAGGAATATTTATCAATTTTCTTACAAAACTTCTTTCTTTCCTTCCAATAATAAAGTGATTAGGGATTGAAAAATCTTCAACCAATGACACAGGAATTAACTTTTGCTTGGCATCTCGGTGAAGAGCATTAAGAAAAATGAAATGCATGGCATATCAACTTTATTCTTCATTTATTATATATTGGAATTAAGGTATGCCTAAGAGATTTTCTATTTTTCTTACTCTTTTACCAAATATATGTATAAAGCATAGAAGAAATTGAGCCCACCTAAGGTTTCGTAATTGATGTTACAGTCTACTTAATTTTTGATAAAGTGTGTGTTTGGGTAATTCCGAGCAAGTCCCCTCGAGGTCAACCCAACTCGAGCAGAAGGCTCGACCGCTGGCACGCAAACGACCTCACTAGCGTCAAAGTTGGTCAAGGTCGAGTGTCCCAAGGCTGGTCAAATCCTGAGCTCCTTCTTTTGCTCAAAGTCTTCAGGCCCCCCGGGCATGACCACGCCACGACACGGAGAAAATGCAAGAGTCAAGCATAGCTGATTCGAGACAGTGGGGTCCTCCCTTCTGATAGCTCAACGCGATGATCGATGTCTGGCCGACATACCAAGCGGTATGGTGCCATCATTGTAACCGATGCCCGGCACACTCCCCCACAGTGTCATCATTTTGGACACCCATGCCCGACACTATCATTAAGCCGTGGGAACCCATGCCCACCAGACAGCCCCGCATTCCCAGGGAATGCCACAGTAATCCCAGCTGTCAGAGGGACCCAGACACCATGGACGCGGGAACGGCTCCACCGAAGAAAAAAGGGCGGGAAAACGAAAGTATAAAAGAAAAATTGAAGTGAAGGTTGGGGGTTCAGAAATTTTCGGGAGGTCTTTCTTCTTATTCCCTCTCCTTTCGATCTTTGACAAGTTCTTGAAATTTTTGCCACTTAAAGATAGAAAAATCACTTTATTTCTCCAGTCTCTCTAATAAAGAGGGATACAAAAAGAATAACCCGATTACTAACTTAAGCGTCGGAGGGGTTTTGCTAGGAAAATGCTCAGTGACCCTTAACCTTGTTTTTTGTGAGCGCAGGCCCAAGGAATTCACTGTCCCAGTAAACAGAAAAAGGTTGGAGTTGGTAAGGAATCCTGTTCGAGCATCACGCGAGCAGAAGTTTATGATCCGGCTCGAGGGCACGCAGAAAACCGCATCAACATCTTGGCGCCGTCTGTGGGGATCAGTCCAAAAAGCCTGACTTCCCTAACACGTTCGAGAAACACTATAATGAGAGCAGAAGAGGAATAAGTCCAGAGGAGTCGGTGACTTTGAGGGAGGGCCAATGAGGCCCAAAACAGGGAGATCCAGGAGAGAATGGATCGGATAGAGAAATAAATGGAAGCGTTGACATCCATCCTGCAGGAACTCAGGGAGGGACAGAGGAAAGTATGCAATGACGTCCTTGAGTCCAATCGCGGGAATGCCCCTGCCCGGGAGCATGTAGGAGATGAAGCCCAGAGACCGAAGACGATAAATGTTGCCGGGAGGGAGGAAACAAACCTGGAGGAAAGGGGATCCTATCAACACTTGCAAGATATAGCACCCACCTCCCACGCGGAGGAATTGGAGGGGGAAGTGCGCAGATTGGCACAGGTCATGGAGGACCTCCGGGGAAACGAGAAAGGCCCGAGTTGGAGGATAATGTTAGACAATGAGTCCCCACTCTTAGCAGAGATCATGAATGTCACGATCCCCCGGGACTTCCGCTTCCTAGATTTAAGGTTCTCAAGAAAAAGTGACCCGCTGGTGCACATAGAACGGTTCAACGACATAACAGGGGTACAGGGCCTGACAGCAGCCCAGCGGTGCAGGGCCTTCCCACTCACTTTGGAGGGAAGGGCGAGAGAGTGGTACTACAGGCTACCGCGTGGAAGTATTCTGAGCTTTGAACAGATGTGCAGAGAGTTTACAGAGCAATTTCGGGGCGCGGTGACCCCGGAGGATGACATGATGGAGTTGTCAGAGATAAAACAGAGGGAAGGGGAGTCCCTCCGGGAGTTTTTCAAGAGGTACCACCCGTCGGTTCTGGATATTGGGGAATTCAATCATCCCCAGGCGTTGAGGGGGTTAAAGGATGGATCAGGATGGGAAGACCATGGTACAACTTACGGAGCCCCTCGATCCATTCGTATTCTGATGCGTATGAACAGGTGAAGATGGACATGATTATTGAGGAGGAAAAGGTTGCGAAACTAAGAAATGAGCAGGGCAGTGGAGCGAAAAGGAAAGAAAAAGGAGGTCCTGCTCGAGGAACATCGACTTCTAGGGTCATAAGGGATCGAGTTGCTCCCTATAACCCCTTATCAGAGAGCTCCCCAACCGCGAATGGCTCCCGCTCCACTTTGCAGGTCCCCCGACCTAGACCGTAGGGAGTACCAGCAACAAGATAGCCACCCGTCCCGCAACCAACCCCCAAGCCGGCCTATGCTAAACAACAACAAAGCTGATCGTCTATTACCTCCTCCCCTAAGAAGCTTCCCTCACGATCGGGCGATACAGGTGGTTGAGCAAAGCCCCCTACAAACAATACACGACATTGAAGGTATCGCTCAAAGAAATATTCCAAGTGGCGGAGGAGCAAGGACTGCTGAGCCCTTCAACACCAATGGCTAAACCAGCTGGCAAAAGAGATAGAGAACGGTTTTTTCTTTTCCACGGTGACCACGGCCACTCAACGTCACAGTGTCAGGATTTGAAGAACCAAGTGGAAGACCTGGTTAGAAATCGATATTTAGATGAGTTTACTGACGGGGGCCATCATGTGGTCGAGCAGCAGTCAGAGAAGGATAACCGAGCCTACAGTATGGACCTGGAGCCACCGGCTACAAGGGTGATCTCAGGAAGACCCACGATGGCGGGAAATTCAAACATGGCCCGGAAAAACTATTGTAGATACGCCGTTGCTGGCCGGGAGGTCCTGTTCGCCGCACCTGCTATAAAAAAGGTTAAGGTACGGCAGGTGCCCATCATGTGGACAGAGGAGGATGAATAAGGGGTTATGTACCCCCACGAAGATGCCTTGGTCGTGAAGGCAAATGTCGCTAATAAGGAGGTCGATTGAATATTGGTGGATTCAGGAAGCTCAGTGGACATTCTCTTCAAGTCCACACTCGACGACTTGGGAATAACGGATGTGAGCCTCGAGTAGACGAACACTTCCCTGAAAGGATTCGGGGGAAGCTAACCCCTCTAGGAATCATCAAGTTGGCTGTGGCTATAGGCTCGAGGCCTTTTGAAAAGAATATGATGTTAGACTTTGTGGTGGTGGATGAAGTCAACCCCTACCAAGCAATATTGGGGAGGCCCTTCATGAGGATCAGCCAATCAGTATTATCTACCCACTACTTAGCCTTGAAGTACCGAGTAAATGGAGTCGTAGGAGTCGTCAAGGGCAGTCAGAGGGTCGCGAGGAGCTGCTACGCTGTGGCGACAAAGGAGACTATGCAGGTAACGTCATTAGACTCGAGGGGGGAGTCGAAGAGTGAAAGATAGGAGCCCGCTGAGGAACTGGAGGAAATTAGAGTACGAGCAGACAACCACGAGAAGAAGGTCTAGCTCTACTCGAGCATTAGCGGACAGTTGAGGGAAAATCTGGTAGAGTGTTTGTGAGCACACTCCGATGTATTTACTTGGACACACGAGGATATGCCCGGGATTGACCCAGAGGTGGCATGTCACAGGCTGGCAGTATGGAAGGACGCCAAGCCAGTGAGGCAGAAGAGGAGATGCGTCAACCAAGAAAGGTACGAGGCCATGAACTGTGAGGTGGAAAAGTTACTGAAGGCAGGATTCATAAGGGAAGTCTCCTACCCTGAATGGATCTTGAACATAGTGTTGGTAAAGAAGGCAAGTGGAAAATGGAGAATGTGCGTGGACTTCACGGATGTGAATAAAGCTTGCCCAAAAGATAGCTTCCCGTTTCCGAAGATAGACCAGCTGGTGGACTCCACGGCGGGACACGGACTGCTTAGTTTTATGGATGGATTCTCGGGTTATAACCAAATTCCCATGCACCGACCAGACGAGGAATGCACAGCTTTCATCACCAACCAAGGCCTGTTTTGCTACAAGGTGATGCCCTTTGGCCTGAAGAATGCGAGAGCAACCTACCAGAGACTGGTGAACAAGGTCTTCAAGCCACTGATCGGCCGAACAATGGAGGTTTATGTGGACGATATGATCACTAAGTCAAAGGATGCGGAGGAACATGTAAAGCATTTGGAAGAAACCTTCGCGCTCTTAAGGAAATACCGGATGAAGCTTAATCCAGAGAAATGTGCCTTTGTAGTCAGTTCAAGAAAATTCTTGGGCTTCATGGTTAGTCATAGAGGAATCGAAGCCAATCCGGAGAAAATAAGAGTAGTGGTGGAGATGAAGTCCTTGCGTACCCTCAAGGAGATACAAAGCTTGACGGGTAAATTAACATCCCTCAACAGGTTCATCTCCCGAGCCACGGATAAATGCTGCGCCTTCTTCCAAGAAATGAGAAAAGGCAGAAAGACAAAGTAGACACTAGAATATGAAGCGGCATTCCAATAGTTGAAGGAATACTTGCTGAAAGCCCCACTACTATCAACACCTCGAGCAGGAGAGGTTTGTATTTATACTTGGCAGTGTCGCCATAGGCAACGAGCTCAGTCTTGGTTAGGGAAGCATTAGAGGTACAATACCCCTCTATTACACGAGCAGAGCCTTGCTGGAGGTAAAAACTCGATATCCGCCAATGGAAAGATGGGCACTAGCCCTAGTGATGGCAGCCCAAAAACTGAGACCTTACTTCCAGGAATATTCGGTGACAGTTTTGACGAACCAACCGCTCAGGCAGATTCTGCACAAGCCAGAGACCTCCGGAAGGTTGGTGAAATGGTCGGTAGAGCTCAGTGAATTCGATATCAGCTACCAACCCCAAACAACAATAAAAGCGCAGTCTTTAGCTGACTTCGTGGTCGAGTGCTCAGAAAGGAATGAAGAAATGGGTAGCGAGCACCCACCGAGCCCTTCTGCCTCGAGCAACGCATGGACAGTCACGGTGGATGGGTCATGTGGAGATCAGGGGGCAGGAGCGTGAGTTGTGCTCTTCAACCCTGAAGAGGTAGAGATTCAATACGTCGTAAGGTTGGAATTCGAGGCCACCAACAACCAGGCTGAGTACGAGGCTGTAATCGCAGGACTGAAGCTCGCCCTGGTTGTAAAAGTGGAAGAGGTAAAGCTTTGGATAGATTCTCAGCTGGTAGCAAATCACCTCAACGAAAGCTTCCGAGCGAAAGGTGAGAAAATGGATGCCTACCTTAGAAAAGTGAGGCAACTGATAAAGAATTTCTGAGCAGTTGAGGTGGAGCAGGTCGCGAGAGGAAAGAACTTTTGAGCCAATATGATAACACGGATGACCGCCACATCCGACCCCATAATGCCGAAGTTTATCCCGTTAGAAATCTGCTCCAGTAGGATGACGAGGTAATGAGCTTAACACCGAGTGACACTTGAATAGATCCGATCATTTCTTATCTCAAGGAAGGAACGTTGCCTACTGATATGAAGCAGGCGAGGAAACTAAAGTGTAAAACGGCCAGATACACGCTGATTGATGGGGTATTATACAGGCGAGGATATACTCTCCCACTGCTACGCTGTTTAGATTAAGAGGAAGTCAATTATGTCCTCAAGGAAATACATAAAGGAATCTGTGGGAACCACTTTGGCACGAGGTCTTTAGCTTTCTAGGCCTCAAGGCAGGGATACTTTTGGCCCCGCATGCATCAGGATGCACAAGAGAAGACCAAGAGCTGCAAGAGTTGCCAAAGCTTTACCAACTACATGACCCAACCTTCCGAGAACCTCACAGTGATGAACTCTCCTTGGCCGTTTGCTCAATGGGGAATCGACTTAATTGGGCCATTACCAAAGGGGAGAGCATCCGCAACCCATGCCGTAGTGGCAGTTGATTATTTCACAAAATGGGTTGAGGTGGAAGCCTTGAGCAGTATTACAGAGAGCAAAACCACTGACTTCATTTGGAAAAATGTGATTTACAGGTACGGGATTCCCCACGCATTGGTTACAGATAACGAGAGGCAATTTGACAATAATAAGTTTAGAGACTTCTGCAAGAACATGGGAATAGAGCTAAAGTTTTGCTCACTATCACATCCGCAAGCAAATGGGCAAGTGGAGGTCGTAAATAAGGCTATAAAGCACCTCCTAAAAACCAGACTCGGCGAGCATAAGGGAGCTTAGGTTGACAAGCTACCTGGTGTCTTGTGGGCCTACAGAACCACGCACAAAATTGCCACAAGGGAAACTCCATTCTTCTTGGCATTTGGGAATGAAGCAGTTGTCGCCGCCGAAATAGGGATGGGAACACACCGGACGGAGCACTTTAACGAGAAGCAAAACAATGAGCAGATATATGCCAACTTGGAAGAAAAGAGGGAAAGGTCTGCGACAAAGATAGTGGAATACCAATAAGGGTGGCCCGCTATTACAACAAGAACGTACACATTCGCCAATTTCAGGTAGGTGATTGGGTACTTAGAAGAGTGAATCAGAATACTAGGGACTCCAAGCAAGGTGTGTTGGGCCCGAACTGAGAAGGCCCCTATAGGGTCTCTCAAACAGCCGGACCAGGAGCATACAGATTGACCTACCCGCATAGACAAGAGGTCAAGAGACCGTGGAACGTGAAGCATTTGATGAAGTATTTCCAGTAAGTTCTCTTGTATTGCAATTGTTGATATCCAATTTTTCCAAAATAGAGATATGTAAAATCTTGAGTGTGAATAAAGGCAAGAAAAATTCTTCCAATGTTAATTCAATATGAGCAAGTTAAAGCTTACAAACACCAAGAAACGCTAAGGCCAGAAGTCTCTAAGCCAAATTTAAGGCGAGACGATGCCAAGCGTGAGCCAACAGCAGGCTCGAGAATAATAAACTCGCGAAGATACACCAAGGCTAGAAGTCTCTAAGCCAAATTTAAGGCGAGATGGTGCCAAGCGTGAGCCAATAGCAGGCTCGAGTAGAATAAACTCGCGAAGATACGCCAAGGCCAGAAGTCTCTAAGCCAAATTTAAGGTGAAACGGTGCCAAGCGTGAGCTAACAACAGGCTCGAGCAGAATAAGCTCGTGAAGATACGCCAAGGCCAGAAGTCTCTAAGTCAAATTTAAGGTGAGATGGTGCGAAGCGTGAGCCAACAGCAAGCTCGAGCAGAATAAGCTCGCAAAGAAACACAAAGGCCGGAAGTCTCAAAGCCTAGCTTCGGGCGAGACGGTGCCAAGCGTGAGCCAATAGTAGGCTCGAGCAAAATAAGCTCGCGTGAACCAACAGCAAGCTCGAGTAGAATGAGCTCGCGAAGAAACGCAAAGGCCAGAAGTGTCAAAACCTAGCTTAAGACGAGACCGAGCCTAATATAAGCCAGATATCGGCTCGAGAAAATCAAGCTCACAAAAGAAACAGAGATCTATAAGCCTAACTTAAGGCAAGACTTTGTTGCGCATAAGCCAAGAGAGGGCACGAGCAGAAGTGACTCGGAAAAGAAAAACAAAGGCCAACATTTATTAAAATTTACTTGGCAAGTGCATGAAGTTAATCTCATAGTGCAAGGCAAAAACATATATGTAAACACAAGGACAAATTATAATCAATGTTCTTCATTCATTTATTAAAAAAATACATGTACATAAAAGAAAATCTTCAATTGACTGGAACATCGGGGCTAGTAGTTGGAGCTGGGTCCTCGGGGAGAGGAGCACCTTCCGTGGCAGCAGCAGCAACAGCAGCAGGGGAGACCTCGGCAGCAGGAGGATCACCCTCTTCAGTCCTGGCAGGGGCCTCAGTTGGGGGGACTCTCGGATCTTGGTTTATGGCCTCATGCTCGAGCATGTACGCGTCAACGCCCCCCTCGAGCTTGGATATATCTACGTCAGGGTATTCCTTGCCGAGGACGGACACGAGGCATTCATAGCTAAAAGTCACCCTATCATTGTACTCTGTCGCGAGCTGACCCTCCAAGGAATCCACCTTCCTCTGAAGGCGAGAAGTCTCCACCTCCAAGGTCTTCTCAAAGGAGAACCTCTGCACATCTAGATCCTTTCGAGCATTCAGTAGCTCGTCCAGAACCATATACAGCTCCTTATCGAGCTAGAGTGTTTTGGACTCCGACATGGCTGCCTTTTCCTCAAAGGTGGAGATTTCCGTATGGAGTTTTGCTACCTCCTCTTCCTTCCGCTCAAGTCTCTGTCTCAAATTCTGGTTTTCTGCCCAGATCTTTCTCCCGGAGTCCAGAGTCTTGGTTTTGAAGGTGGTAGCAATAGCCACAGTGCGGGAAGAGAGGCGGTGGAATATGCTGACTAAGTCATCAGCCCCAGAAGCCTCTATCCCTTCCAAGAACTTCTCCTCCATCTGTTTAGCGAAGTCCTTAAGGTAGGGATCAGCAATGCCAGGCCGCTGCTGCTCCTGTACGCATCCTAATCGAGGTCGAGCTGAAGTGGCGGTCCTTGGACCCCTGCGGGTTGCACCCTCTGTTGCTCACTCAATTTCTCGAGCATGGGGTATAGCCCTAATCGGCGAGGTGGGAGCATCAGTTCGAGGCCGCTTTGCTAGAGCTGAGAAACTACTCGAACGGTCCGAGGTGCTCATAGGTCTCTTCAGGCGAGAAAGAACTCCACTCATCTCCTCTTCATGAACGAGGACAAACTCAACAAGGTTGTGGATTGAGAGTAGCTCCTTGCACGAGCTTGCGTTGTCGAGAGCAGTGTTGACACGCGATTGAAGCTCTTCCCCAATCCGATAAGAGGCAATCCAAGACACTGCAACAACAATCAAAACAAAAGGATGAGAAAAAATGCAAGAAAGTAAAACTAAAGTGAGAACACATTGAACAGCAGACGGCCTGGAGTGCAAAAACGAGAAAGAATCGGAGGGACCCCTTCAGAGGCAGATGCAGCTTGCCCCAAATCTCCCCCGGCAAAGAAAAATTTACCCTTCTAGTTGCCACCAGAAGTGGGGATATTAGTAATGGGCTTCTCGCCTTTCAAGCTGGAGGCAAAGTAGTACCAGCCAGCATCCTTTGGGCTACTTTTCAGTTGGTAGAGATGCTTTATCTCCTCTACCGAAGGCTCGCCCAGGTTGTACCACCTCCAAAATACATACAGACCAGACAAGACCCTCCACCCATTAGGGTTCAATTGCCTCGAGGCCAAGCGGAGCCTGGATAATACCCGAATAAAATAAGGTTGGAGAGGCAACCGAGCCCCCCACTTGAAACATTCCAAATAGAGAGTGACATACCCATGGGGAGGATGGTTGGGCATGTCACCCTTACCGGGCACCCGCAGGTCCACACTAGCTGGTATGTGGTAGGTGTCCCTAAGCCGGTCCAGGTCTGGGCGTGAAGTTTCACACCTCATAAAATCAATGGGGTACCATCCACCTTCTGACCTTTGGCTAGCCCTTTCCTCTCGTTGCGGCCGGGGCACCCCCACAACCACGACCCCCTCGGGACTTAGGTCTCTCACCGGGACCATCCTAATAGGTTCAGAATCACTCGAAGAGGATGGTTCTTCAGACAACATTCTACGGGGTCCTTGTGTGTCTAACATGTTTCCTATGGACACAATCTACCAAATGGGAATCGGAAAGCCAAATAAACGAAGAGCAGAACAAGAACGAGAAGAGGGAAAGAAGTTTATACCTGAAAAAGAGTTGACGACGGAAATGGCAGCAAGGAAGAAGATGAGAAGCACTCACAAGCAATCAATTCTGGTTTGAGCAAAGACTGACAATAAGAGTCACAGTAAAGAAATTGAGGGTTTTTAAAGGGGAAAGCTCGTCCCTTCAGCAGACTGCACGCATCTCAAGAGATGTGACTGTTCAAGTAACCGCCTCTTCAAAATTCAAACGAACGGCCAGGATCTATCCGCGTGTCTCGCATTAAATATGAAATGTCAGACAGTGAGGGACAGCTCAACGTGGAAAGATAAAAAGGCCAGGTAAGCCAGCCCAAACAAGAAGTTTCCAGTCATATCTCGCTTCACTCCAAGGACTAGAAACTAGGGACTGGTGTTTGGGTAATTCCCAGCAAGTCCCCTCGAGGTCAACCCAACTCGAGCAGAAGGCTCGACCGCTGGCACGCAAACGACCTTACTAGCGTCAAAGTTGGTCAAGGTCGAGTGTCCCAAGGCTGGTCGAATCCCGAGCTCCTTCTTCTGCTCGAGGTCTCCAGGCCCCTCAGGCATGACCATGCCACGGCACAGAGAAAATGCAAAAGTCAAGCATAGCCGCTTCGAGACAGTGGGGTCCTCCCTTCTGATAGCTCAACGCGACGATCGATGCATGGCTGACATCCCAAGTGGTATGGTGCCATCACTGTTACCGATAGCCGACACACTCACCCACAGTGTCATCATTTTGGACACGCATGCCCGACACTATCATTAAGCCGTGGGAACCCATGCTTACCAGACAGGCCCGCATTCCTAGGGAATGCCACAGTAATCCTGACTGTCAGAGGTACCCAGACACCATTGACGTGGGAACGGCTCCCCCGAAGAAAAAAGGGCAGGAAAACGGAAGTATAAAAGAAAATTCGAAGTGAAGGTTGGGGGTTCAGAAATTTTCAGGAGGTCTTTCTTCTTCTTCCCTCTCCTTTCGATCTTTGACAAGTTCTTGAAATTTTTGCCACTTAAAGACAGAAAAATCACTTTATTTCTCCGGTCTCTCTAATAAAGAGAGATACAAAAAAATAACCTGATTACTGACTTGGGCGTCGGAGGGTTTTCGCCGGGAAAACGTTCGGCGACCCCTGACCTTGTTTTTTGTGAGCACAGGCCCAAGGAATTCACTGTCCCAGTAAATGGAAAAAGGTTGGAGTTGGTGAGGAATCCTGTTCGAGTATCACGCGAGCAGAAGTTTATGACCAGAGTCAAGGGCATGCAGAAAAATGCATCAACAATGTGTTTTGCATTTTGGATTAGTTAATATTCCCAAATTTAGCTTGTGGTGCACGACTTTATTTTAGAATAATTTAGGTAAATCATTAATCCCAAAAAAAAAAATTAATTTGTGATATAAATTCCTGCATCTAAAGCTATAATAGTGGTCGGTAAAGAATTCCACTAATAAAGAATTCAATTCGACTAAATGGGGCAAATCATGATTCCAGTTTCCGTTAACCAAATGGTGGAATCTGATGCCCAATTCCTTTCCCTCTTCCATTTGCCCTAACTAAACAGTGGACTTAAGTATATGCCTATTAGTGAGGTGCAAGTAGTCTAAAGTATATGCATTCGGACCCTGCAAATCTTATTCCCCTTAAGTATGGTCCTCATTTTTAGATGTATATCTTATGCTTAGGCATCTACAGATTATTATTATTATTATTATTATTGGCATTATGGCTCCCCGGGCCTTCCTACAAGTGACCCACAAAATGATGAACAATTAACATGCAAACGACTAGTAACATTTTCTATTGTTTGAAAGATTCAGTAGATCGAGCTGTTATAAGCATTCAAAGAATACAGGACACTCTTAGCTCCCTATGGAAGGTAAAAACCAATGAATGATACAATTTACAACACCTCAAGTTCTTGATTATATCTTATGATCACATTAAAGAAGCACTAATTGAGTCTTGTATTTCTTCCAACCAACGTTCGCCCTTTAGTCTCCGGAACAATCTTTGCAACGAACAGAACAGTCGAAAAGGAAATACCCGAGAAGAAGAAAAAGTTCCTGCAGTACTTGTGCAGCCCGAAAGTAACAAATTAATGTTCAATTTAAATCAATGTCCAGTTCTCTATATGTGTTAATTTTGTGTGTTTTGAGTATCGGTGTGTGTGTGTCTTGCCTGCTGAGCTCCATTGCATCATGAAGTTAAAAGAGTAAGTGACAATCCAAGAGCATGACCAGCAGATTAAAATTACCAAGCTTCCAGCTGAGGCCTTTATATTTATAGGAAATATCTGAAATGGAAATATTTTGAATATCCTTGAATAAATCAAAACCTACATTTACAAAACATTGTTACTGAAGTTTTTGCTTCATTTCAAAAGGCATTTTTTTTCTTTACCTCTGACATTATAACATATGGAATTCCTTCATTGCCTAGACAGTTGCATACAGCATTCCCCTGGTTGCAGTAGCAATTAGTTGACAAAATTATTTTTTTAATGTTAGAAACTTGTAGGAAAAGTAATTAACAAATGAACAATCAGCTAGCAGAAGTTTATTGTTTTCTTTGTTATGAGATATTACCAAAAAGCCAACAAGCGCCAAAATAGGAGAGGCAACATTCATGTTTTTAACATCCTGATCAGAAAAACACGAAATAATTTTCAGATGTAACTTGATAAATCAACAAGCGGAGTGTAAATATGTTTGCAAAATTTTGGAAATTTTAGAATTTGATTAAACAAATTAACCTTCAAGCAGAATGACAGTCCTAAAAGGAAGGAACCGAAACCCATCCGACTAGCTGAAATCTGCAAAACATTGGTAGCCATTCTTATTGACAACAAAATCAAATATTTGATACAAGTTCTTTTCTGTTCAAATTACCATAAGAAGTAGTCTTTTTCCGGCTATGTCTATCAATAAACACCGGTAATAACTGCAGGAATCTGGGAAAAAACAGAAAGTCTACTCAACCAAAAAAAATTCATTGAGTAGAATATTTATTGAAGTTACAAAAATGGAGTCATTGATAGAACCTGTAAAATGGCTATTCCTCTACTTCCAATGCTACTGGAAACACCTGCAGCGATTCTTCAGGCATTTGCATTATCATTTTCTTTTCCTGCTCTTTACAGAGTTTTTGATCATCAATAGTATTAGAAACACTGAAGGCCAATTTACCTGTATCTTCAAATATTGAGCTGGCATAATATCCCAGTGCAGTGATTCCTCCAAATTGTTGTAGTAACATGAGGCCAACTCCAATCTAATTAAACAGGTTTTAATATGTAGTCCATATTTAAATATGCAGAAAATCATAATGAAAGCCAAAGATTAAAGATTCATTTGTATTTCTCAGCAGGCTCACAATGAGTGAATTTGCAAATCTCCTCTGGAACAAGTCAAAAAGACTAGATTCTGAGTTTTGCTGAGAGGTTTCGATGTGATCCTGCAAACAATGGAAAAGAAAAATTAATTAAATGTCTCTCCAGGTGAAGTTAAACACTGTTTTGAACCTACAAAGTGGGATTATTCATACTCCAATTTCAGCTGCTTCCTGCGGAATATCGACATTCTTTCCCCTGAGATTCTGCAGAGCAATTTGAAACTCCTTTTCGAAGAGGTGTAAGTCATTCAATTCCACTTTATGTCTCAATGGATGGTATGAAATTTCTTTTACCCTTGTCAATAGTTTTTAATTAACTGCTAGTGCAACAGGCAATGTGGCTATCTGAGTTATTCTGTATTGTTGGGTGGCTGGCAATAGCATTCTCAAAGGTCTATTTCCTTCAGCTTCTCTGTGTCATCACAATCATGCTTGATTTGGTTGCCTGCCGGAAAACAGTACTTAGAATTTTATTTGGAACTAAATGGTCCTTTTTGGGTTGAAGTTACACATCAAGCTCTATCTACTATTCAAATGGTATATCAATAGGCTATAATTTACATAAGTACTTGTTGATAGGATGGTTGGTCACTTTATCTTGGACGAAGTTCTCTTGGGATTGGACTTGCACTTATTGCTTATGTGGTAAGTGATGCGAACAATTTCATGGTTGCTTAATTCACGTGTGAGGCGTGTCACAGCATTTGCATCATTGTTGCAAGACAGATACCTATATATATCGCAGAAATAACACCGAAGAACATCTGGGGAGCATTTACAGCTACTAATCAGGTATTTATATGCTAATTATAATTATCAATATAACTTGTTTAACTTATATTTAATGATCATTTACTTTGTCATCAACTCTGCAGTTCTTGATTGCTTCAGGTCTTTCAGTAATGTATTTGGTGGGTACTGTTGTTTCCTGGCGAGCCTTGGCTCTAATTTGTAGCTTCAGCTTGCCCTTCTTTTGACATCATTTGCTTAATTGCTAAGCCCTGTAAGATTTCTGATGTTTCTTTTTCATTTAATTTTCAGCTGCTGTTCCATGTCTGTTGCAAGCTGTTGGTTTGTTCTTCATTCCAGAGTCACCAAGATGGCTGGTGAGTCCAAATCAAAAGTTCGTAATCTGTTTTCCTGGTGGTTTTTTAATGTTGCACAATGCAGAAACTCGTGTCCTTTGCATTTTGTTTAAGCTCTTGTTACTATGCTTTGCGAAACTATGAGCATATTAAAGTTAATATGCATGTCTATTTTCAGGCGAAGATTGGAAAAGAAAAAGAGCTAGAAATTACTCTACAGCGCCTTAGGGGAAAGACTGCAGATATTTCTATGGAATCTGCTGACATCAGAGTAAAATTCCAACTCTAATATTTGACTACTCAATAAGTGGAAAACACATGAAATAGCTATACATCTCTGGCACCAAACAACAAACGAGCATCCCATATTGTTCAGGATTACACGCAGACCTATGAGAAGGACTCGAAAGCTGGTATTTTTGACCTGTTTAAGCAGAAATATGCTTTTTCACTCTCTGTAAGTCTTTAACACTTGGTATTGTTCTTTTATATTTGTAAGCTCGTTATATATATTCTGTCATATGATTTTTACATTAGATTATTTAATTGGTTTAGGTTGGAGTTGGATTAATGGTATTGCAACCATTTGTAGGATCAGCTGCAATTTGCATATTATGCCAGCTACATATTTGCAGCAGCTGGTAAATTAACAACATTTTGTACTATTTCATAGAACTAACAAATATTGAAGGAAATGACAGTTTGAATAATTTGTTTGTAACAGATCTTTCGACAAACGTTGGAAGTATATCAATGGCTATCATCCAGGTAATTGACCTCAATCAAACATAGTATTTTTCCATTTGAAATACTCAAGAACATACAATTTCTTTTACAGCTTCCGGCTATTGGTGTGTCCGTCCTCCTGACAGATAGATTTGGAAGAAGACCACTTCTTTTGGTACACATATCAAAGAACAAGATTCATCCGAAAATTGGTTATTCGATGGGATGGCCAAGTATGTATGTGTATATATATGTTCATATATTTGCATGCTTCTACTATCGGGATGGGCTTAAGTCTCACAATTATAGCTTTGGCTTTCGGCTTGCAGGTTTTTCTATTACAAAATTTAGAAAATTCTTCACTAGTTCTCATTTCTGTTAGACATGATCATTGCTCAAAATATTTATGTGCAGGACACTCATCTTTGGAATGAGGCTACTCCAGTCCTCGTGTACATTGGCATAATGGTAATAGTCTCTATATATTGTGAGCTTACATTAGAGTGCTCTCCGTAAAGATTTTTTTTTTTTTTTAAATTGTATATTCTCAACGTGACTGAATTAGGCATGGCAGGATTACCAAGTGTAATAATGTCCGAGGTATATATGACTTCGTGATCTAGCTCTACATCTTTTCATGAATGTCTCAACAGCCAACAGGAGTCGATAAATAAGCCAATTGAACTTCCATTTTTCAGATATTTCCTATAAACATCAAAGGTTCAGCAGGAAGCCTGGTGATTTTACTCCACAACTGCAGCAATTGGATAGTTACATACACTTTCCATTTCATGATGGAATGGAGCAAAACGGGTATGCTCATAATAATAATATTTCCAATTCACAATCCTCTTTTGTCTATCTTGCTTTCTAATTACAAGTCTGTGTTGGCTACTATGGCAGGAACATTTTCTATATTCTGGGTCATTTGCGCTGCAGCTGTCCTATTTGTTGCGTTTCTGGTGCCAGAGACCAAGGGACGAACACTCGAAGAAATTCAAATATCAATTACAAAGTTATAATAAAAATTTGTAACAGAACTCCTCATTTGTCCGAAATCATGCATCTGTAGATGCCTTAATAAAATGGTGTGTATGATCTTGGGAACCAAGCCTTAATAAAATGCTGTATATGATCTTGGTAGCCAAATTATTTGAAAAATGAGAAATGAAAATGAGAAAGTAGGTAAGGGCTTAAAAACATGAGAGATAAGGATTGAAAGATGGGGTCTATGAAGGATAAAGTAGCTGACAGAAGGGGAAGAAAGTGGCTGAAAGTATGTTGCATAATTTATTATTGAGTATTTTTGTTGCGCATTACGGGCACATCATGACCACAGAAACAGCTCAGGTTATGATAAATATCATTTTGTTGTAAAATATAAATAATAAGAAGTTAAAGGATCAGATCCAGAAAATGGACACCGACCTAGTCGGAGCATCATTGGGATCACGTGTTTCGAAGTTCTCAATAACTCATAATATATTCCACGGGTCCAGCTACAATGCACCAGGTGTATTGTACATCACGAACATTTAAAAATATGGAAAAATTAATAACCACAGGACAGTAATAATTGTCCAATCAACGGTGAAAGTTGATTACAAAAAACCAAAGGGGAACGAGAGAAGCAGTAAGCGCCAAGCGGTGGTCCCGATAATGTTTTAGTGAGAATCAGACAAACGCGCCAGTGATGTTCAAGTGAACTCTGAAAAAACGTGAAAAAATAGGAAAAGTGAAATCAGAAAAAAAAGGGTAAGAAAAGGAAAAAGTTATTTCACAACTATGTGTATATTATAGCAAATTTTACCTAATGAGTAACGATGTCTAACGAGGGAAAAAATAAGCTTTCGATTGCGAACAAATTGGGTAAAATACGTGATAAAGAATAAAAATGATACAAAGTTACTGAAGTGAAATGAATGGAGGAAAAATTCAGTTGTGATGCAGTCGTAAAAATAGTAACCGTTATTTTATTGTTCTTATGAAGCAGAGCAACGGGAGAGTAAGCAAGCGCATGGCCTATCTAATAAGAAAAAGGGTGTCAGATTATTTTACTGTCTTCATCTCTGTTTGTGACAGCACCATCGTAGAAGAAACAGAAATGCCGACTATGTTAATTTATTATTGTCTTATAAAATATAAATTTAATTAGCTTTTAAAATTAATGAGTTTAGAAAATATAAATAAATAAATTTTGATAATGTCAAACACATTATTGATCATGTTACTAACTTCTTAATATCTTGAATGATTTTTGAATTTAAAAAAAAAATTAAATATCTACAAATATCCACAATTATCTATATTCATATTAAGCAGCTAAAATTAGATCCTGTAGATATTATGGATAATTCTAAATATTTACCTTCTCTAATTTAAAGTAAAATTATAATTACAATTTTAATTACAATTTCATCTTAGTTACAATTACTATTACGATTTCAATTTCAGTTACAATTGTATTTTTAGTTACAATTATAAGCTCGATTTCAATTCCAACGACAATTACGATTGCCATTACATTTACAATTATAATTACAAGCTCGATTCCAATGATAATTATAATTAAAGTTACAATTTCAATTTACTCACAATTACAAGCCCGGTTCCAATCGTAATTCTAATTATAATTGAAGTTACAATATCAATTCAATCATAAGTACAATCATTGGCTAATTAAATTGATGTACAGAAATCATGTTAATATTATTTTAATTTTAATATTATCATTGCAATTGAAATAATATTTGTTATATACTTATATTATTTCTTTAATAATATTTGTATAGAAACACTAAAATTAACATTTAAGCAAGTAATCTATTGTTTTAGCCGTAAAAAGTTTTATTTATCATTTTTTTTGGGACCAAAACTACATGCCTAGTTTTTTAAAACAAAAATTTCAATTCTAATGATGATAGATTGTTGTTACTATCATCATCATCATCCCAACTCTTATGTGGTGGCCACCAACTTATTCATAGTTTTCTATCTTGATACGAATTATGAAAGACTTGTGAAATTAATTTTTAAAATTTGTGATATACAATTTTAAGGTAGTTATATTCTTTGAAATTTGAATAACTCTAACCCAATTCCCATTCGAGATTATTAATTTTCCTTTTAAGCATATCTTAAAGTCCTTCTAAAAGAGATACTAAAATAAATGTAATCATATTTAAAATAAAACATGATCACTATAATATAGTAATTATAGAGAGTTTGGTTCAAATCTCAACAACCACATTTATTCTTTTTAGAATATATTTAATTATTTTTGCAAAATTACCTTATATTACTAGATTGAACCAAGTATCATATGATCTAAAGTCTTAGATCCTCCATTTTATTGTTCATTACCTTCCTCTAATGATTAGGTGTCTATAAAGAGGAGGTCTTATAATTTAAAACAAATTAATAAATTATTAGATCTCTAGATAGTACTTAGCTTCTTCACTACTAAAGAGTCGCATATAGTTTTGGAGTAATTGAGACCTTTGTTCTAATCATAATGTCCATATTTATTTATTTTTTTAAATATATTTGATCATTTATGCAAGATTATAATGTATTACTAAATTGAAACAAACCTCCCATAATCTAAATCTATAGATTCATCATTTAGTGATAAAAATAGTAGTTAAATTAACCAAAAAGATTTTTATTTTTTAGGTTTAGAATCCATCTACTAACACACACACACACACACACACACACACATATATATATAGAGAGAGAGAGAGATGTTCCAATAAAGGATCCCTGATTTTAATACATTCATGGATAAACTAAAAAAAAAATACACAGACTCTAATACACTGTTTTTTTGTCTTTTAACTTATCATTGACTGTATTAAAATTAAAGATCCCTAACTGAAAAACTACCCGTGTTAATATGTATGTATATATGTGTATATGCATATGTATAACAATAATAATGCTCGACGTTTCAATGACCATTTAAATTAAGAAATGATATTCATGATAACTCTAATTTAGAGTATAAAGTTTTTATACCACCTCTAAGGCATATTCTTTAACACAACTTTGATTTTCTTCAATAGGTTTCATGATACCAATTTGAAGCTTTCTACGTCCAAATCTTGCTCTAGAATCTTATGTTCCTGCCATCCATTGAAAAAAATCACTTGGAAAAATTTAATTGGAGTTAGGATTATATTAGTGTAAAGGTTTTTTTTTTTTTACTTAATGACTTAATTGATTAATTTTTATTTGTTAAGTTATTAAGTTCATTTATTTTTTTAACTTAATGAAAATTTTCAGTCATTATCAAGTTATTAAGCCAATTTTTTAAGGTAATATCATTAAAAAATATTCTCTAAAATATCTATATCTAATTAATTAATTTTCATATTTACCTAAATAAAATTAAATAATTAACATTATTACCTATTTCTATAACTTGTAATAATATAGTTCTAGGCTATTATTATTTTTATCTTTTTATTTTCTTCAAATTAGCATTATTTATCTTCAGAATTTTTTATAAATAATTTTTATATAAAAACACCATAAACTACAGTAAAATTAATTAACATATACTAATTTAGAATATTAAAATGATATTTTCTATTGAATATGATTTAAGTTATGATAATATATTATCTTATTTATGTTTTAACATTTATAATTTATACAGGCACAAACATAAAAATACTAATTTTTAGATTTTTTAAATTAAAAAAAAAAGAACTTAATATTTTTGATAATTTTTTACAGTTTTAGTGATAGGGAAATATTGGAATCTATCCAAAAGGAATCGTTTTGCTTTTTTTTTTTTGGTTATATAATTTGTTCATTCTTTTTCCAATTAATTAAAACAATTACAACTCATTTTCTTAAACACATAAAATAACTTAAATTTTGGCCAAATCCATTATTTAGAAACAATTGTGATAATAAGAGAGTAACTAGAGAATTTATGACATAATATACACAACTTGAAACACAAACACGCAAACAAAAACAGTCGTGAATTCAATCGAAATTATCAATTACTTTACAATTCCTATTACACATATATCAAAATTAAATTGATTGCATGTCATGTCCGTCAAAGGATCCAGAAGGGCGGTGCATCATTCAAAATAAAATAATAAAATAATAATACATAGTAACTAAAATGCAGCTATAAATTGAACTCCCATTCCTTCATTTCCATCATCCCAGAAAATTCATTTCTTCTTGTATTAGAGAGAAATTTGAGAGTTATTGGGTGTAATTGGGGTATTGGGAAGTGAGAATAGTTTTCTCCCAGTTATAGAGAGTATAATTATTCTCCTCATTATTGAGAGAAGTTATTATTTTTCGATGATAATAAAATTATTTCTTTCTGCTTTTGCCCGTGGATGTAGGCTATAAGTCGAACCACGTAATTTATAGTGTCTCGAATTTGTGTTTGCTCTTCATTTTCTTCCAATCTCATTTAATCGTGTTTTGTTTCACCCATAAATCACCTTACGAGTGGTATCGGAGCGAGGTTGCATTTTTGGAATCGAGGTCATGTTCACGTATACGATCATCGTTCACGTATCTGATCGTTCACGTGAAACAGTGAGAGCCGATCCTAACTAAGTTCGTGGTGAAAGCAATGGCGGCAAAATACGAGATTGAGAAGTTCAATGGGAACAATTTCTCGTTGTGGAAAATGAAGATGAAAGCTATCCTGAGAAAAAACAATTGCTTGGCAGCAATTGGAGAAAAACCCATGGAGGTAACTGATGATGCTAAGTGGAACGAAATAGATGGTAATGCAATTGCTGATCTACACTTAGCACTTGCAGATGAGGTGTTATCCGATGTGGCGAGATAAAAGACAGTGAAGGAAATATGGGATACTCTCACAAAGTTATACGAGGTTAAGTCACTGCACAACAAGATCTTTTAAAGAGGAGACTCTATACTCTTCGCATGGCAGAATCTACATCGATGAATCGACCATATCAACACCTTGAAGACTCTATTTTCGCAACTCACAACGTTGGATCACAAAATAGAGGAAAATGAACGTCGTGAGCTTCTACTTCAAAGTCTACCAGATTCAGTATGATCAACTCATCATCAATCGACGAACAACAACCCGACTGGACGGTCTAGTTTTCGATGATGTTGCAGCCTCCATCTTAAACGAGGAAAGCAGGCGCAAGACCAAGGAAGATAGACATGCAAGCTCGCAGCAAGCAGAAGCGCTATTGGTGACGAGAGGGAGATCAACAGAACGTGGCCCCAGTGGGAGTTACAATCATGGTAGATCAAAATCCAGAAGTAAGAAGAATGTGAAATGCTACAATTGTGGCAAGAAAGGGCATGTGAAGAAAGAGTGTTGGAGCAATCAAAAGAGTAGAGAGAATAAAGCACCTGAGTCATC
Source organism: Murraya koenigii (assembly GCA_025617385.1). Lineage (NCBI taxonomy): Eukaryota > Viridiplantae > Streptophyta > Magnoliopsida > Sapindales > Rutaceae > Murraya > Murraya koenigii. The sequence goes on from CM046812.1 coordinate 29,555,498, forward strand.
AAATGCTCAGGGTTGTGTAGCTAGTACTTCGGATGATGGCGAAATTCTCTACGAGTGAGGCAGCACTGTTACGGATGCGAAAGCGGTTAGTCGACGTCCGGCTTATAGACTCAGGAGCAACATGGCATATGACCTCTCGGAGAGAATGGTTCCACACTATGAACCAATCTCCAGAGGATCTGTGTACATGGGCGATGACCATGCCTTGGAGATTGCTGGTATTGGTATTGTCAAAATAAAAATGTATGATGGTACAGTTCGCACAATTCAGGAGGTACGATATGTCAAAGGCTTGAAGAAAAATCTATTGTCTTTAGGACAAATAGATAGTCTTGGGTGCAAAGTCCATATTGAAAATGGGATGATAAAAATTGTCAGAGGAGCACTTGTGTTAATGAAGGCAGAAAAGATCAGTGCAAATCTATTCATGCTTCAAGGAGAAACACTACAGGAAGCTGATGCGTGTGTCGCGTCAAATGGAGAAGAGTCAACGATGATGTGGCATCTCAGACTTGGCCACATGTCAGAACAAGGTTTGAAGATTCTCTCTCAGCGACAGCTGCTTCCGGGACTCAAATCTGTAAGTTTACCATTTTGCGAGCATTGTGTTATAAGTAAGCAGCATAGATTGAAATTTAGCAGATCTCATGCTAGAAGTAAATGCATTCTCGACTTAGTTCATTCTGATGTTTGGGAATCACCGGATTTATCCCAAGGAGGTGCAAAGTACTTCGTTACTTTTATTGATGATTACTCCAGGAGATGTTGGGTGTATCCAATCAAGAAAAAGTCAGATGTGTTTCCAGTATTCAAGGAATTCAAAGCGCAGGTTGAACTTGAATCTGGGAAAAAGATCAAGTGCTTAAGAACAGATAATGGCGGAGAGTATACAGATGGTGCATTTCTTGCATACTGTAAGCAAGAAGGTATTCAGAGGCAGTTTACAGTGGCATACACTCCTCAACAAAATGGAGTGGTGGAGCGGATGAACATAACTCTTACAGAGAGGATAAGAGCTATGTTGAAGACCGCTGGTCTACCTAACTCTTTTGAGTCAAGCGACCAAAACTCCTCGTTATGTGATAAATCGGTCTCCATCAATGACCATTGAGTTGAAGACGCCGATGGAGATGTGGACAGTAAGCCACTGATTACTCTCATTTACATGCATTTGGAAGTCCTCAGATATGTAATGTATAATGCCCAAGAAAGAACAAAGCTAGATCCAAAATCTATGAGGTGTATCTTTTGGGGTACGTCGATGGTGTAAAGGGTATCGTCTGCGGATCCCATTGCCCACAAGATTGTCATCAGCAGAGATGTTGTCTTTGTAGAAGATCAACTGCAAAAGAAAGATGGGGATGATAGTATTGTGAAAGAAAAGTCAGAGACTACACCAGTATATGTAGAAAATAGTCAGAAAGATTCAAAGTCTTCTGAAGCAGCACCAGAGCACGAGGAACAAGAACCAGTCGAGTCTGAGGCTCCAGAAGTTCGTCGGTCAACTCGAGAGAGACGACCACCAACTTGGCACTCAGAGTATGTTACAGAGATCAATGTTGCATATTGTCTTTTAACAGAGGATGGAGAGCCATCAACTTTCCATGAAGCTTTAAACAGCTCAGATGTTACTTTGTGGACGGCAGCAATGCAGGAAGAAATTGAAGCTCTACACAAAAACAAGACATGGGATCTTGTACCACTGCCACATGGAAGAAAAGCCATTGGAAACAAATGGGTCTACAAGATCAAACGTGATGGCAATAATCAAGTGGAGCGGTATCGTGCAAGATTGGTGGTAAAGGGATATGCTCAGAAAGAAGGTATTGACTTCAATGAGATTTTTCTCCAGTAGTTAGACTCACGACAGTCAGAGTAGTCTTGGCAATGTGTGCTACATTCGACTTACATCTAGAACAATTAGATGTGAAAACTGCATTTCTTCATGGAGAACTTGAAGAAGAAATTTATATGCTCCAACCAGAAGGTTTTGCTGAAACAGGCAAGGAGAACTTGGTTTGCAGATTAAACAAATCTCTATACGGTCTCAAACAGGCGCCGAGGTGTTGGTATAAGAGATTTGATTCCTTCATCATGAGCCTTGGATACAACGTGACTCGATTCGGACCATTGTGCTTATTACAAGAGATTTAAGGATAATGATTTTATTATTTTGCTAATGTATGTGGACGACATGTTGGTCGCAGGCCCCAACAAAGATCAAGTCCAAGAATTAAAGGCACAGTTGGCTAGGGAGTTTGAAATGAAGGACTTGGGACCAGCAAACAAGATTCTAGGGATGCAAATTCACCGAGACAGAAATAATATGAAGATTTGGCTTTCACAGAAGAATTACTTGAAGAAAATCTTGCGACGCTTCAACATGCAAGATTGTAAGCCAATTTCTACCCCACTTCCTGTTAATTTCAAGTTATCCTCAAGTATGTGTCCTAGCAATGAAGTAGAGAGGAAGGAGATGTCTCGAGTACCATATGCATCGCTAGTGGGAAGTTTGATGTTCGCTATGATCCGTACAAGACCGGACATTGCACAAGCAGCTGGGAGCGATTAGTCGATACATGGCGAATCCTGGTGGAGAACATTGGCAAACAATGAAGAGGATTCTAAGATACATCGGAGGAACCTCGGATGTTGCATTATGTTATGGAGGATCGAATTTAATGTCAGAGGCTACGTAGATTCGGATTTCGCAGTGACCTTGATAAAAGAAAGTCCACTCATCGGCTATGTGTTTACACTTGCGGGAGGAGTCGTAGTCGGATTTCAAAACTACAGATCGTTGTGGCTTTATCTACGACGAGGCAGAATACATGGCAGCTACACAAGCATGCAAGGAAGCTATTTGGATACAAAGGCTACTTAAAGAGCTCGGGCACAAACAAGAGAAAATTCCTGTGTTTTGTGACAGTCAGAGTGCTTTGCATATTGCAAAGAATCCAGCCTTTCATTCCAGGACAAAACATATAGAGTACAAGATCACTGCTCGAGAAGTAGTGGAAGATGGAAGTGTAGATCTACAGAAAATCCATAGTATGACTAAGCCAATCATTACTGACAAGTTTATATGGAGTAGATCCTCGTGTGGCTTAGCAGAAATGTAAGCAACATGTCAATGGTAAAGCAGAAAGGATAGTGTGGAGATTGATTGGTTCTCAATCAAATCTCCAAGTGGGAGAATGTCAAAGGATCCAGAAGGGCGGTGCATCATTCAACACGGCACTTTGTGCCGTGTTGAATGAAAAAAAGAAGAAAGAAAAAAAAATAAAATAAAATAATAAAATAATATTGTATAGTAACTAAAATGCATCTATAAATTGAACGTCCAGTTCCTTCATTTTCATCATCCCAAAAAATTTATTTCTTCTTGTATTAGAGAAATTTGAGAGTTATTAGGTGTAATTGGGGTATTGGGAGTGAGAATAGTTTTCTCTAATTATAGAGAGTGTATAATTATTCTCGTCTATTATTAGAGAAATTATTATTTTCAATTATAATAAAATTATTTCTTTCACGTCTTCGTCTGTGGATGTAGGCTTATAAGTCGAACCACGTAATTTATAGTGTCATCGAATTTGTGTTCTACTTTATTTTTCTTCCAATCTCATTTAACTGTGTTTCTATTTCATCCATAAATCACCTTACAATATCACAATAAACTATGAATCTTAAAGCGTACAACAAATAATTTATTTTTGGCGTGGACTAATAACTGCTTTGAGTGGAAGGATTGTGACTTGTGACAGTGTCCACCTCAACTGCCCATTGGCGACAGTTGGGTGTGGTTTTTAATTTAACTCCCCCCAAATATAATTTAAGTAATCTATATTCTCAGTAATATAACAATAAATTCTATTATTATGTTACTAATATGATTTATTAAAAATTAAAAATTATCTAAATTATAATTTAATAAAATCCTTTTAATTTTATTTGTTCCATTCTTTAGTTATTTTTTGTCTTTATTATACCGACGTTTCTTAAAAGAGATTGGGGATAATAAAATCCTTTTATTATACCGACGTTCATGGGTACGTCTATGAACACGTGGTCAATTAACGTGGGACATGATGACCGGCAGTAAAGTGTAGGTTGCAATCTGGTGAATTTAAGATCTGCAGGGATGCCACAGAGTTTGAATTTAGAAATATGAATGTCAGCATATTAGCCCGTTATCCTCTCTCTCAGTTTAATTCATGCATTTTCCCCAACCGTTAGATTTATGTCATCTAATCCAACAAGCCAGAACAGCTTTGCTGTTAGTTACAAAATCTGTAACGTAGACAGAGCCACGACTCTCTACAAGCACTCATGGGCCCCGTTAGCAAGCAAGTTCTTGCCTTTCCCGAAAGGGCATTATTTTAGTTTGGGCAATTGGCCAGCTTTAGTAATTGTCACATGCTTGTTTATTTCATTTGCCTCACTTTCCCTCGTAGAAACTAATCATCATGGACAGACCAGAAGAAAGCCTGGAGGAAAGGCTAATTCCAAGTTCTTCACTTGCTAATGAAAATGGTAATGGCTGTGGAATGCAAGAAAGTGATTCTTCAGCCACGCCTGCTGTTGTTCTCAGTACCTTGGTGGCCATATGTGGCTCATTTGCTTATGGCTGTTCTGTATGTACCATTATTATCATCATGTTTTTAGTGTTGTTTTCTCTCTTTTTATTTATTTATTTTTTGTCAGTTATTTTTCTTGACGGTGTGTATTTAGACATGCTCATTAGTTACACTATAAACGTGAATAATTGGAATGTCTTAGAATTTCAATTAACTAGATATTTTCATGCTTGATGAATGTGGTAGTCCACTTAAATTCATTCCTCATTTCCCATTAGAGCAACATGCAACAAGATCTGAATGCTTCGCTTTTTGAGGGAAAGTTGTTGGCTTCTCACCGACTAAGCTAATGGTTGGTTTCTGTTTTCAGGTTGGATATTCATCACCTGTTGAGGCTGAGATCATGGCAGGCCTGGGACTCTCTCTGAAAGAGGTAAGTTTTCATTTTTCTTTTTTTCATGATCAATCCCAAGTTGTTTATGAAATGCAAAATTTCAAAACAGTGGTTCATATAAACTTAGGGCACAGTATTCGCTATGAAACATAATGCACAGACGCAATGTATTAAGGTGCATGCAGATAAACTTGAAGTTAATTCAATGTAAATGCAATATGAGTCCTTCATACTGTGGGAAAAGCCGTATATTTGATGATTTTTCAAGGAAACTTGATTCATTTTGATTATCTCTATTCTATGATTATTAACTAGAGGCTTCTAGCCTTTGAGACAATTTGATTTGTAAAACTGACCATATATTTCCCTCACTCTTCTCATTCTGCAGTACTCACTTTTTGGTTCACTAATGACAATGGGAGCAATAATAGGTTCATTAGTCAATGGGAAAATAGCAGACCTCATTGGTCGGAAAGGTGTAAGTAATCCAGTTTTCTGCAAAAATATCTCAAGTAACAGTGTCAATTTTGACTTTGCATAATTTCTTTAGGTTTGATAATAGTATTTAGTTAACTGCATGTGAAACAGGCAATGTGGTTATCTGAGTTATTCTTAATTGTTGGGTGGCCGGCAATAGCATTCTCGAAGGTTTTTTTTTTTTTTATCCCTCTCTGTTCCTTCTTCCATGTGACTGTAATGCTTTATTTTGTTGCCAACATGAATGTTGTACTCCATTTCTGCTTTTGGTCTTCCTCTTTTCTTCTTCTTCTTTCAATGTTGATGACCTATATTTAATTTATGTGCTTGTTTACAGGATGTTTGGTCACTTTATCTTGGACGATTTTCAATTGGGATTGGAGTTGGACTCATGGCTTATGCAGTAAGTGATGCAAACGATTTAGCTGTTGCTTATTTACATATGAGGCATATGATAGCACTTGCATCATTATTACAAGACAGATACCCATATATATTGCAGAAATAACACCCAAGAATATCCGGGGAATGTTTACAGCTGCTAATCAGGTACATATGTTTACTATTAATTATTGATTTTATTGCTTTTATGACTAATTATTTATGAGTATTTGCTATGTCAAGTCTGCAGCTCTTGTTTGCTTCAGGCATTTCACTTATGTATTTGTTAGGAACTGTTGTTTCCTGGCAATACTTGGCTCTAATTGGTAATTTCTGCTTGCTTTTCTATTGTATTGATTACTATAATGGCGAGTCTGTAATAAACTCTTATGCTTCTATTTGGTTTATTTTTCAGCTGCTATTCCATGTGTATTGCAAGTTGTTGGCTTATTCTTCATTCCAGAGTCTCCTAGATGGCTGGTGAGTCCAGTTCTCAATCTTTCTTTCTTGTGCTATTTAATTTCACCCTAAGCAGAAACTGGAGGGTCCTTAGCTTTAATTTAAGTTTTCGTGAGCTAAGAATATATTAAAGCTAATGCAAACTATCTGTGTAACTGTTTTCAGGCAAAGATTGGTCGGGTAAAGGAGTTAGAAACTAATCTTCAGCGCCTTAGGGGAAAGAATGTAGATATTTCTAAAGAAGCAGCTGATATCAGAGTAAACTTTCCAACTTCCTATGTTTGACTTTAAAGGATTAAAAAAAAAAATTTAATTTTATATAGATCATCGGCATAAAAAAAAGAAACGAGTATGCAACTATTGTACAGGGTTATACAGAGGCCTTTGAGAGAGACTCAGAAGCTGGAATCTTTAATTTGTTTCAGCAAAGATATGCTTATTCACTCACTGTGAGTTAATACTGTACATGTTTGTGATTCCATCATGTGAAATTAGTTCTAGGAATTGACACAGATAATTTCACTGGCATAGGTTGGAGTTGGGTTGATGCTAATGCAAACACTTGGAGGATCCACTGCAATTGCATATTATGCCAGCTCGGTATTTGATATGGCTGGTAAATTTGCAACATTTTGAATTTTTTTCATAATTGTTAGTACTGTGGATAACGAATATCGAAGGAACTGACACTACTGAGTCTTTTGTTTCTACCAGGTTTTTCCAGCAATATTGGGACTATATCATTGGCTATCATTCAGGTAATAAACTCTCAATAAAATTCGGTAATTTTGGATCTCAATTCTAAGACAAATACAAATTCTTTTGCAGGTTCCAGCTGTTGGTGCATCCGTGCTCCTGACAGATAAATTTGGAAGAAGACCACTTCTTTTGGTAAAAATTTCAAAGAATTCTATTCATCCTAAGTGATTCAGTGGTAAAGACAGTTTATCCTGAAGATATTCATTTACTTGCAGGCTTCTACTATTGGAACGTGCTTAAGTTTTGCCATTATAGTTTTGGCTTTAGGATTGCAGGTTCTTCCAAAAACAAATTTAGACACATTTCTGCACTACAAGCTTGTGATTCTGTTTGACTTATTTATGAACATTGTTTAAAACACTTATTGCAGGAAATACACCATCAGAATGAGTTTACTTCAGTGCTGGTTTTCATTGGCATAATGGTAATATAATCTTACCGAAAAACAAATTTCCATCTCTATGCATGCACAAGATGTTCCAAGAGTTATGTTCCTTTTATCCTGCAATTTCCTGTTGCTTGTGCTATAGAATCAATTACTGTGTGAAATACATATAAAAGGATTAATGTGATTGATACTGAATCTTCAATTAGGGTTACTCTGTTACTTTCTCAATAGGCATGGCAGGATTACCAAATGTCATAATGTCTGAGGTAAATGACTACATCTATGCCCACATCTTTTAGAATAGTCTCAACTGGAGTCAATAAATAAGCCATTTAGCTTTCATTTCAGATATTTCCGATAAACATCAAAGGTTCGGCAGGAAGCTTAGTGACTTTTCTCCACAACAGCAGCAATTGGCTTGTTGCATACGCTTTCAATTTCATGATAGAATGGAGCACAACAGGTGTCTGAAACCTCAAATGCTTAGACTTTTTCCTTTCCTCAATCATCCTTCTCTTTGATGCTCTCTTTTTATTGCTTATACAAGTCTACATTTGTTCTACTCTGGCAGGAACATTTTCTATATTCTTGGCCATTTCTGCTGCAAGTGTCCTATTTGTTGCATTTCTGGTGCCGGAGACCAAGGGGCGAACACTTGAAGAAATACAAAGATCAATTACCAAGTTTTCTCAGTGATGCATGCAATCACACTACTGCAATCAGAGCAGCAAGTGCAATAATCTGGTTTGGTTGTATTGTTGTTTTCATTGGATAGTTTAGAGAGAAAGTACCTTGCAACAAGCAAGCACAGGTTACAGTTGTCAAGCTGCAGGCGTTCATGTACTTGGTTGAAAAAGTTGGGTTGGCAGTGGTGGGTTTGACATTTGTGAAATGTGAAATTTGTTTTGAGAGCTAATTAGGAGGGTTTGTTGTAGAACTTAAAGATAGTTTGGTAAGACTGATAAGAGGGAATGTCCATGCATGTGCAATGTGTTGGGTTTGGACGTTTGGTATATGCATGTATATGTTGGACACAATATTGCTATGCGTACTATAATTATAATTACCTATTTGTGATTCTACTGAGATGCTAGATTAATTTAATTATATACGTTTTCAATAAATATGTTAAGATAATTAAATTAATAATTTGGTAGGACTTGATAATTCACGTGTTAGGCACTTGTCGACTTGTTACAACATCATCTATATATATATAGTGGATTGCTATGGTGATATTATCATGAAACAATCCTAATAAGTCCTCCAATTGTTAATACTGAACCAAAAACTGAGTGCTCACAAAGAGAAAATGTGATGGCTCTGAATCTGCACAGTTGATATGATGATTGTTATATTATCATTGGACCTCTTAGTTAAAACCAGCGTTAAGATAATAGGGCATTAATAAAAACTTGCACCACACGAAAGAGGTGGGTTATACTAATCATAAAACTGATCTATTATATTATATACTAAAATCCCAAACGGGCATAAAGATTTCTTATGCAATTGTCATTCCAATTTTTTCATTTCATGGTAGTTGTGCACACTTCTTCATCTGCCTCTCTTTCCTTCAAGAAAAATAATCATGGAGACATCAGAAAGCTCGGAGGAAGGACTGATTCCGAGTCCTCCATTTCTTGTAGCAAGGCCCGTAATTACTAATAATGAAATCAGTAATGGCAGTGGCTTGCAAGAAAGTGATTCTTCAGCTACACCTGCGGTTGTTTTCAGCACTGGCCATATGCGGTTCTTTTTCTCATGACTGTGCAGTGAATTCCAATTTCGTTTTGCTGCTGTCAGAGCAAATCAAAGCATTTTTCTTGCAAGATTAATCTCCAAATGCTTAAAGATATTAGGTGTTCAGGAAGCAGTTTTGTTTGAAATCACTTTCATCATCAAAGACCACTAGTAAAAAAGTTTAAAGCTTCTCAATTACTGCAGTAATGGTTCATTGATTAATTATTGTTTTCAGATTGGGTACTCATCCCCTGCTGAGTCTGGAATCATGGCAGACCTGGGACTCTCTGTGAGGGAAGTAAGTTGACCATGCCCAAAATTAGGCCAGAATATCGGACTCTTGATACAATACTATACTCGCAACATCTGTCATTGTTTCTGCAGAGATTCACTCAAGTGATCAATACTATTATATGATCTTCATATAGAGGCTTCTCTTCTATGTGATACATTTTTAGTCCTATAATTGACCATATATTTCCCTTTCTCTTCTCATTTTGCAGTACTCAGTTTTTGGTTCAGTAATGACAGTTGGAGCAATATCAGGTTCATTGATAAATGGGAAAATGGTAGACCTCACTGGTCGAAGATGTGTAAGTCATTCAGTTTTCTGGTAAAGGTTTCAATGAATAGTGTGAATTTTCCTTCACCTTTATCAACGGTATTCAATTTTCAGGCAATATGGTTATCTGACTTGTTCTGTATTTTCGGGTGGCTGGCAATTGCATTCTCAAAGGTTTTATTTTCTCTTTTCCTAACATAGGGGTGTTTGAAATATATGGTATTCAAGTCATACAAAGTGCAGCTCAAGTTCTTACATTAATAAAGTAAGCAGAAATGAAGTGCAGGAGGGGCATTTTTGGAAATTAAACTGTAATGCATGAGGTCGAATTAGTTTTCGAGCCATATATCATTGGAAAGATATTTCTGTTAGCTTTCCAATGAATTTTATTAATCTAAATTTGGAGCTTTCTACAGTAAGTTATGATTAGTTAAGTGGAGGCTGTTCATTTTTGAGTCAACAAGAATATTTTTGGACTTGGGACTATTTTTAAATTTCTTTTGCTGCATTTTGAGAATACCAATGTTTCATTAATGTCTAGTTTTAATAAACCTATGCTTGGAGGGTTGTTCCAAGAAAATTTATTTAAGCTTAAGTAGTCACAAAAAAAAAGGGAGGAATTGATTTAATACTAAACTTTTGAATTATTATCAAACTCTATATCTCTTTGGTAGATTCCATTGAGTGGTGAGTGTTTTAAGCCCTGTATCCTTAGCTTAACAACTTTAGGTGGTGAAGGTTTTTTTTTTTTTTCTGTATCCTTTTGTTGTTTGCTTTGGTAGTGAGCTTGTGATTTCTTGGATGTGTGACTTTGTGTTTTCTCATATATTGTGTCCGGTGTCAAATTTGGTATCAGAGCTTTAGGTTCTGACATTTATGGCTCAACGGCGTTGGCATGATGCAAGGGTTGCAGCGCCTCCTGTTCGTGAGAGGGACTTGGGTGATATAGAAAGGGATGATCTTATAAGACAAGTCGAACAGTTTCAGCAACGTTTACAGCATCTTGAAGCAACTCGAGAAGCTACTGCAAAAGGTAGTTCGGATGAAGAAGGCTCAATCAATGGTGTGGAAGATTATAGTCCCTTCCATCAGGATCAAAGCTCCAATAGTAATTTTTCTTCTCGATCTCGGAATCATAGGCATCGCAATTCTTATCAGTTCCATCAGGATCAAAGCTCCAATAGTAATTTTTCTTCTCGATCTCGGAATCATAGGCATCGCAATTCTTATCAGCCTTTCAAATTCAAGATCGAAATACCTGAATTTGAAGGAAGAATGCAACCAGAAGAGTTCGTTGAATGGCTTATTTCTATTGAACGCATATTTGAATACAGAGATGTGCCTGAAGATCGCAAAGTGAAACTCATTGTCATTAAACTTAAAAAGTATGCTTCTTTATGGTGGGAAAATCTTAAAAGACAAAGGGAACGTGAGGAAAATTGTTACTTGGAAGAAAATGAAAAAAGAGCTTAAGAGGAAGTTTTTGCCCGATAACTATAGGCAAGATATCTACCTTAAGTTCCACAACTTCAAGCAAAAGGAATTGTCGATGGAAGATTATACAGTAGAGTTCAACAATCTAATGATGAAGTGTGATTTGGTAGAGGCGTAAGAGCATACGATGGCACGCTTATCCGGGTGGTTTACAACCTGAAACCGGTAATGTGGTCCAGCTCAATCATATTGGACTTATAGTGATGTGTGCAGATTTGCTCTTAAAGTGGAAAAGCAGCAAAAAAATGCTCATGGTGGGGGCTTTCGGTTCACAGTTTGTGATGTCAATCGGGGGAGTGGCTCCGCTTCTAAGCATAATTCTGGTTTGAGTTCTATTGCAAAGAAAATTATGAAGAATAATGCTGGGGAAGGATCTAAACAGCGAGCAAATGGTTAGAAAAAAATGTTCTTGTCAATGTTTTAAATGCCATGGTTATGGGCACTTTGCTTCTGAGTGTCCTAATCGTAGGGTGTTTGTGCTTGTTGAAGAGGAGAGTGATGACGAGAATGTGGAAGACGATCATGAGAATCCTAGAGTCGAAAAGGATGTTGAAGATGGGGAAGTTATATATGCTGATCATAAGAATTCTCTAATTATTCAAAAGAGTTTGAGTATTGTTTGTGAAGATGAAGAAGATTGGCTGAGAAAGAATATCTTTCACACTAGATGCACTTGTCGTGGAAAGGTATGCGATGTCATTATCGATAGTGGCAGCTTTGAGAATGTAGTAGCAACTGAAATGGTCAAGAAGTTGAAGCTCAAAGTAGAGCAGCATCCTCAGCCTTATAAACTTTCTTGGCTTAAAAAAGGAAACGAGATTGAGGTAAACACACGTTGCCTTATTTCATTTTCTATTGGGCATAAATATAAAGATGAAGTTTGGTGCGATGTTGTTCCTATGGATGCATGTCATTTGCTTTTAGGTCGTCCTTGCAGCGATCGATAGAAGGGTTGTTCACGATGGTTATAAGAATACTTATACTTTCATTAAAGATGGAAGTAAAATCATTTTGGGTCCTTCAAAGGCAGAGAAAAATTTTAAACCTATCAAAGGAGTGGAAAATAATTTGCTGACTGTTTCAGATTGTAAAAAAGAATTGGGAAGTGGTAGTAAAGTTTATGTTCTGGTGGTGTTTGAGGAAAATGAAGATAGTACTGAGCGGCCTTTGATTATGAAATATTTTCTTAAATAATTCTCAGATGTTGTTCCATAAGAATTACCACATGGGCTTCGTCCCATGAGGGGCATTCAACATTGCATTGATCTTATTCCTGGTTCTGTTATACCAAATAAAGCGGCTTATCGAATGAATCCAAAAGAGCACGAAGAATTACAGAGGTAAGTTGATGAGCTTATAAGGAAAGGGTTGGTGAGAGAAAGCAAAAGTCCTTGTGCTGTTCCTGCCTTATTGGTACAAAAAAAAGATGGATCTTGGCGTATGTGTGTTGACAGCAGAGCAGTGAATAAGATAACAGTTGATTATCGTTTCCATATTCCACGCCTTGACTACCTTGTAGACCAGCTCTATGGTGCTATATTTTTTTTTCTAAGATTGATTTCCGAAGTGGCTATCATCAAATCAGAATAAGACATGGTGACGAATGGAAAACGACTTTCAAAACGAGGGATGGACTTTATGAATGGATGGTTATGCCATTTGGTCTATCTAATGTCCCAAGCACTTTCATGCGGCTGATGAATCATGTTTTTAAACCTTTGATTGGAAAATATGTTGTTGTGTATTTTGATGACATTCTTGTGTACAACCAAGATGAAAAACAACATTTAGAGCATCTTCGCCAAGTCTTCGAGATTTTGAGAAATCAAAATCTTTATGTCAACTTAAAAAAGTGCAAGTTTTTTACTCATAGCCTCATCTTTTTGGGCTATGTTGTATTAAAAGATGGGATTAAAATGGATCCAAGCAAGGTGGAGGCAATTTTAAGCTGGCCAATTCCTAAGTCGCTTCATGACATCCAAAGTTTTCACGGTCTTGTTTCTTTTTATCGACGATTTATCAAAGGGTTCAGTACAACTGTTGCTTCGATAACCAAATGCTTAAAAGGAGAATGTTTCAAATGGACCAAAGAGGCACAAGAAAGTTTTGAAATCATCAAGAGAAAGGTAACCGAAGCACTTGTTCTATCACTTCCAGATTTTAGCAAGGTGTTTGAAGTTGAGTGTGATGCCTCTAATACTGGAATTGGTGCTGTACTCAGCCAATAAGGGAAACCAGTAGCTTTCTTTAGTGAAAAATTGAATGACTCCCGCAGAAGGTACTCAACTTATGACAAAGAGTTGTATGCTATTTGCTGGGCTTTGAACCATTTGAGTCAATATTTGCTTTCTAGGCCATTTATTCTCTTCTATGACCATGAGGCACTAAATTTTATCAATAGTCAGCAAAAGCTTAATAGAAAACATGCCGGATGGGTGGAGTTCCTTCAAGCTTACAATTTTACCATCAAGCATAAATCGAGTGCTCAGAATGTTGTAGCTAATGCGTCAAATCAAAAATATTTCTTGCTTTCCTCTATGCAAGTGAAGATTATAGGCTTTGAAATCTTAAAAGAGCTATACAAAGATGATTCTTTCTTTGGTAGAATTTGGAGAGAATGTGAGAATGGATCATATGATCAGTACCAATTACATGATGGTTTCTTTTCGAAGAAATCGTTTATGTATTCCTCAGTGCTCTTTGAGGGAATCTATTATCATGGAGGCACATGGCAGTGCTGTTGGAGGTGACTTTGGAAGGGATAAGACGTTAGCTTGCTTGCTTGCAAGGAAATTTCTATTGACCAAAGATGGATAAAGATGTTCTGCGTCATGTGCAGAGGTGTAAAATTTATCATATGGCCAAAGCTCATGGTCAAAACACAGGCCCATACAATCCTTTACCAGTCCCTGAAGCTCCCTAGGAAGATGTTAGTCTAGACTTTGTTGTTGGGTTGCCAAGGACTCAAAGAAACAAAGACTCTGTCATGGTGGTGGTTGATCGATTCTCAAAAATGGCTCATTTTGTTTCGTGTAACAAAACATTGGATGCCTCTCATGTTACTAATTTTTACTTCAAGGAGATTTGAAGCTACATGGAATTCCAAACACCATTGTCTCTGATTGGGATTCAAAGTTTTTGAGTCACTTTTGGCGCACTCTTTGGAGGAAGTTAGGAACCACTCTTAAATTCAGCTCTTCTCATCATCCTCAAACAGATGGTCAGACTGAAGTTACGAATTGAAGCTTGGGAAATCTCTTGAGAAGCTATATGGGTAAGAACATTCATCAATGGGATCTCATTTTACCTCAGATTGAATTTGCTTACAATCATTCCATACATTAAACTACTGGTTCAAGTCCCTTTGAAGTTGTTTATGGCAAGAATCCAATCAGTCCTTTGGATTTGGCTCCACTTTCGACTGCTCATCAATTTAGTGGAGATGCAGAAGAATGCTCTAAAAGTATCAAAAAGATGCATGAGCAGGTTCGAGACAGAATTTTAAAGCAAAATGACAAGTATAAAAAATCTGCAGACAAGCATCGAAAACATGCTAAGTTTTAGGAAGGAGATTTGGTTTGGGTTCATCTTAGAAAAGATCGTTTTCCACCTGGGAAGTATGCTAAACTTAGACCAAGGGCTGATGGACCATTTAAAGTGTTGCAACGCATTGGAGATAATGCTTACAAGATTGAGCTACTAGATGGCTATGGTGTTTTGTCAACATTCAACATATCAGATTTGTCTCCTTATCATGAAGAAAATGATCAAAACTCGAGGTAGAATTTTTTTCAATAAGGGGAGATTAACACAGGGGTGTTTGAAATATATGGTATTCAAGTCATACAAAATGCAGCTCAAGTTCTTACATTAATCAAGTAAGCAGAAATGAAGTGCAGGAGGGGCATTTTTGGAAATTAAACTGTACTGCATGAGGTCGAATCAATTTTCGAGCCATATATCATTGGAAATATATTTCTGTTAGCTTTCCAATGAATTTTACTAATCTAAATTTGGAGCTTTCTACAGTAAGTTATGATCAGTTAAGTGGAGGCTGCTCAGTTTTGAGTCAACAAGAATATTTCTAGACTTGGGACTGTTTTTAAATTTCTTTTGCTGTATTTTGAGAATACCAATGTTTCATTAATGTCTAGTTTTAATGTTAGTCTTAGAAGTCAAGTCATTTAAAGGATTTTTTTTTAATAAACCTATGCTTGGAGGATTGTTCCAAGAAAAGTTATTTAAGCTTAAGTAGTCACAAAAAAAGGGAGGAATTGATTTAATACTAAACTTTTGAATTGTTATCAAACTATGTATCTCTTTGGTAGATTCCATTGAGTGGTGAGTGTTTTAAGCTCTGTATCCTTAGCTTAACAACTTTGGGTGGTGAAGGTTTTTTTTTTTTTTCTGTATCCTTTTGTTGTTTGCTTTGGTGGTGAGCTTGTAATTTCTTGGGTGTGTGACTTTGTGTTTTCTCATATATTATGTCCGGTGTCATTTCCCTTTAGCTTTTCTTTGCCATCACAATCATGTTTGATTTAGTTCTGTACATGGAATTGTTCATATTTAATTTACTCAGCACATGTCGATCTGATGCTTGGTCACTTTATCTTGGACGATGTTCGCTTGGGATTGGATTAACACTTTGTTAGACCTGTGAAAATTTATGTTAGACGTAAGTATCAAAGAACAGGGACAATTTAGTATTTTTAATGATAAAGGCAGTTTAGTAAATTTGCTTATTTACTTATTAGTATAAATAAGAGATTAAGGAGTCATTTAGGGTTATATGGAGTTTTCTATTAAAGTATTCGAAGTACTAGGAGTCTTGGGAGAGATTGACCTATCTCTTGAACTGTAGGTCAGGATTGTCCTTTATTTTGATTCTATAAATAAAAATTAACCCTAATTTTGCCCTAAGTCCTATCAAAGTGGTATCAGAGCAAAACAACTTGGGACAATGGCAGCGAAGAAGGTGGATGCGCTTGAAGAGAAATTAGAAGCGAAGGTTGGATTGCTCAAAGCTACAATTGATGAGCGATTTAACACTGTTCAACAACAATTTTCGCCCCTTGAAGCTATGCTTCAGAAATTAATGGAACAACACCTCAACCCACCACCGATAGTGTTGACGGGCCCGTGGTCGGCGACGGTATAGGAGTCGAGGAGCTTGGCGACTCGACGACATTAGGGGCTGATGCACAGTTTGGACAGGCTGGGTTTAGCCTGGGCAAGGTGGTTTTGGGTATGGGCAGGTCGGATTTGGGGGCGGACAGCCGGGATGAGGGGTTTCCGACGGAGGGGGAGCGGATATAACTGGAATGCAGGTGGGCAAGGGAATTCAGCCCAATATGGGGCTGAGCAAGAAGACTCTTGGGGTGGATTCTCGGGATTTATGGAAATTGGAGTAGATTCGGGTGGCTAGAGACCTCCGATGGCACGAAATTGGGTAGGGCAGACTCAATTTGGAGCGGACTCTAGGGTGAGGAAACTGAAAATGCCCATTTTTGAAGGCGAAGATGCCTATGGGTGGGTGTATAGGGTAGAAGCTATTTTTCCATCAATGGGCTCTCAGATAGGGATAAATTAATGGCCGCAGCATTATGTTTGGAGGGAAAGGCCCTTGCGTGGTTTCAATGGGGAGAACAACGACAACCATTAAGGTCTTGGGGTGAATTTAAGGATCGGTTGTTGGAGAAGTTTTGGGCCACTCAAGATGGGGATCTACATGAATAATTTTTTGCCCTGACCCAGGAAGGAACAGTTATGGAATATGGGGAGAAGTTTGAATTGCTATCTGGGCGTCTAGAGGGAATCTCAAAGGCAGTACTAGAAGGAAACTTTATGAAGGGACTGAAGCCAGAGATTCGAGCCGCGCTACGCCTGCTAAGGTCGAAAGGGCTAGAGGAGACGATGGAGTTGGCACAGTTGATTGATGATAAGAACACAGCGGAGCGGGTTAGAATTGATTCAACGATAGTTTCTTGGATTACACCTTGAGGACAAGGTGTCTTTTTGGGAGGGAAGTAATGTTAGACCTGTGAAAATTTATGTTAGACGTAAGTATCAAAGAACAGAGGCAATTTAGTATTTTTAATGATAAGGGCAATTTAGTAAATTTACTTATTTATTTATTAGTATAAATAAGAGATTAAGGAGTCATTTAGGGCTATGTGTAATTTTCTATCAAAGTATTAGAAGTAATAGGAGTCTTGGGAGAGATTGACCTACCTCTCGAACTGTAGGTCAAGATTGTCATTTATTTTGATTCTATAAATAAAAATTAGCCCTAATCTTGCCCTAAGTCCTATCATACTTGTGGCTTATGTGGTAAGGGATGTGAACAATTTCATGATTGCTTAATTCACACATGAGGCATATGACAGCATTTGCATCATTGTTACACGACAGATACCTATATATATTACAGAAATAATACCCAAGAATATCCGAGGAGCATTTGCAGCTACTAATCAGGTATATTTATGTAAATTACAATGATACTTCCTAAACTTAATATTAATGAGCATTGACTTTGTCATAAAGTCTGCAGTTCTTGATTGCTTCTGGTCTTTCGGTAATGTATTTGGTGGGTACAATTGTTTCCTGGCGAGCCTTGGCTCTAATTGGCAGTTTTAGCTTGCCTTTCTTTTTTTATTTCATTTCTTAATTGCTAAGCCCTTTAAGATTTCTGACGTTTCTTTTTCATTTAATTTTCAGCTGTGGTTCCATGGCAGTGAGTCCAAATCAAAAGTTCATAATCCCTTTTCCAGGTAGTACTTAGTTTTGCTTAAAGCATAATATGGATTCTCAGCTTTCTTTGTTTAAGCTCTTTTCACTAAGAACATATTTTAAGTTAATGCAAGTAATGTGTGTATCTATTTTCAGGCAAAGATTGGTAAAATGCAGTGAATGTTTTCATACACAACTTCTTGTATTATACGTTATCTGTTGTAAATTCTGTAATACCCATTATTTTATTTTATTTACCTTTGATACAAATGTCACTAAAATAGGGTTTTTTTTAAAAAAGAAAGGAATAATTAGCATTTCTTATCCATAATTTTTTTTAAAAATTAGGAAAATTATCATTTGTATATCCTTAATTCGCATTGTTATAAAAAATAATATAAAATTTTAAGAGTACATCATTCGTCTACCTTTAGATGATAAAATATAAATCTTAACCACTATTCCTTTAATTGCCATTTATAACTTAAAAGAATTGCACCGAAATGATGATATTGCCCTTGAAGATGCAATTTGAAAATTCTCATTCATATACCCTAAATTTGTTTCTTCACCAAATATATTACAATACTTTGAGAGGATATCAACTGTCCACCCTAAGTTGACAAAAGCTATCCATCGAACATTAATTTGTTAGTTACTATTCGTAAGTTAACATAATTATAAAAAAAAATGATGATTTTATCTTTGAGACTTAAATTAAAGTAAAAAGATAGAATTAAAGAATTAAAATTTTAAATTGAATTCAGTTAAAATCCAAAAACAATCCATTTTTTAAATTAAATTTTAAATGATGAATGACTAATAGGAATTTTTTTAATTATAAATAGAGAAATCCCTCATTTTGTGTATATGCAAACTATAGTATCTTGAGAATCATTGAAAGGAAAAATGGGTAGAATCAGAAACCGATAATATTCATTATTTTCCAATCATTCTCTTAAACAATACTACACAAGAATTTCAAGTTAAACAAAGTATAACTCCAAATACTATAAGAAACAATAGAGGAAAGAACCAAATTAATGTGGACACTTTGTAAATACTGTTGTAATTTCATATGTTGAAATGACATCATCGTGTATAAGCACCATGTCATTTTTTCTGATAATTATAGGACGACATATTATTTATTTCATTAATTATAGGACGACATGTTGTTTTTATGACAACTTATTCTATCTTAAAAGACTAAATTACCCTTATGACATCATTATTTACAAACAACAGCTAACAGATTAGTGGTCGGCAGATAGATTTTGTTAATTTAGGATAGACGATTTGATACAACTTTAAAGTGTTGTAGCATTTTTTATAACAGAGCAAATTTATAATATACGAATGATAACTACCCTTAAAATTATATTAAAAGTGAAAACTCTTTTCTCTCCTCTGCACATCTACGATTTAAACAAAAAAAAAATGAAAGAGAGGACAAAACAATTTCATTGAAAGGAAGAGAAAGAGAAAAGAGGTGGTGTTTTATTATTGATTTTAGGAAGAAATTTGCTTTGGGTCTTTTACTTTGCTTTTGTGAGAAGGAGGCTAACTCTTGAGGTATTGTTTGTTTAACCTGTGAAAATGTCGGTCCACCTCTACATGTTTTGTCATGTCATGGTGCATGTGATTATAAGTAATATAAATTGCTGTCTTATTGTCACAGAGAAGTTGCATAGGATTATCTATGGTTAACTATAGTTCTTTGAGAACAAGTTTTATCCACATAAACTCACAAATTTCATGTGCTAGTGCTCGAAACTCTACTTTTGTATTGCTTCATGCCATTATAGTTTGCTTCTTGCTTCACCAAGTCATAAGGTTACACCACACTATAGTACAATAACATGTTGTAGACTTCCTATCCATGACATTTCCAACCCAATCCGCATCAATAAATGCTTTTAGATTATTTTTTATCCCTTATCAAAATAAAGCTCTTTTCCTGGAGTTGACTTCAAGTATTAAAGTATTTGGTTTATTGCCACTAAGTGAGATTCTCTTGGAGAGTACATGAACTTGCTTAATAAGCTAATTACAAAGGCAACATCACGTATAGTATAAGAAAAATAGATTAATCTTCTTACTAGTCTTCAATATCTCCCCTCTCCACGGTGTACTATTTTTTCAAGACACAACTCGTTATTTGGTTTAACTGGTGTGACAACGAGGTTTATAATCGATCATGCCTGTTTCCTTTAGCAAATCTAGGGTGTATTTCTACGAGTGTTACTAGAATACCTTTAGCTATTCTAGTCACTTTTATTCCCAAAAATAACATAGTGGTCCAAGATCATTTTTTAAAAAATCATGAGCCAATTTTGTTTTCAATTCTTCTAGCTCATCTTTGTCTTCCTCTCGTTGTTATAATGTCATCAATATAAACGATCAAAATAGCTAACTTCCTTCTATAGATTGTTTGTAGAACATAGTGTGATCATCTTACCCTTGAGAGTATCCACGGATCTTCAAGACTTTCCTAAATCGATTAAACCGGGCCCTAGGAGATTGTTTAAGGCCATAGAGATACCTTTTAACCGACGGACTCTTTCAACGGATCCCTTTTTTCAAAACCAAGAAACATATCCATGTAAACTTCCTCTTCCAATTATTCATTCAAGAAGCATTCTTGATATCAAGTTGGTTGAGAAACCAATCTAAAATTATAGCAAAAATATATAAGAATCCTTAAGGTATTAAGCTTTGCCATTGAGACAAAGTCTTTAGGTAGTGCACCCTATAGGTTTATATGAAACCCTTCGCCACGAGTCTTGCTTTATACCTGTCCACATTTCCATTATCCTTACATTTGATTGTAAATATTCATTTGCACACCACAATCCTCTTTTCTTTAGGTCTTGGTATAAGGTTCTATGTGTTATTCTTTATTAAGGCTGCCATTTCTTATTAAACAAAATTTTTTCACTTATTTGACTCAAGGGCTTTATGGATGTTTCTTGGAATAATAGTATTAGGGCTGCCCTTTCTTATTGAACAATATTCTTCCACGTATTTGACTTAAAGTTTTTATGAGTGTTTGGTATAATTTCTCACTCCTTTCTTTATTGCTATAAGAAAATCTATGGACTTTTAAGCTTCATTCTTAGTATGCTCAGTAGGTGGGTTTTGATCCTCACTTAGTCTATAAGAAGTTGTACCTCTTATGTTTTATTCTTCCTTTGTGAATAGATACAAACTCGTCTGTTGGTTCCACTAAATGTGAATTTGCTTCTATCCCTTCATTCCATGGTGAAACTATTGGTTGATTGAGTTCAATGATATTAGGTATGCTAAGATGAAGGTCTAGATTGATTAAGGAGATATTATGCATATCTGAAATAGGTGTGGAATCATTTGGTAGATTAGGTTTTAATTGGAATTCTTGAACAAATTAGGCAAATTGGATTCTAGGCTGGAATTACTTGACAGATTCTAGGTTGGAACTATTAGTAGACTGAGAGACTAGTGCATGGACTTTAGTTTGGATGGGTTATAAGATGTCAAGAAGATCCCAAGAATTATCTTCTTTTAAATTCTCCCCCTGAAGAGAATTACTTAGGTAGAAAGGTTAGTTTTCAAATAATTTGACATCCATGGTGACAAATAGCTTCTTTGTTTGAGGATTTTAATACCTGTACCCTTTCTTAGTAATAGAATATCATAGAAATAGAAACTTGATGGCTCTAGGAGCAACATTGTTTTTTAAAGAGTCTGAAGATATACAAAGGTTGTGCAATCGAAGGTTTTAAGTGCAAGATTAGAGGTAACAAGGTGATTTCATGGGTAGCTTTCAAGAAAAACATAAATAGGTTTTTGAATTTAAGAACTCAAGAGGGCATACGGTTTATGAGATAAAATGCTATAAGAATGACCTCCCCTCAATATATTTTTAATACATTGGTTGTGAACATAGTAACCCTAGCAACCTCTAGAAGGTGTTTGTTTTTTCATATTGCAACTCCATTTTATTATGGTGCTCCAGTACAAGAACTTTGGTGGACAATTCATTGTTGTGATTGGTAACTTCCTAAAATGGAATTAAAATATTCAATTTTATTATATGTGCAGAGTAAACAAATGTCAATTTGAAACTGAGTTTTTATCCTGGCATGAAACTATTTAAAGATTTGTCCAGATTTTTCCTTTAAAAGGTATACCCAAGTTGCCATGGAGTGGTCATCTATGAAGGTAATGAACCATTTAGTTTTTGATAGGTTGTATATGAATCAAAGAGAAACATTATGATGGTTTGTAATGACGAGCAAAAAATGGAACATATATTTGTTTAGCCATTTGATAAAATTCACAATGTAATAAACTCCAATAATTTTTTTTTTGAATAAAGGACACAAGGATTTTAGATATAGAAAGTTAGGGTGACTTAACCTATAGTGCCACAACATTATTTCAAAAAAAAAAAAATTCACATTGAGAGACTTCAGCATGTCTTTTCATAGGCCATTTATTCTCGAGATAGTACAGCCTCTCATATTCCTCCGTATTCCCAATCAATAATCCAAGGTCTCTTTTGGAGGGATTGGATTCTAAAGGCTGATGGGTTACCTATATTGGCTACAATATGATACAATGTTACTTGATGGAATGCTGTAAAAACTGCACGAAAATCTTTCAAGAGTTATTTATGCTATATAAATAGATATTTTTTGTTTTGGCAAAAAAATAAGCAATTATTATTAAGTGATGGACTAATTTAAATAATCATCAAATGTGAAATGCTAACATTTCAATGCACTCACCACATAAGAAATTATCCCAACTCCAAATCCTATAAGCAGTCTTCTCAAATATAGCAACACATCCTTGCATCAAGAATATCAAATGCCAATCTCATAATCATTAGTTTATTAGTAAATGAAATAAAATAATGGGGGAAAAAAGTGCAAGAAAAGCAAGGAACCTTAGCGAAAGATATAGCAAACCAACCTATGGTGCAAAGTAATTCAGAAACTGCTTCAAGATTTTACAAGTTAATTGAAAAAATGGAAAAGCACAAGCACACCGCGTGTTTTAGTGAAATAGTTAAGGAGATACCTTGATCGCTTTTGAACATAAAAGTATGTTTGTGTGTCCTAAAAAGGAGTTGATGTGATCATTTCTAAAAATAAGAAAGTCTTCATGATCGTACCATCAAATCATGAGGTGTCGAAAATGATTCGAACCTGCACTAGAATTGAAAGACTTACATTTCTCCTACGAAATATATCAACTATTTTTTCACTTAGTATTACACCTACCATTGCTCCAATTATCATTATTGATCCAAAAACTGAGTACTGCATACAGAATGTCAGGATAAAATTAAAATATGATGTCAACATTCAACAAGTACCAAGTCATTTAAACAAGAAAAAATATCAGTCAAGTTATGTTTCATTAATAAAATTTTCTCATAAGTGACTAAATAAGGATTTTCGTCTAACTACATTATTATGTGTAAATTAGAGATGAATAATCTGGATCTATTTTTAAATTTTTATTTTAAATCGTACGGATATTTGCAACTGAATCTACATGTATGATTACATTATCAGCAATTTATACATCAGTGGATCATCAAAGGAGATTTTATAAGATTGAATAATTTATTGTAGAGTAAAAGTTGATACTAACAGCTGCTATAGAGAGACCCAAGTCTTTCATGATGCCAGCCTCGGCAAGTGATGAGTAACGCACCTACAAATTATTAAATATTAAAAAAAGAGTGGTGTTATTGGCACACCTCCAACATCCTCTTAAAACCCCTCGCTTTTATTTACAAATTTACCCCTAACAAAAAAATCTCCTGAACACATATATCTTCTTTAATCTTGCCCATGGCAAAATTAGTTTAAACTTATTAAAATAAATCCATTAATTGATATATCATTATTCTTGATTATCTCAAAAAATGTCGTTTTGATGCATATAGAAGGAATCCAACTTCATAAAAAGACTCTCATAAGTAGAAATAATGATGATGATGAAAATACTACACAATTTATTGTAAGTTTTTAAAAGTACTCACCTGACTTAATTTTAATTTTTTCTTAATTTGAATTTTAAGACTATGAGAAGTTGAACAATAGTCACACAGTCATAAAAACAATGCATAAAATAAGTTATTATCTATTATCTTTAAAAAAAAAAAAAGCTACTATCTTGTTTAGAAGATGCATAATTAGCGTTAACAATAAGAGAAATGAAGAATTTTTGTTTTAAATACGTAAAGAAATTAAGAAAATAGACATAAAAGATGGGCTTTGTTTAAGAAAAAGAGTGAAATAGGGATATTTATGGAATAAAAAGGGTGTCGATAGAAATTATATGATGTTTTAAGTTATCTACACGGGTGTATTTAGAATTAGGGTTTCGAGAGGAAAATGGAGGTATGCCAATAGTTTAGCTCCAAAAAAAATCACCAATCAGCAGATTCTGCGACTTGTATTTAATAAAATGGATAGTCAATGGACATTGAAGGAATCCACACCCACAGCGCTAAGATACATTGGTGGGTGGCCCAAGAGGTTGGATTCGGACAAAATATTTAGAAGCTCAAATTGCTCATTTTCACCCGACTTTCATAGATTGACCGAAAAATTATTACAATTGCTTTCTATGTGACATCCAACGATAGAGATTGTCTTGAGAATAAGTCAAAAGCTGTAATTTTAATGTCAAAAGATGTAATGTCTTAAGAATAAAAATATATGAAATGATGAATCAGTCACTTTATTAACGGAGGAAAGCAACTCTATTATTTGGCAATTTTTTGTCTGCTACCAGCTTGGTTCTTTTCACTTTAGGAGTTGCATGTGACAAACTCCAATATTGAGGCAATTTTTTTGTCATTTTTCTGTATTCATCAGCATCAATAACAAAAATAGACCTGAGATTCTCAAATCTCAATTGCTTTTGCTCAAAATGAAATTCCCATCAAAGTAGACGAGCACAGATAATTTGTTAATTTCAAACATTTTCACTAGAAAGTTCAGTCCTCTACAAGAAGTTGAAGTCCTAAATCTTTAATTTAATGAAACATCAACTTCATTCCTATAGATGACCAGCTAGCTGATATTTGTACATGTATATGCATATATTTATGTAAGTACGTATGCATGCATGTATGTATGTATGTGCAAGAACTAAGAGATAAACCAACTTGATGTTGAGCATATACAAACATTTTTGAATTTACAGCAGTTCCATAGCAGAATGAACCGGAGACAGCCACCAAGGTGCTAAAATTAACAACTGCAGTAGTAGCATCGGAGCCGGAGGAATTGCTCATCAAAGGCGGCGACGCCGTGTCGCGTCAGTCACAGGTGGTTCCATTATTCTGATCAGGCATTGCTAGTAATCCTTCTTCTAGACTAATTTGTCTCTCCATTACTTCCCTTTCTCTGTTAGATGCCTATAATAAAGTATATGAAGGGTACCCTTTTATTTTCTTCCTTTTTGTGATAATGATTAATGCATTAGAATTTATTAATCATAATATAAAATTAAGAGCTTAATTCTCTGAGGAAACAAACACGTGCAATCGGCAAATATTTCTTAGGGTTGTAAATTTATAATAAATATTCTCATATACATACCTCATCGGCATGTAACACTGCTTTTTCTTGGAAATTTTATAAAAATGGACCAGAAATTTAGATAAATTTCAGAAATAACCCTCCTAATTTTTTCACTCAATACTAGCCAATTAACATTTCTTTTTTTTTACCAAACAACCCTTGCAACACGTTCTCCTCTCCTAAAACCCAAAATCAGTGGCGGCTCGGAGGTGTGAAGATTGGCAATGATTTTCCAGCAAATCAATGGCGATCGACGGGTTTTGGATGGCATCATCAATTCCTGCTGGCAAGGCTCCATTTCCAGTGATTGAACAGTATTTTTTCTTGAGATTTTGACATTAATATTGAATCGCCAATTACATTCAATTGTGAATATTTGTGTATATCCCATGGTAGATGAGGATTTGATGGATCTTCTTTTGTGTAAAGTTTTTGTATTATAAATGACATATTAAGTGTTTGATAAAATACTTTTTAAAATTTATTTGTCTCATTTTAGATAGATTATAGTGTTATGGGTTGACGGTGCTTGAGGTCACACAAATGACAAAATACAACAAGTGATTTGAGTTGTTGTGCGGAGGTGGGCTCAATAACAAAGGGATTAGTTATTGTATATGAATTTTTCTTGAGAAATTTACCTATCTGGGCATCTGGCCATTTTCATAGAATTATTATTAAAACTAATCACATTACAAAATTTCTTACCATATTAGCTCCTTATACCCATTTTAGACCAAATTACTCTTTAAAAGAGCTTGGTTTATTGCGGACAATGAGAGTCGTCAACCACATGGCTTGCAGGAGATGGAAGCCATTGCCCACGCTGCTTGTGGGCGACAGCTACCATCGCCAGTGTTGGTTGCTGCCATCGCGAGCATTGGCTGGTTACAGGCAGTGGAACTATCGGCCGTGTTGGCTGGTTGCAGGAGATGGACCTACTGCTCATATTAGCTAGTTGCAGATGACACTTTCCATCTCCTATGTTGCTTGTTGGTGATGGTGTAGCTAAGGGCCATCGTCCACGTTGCTTGCAGGCAATGGCCCGCATTGGTTATGGGCAATGGAGCCCGATGCCCATATGAATGATGTTTAATGCCTCGATTGGCATACTTTGATTTCTTTCTCCCATACTTAACAACACAATTGAAATAATCTTTTTAGAAATGTGTGATACAACCTAATCAAATGAGGTTAAAGGGCTGAAGAAAGCAAGTTTGGCATCGACGGAAGCCGCTAGTGTCAAAAAAAAATTGCTATCGAAGCTAGGAATACCGTGAAAAGAGATGGTAGTGGTGTGGCAACGTTGTGCTTATAGATTTAGATTTGTTTTGTTTGTTTAAGGGTAATTTGATCCAAAATGGATATACGTGACTAATATGATAAGAAATTTTAGTCCTTTAGCTTGTCTTTAGTATGGGTAAAATGAAAAATAATGGTTTGTTCACGTGATCTCCAACTGAAGCCCCAAGCCCAAGACATTTTATAACCGAACGCTATCGTTTCGTGCTCAACCAAATCAAAACGCACACAAAGCACCCCTTACCTCACCAATCTTCCAAAACTGAAACTGATATTCCACATCTCACCAAATTTATTTTAGTTTCAGTTTCATCCACCATCATCATCTTTAGTTCGTGACCTCCGAGCACCACTAACGAACATCTACATTTACTTGGTTAAAATTGAAATTCGAATTGATGGCGAAATATAAATTAATTATCTGATTTGTTAGTTTTTGGGGCATGATGGATAAAATGATTTGGTGAATTCGATCAGCTATTTCCTTTGAGAAAATTGGAAGGCTTGTCTGGGGAATATATAAGCCTTGGAAGATAAAGATTGGTTTGCTGTTTCATTTGCGCTTGGTTTAAACGGTGACATTGGGGTTTAAAGATTGAAACGACGGCTTCTTGGGGTTGACTTCATGGGGGCAGACAAAAAATAATCCATGAAGTTTTTTTAAAATTTTTAAATTTATATAAAACTTAATGTTATTTATTTTTTAAAAACTTTTTATTTTAATATAGTTTATACTTATTTAATTAAAAAATTTTATTTTATCTCAATGAAATATAAAGTAAACTAATTATAAATTTATGGAATATTATTTTGGACTATTTAAAAAAATGAATAAAATAAATTATTATGTAAAAGAATAAAATTATAATATGTTATTACTTATTATGTCAAACATAAAGCATGAAAAGGACTTTCTATCAAAATGAAATGTGTGTTATATCAAGTTTACTTTTCAAATACTATATATTTGAAATTAAGGTATGCCTAAGAGTTTTTCTATTTTTACTTTTTGGCTTTTTCTTACTCTTTTACTAAATAGAAGAAATTGAACCCACCTAAAATTTCATGATTGATGTTACAGTCCACATAATTATCGATGAAGTGTGTCATGCGTTTTGGATTAGTTAATATTCCCAAATTTAGCTGTTAGTGCACAATTTTTTTTTAAATAATCTAAATAAATTATTAATACAAAAAAATTAGTTATTTGAGATTACACTTGTTGATTAAATAAATTATTTTTACTATATGAATATAATAAGTTGTTGATTAAAAAAAGTAGTCTAATGCTTAATAAATTATATTATTGTGGTTGCTGTGAGTTTAAAAAGTAGTATATATACTTTTGATAAATTTTATTACAAATGTGTTATTTTATTATATAATAACAAAAATAGGTATAAGTTTATATTAAATTTTATTTTTTGAAGTATGTTTAATAATATTTAGACATGTTTTTTTCTTTTAAAACACATAAAATTACATAAATAAAAAAATTAATTAAATAGAATTTAATGAACTTTTTAATTTATTACATAAAATATGATAAAAATCTATAATAATTCATAGTCCAAATAAAATAAAAAAGTAATTGCATTACATTCATATTAAATTTATTACAGTAAACATTAGGACTATAAAAAAATATAAATAGATTGAACATTAAAAATCATGGATATGAAATTAATTTTAAAAGTAATAGTTGACTTTTATGAAAAATTATTAACATTTCCGAATTTACCACATAAGTAATAATCCCAATTCCAAATGATATAAAGAATCTTCCCAAATCCAGCCATAAAGCATCCTTATAGCAAGAATTAAATTCCTATCTCATAATCAATATTTTTTATTAATTAGTAACTGATTTTTAAAAGTAATAAAGATTAATTGTGAGGGAAAAAAAAAAGAAGAGAAGGAACTTTGGCAAATGCTATAGCAATCCAGTAGTAGGGTGCAAAATATTTCAGACAGCCACATTGCCTGCTTTAGGATTTTAGAAGTCAATTGAGCAAAAAGACATGAAATTTTAGGCCGGGATTAAGAGTAAATTAGCTTTCTCCAACCAAATAAGGATAACAAAAATCTACAAGAGGACAGGGACCCTCGAAGATTTTTTCTCATTTGGGGAGTGTACTAGAATGATTTTATATCTAATTTCTTATTCAAGAAGAGGACGATGATAACTTTTTACCTACTTACTATTTCGAAGAAGGGGCAGAGATGAGCTAGAATCCCCATCCCCCTATTATCTTATTTTAATTTTTAAATTTAATTCTATTTTTTAGAATTATTAATAAATAAATAATAAAATTTAAATTATAAAATATTAAATATTAGCATAAATAAAAAAATATCAAAATATTATACAGATATATCATGAAACTCTCGGGCTTAGTGAAAAATAGTAATTTTAGTATTTACATCTATTTTATTATTGATTTGAAAGTATTTTTTTCTTTTTACTATAATATTGTGAAAATTAAAGAAGACAATTATGTTGATAATTTATATTTTATAGTGTGATTTTTGTAATGGATTAGAATTAATGTAAGATATATTGTCAAACATTATTTTTCTTTAATTTTTTATATTAATATAATTAAATTAAATTTAAAAACTAAAAATATATTAGTTATTTGAGAATTTATTTGTAGAACAAGGACCCTCAGGGATCCCTTATAATTATTTGGAGATGGGACAAAAATTTCCTTAAGTATTTCTGATGAAGACGGGAGAGGATGTGGATGTATATAGAATATCAAGAATGGGTATCAGAATGTTAGTCCCCTCCACACCACTCCCCATTACCATCCCAACTAACAAATATGTATGCTATTTTTCCATTACTATAGCACCTAGCATTCCTTCAATTGTCATTATTGAAACATAAACTGATTACTATATGCAGAATGTTAAATTAGACGAGGATAGTGTTAAATTTTATCATACATAAATATGGATTTTGATTTAGCTACAATACAATATTAACATTAGAGCAGTACAACAATATGACCTCCTCTCAAATTTATATTTTAGAAAGTATAAACATTTACGCATAAGATATTTAGGACTCGTTTGAAATTGAAGTTTAACAACTGTAACTTAAAAGTTACAGTGTTAATGATTTAATAAACACTAACTCATCGTAATTTGAAAGTTTTGTTGATATGATTTTTCACTTATATAATAAAAACTTATTATATCTTCAATAATTTTATCAAAATTATTATTTAAAAATATATTTACTATATATTATTAATTTTTATTTTATAATTATGCTTTTTTTACTCGCATGATTGTAGCTTAAATTTACAGCACTTTAATTTCAAACAAACTTTTAATTAATACATAAAGATACACTTTAATTTCAAACAGACTTTTAATTAATATATAAAGATATGTGAATTTACAAGTAAGATTTTCCATTGATATCATTTTGTTATGCAATCTTTGATGATCATCAAAGAATTTTACGAGCAGGAATAATTTGTCATAGAGTAATAGTCGATACTAATAGCTGCTGTTCGAGAGACCCAAGTTTTCCATGATCCAAACTCGGCAAGTGGCACAATTACAAAGAATCACTAATTAGGTAAAAGTCAGCTAATCCTACGTCCGGTTTGTAATAAGCCCAATTACCCAATTGCCCATTTTGGCCCAACTTATATTTCATAGTTTTGTATAGATCAAGATTTGATCAGATGTTAGCTCTCCAAGGCGCATGTGGTAAGCTCTCCAATAGAGAGATATTTTGTAGGACCCACAACTCCCTACTTGAGATCTTACCACGTGGTTATGGAGAGCCTTAGAGCACCTATCAATTATTTGTACAGATCATAAGAAAAATTACTTACTAAATATATATTGCACTTTATTTCACTTTTTAAAAATTTCCTAACAGTTTTCAAACGGTTTGATTGTTTTATAAATTTATAAATGCTTGTCTTATCTTTGCTTAATAAGCAACAATTTTTTTCCCATTATATACTATATTTATTCATCTTATAAAACATATTTTCTATAAGGAAAACTATTGGAATACTAATGAAAAATAAAATTTTGATTAGGAAAAATAATCAAAATTTGAAGATCTACCTTTTATCCTGTTATATTTTTATCTCTTGACTATCATCCCTCTTTAACATCATTATTTTTTATTTAAGAGAGAATGTCTTCTATATATATATATATATTGTGCACTTTGATTGATTCTCTTTAAATAAATATTCAAATACGTTGTTATTCCACAAAACCAATAATCATCGACTTGAGTGTAAGACGGTTAATATCGGAAAAACTTTCGGCATCCTTAATTGCAAATACTTGCCAAAGTCGAATCGTGCTCGCTAATATTTAATTCCTGATCACCAATTCCTAGTTAGACTGTTGGATAAAGTCAAGAAACAGTCTCTACTGAAAACAAATTTAAATGCCAGTGTTAGGATCTAATTGGTAGCCTACAAATTTACATGACCATATTTTTATGTCAACATATTACAAATTTTCCTTCATTTGTTAGCATTTAGTGTGGATTGATTTATAGACATGAATTGAAAAATTACAATCATTAAATTGTTAGTATTTTTTTAATTCCCATACAAATTACTTTGGAAAAAATAAAAAAAAATGCACAATTCACAAAAGAAAAAGATTGTCTTGTCCAAATTCATTAGGGTTAAAACTGTCAAATTCTACAAAAAAGGAATGAGAGAAAGGGATGTGTTAAGGTATTTAAAGATCCTTTGACACAATTTGGAGCAACCGTATTGTTGAATGAAAACACATCAAATGTCTCACGTGATTTTTTTTTTCTTTCTTTTCAATTTGTACCATTTGACTAAGAACTCACTTGAGTTTGTTTTATAGGAGACTCAAAAGTAATTTTAAAAAATTAAAAATTAATTTTAGTATTTAGTAAATTTTTTGTAAATTATTTTAGGTAAAATTATCTATCTTACAATAGATTTTGAAAAATAGGGGAGAAGTAACTTTTCAAAATTTATTTTTGAGAGTTAGTTTTATACTTAATACAATTTTATATATATCTTCATTGTTGCGTAAATTAGCAAGTGTATTAGTCTGCATAAGTAATACAATGTAGAATAAAGTATCGTCTCACAAAGATTATATATCATTTTAGCTACTAAAATTAATTAAATCTTAAATATATATTATTATACATGTACGTGTAAGAAAAAATTACAAAAAATTGAGCATAAATTAATCCCATACTAAATCTAAATCCAAACAAAAGGACCATATACACGTTAAAAGGGCCAAAGATTTGTCAAAATCCCATCAATAACTTGAAAATGGACTTAGCATTTGTTACCTAATTAAAAAAGATATTAAATCTTTAACAAAGTATTCTGAAAGAAGACCTTCAATCAAATTACGTACGTACCAGATTAATTGTCCGCGGTAAATGGTGCGCGCTCAAATGTAATGGAGAGATTTCTGCAACATATTGAGACAGTATATTGAACAAGTAACTTTTTATGAAGAAAAGGGTTTGTGTTTCTGGGAATTAAAACAAAACAGATATATATAGGTGGATTAGAGGAATTTTACCGCATAAGAAAATGGGCACTGATCTTCCAATGTCTAGCCACCGTCAAATTGTGTAGCAGTTGGGTTTAAACAGTGTGATAAACCTTATATTATATGAAAGAAAAAAGGAAAAGTAAAAAAAAAGAATTTATTTGATCATTGAAATAAGGCCAATTGCACGGAAGATCGTTCTATTGCTGGTCGTAGTCGTGCCCAGGCGTCAAAGCCAGTCATTAGTTTTCTGTGCAAAGTCAGCGTTGTCGATCTTAATTGACTAATTTTATATGTATAAGTCAATGGGTTAATTGAGTAACCGACTTAATTGATCAATTTGAGCCATTGACTTAGTTTGACCGTATAAGTTTTTCTCCCACTTAAGTCACAATCGATAGTAGTTGTGTAGCTCTTCCAACTTTTCCACAAAATTGGACAGTGATATTCTGCATTTGTTTACCCACGAGCACACGAAAACTTAAGTGGCTGCTTGACTCAGTTTATTGACTTTTGAATATCGAAGTCTCCTTTGCACCTTCATCCTCATCTTCGTGTCAACATTTATTAGCTATCAGATAATTATTGCCCTTGGAGCATGAGAGAAACAAAACAAAACAAAACAACAGGAGTGAAAAGAAAAAAGGCAAGAACTGATAATAAAATCAAATTAATCCATTAATCTTCCGCAAGATGAATATGATCCTCGTGTTTCCCTTCGTGCTAAGCTTTCTAATCAACCTATCGAGGGCATATGATGACCCTACTTACGTATATCGTTTTTGCATAATTAGGTTGTTAATGATGAATTCAAGAGTGTTTCATTATCTAGAACATTAATTCATGATGAATTTCATGTGTTTCATCATGTTATTTAAGTTTATCCTTTTTAATTATTAAAAAATTATTTTTTGCAGTAATTTTTATTATTTAATTTTCGGAGCTATGGATGGAACAGTATTCATGTCATAAACCATGACAAAAATACTTTTGATGAAAGCACTTTTGTAGAAAGCATTATAAACCATCATAACATGTTAAGTAATCAGGTCAACGAGAATGAAACATAACAACGTAAACAAGTTATTGGTTTTTAAATTGTTAAATGTATTGTGGTTTTTTAAAATTATATTCAATAATAAATATTAAAAATTCAACACAAAAAGTAAAATTATCCAAAAGGAAAAAAAAAATTATTTACCGAACATAGCCTTATAAGTTTTACTTTTACTTACGTCCCGATCGATAAATGTCGTGTAGCTCTTCCAAATTTCCTCAAACGTTTTCTAGGAGCGCACGGAAACTTAAGTCGCTGCTTGAATTAGTTTATTGACTTTTGAATATTTGAGTAATCTTTGCACCTTCATCCTCGTGTCAACATTTCTTTTCTGATAATTATGGCCAGGAACACGAGAGAAACAAAACAAAACAACAGAAGTGAAAAGAAAAAGGGAAAGAACTGATGATAAAATCAAATTAATCAGTTAATCTTCCGCAAGATGAATATTGTCCTCGTGTTTCTTTCCCTGCTAGGCTTTCTAATCAGCCTATCGAGAGCATATGATGACCCTACTTACGTATATCATGTTTGCGTAAACAGAGTAAATTTCACCAGAAACAGCACTTATCAATCCAACCTTAATCTCCTCCTCACTACTCTTCGCTCTAACGCTGCACACGGCAGCAGTGACAAATTCTCCCAAGGATTTTACAACGCTACCGCAGGCCAAGACCCTGAAGAGGTTTACGGTCTCTTTCTCTGCCGTGGTGATGTCAGTACAGAAACCTGCAAGGATTGTGTCAATTTTGCTACGTCAGATATAACTCGACTCTGTCCCGTGCAAAAGGAAACAATAATATGGTACGATGAGGGCCTTTTACGTTATTCGGGCTTTTCTTTCTTTTCCACCGTGGACAACGTGCCCACTGTTTACTTGTGGAATGTACAAAATTCTACAGGTCGTCGGTTATTTGACCAACAAGTGTGGAATTTGATGAATGAAGCTTTAAATCACGCTCTAAGTAGTACCAAAATGTTTGGGACGGCAAAGAAAAATTATACAGATTTTCAGACGCTATACGGCCTCGTTCAGTGCACGGAGGACCTGTCGACAGATGACTGTAGTAGTTGTCTTCGAGGCGCTATTCCAGAATTGGCTCGATGTTGCAGTATTAAGCAAGGAGGAAGAGTACTGTGTCCAAGTTGTAACATCCGATATGAGCTGTACCCATTTTTTAATGACACGTCGATCTCGTCACAGACACCTTCGCCTGTTCTTTTGTCTCCTCCATCTCCTGGTTCTGTAACAAGCTCTAAAGGTAAACTAATTTTGAATTAAATTCTTAACTTTAGAAATTAACATCAAATTTGTTAGCCATCCTTTAAATTAAGTTCATTTAGTTAAAATTTTTTCTATTTTTTGATGAGAATGTAATACAATCCCCTCATTAAATCTCTTTTAGTCACTGCAAAATACCTCCAGAGCTCGTTATCTCCTTGATAAAATAGCAATTTGCACAAAGAAAATACTATATGACCCACTTGATTGATTGATTTATTTATTTATCTTGTATTTTTATTAATTTGTATAAAACAATTTTCACATGTGTTTTGTGTCTATAACATTACTTATTTTATTTACTTCAAAAGAAGAAAATAAAATAAAATAATATATATTGTTTTGGAATCTCGTAGGCAAAGCAACGAAAACAACATGGATTGCAATTGGCACAACTATATCAACCGTTTCTGTATTCATATTGTTTGTTTCTTTCGTTTGGTACAGGAAGAGAAGAAACAAAGGTAATAAGGAATTTCTTTCGCCACTTCAAACGTTGTTTCAATTTTTCACAAATACTAGAAAAATTTTTTTTTATGTTTTTCACCCCTCAATTCCTCTAATCTCTTCAAAATAATAATGTTAAGAGAAAGTGATCTAAACTCTCTTACTGTTTATTGATCGAATTCATTTCACCACCATTAAAAAAATGTAAAAATTTTTTATTACTTTTTTTTGTGTTTTTCAATATTTTACCCATAGCAATTTTTATTGAACAAAGTTGGATGTTATAATATCAGTGATAAAACAGTAATAAACAAAAAAAAAATTTGATAGTTGATTTTTTTTTTAATGCCAGAGGGGGTGTTGATTAATTTTAAAGCAAAGAAAAATGATTAATTAATTTACTAAAACAACAAGGAATTTTGATCAAATTTCACGAAATGAATAATTCCTACAGTTCAGATTTCAACTGCGTTCCAAAAATAATATGATATTATCGATCTATTTTTTTTCCCTAAAAAGAAAGTAGTGTGTCTTGCAGAGAAGAAAGCAGTAAATCAACAAGAACTTTATACGAGAGAAGGTAGAACTGGGGATGACTACTCATATGATATTTTTGGAGGAGACACGCAAGGGGAGTCTCATGAAGAGTTCCCCATCTTCCCATTAGGTCTAGTACTCGAGGCTACGCAACATTTCTCTAGTGAACATAAGCTTGGAGAAGGTGGTTTCGGCCCTGTGTACAAGGTAGTTATTGGCTTTAATTTATGTAAGCAATTAAAGGCCACTAATGCCACGATTGTCAGAGTGTGTCTCCTAGCCCAAGGCCCTGTGGCTAATTTCCGTGTTATTATCCTTCTATCGGCTTAGTTTTGGCTTTGTTGGTGGTTTATTAACCCAAGGCACCCTCCACTTAACAACTAATTTTGAAATCTGAGAATACCTTGTGAGTTCATAACAATTGGTTGTCAGAGCAGGTGCTTCGAGTTGTGAAAAAATCTTCTCTATTCTCCGTGCATGCAACCCTTCTATTACATTCTTGTTATGTGTGTGTGTATTTCACAAACAATCATGAACATGTACATTGATATTGATCAAATGTAAATTTTGATATGGAAAGGATTGATCAAATGTAACTCGACAGGGGATTTAGATTTTTGTTTTGTTTTATACATGCTAACAATAGAAATTTGTGTCCAGGGTATATTAGCGGATGGGAAGGAAATTGCAGTAAAGAGGCTCTCAAGATCATCCGGCCAAGGGCTGCAAGAATTCAAGAATGAAGTTACTTTAATCGCCAAATTACAACACAAAAATCTTGTGAGATTATGGGGATGCTGTTTAGATAGAAATGAACTGCTGCTCATCTATGAATATATGCCCAACAAAAGCCTTGATTTCCTCCTTTTTGGTTTGCCTCTCAAAACTTTCTAACTCTAGTTCAGTCTTGGTTACATTTAATTTCCCTTGCTCCTGGTAGCTAAGTTCTGGAAATAAAACAGATACGTGATGTTAGGTTCACGTACTTTGCCGCTAGGCAAAAAGCTTAAATTAATAGACTTTAGTGCAACCATATTTCCTTTCTAGATTTCTAACTTGGGAGTAGGATTTTAGGTCGTACTAAGCCTTTCAATTACATGCATGTTCTTATCATTTGCTCTCTTTGCAGGACATAACTACCAAGCACCAGTAATGAATTTGGATCTAATGCTAATCTAATATGTGTTGAGTTTTTTAAAGATTTTATGTCAGGTTTGCATTTATAATAGTATATGATATAAATAATTATTTATTTAGTCATATCTCGTAGACAATTATCGATCACAGTCTTTGAATTTTGCTCAACATAAAATCAAATCAATCAACATGAAATCAAAATTCCACGAATCAACAACTTTTTCTATTTCTTTCTCCTCTTAGAAACAAAGCTTGACAAAATAAGTACTCGAGTGCATATTGTGATATTTTTTTGGTTTTCAGATTCAACTAGGGGTGCACAATTGGACTGGAAAAGACGCATAAGCATCATTAATGGAATTGCTCGAGGTCTTTTGTATTTGCACGAGGATTCTCGACTCAGAGTTATTCATCGAGATCTTAAAGCAAGTAATGTCTTGTTGGATCATGAGATGAACCCAAAAATATCAGACTTTGGAATGGCAAGAATCTTTGGTGGCAATCAAAATGAAGCTAATACTAATAGAGTCGTAGGAACATAGTAAGCACAAGCATATTTTACCATATACAAATACTGAGAATTTATCTAAAACAATGTGTGTTGATTGACTTAATTTTTTCATTTGACATTCTCTCTCCAACAGTGGGTATATGGCGCCCGAATATGCAATGGAAGGAGTATTTTCAGTCAAATCGGATGTTTTTAGTTTCGGAGTTCTTCTTCTAGAGATCATAAGTGGAAGAAAGAATAGTGGATTTTATCTTTCCGAACACGGTCAAAGCCTCCTTACTTATGTATGTGGCCCTCTTTTAGTTTAGTTTCAATATCATTGGTAATTAAAAGATCTATTGTTTTAACTCAAAAGATTTTACCAACTGGACTAATTATCATTTGAGAATATGCATGTATGCAACTATCTTTATCACTCATTTGGAAGGATGATTTCTTTTTTATTAGTGGTAGGATGCTAATCTTTGTTCACAACATTTCAGACATGGAAATTATGGTGTAAAGGAGAAGCTCTGGAGCTGATGGATCCAGTACTGAAGGAGCCATGCGTGGACGCTGAACTTCTGAAATGTACACATATTGGATTGTTGTGCGTTCAGGAAGACCCAGCCGACAGGCCTAACATGTCATCTGTGGTAGTAATGTTGGCGAGTGATACAGTAACACTTCCTCCACCCACCCAGCCTGCATTTTCTGTTGGCCGAATTGTCGCTAAGTCTGATCAATCCTCATCATCAGATTCTAAACTTTGCTCTGTTAATGAGGTTACTCTTTCAAATATGTTTCCTCGTTGACAATTTTCTTTTGTTCAAAAATTCAAAGACAGATTGTTTCGTGGACCATAATTTGTTTTGTGAACTCTCTCCAACATTAGTTTCTGTGCCTGCAAAGTGCCAAGGTTATTCCAAAAATTAGTCACCCTTTTGTCAAATCAATTATGAAAGCACTTCTTGTTATTGCATTATAAAATAGTTTAATTTGAGTTACACGTCTCTAGCTCTGCTATCTGTAAATACATTTTCACTGGTGATCACTCGAGTTCGGATAATAATAGTAGGCTGCAAGATTTGGTGTTTTAATTGAGGTTTTTCATTCCCATCAAGCTTTAAAAAAAATAATAATAAGTGTTATTTTCCATGTCAAATTCATTTAGAACAATCACAATGACAGTGGGGAACAAATTAAATACCCAACTCAAATAAATCAGTAGAACAAATACAAAATAAAAAAAATTAGAATCATATCTAGATCAATATGTGAATCTCCCCTTCATTTTTTGAGAAGGGAAGAATAACTTTCGTTTTCTCTGTCAAAAACAATTACCACACAAACAGGCAGAAACTCGTGTTGGGGTTGCAACAGTTTTCATCCATCCAACTCACCCATTTCAAAATAATTATAGTTGACTAACTTTCTTAGTAGAACAAAACTATTTGTTTCTAGATTCAAAATTTTCATAAATTAAATTAAATTAATGAAATTTTTTTTTTAATGGCGACTATTCATCATCGATGCTTGAATTTCTTTGGGTGTTCGACCCCTTAGTCTCTGGTATTAGCTTCTAAATGAATAAAACTCCAAGACCATAAATAGGGGTTGCAAAACGAATAAACGAATCGAATTCGAATCGAATCGTAAACGAATTGGGTCAAAATTCTATGGATTCGAATTCGATTCGTTTATTAAACGAATTGAAATTTCAGGATTCGGATTCGATTTGTTTATTAAACAAATATTCGGTTCGATTCGTTTAATTCGTTTAATAAAATTGATAAACGAATCGAATTGAATTCGGATTCGTTTATTATTCGTTTATCCTTTACGAATTCATAACGAATCAAATCGAATCCAGATTCGTTTACAATTAGTTTAGAAAAATTTAATTAATAAACAAAATTAAGCAAAAAAAACACAAATTTAATATCCCACAACAAAATACAAATAATTCAAATTATATTATATAGTCATCCAAATACCAAATATCAAATCCTTAATATTAAAAATAACAATAATTCAAATTCAAATTCAAATTATAAAGAAATACAATTTCTTTAATTCTCTTCATTTGTCTTTATCACCTTGAAAACAAATCCTACACCAAAAAGTAAATAAAATGTTATTAACATGCTGCAATATTAATAATAATCATTGTAAAATTTCAAAAATAAAAATATATAGCAAATTTGTAGCATTTTCAAGGAAATAATAATTAAACAAGATAAAAATTTTACCTACCACACTCACACACTGTCATTTGGATCATTGGCACTCTGTGCAGATAGAGCATAATTAGTGCTCATGTTTATAATGTTTTGAGTAAGTTGGTCCACAGTGACATCCAAATTTTCTACAATAATTTTATAAAAATAAATTTTAATTAGAAACAATTGCACATAATATTATAAAAGAAAAGTAAATAAATTTTATAAGCAAGTTTTACCAATCTCTCCAAACTTCCAATCTCTAGTAGTAATAATTGCTTCGACTGTCTCTGGCTTCAATACACTTCGAAATTGATCAAGAACTCGACCGCCAACACTGAAAGCTGATTCAGATGCAACAGTGGATATAGGAATGCTCAAGATATCACGAGCCATGGAAGAAAGGTTAGGATAACGAAATCCATTTCCTTTCCAAAAACTTAGAATGTCCAAATCAATCTTTCTATCAATTCTTGGCTCATCTAAATAAAGCTCTAATTCAGATTTTCTAACATAAGCACTACAATCCATGTTATCAAAATCATCAAACTCCTACAAAATAATTAAGAAATAAGAATAGTCAAAATTCAAAACAAGCATGAAAATAATAAGTCTTACAATAAACAAATAAGAAAATTGTAAATGTACCTTGAACATATCCATGGTCTTTTGGTTCAGTGTGCTTTGATTATTGTCATTACGTCTCGCACTTGAACCAACATCACTCATTTGTGTGAGTACGGATGTAGTGGAGGAAGATGGTGTGATCAAATTATACTCACCAAAAATTGAAAACAACTTATCTCGAACATGTTTCAACTCCTCCGAATTTTGACCATAAGCCTTGCTATAAGCAAACTCAATAAATGCCATCTTGTATCTAGGATCCAAGATGACCGCTATGGCCAAAATGGTACAAAAATCAGACCAATACTTCTCAAATTTTTCGATCATTTTTTGTGCCATAGTTTTCATGTACACATCCTCACTACAAAATAATTGATCTAAAGCAACTTTAGCCGCAAACACCTTCGGAAAATACAAATTTGAAGTGGGGTATTTTGAACCAGAAAAAATGCATGTGATCTCATAAAACATAGACAAGAATTTGCCAATCTTTTCTATTTTCCCCCATTCTTCTTCAGAAGGACAATTCTTGTAATTGGAATCACTCAATTGTAAATGACGGAAAGCATTTTTATAATACAAAACACTATCAAGCATAAGAAAAGTTGAATTCCATCTTGTAGGAACATCTTGTCTTAATCCTTTCTTGTCATCTAGAGATACTTGCTTAACACACTCTAAAAATTTCTTTTTTCTCACTTGTGACCCTTTCACATATTTCACACTCTCACGGGCTTTTTCTATTTCTTTCTCAATTTCTTTCAATCCTTGTTGAACAATTAAATTAATAATATGAGCACAACATCGAATATGAAAGAAATCTCCATCACACATCAAAGCATTCCTTAATCTCAATTGACTTTTTAACATTGCAACACAAACATCATTACTTGAAGCATTGTCCACAGTCAATGAAAATATCCTTTTCTCAATACCCCATTCACACAACAATGACAATATTTTCTCAGCCAAAGCAACCCCAGTATGTGGAGTTGGCATTTCACAAAAATTCAGCACTTTTTTCTGTAAATTCCATCCCTTATCAATGAAATGTGCAGTAAGACACAAATAACCATCTGTAGTTATAGAAGTCCATAAATCAGTAGTAAGACATATTCTACTAGGAGCTTCTTCTAACATGCTTCGAATTTTTGTCTTTTCCCTATTATGCATTTTTAACACATCGGCTTTTGCAGTGTTCCTACAGATGTTGGGCACTTCATCACACAAATAATTCCAAATTCTTCTAATTCCCTCATATTCAACAAATTGAAATGGCAAATCATGCATAACAATGGCACAAGACAATAATTCACGAAACACATGAGCTTCAAACTTGGGAACACGAGTTAAGGATCCATCACTACGATCTAACATCATTTGTATAGGATCACGCTTTTTAAATTTTGCACAAGTTTCATAATGTCTTCTTAGATTACCTGTACCAGAATTGCGTGCAGTCACGTACTCAATGTTGCATTTTTTACACACCGCTCTCGGCTTGTTGTCCGGATACTTATCCCCCGGAACCTTACGGAACAACGACCAAACTTGTGAAGTTAGTTTCCTTTGTCGTGGTGCCTTTTGTTCTACTAGCCTTAAACCTTTTTCAATCTCTTCTTCCTGTTCGATTATGTCATTTACATCATCATCTCCAACACTAGAATCGTTAATTGTGTAGGCTGAATTACTTCGGCTTGTGGCCATTCTCCTAAAAACAAAATAATTCAAAATTATTTTAAGGGCCCTGATTAATCCAAGAAATTCATTTAAATAACAATATTAAATAAAAATCAACTATAATCTAACAATTAATCAACATGTACAAGATACAACATCATAAATCTACAAATAAAAATACCACAACATAAATCAAACATAAAAAATAACATAAATTCAATTACCGAGACACTTCTAGTCGAGGTGAGTCCAACGGCGGCCGGAAATTCACCCAACGGCGATGGAGAAGCTCGGACTAGACACTTCTCGTCGAGGTGAGTCCAACGGTGCCGGTGGTGTCCTCCCACGCGCGGCGGCGAAGCCGGATCGAGCTCGTGAAGCCGCGGCTCCTTGGGGTGATCGGACGGCGGCAAATCGGCCTCCTTGGTGCCGGTGATTGGTCGGGAATGGAAGATGGTGAGGTGGGGAAGCTTTTCCAACAGGTGGCACGGCCAAAGACGGCCGGAATCGCCGGCGATCGTCCGCGCAAAATCCGAGGAACTTTCGATCTTCACCGTGCGCGCTGCTCCAGCTGCGTTTCCCGTGCAGCTAAGTGGCGGTACGGGGATGGACTGCTTCTGTCTCCATCAAGCTTCCGTTTGACACTCTTGCTCTCTCGGTCAGTGAGGTTTTCCATCCGGGTTTCGAATTTCTCCTTTTAT
Source organism: Murraya koenigii (assembly GCA_025617385.1). Classification (NCBI taxonomy): domain Eukaryota; kingdom Viridiplantae; phylum Streptophyta; class Magnoliopsida; order Sapindales; family Rutaceae; genus Murraya; species Murraya koenigii. The sequence continues at coordinate 29,598,082 of CM046812.1, forward strand.
AAACATCTGCAAAATATCAATTAGACCCCTTCATGATTATCACATAAATCCTCTTAATTTATCACATAAACCCTCTTAATTTAGAGAATTAGGACTCATCGGACCTATTTTTTTTTTTTAATTTTAACTTATATATTTTTAATACAAATTTATTAAATAAATAATAAACGAATTTTAAACGAATCGACCAGTATTCGATCTGCTTATGACCCATTTATTAAACGAATTCTAAATGAATAAACGAATTAAAATTTTCAAACCCGCATTCGATTCGTTTAATTAACGAATCGAATCAAATTTACCCATTTATTAAACGAATCAATTTTTTCAAACCCAAACCCATTTAATTCGCGATCGAATCGAATCGAATAAACGAATTCGACCCATATTGCCACCCCTAACCATAAATGGCACCATATAAGAAGAATGTTGCTGAAATTGTTGATCTTCAAGAAATTTGAAAGCAAAGTCACTAAAATGTGGTAAACAGTTATTTTTAAATCACTCAGCGACAGTATATTTGCATTTACTAACTAGCGATTGTGGGTTAAAACTGCTGCATCCAAATTCAGTCCAAGCCAAATTCCCTTTGAGAGAATGATACGAAGAATTGGAAAGTGAGGGAGGTATATTCACCTATTGAGCTCTAATCAAATAAAGAGTTGAAAGCGTAGGAAACAACCCATGATCCAATCCAGCTAACAAGAATCACAAGGCTTCCAGCTGAGCCTTTTATGTTTATAGCAAATATCTAAAAAAATTAAAACCCCATCACTCATTTTAATTTGACCAAAGTAACTTGAATCAATCAAGGAGAAAGAAATTAATGTAAAACACATCTTACTTCGAACATTATAATCCACAGAATTCCTCCAAGGCCGAGTTGAAGAATCCCTAAATAGCCCTAATTTGAGGAGACGAAAACAAACAATAAATAACTTTTAGCATTCAGGGTACTTATTGTCACAAATATTGATATTTAATCCAAGATTATTAAATCTTAATCCAATGTTGAGCTTATATGTGAATAATTATGTATTATCGACTATCATATAAGGTTACGCCCAATTAAAAGTGATCTAAGTAGGTTTATGGTAGTTTGGACTTCAATGTATCTAATAGGTGTGGAAGTTTAATGTATAGAGACCTAATGATATTCTAATTCTATGATGAGATTTGACAGAATTTGAAATACCTAGTAACAAGAAGAAAAGTTGTATATATAAGTGGTTATGGTCCCTAAGTCGGATGTATTTTTCTATTCTTTCATGTATCCTATCATCGGAAAGAGTGCATGAGAAACTAAAAGACACTTTAGGATATACGTGTTGATCCGGAAAACTAACCACATGAACCTAGAGGATAATTCAACACTATAGATTCAAGTACACTTCCGCATATTTAATTATTAATTCTTGATGTCCAACATGAATGTTCCTAGGTTTTGAGTGATAGATTTCACCATAAAGAATTTTATTATTTCTAACAACAAAATCAAACAAAAATAAATTCATACAGATTAAAATAAGCTGATTAATTAGCATTGCACCAATGAGGACCAATGTGCCAGAGATCTCGTGCTTTAATTTAGTTCCCGCTATGCAAATAGGTAATGTAATCACACAAATAGAAATCGAAAATGAATAAAAGGCTAAGCTTCAAATAAAAATAGTAGTAGATTGAATACAACCTAAAAACACACCGACAATAGATATCTACATTAAACTATTTTCTTTATTAGAATCTACATTAAACTATTTTTTTCATTTTATAAAAAAATAAAATGTGCTTTTCTTTCTGACCAGTAGTATGGACCGTCATTCTGACATGTCTAGCAGAATTGTTCCAAGAGTAGTGGTTATAATCTATAGAAGAATAAAAATTGTATCTTAATTAGTAAGACATATATAAAATAATTACTCTATATGTGAACATTTGCATTTTAAGTGTTAGAATTATAGAGATAGTGATGATCCTGGAAAATAGCTAGTAGATGTTGTAGACACAATTCTACTTGAAAAACCTGTTACAAAATGCATACACACATATTTTTATATATCTTAATAATATTTTTTTATTTTATTTTATTTACATCAACACTATGAATTGTTAAAAGTCTTGATTGCTTAATTCACATGTGAGGCATATGACAGCATTTGCATCATTGTTACAAGATAGATACTCATATATATTTCAGAAATAAAGCCCAAGAATATTCGGGGAGCATTTACACCTACTAATCAGGTATATCTGTGTAAATTTTAATGATACTTGCTTAACTTGAGCATTTACTATGTCATCAAATATACAGTTCTTAATTGCTATTGGTCTTTCGATAATGTATTTGGTGGATAATGTGGTTTCCTGGTAAGTTTAATGTTACGAACCGCTCAAATTAATCCCAAAATGGCCTAAATCCATGAGCTAAAATGTGCTAACTTTGCTCGATTTTAGATTCTTCCTTAATTCTCTAACACAACTAGCACATTTGTATATATTCAAGAATTCTTTAGAATTATGCATATGTACGTAGAATTCTTTAGGCCTTAGAATTCTCTAAAGCGTGGCAAGCCTCTCAATAAATATGGAATGACACTTGGCATTTGAGCCCCAAGCACTTGAACAAGCAACTCAAGCACTCTTGCAATATCTCTTGTAAACATTCTTTTGAGTAATACAAGTTTAACTTTCGACTCAATTACCCTATTCTTTCTAGCTCTTTCGATAACCTCAAGGCTAAGCTAGTCGAGAAGCTCAAAGGCTTACTTTGTAACTTTCGACAATAGTTGTCTAAGTTTCGTACAGGGTCATTACACAAAATACTTATCCTATGACAAGTGGTATTAGAGCTAAGGTTTGCACCCATACAATCAAGCTCATATCGAAGTAATAGCCAATCTTCCAACCCTAGTGCAACACAAGAGGGTGCTTTTGGTATAGAGATACCTCCGAACTAAGCCATGGTCTCGATGAAACTCACATGCAGGCTCAAAACGAGTAGCAAGTTCAAGGCTTCTTTCATCGATGCCTTAAAGCCTCGTATAGGCGTGTTTAAAACTTTGATGTCCGCCACTCAAGACACCCTTGAATGTATAGAAGAAAGGGTGGTTGATCGAAATATGCCAACTTTACAGTGGCAACCAATGCCCTCATTTAAGACCAAGCTAACACCCTCCAAGGGGAGTTTTGAGCATTTCATGAAGAGTTGCTGAAACTCCACAGTTTCATCCAAAACGAATTGCGTGCAGATCGTGCAAAAGTAGAAAAAGTCTGCTCATACTAAGCACAAGTGCACGCTCTTTACTGGCCTGGCTTTCACTATCTTGAGTGGTGAGTGGTGCATCGACGTGCCAAATCCCTGCACCTACGATGTCACACGCAATTTCATTGTCGTATACAACTTTTTCATTAGGCGTTATATCAATACTTTGAAGTAATAGGAATGCGAGATAAGCATCAAAGACAAGTATAACTCCTACATATCTCCTAGGCGCCACACAACTATGGTTATGTCAGAAACATGACGAGATGGGTAAATGAATCTACACCATTGACACTTGGACAGATTTCAAGTAAGAACTCTAAAAGTTATTTGCCTTAAGCAATGTGGAAAAGGAAGTAAGAGTGCGATTACGTCCCTAAAGAAAACGGGCAGTGTTCACAATTATATCGACGAGTTCACTACCCTTATGCTCGAAATCAATGATATGTCTGACAAGAACTCACTCTTCTACTTTCAAGATGGCCTTAAGGATTAGACTAAAATGAAACTCGATAGGCATAGCGTCTAAACTCTGAAAGACACCATTGCCATCGTGGAGTCACTTACTGAATACTCTACCTAATCCAAAGTGAAGAAGCCTAAATAAAATAAAAGCGAAGGAGAGAGTCGCAAGGAAAAAGGCAACTACCATAAGGATTGGGGTTAGAAAAAGCCTCATAGTAGTAAAAACGGGCAAGGCAAATCAAAAGGCAAGAAATAATAGCCAAAAATCTGAACCCCATGCTTAATATACAATGGCCCTCATTGGGTACGCGATTGTCCCATAAAGAAATTGTTTAATTCTCTTGTAGCCTAACTAAAAGGCTACTCTATACCATCAATAGAAGAACTCGAACCCAACATGGGTTCTCTCTAATATTTTACCACGCTCAAAAGCCAACAACTTACACTCGCCAATAAAGGGATCATGTATATGAGTGCGATAATAAATGATCACTATCTGCTAGACACGAGATCAACGCACAACTTTAAATTTGAAGATAAGGCCAAACATTTAGTCCTCAAAGTTACCATGGAATGAGGCACTATGAAGGCGGTAAGCTCACCCACCAAACCTATTGTAGGCACCACAAAAAGTGCGCAAATATTGATTATGACATAGAATGAAAAGCTTAATTTCTCTATCGTAGCCATAGACAACCTTAAGATGGTCCTAAGCATGAAATTCTTCAACCAAGTCCATAATTTACCACTACCAACTACCAACTTCTTAAGTATCCTTGATAGGAGTAAGGCATGCATGATTCCCACTAAGCATGATAAGTCTGAGGAGAAGACATTATTGACCATGCAATTTAAAAGTGCTTTTAAGAAGAACCCAAAATTTTTAATGTCCATTCGGGAGCTCAATGAGGGGGAAGATTCTAGAAATTCCCTAAGCTAAGTCCCTCCACAAGTACAAGTCATCCTCAAGGAATTAAAAAAGGTTATGCCTCCGAAGCTTCTGAAGAAGTTCCTAGGCAAACGAGAAGTAGGTCATTAAATCAAGGTAGAAAATGGCTTAAAACCTCTAGCTTGGCCTACCACATAGCGCTACCCGAGCTACGAAAACAGCTCACAGATTTTCTAGATGTGGGCAATATACACCTATCAAAATCTCTATTTGGTACACTAATCCTATTTTTTTTTTTAAAAAAAAAGATGGATTGCTATGGATGTACATTGACTATAGAGTGCTCAATAATATTCCTATTAAGAACAAGTATCCAATTCTTTTGATAGTGGATCTTTTTTTCTAACTTGGCAGATCTTGGTACTTTACCAAACTCCACCTACGCTTCGGGTATTGTCAAGTTTGCATTGTTGACAGAGATGAACTTAAGACAGTGTGCGTAATAAGGTATGGAGCTTTTAAGTTACTTGTCATACCATTCGGCCTCACTAATGCACCAGTGGCATTTTGCACACCCATAAACAAGGTGCTTCAGCTATTCCTTAATTGCTTTGTGGTCGTATAATTAGATGATATTATATTGTATAACACCACACTCGAGCAGCATGCCCAACACTAACGACAAGTCCTCTAAATATTATGAGAGAATGAGCATTCTGGCGGGCGCGTGCGTGTAGGAAGGCCGACCACTACATAAGCTAAAAGACTACGACTACAAGCCAAGCCGGAAGCGACTCGCTTCTATTCTCGTTGGGATTGGATATAGATGGGGAATCTATAGATCGTAGTAGTTCGCCAACCTCTCTAACTAACATACGATACAATTTCACTTTTTATCTCAAGACAGAGAAGTGCTCATTCACTCAACAAAAGGTAGAGTTTTAGAGGATAGGAAACTAATTATGGAAAACTCAAATGTGAAGGCTATCCTTGAATAGGAACCTCCCACGAAAGTGCCTGAGCTTCTCTTATTCTTTGGTTTGGTGAACTACTACCAATATTTTTTCAAAGGACAGGCTATTCAACCAAGGTTTTACCTTTGACGGACCTTCTCAAGAAGAACCAAACGTGGCATTGGTCTGGAGAATGCCAATATATATTCAAAGACTTAAAAAATGCCATCTTTGAAGTGCCTATCCTCGTCTTTCTGGACTACACAAAGTTCTTCAAAGAATAAACGAATACCTTTGACTTTTTCATTGGTGGAGTCCTTATACACGAAGGCCACCCTATAGCTTTTGAGAGTTGGAACATGGTACAAAGAAAAAACTGACTGCCATAATCTATTACTCGCAAGTGTGGAGACATTACTTACTTGGTTCATACTTTATGATCAAGAGAGATAATGTAATGATAAACTACTTTTAAACTCAAAGAAGTTAATCCCCAAGTAAGCATTGTGGTAAAATTTTCTTGTAGAATTTAATTATCAACTCTAGTACAAATAAGGAAAAGCCAATGTCATTACTGGACATTCTAAGCTATAAGGTAGAGATGGCAACACTTAACATAACCCAACCAAAGTCAAGATTTGTCTCACATATCAAATAAGGCCTTCAATAAGACTCGTTGGCTAAAGATTATTGGAGAAATTTCTTAAGAGAAAGGCAAGACGACTTTGGCAAGAGGAAAACATCATTCTCAACAAGGAGATCGGTTGTTCGGTGCCTCGATTGGGAAACTTATAAGAAGAAGTCATCAAGGAATGCCATGAGTTCAAGTGGGCTGGTCACCTAGGGATCCAGTGTCCAACTATTTTAGTTTAGGCATCATACATTTAACTATAGACGCGGAATGATATCGAGATATATCTGCAGACTTATCTTGTGTGCCAATAAAACAAGTAGACTAGTAACTCCCGACTTGTCTTGTGTGCAATAAAACAAGTAGACTAGTAACTCCCGAAAAGATTATTGGAACCCTCTGCCACTTGTAACATGGCCATAGAAAAGTGTTTCGATAGATTTCATTATAGTCTTGCCTAAGTTGAAGGGTATAACAGTATCACAGTCGTTGTCGATCGCTATAGTAAGTACATAACTTTTATTACCACTCCAGCCAATTTTTGTACTCTTTTATTGTTTTGTCTATCAAATTAGTGCAAAATGTAACTCATTAACATTGAATTTATAATAAGGTGTTTAATGTAATGTACTCAGTAGCCATGGCAGGATTATTAAATGTCATAATGCCCGAGGTATTGACTACATGATCTAACTCTACATCTTTTCATAAATGTGTCAACAGACTTCAATAAATAAGCCATTGAACTTTCATTTTTCATATATTTCCTATAAACATCAAAGGTTCAGCGAGAAGCTCGGTGATTGTACTCACAGATTGATGTAGTTAGATAGTTATATACACTTTAATTTTCATGATGGAATAAAGTGCAAAAGGTATATGATTCCTAATGCGTATACTTTTCCTTTTCCTAATCCTCTTTATTCCTTTTGCTTTATATTTGTTACTTATACAAGTAAGTGCTGGCTACTATGGCAGGAACATTTTCTATATTCTAGGTCATTTGTCTCATGATCGTCTCTATTCATTGCATTTCTGGTGCTAGAGAAAAAGAAACAAACACTTGAAGAAATACAAATATCAATTATAAAGTTTTCTCTGTATTACATTAATATCACTTTTTTGCAATTAGAGTATCAAGTGTAATAACCTAGTTCCGTTGAATTGTTTCATATTATTGGATCAAACTTCGGTTTAGTGATTGGTTTTCATGCACAACTTCTTGTATTATGTGTTATTAATTGTAAATTCTTTTTTTCATAATTATATTAGTCTTTTATTGACCACTGAAAATGAATATAGGAATCGATAAATCCTTCATATGCTTGCACGACTAATTAAAATCCTTCTTTTGTGCTAAAAATTTAGTAAACAATAACTTACATTCATAATGTTTGGAAGAATACACTTCATTCTCTCATCACACAAATGACTGATATAACTTATCATACATTAAGTTATATCTTTTATCTTAATCTAGAAAAAAAAAATGTGATAATCGAGTCTTATATTTCTTCCCATGTTTGCCCTTTAGTCTCCAGAGCTATCTCTGCAACAAACAGAACAGGTAAAAAGCCAACGCCCAAGAAGATGAAAAATTTTCCTGTAGTCTTGCAGCAATAAAATCAAACGTTTAACATCATTGTCCATTTCTGTGTTAATTTGTGTATTTTATATTTATGTCTTACCTTCTGGGCTCTATTGCATCAGGGACAATCTAAGTGCATGACCAGCAGATTAAAATTACCAAGCTTCCAACTGAGGATTTTACATTTATAGGAAATATTTGAAAAGGAAATACATTCTTTGAATAAATCAAAAGCTATATCTATACAATCTTATATAAAATGGAATGGTTCTTTATCTTTGACAATATAACAAGCCAAGCCTATGAAGTTAAATGCAGAACTCCCCTGGTTTCAGAGATGATTAGTTTCTAAACACACTTTTCTTTATATGTAACTTAGTTGAAATGTGTAGCAAAAATTGTTTGAGGAAGAATTGGTAGACTAGATAATAAAATACCATGTGTCGAAATGAAGCTTTATAATAATAACAAAATCAACAAGATGATAATGGATTACTCTAGGACCCTAAGGTATATTGAGAAAGGTTGGTTACCCAAGGAATATTGAGAAAGGCTGGGTACCCAAGGTATTTTGAGAAAAGTCGAGTACCCAAGGAACACTGGTAAAGGCTAGGTACCCAAGGTATATTAAGATAAGCTGGGTACACATAGTACATTGAGAAAGGCCGAGTACCTAGGTACACTGATAAGAGCTAAGTATCCAAGGTATATTGAGGAAGACCAGTTACCCAAGTTATACTGAGAAAGGCCGGGTGCATAGGTTATTTTGAGAAAGGCTGGGTATCTCAGATGTTCAAGTGGGTACTCGGGGTACACCGAGTAGTGGTAGTAAAGTCCAAAAAATATTTGAAATAGGTGTCACGTGATGAAGGAGTAACTAACTAAAATGGTTCATTAATTCGTTTGTTAGAAATAAAGAGCCAACAAGAAAATATTATGCTGAAGAAAAGAGGACAGGCAGCTGACACTCCTGTAGACAAGCTAAAAAGGTAACCACCAGGATAGTCAGAACCACTCACCACCTCCTCCCATACTAAGAAATCTCCAACGGCTTCAGCAAAAGTATATAGGACCATTGTCCTACACCTGACACATGTACATACTCCAAACTTGCTGTCCAAGTATATTTAAAATATTCAAATGATTATATGAATAAAAATAAAAATATCTTCACCACGTCAGCCAGGGATGCTAATAAAAAAACACCAGGTGTGTAGGTAACCCGAGATAATCCATATAGATATATTCTTGTTCTATTTTCAAAAGCGAACTCACGTACACACCAAAAATAAAAATGTGTTGAGGTTATCTTCAATCTCTAGCCATTATTATTGAGAGCTTCTAAGCTCTCAAGCTTGATATTACACAAATCTAACTTGAGAGTTAAAGTGTGGTTGCCGGCCACCCCCGGCTTTACCTCTGACCTTCGTTTGCTATTTTGTAGGCCCCAAAGCATGTTTTCAAGCTATTTAAGCCCAGATCGAGACCTTTCACCTCTTCCACCTCTTTCTCATTTTTCCTTCACCTCTATAAAGGTATAAAACAGCCCATACATCCAGACCAAGTAAGGCACACTGTGTTCTAACAATATAAATTCATTGTTCTTAGTAGGTTTACCCTTCTATTTTATTTACCCAAAAATATACTAAAAACAAATAATAATACTGAAAAGCCAGCAGGAATTAATTGCGTTTTTATCAAGATGGAGTACCATAAAGCCGACGAGCACCAAAATATCAGTGGTCTCTTTTATATTCTTGAGTTCCTGCTCAGAAAAATGCTCAATAATTCAAGAACGTAACTAAAAAATCAACGAAACTAGTGGAGTGCATATCTTTGAAATGAAAATTTTGGAATTTGATTGAACCTTCAAGCGGAATGACAATCCCATAAGGAAGCAACCGAAGGCCATCCTACAAGCTGAAATCTGCAAGTATTGTATTGGCAACCATTTTTACAGCCTCATTGATCAATAAAATCAAACATTTTAAACAAAGTCCTTGCTGTTGTAATTACCATGAGAAGTAGTTTTCTTCCAACTTTGTCCATCAATAATACACCAGTAAACTGCAGGAATCTAAAAAAAGAGCCCATCTACTCGTGATAAATTCGTTTAGCAGAATCTTGAATTTACACTATAAGAATCTATATAATACCTATATAATGGTTGTTCCTTTACTTCCAATGCTACTGGAAGCACTTGCAAAAAATCAGGCGTTTGTATTGTCATTTTCTTTCTGTGTTTATCATTCAGTTTTGGATCATCAAAAGTACTCGAAATCACTTAAGGCCAATGTACCAGCTGCTTTAAAGATGGAGCTGGTGTAATATGCTATTGCACTAGCTCCTCCAAATTGTTGTAGTAATATGAGGTCAATTTCAATCTAATTAAACAGATCTCAATAGTTCCATATTCAGATAGGCCAAAGATCATGAAACCAAAAAAGTAAAGATTAATTCGTATATGTAAATCTCACAATGAGTGAATTTGCATATCTCCTCTGGAACAAGTCTAAAAGTCTAGCTTCTGAATGTTTCTAGGAGATTTTGATGTGATCCTACAAATTATTGTTAAAGCATTACTTATATTTCCCTCTAGTTGAAGTTAAACTCTATATAAAAACCTACAGAGTGGGATTATATATGTATCATAATTTTAGCTGCCTCTTGAGAAATATCAGCACTCTTTCCCTGAGATGGAATAACACCTGATATATAAATAGAGAAGAGAATGTGAATCTTGCTGAACACTTTGAAGATCCAATCAACACAATTCAGGAGAGAAAGTTACCAATTAAAGCCAAGATACGCCAGGCAATTACATTTCCAAATAAATATATAAGGGAAGAGCCGAATGCATTCATCAATGTAAACTCGAAAAAATTTAAACATTATATATAGTCATAAACAAAGAGCTAACTAGTCGAATTCATACATTATGATACAATGTCACCTAATGGAATGCTCTAAACACTCCACGAAAATCTTTCGGAATTATTTCTGCTACATAAATATGTATCTGTTTTGGTAGAAAATAAGCAATTATTATTGACAGATTATTTAAAATAATCAGAAGATTTTAAAGCACTTACCACATAAGAAATTATCCCTACTCCAAATCCTATAAGCAATCTTCCCAAATCCAGCCACAGAGCATCCTTGCAACAAGAATATTGAAAGCCAATCTCATAATCATTATTTTATTAGTAAATGAAGTGAGTTTGTGAGGAAAGAAAGAACAAGAGAAGAAGGGAACCTTAGCAAAAGCTATAGCAAGCCAGCCTAGAGTGCAAAATAATTCAGAAAGTCACATTGCCTGCTTCAGAATTTTACGAGTTAATTGACAAAAGGGAAAAAGACAAGGATACCCTATGCTTTGATGAAATATTCCCTTGATCGTTTCTGAACGTAAAAGAGTGTTTGTGTGTCCCAAAAAAAGACCAACGTGATTATTTCTAAAAGTAACTCTTCATGATCATATTATTAAATCACAAGGTGTCCAAAGGTACTTGAAACTAAACTAAACTTAAGAGACTTAACATTTCTTCTACCAAATATATCAGCTATTTTTCCACTTAGTATTGCACCTACCATTCTTCTAATTGTCATTATTGAGCCAAAAACTGAGTACTGCATGCAGAATGCTAGCATAAAAATTAAAATTGATGTCAAAAAGTACCAAGTCATTTGAACAAGATAAAGTATCAGCCAAATTACTTGTATCAGCCAAATTATGTTTCATTAATAAATTTTATCTTAAGTGAATGACTAGAAATTTTCGTCTAACTACATTACTGTGTATAAATTAGAGATGGATAGTCCATGCTATTATCAAATTTATATTTTAAAATGTACAGACATTTACAGCTGATTAGATTATCAGCAATGTTAGGTTGATATGCATTAGTCGATCATCATCAAAGGAAATTTTGAGGTTGCATAATTTATTGTAGAGTAATAGTCGATAATAATAAGTCGGCCGGTGATGAGTAACTCACCTGCAAAATTTTTAATTTTTTTTTAAAATATCACTAATTCGGTCAAAGTCAGAAGATCGTACGGCTGGTATTGAGTAATGGGATAGTCGATGGAAATTGAAGGAATCCACTGATCCACACCCATATCAGTAAGCCCAATGACCCAATTGCCCATTTTATATTTCATAGATTAACCAACAATTATTACGATTGCCTATTATGTGAATGTTGCAGTCGTGTACATAGTTTGAGCAACGTACTCAAAGGAGTGATATTATTTTGGGGCAATTGCTATTTTAGAAGTAATTTACTACCTCATAAAATAGTGTAAAAAATAATAATAAAATATAAGATTCATTTACTTTTTATGAGAGAAATAAATTATTTTAAAAATAACTTAACAAGAGCCTTTTGTTAAATGTCAAAAGTTGTTTTGTTCTTGAGAATAAAAGCATATGAAATGATGTATCGGTCACTTTATTAATGGAGGAAAGAACTTCACTATTTGGCAATGTTTGTCCGCCAGCAGCTGGACATGCATGTGACAAAACTCCAATATTAGGGGCCAAATTTTGGTCACTTTTCTGTGCTCATCACACCAATAGCAAAAAAAAAACCTGTGATTCTCAAATCTCAATCGCTTTTACTCAAAAAGAAATTCCCATCAAAGTAGATGGAGCATATATAATTTGTTAATTTCAAACATTTTTTTCTGGAAAGTTTAGTCCTCTACTAGAAAGTGAAGTCGTAAATAAGGTTCTTTAATTTAATATAACATCAATAACCCATTTCAGCCCTCTAGCTGACTAACCAGCTGATATTTATACATTTATATGTACGTTTTTATCTATGTACGTACGTATGCATGCATGTATGTGTGCATGTGCAAGAACTAAGAGATGAACTAACTTGATGTTGAGCATGTATAAACATTCTTGAACTTACAGCAGTTGCATAGCAGAAAGAGCCAGAGACAGCCACTAAGGTGCTGAAAATAACAATTGCAGTAGTGGCGTCAGAGCCGGAGGAATTGCTAGTCGAAGACGGCGATGCCGTGTCGCGGCAGTCACAGGTGGTTCCATTGTTCTGATCATGCTTCGCTAGAAATCCTTCTTCTACACTGTTTTGTCTCTCCATGACTTTCTTCCCTCTGCTAGATGCCTATAATAAAGCATATGAAGGCTACCCTTGTATTTTCTTTCTTTTTATGATAATGCACTAGAATTTATTAATCACAATAAAAAGTTAGGAGCTTAATTCTCAAAGGAAACAACCATATGCAACTGGCAAATACTTCTTGGGGTTGTAAATTTATAATAAATATTGTCATACACGAACCTCATGCAACACGTTTTTCTTTGGGTAAATAATTATTTAGTCTTTTGAGTTAAGTATTCATTTGGCTCTCATGTTTTAAAAATACCTTAACACACTCTTGTTGTTAAATATGTTACACTCAAGCCCTTAATTTTTGTTGAATTTCACAATAATATCCTTGCAATAATATTCTTAGTGATATTAATTAATTTATCTAATTAACAAATTAACCTTAAAAGTAAAATAAAAATAAATGTAAAATTTTTATTAATTTAGTTTTAGGGTTAATTTAGTAAATTATTATTTTTTTATAAATGATTACTAGCAAAATTGTTGCAAGAGTATGCAAAATACAAGTTCTTTCATACAAAAATGACACTAATTTGCTAATAAAAAGTTGTTGGTTAATTTGTTAATGATTCTTTTAATAGATATATAAATTAATGTCCCAAAAATTGCAGTAAGGGTATTATTGTAAAAGCAAAGAAAAAATAAGGGCATGAGTGTCATATATCTAGGAGCAAGGATGAGTTGAGACATTTTTTAATATATAGAAACTAAGCAGGTACTTAACCTAAAATATAAATACTAAACAAATATTCACATATTTTCTTTCAAAAACTTCTTTGTTTCCTTCAAATAATAAAGGGATCAGTTATTGAAAGATTTCCAATCACACGGGATTAATTTTTGCTTAGTATCTTGGTAAAGATCATAAAGAAAAATGAAATGCATGTCACATTATGTTTATTCTTCATTTATTAAATATTTGAAATTAAGGTTTGCGTAAGAGTTTTTCTATTTTGACTTTTCGGCTTTTTCTTAACACTTTTGCCAAAATATATGGATGGAGCATACAAGAAATTGAGCCCACCTACAGTTTCATAATTGATGTTACAGTCTATCCAAATTTTGATAAAGTGTGCTATGCATTTTGGATTAGTTAATATTCCCAAATTTAGCTTGTGGTGCATGACTTTATTTTAAAATAATTTAAATTAATTATTAATCCCCAAAAAGAAAAATTAATTTGGGATATAAAGTCATGCGCTTGAAGCTATAATAATGTTCTGTAAAGAATTCCACTAAATGGGGCAAATCACTATTCCAGTTTCTGTTACCAAATGGTGGGATCATGATTCCTAATTCCTTTCCTTCTTCCATCGCCCCAACTAAACAGTGGACTTATGTTTGCAAATGACCTATTAGTGAGGTGCAAGTAGTCGTATATGCCTTCGGACCCTGCAAGTCTTATTTTCCTTCAGTATGGTCCTCATTTTTAGATGTATATCTTATGCTTAGACAACAACAGATTTTTTTTTTTTTTGGCATTATGGCTCCCTGGCCCTTCCTACAAGTGACCCATAAAATGATGAACAATTAACATTCAAATGACTATAGTAAAGTTTTTTCTTGTTCGAAAAATTCAGTAGATCGAGCTGTTATAATCATTCAAAGAATATATGACAATATTAGCTCCCTATGGAAGGTAAAATCCAATGAAAGATACAATTGACAACACCTCAAGTTCTTGATTATATCTTATGATCACCTTAAAGAAGCACTAATTGAGTCTTTTATTTCTTCCAGCTTTCGCCCTTTAGTCTCCGGAACAATCTTTGCAACGAACAGAGCAGTCAAAAAGGAAATGCCAGAGACGAAGAAAACGTTCCTGCAGTACTCGTGCAGCCCAGAGCATGACCAGCTGGTTAAAATTACCAAGCTTCCAGCTGAGGCCTTTCCATTTATAGGAAATATCTGAAATGAAAATATTTTGCATATTCTTGAATGAATAAAAAACTACATTCTTGAATGAATCAAAAACTACATGTATAAAACATTGTTATTGAAGTTTTTGCATCATTTCAAAAGGCATATTTTTTTCTTTTACCTCTTGACATTATAACATATGGAATTCCTTCAGTGCCTAGCATTCCCCTGGTTGCAGTAGCAATTAGCTGACAAAATTACTTTTTAATGGTAGAAACTTGTAGAAAAAGTCATTAACAATAATCAATAATCAGCTAGCAGAAGTTTATTGCTTTTATTGTTACGATAAATTGCCAAAAAGCCGACAAGAGCCAAAATAGGAGTGGCTACATTCATGTACTGAACATCCTGCTCGGAAAAATACCAAATAATTTTCAGATATATCTTGATAAATCAACAAGAGGAGTATAAATATGTTTGGGAATTTTAGAATTTGATTAAGCAAACCTTCAAGCAGAATGACAGTCCTAAGAGGAAGGAACCGAAACCCATCCCACTTGCTGAAATCTGCAAAACATTATGGGAAATTTACAAAAATGGCCAAACCCTTGTCTTTTCAACACCCATTCTCCTCTTCCAAACCCAAAACCGGCGGCTTGTACATTATGTGAAGATTGGCAGCCAATTAATAATTTTTTTTATTTCATAACATTAAAGCACTAATTAGATGTAGTTGTATATATTTTGTGTGTATTTTATGGTAGATGGGCATTTGCTAAATTTTATTTTATGCAATGTTTACGTAATAAAAATGGCATGCTAGATGTTTGTTCAATGTTTACATACTTTTTTTAATGTGATTTTTTTTTCTTGTTTGTCAGATTCAACTAGGAGTGCACAATTGGATTGGAAAAGACGCATAAGCAAAATGCTTATGGAATTGCACGGGGCCTTCTCGTCTCAAAGTTTTTTTTTTTCTTTTTAATTTTATCAAAGGGGGCCGCGCGAACGCAGGCCCCCACTGCCACAAATTATGACGTAGGCTCAACCACTTTGGGCTGACCTTAGGCGGGTGCACCTCCGAAGTGCAATGGAGGCCACCAACCTAGGCCATGGGCCTTCTTGATCGCCCATTGACCCCGTTTCAAAGTTATTCATTGAGATATTAAAGCCAGTAATGTCTTGCTAGATCATGAGATGAACCCAAAGATATCAGACTTGGGCATGGCAAGAATCTTTGGTGGCAATCCAAATGAAGCTAATACAAACAGAGTCGTTGGAACATAGTAAGTACAATCCTATTTTACCATACACAAGTGACTTTACTCCTTTGGCATTTAATTCTAACAGTGGATATATGGCACCTGAGTATGCTATGGGAGGAGTATTTTCAGTAAAATCTGATGTTTTTAGTTTTGGAGTTCTTCTGGAGATCATAAGTGGCAAAAAGAATAGCGGATTTTATCTTTCCAAACAGGGTCAAAGCCTCCTTAATTATGTATGTGATCATTTTTTTAAATTTAATCATAGTATAGCATGATTGGTAATTAAATATACTTCTCACCTACAATTTTCAAACCTCGGATCTTGTTTCAACTTAAATGATTTTAGCACCCTTATGTATTCTACCATCTTTATATCCCTTAGTCCGGAATGATTTCCGATGATTAATTATAGGATGCCAATCTTTGTTTTAAAACATTTCAGACATGGAAATTATGGTGCAAAGGAGAAGCTCTAGAGTGATGGATTCAGCACTCAAGCGATCATGCGTGGAGGTCGCACTCTTGAAATATATCCATATTGAATTATTGTGCATTCAAGAAAACCCACGAGACCGAGCCTAACATGTCAAGCTGTTGTTGTTATGTTGATGAGTGATCCAATAACACTTCCTCGACCATCCGACCTGCATTTTACGTCAGCTGAATATTTACAAGGTCCGATCAATTCTCTTCATCGGATTCTAAAATTATTTGCTCTGCTAATAAGGTACCTCTTTCGAGATGTGTCACCTCGTTGAGAATTTTCTTTTCTTCAAAAATTCAAAGATAAATAGCCTCGTGGATCTGTAATTTGTCTTATGAAAACACATGATGGCACTACATGTTATGTTTGAGAAATAAAGAGCATACACGCTTCGGGGTTGAGTCGACCAAACGAAAACACTAATCGCCAATGTAAAAGGCACTCTTACAGCAAGATTAAGCTAGCCAAAATCAGGAACTTTCATTCCGCTCAAGACTAAGCTAAGTAAGAGCAAGAACATTAATTGTCAACCAAGCGAGTTCCCATCATGTTATAGGCGGCACCAAGAGCAGGTATAAACCAGTCCTCAAGCAAAACTTAAGTGTGGCAGCCTGAACCCATAATAGGAATTGGTTTAATGGCTCTCTACGAGAATGGGAGTATAACTCTCGTGCACGATTAACTCTCATCATGATGGCCAAATAACTATCTAAAAACAAGCAGGTAAATGGGAAGTTAAGTACTTGCGTTACGGGAATAATGGTAAGGAGGAGCAGCGAACTCGAGGAATAGAAAATTCAAATAAATACCTCGGAGAAAAGGAAAAGAAATGGGTTGGATTTTTGCTACGAGAAAATTAGAAAAGAAACCACATAGGAAAAAATTGAGTGAGCCTTAAGTTTTTTCCCTTTTTAAAAGAAAATTCTTAAAAGTGAAATCCGATCAACGACTTGAGCATCGGAGGGTGTTCGATGAAATAACATCTGACGATCTTTGATATTTTTCTATAAGCGCAGGTTAGAGGACATCATTAATTTTTAGAATTAAAGAAATTCGAGTGTTGGCTAGAGAATTCGCTCGAGGGAGAAGCGACCAGATTTTCACATCAACATTTTGGCACTGTCTGTGGAGATCAAGCAAAAAGTCAGTTCTATTACAAGTAATATAGGCAACATGACAATGGGGGGTTATAGTCTGAGAGGAGAAGGTCTTGAAAAGTCGATAACTCTAAGGAAAGTGACAAACAAGGCACGGGATAGAGTGGTGCAAGATAGGATAGGCCAGGATGGAAAAACAAATGGAGGCGTTGATGACCATCCTTGAGGAGCTAAAGGATTGACATAGGAGAGCAAGCTATGATGTTCCGAGTCGATCGTGAGAGCCATTCTGTTGGGTAAGATGGGAGAGTTGGAGTCTAAGGGTGGAAGTACTAAGGCACAGTTGGCGGGGTGGATGTGAGTATGAAGGATAGGGAATTAAGACAATATTTACGGGACGAGAAAGTAAGAGCGTGTGTAAGTCGTAGCACAAAATTCTTTTCGTCTTGAAGAATTGGAAGGGGCTCGAGGCCATTGGCGAGATCACGGGGCATGAGAAAGCCCCAAGTTGGAGGATCATGTCGAGCAATGAGTCCTACTTTCAATAAAAATCATAAGCGTCATAATCCTAAAGGATTTTCATTTTCCGATTTGAAATTTTCGGGAAAAAATGGTCCATTGGTGCATATTAAGCGCTTGACGACATAATCGGAATACAAGGCTGCGACAATGATGCGAAATGTAGGACCTTCTTGCTCACCTTGAAGGGACAAGCACAAGAGTGGTATCACGAGATTGCCACGAAGGAGTATCCAAAGCTTTGAGCAAATGTGCACGGAATTTACTGAGAGCGAGTGGGACGGTGGCTCACGAAAATGATATAATGGAGTTAATTGATATCGGACAATGAGAAGGAGAGTGGTGTCGTAGACTCCAGTGAGGGTACAAGGCTTACTGATGATGCGAGATATGCGGGGCCTTCTCACTCACTTTGGAGGGACCAGTACAAGAGTGGTGTCATAGGCTGCCGGGGAGTATCCAAGCTTTGAGTAAATGTGCACGAAATTTACAAAGTAGTTTCATAGGGTAGTAGCTCACGAAGATGATAAGATGAGGTGATTGAGATCGGACAAGGAGAGGAGAGTCTCTTTGGAAGTTTTTAAAAGATAACGTCGGGCGATCCGGGATCTTGGAGATTCGATCATCCAAAAGTGCTAAAAGAAGGTATGGAAATGAGAAGCCATGGTATAATCTGCGAAGCCCTTGGTTCGCTCATATTTTTCGTTTCACGGATCACCAAGTAGAAATCAAAGAAGTTACTATCAACTTAACAATGACACCGCACTATAACGTCCCTATAGTCGGCAATCTCAAATATATGATAGAGTTGCCCGCCTACCACCCCATCCACATGTAATTTTCCTAGGGTCGGGACCATGCGGATGATCGACTGAGTCCCAGCTTAAAGGTAGTATACTACTCTAAAACTCTCACTAGAGGAGATATTTCAAGTTATGGAGAAATATAGTTTACTATGTCCTTTTTCACCAATATCCAAACCGGTAAATAAGAGATATAGAAGCGATTACAGTAAATTTCACAATGATCACAGACCATTCAACATCTCGGTGTCGTGATTTAAAGTGCCGGATGGAGGATTTAGTGAGAAACCGATTCCTCGACGGAGTTCATTGATGGGGGCACCGGTGGTGGATCAACAACATATTGAAGACGACTGGATTAGTGGAGGCGGATCGAGTTCGACCCGTTGTGAAAGTGATAGTAGGAGGACCAATTATGGCGGTGAGATTCGAATAGGGCTAGGAAAAACTATAGTAGATATGCATCCATTAATCGTAAGGTTTTATTTAACATGTCGGCGACAAAATGGGCAAAGACTAGACAAGTGTCGATTATGTGGACAAAGAGAGGATAAGGAAGGGGTTTTGTATCCCTATAAAGATGCCTTAGTTATAAAGGCTGATGTTGCAAATAAAGAACTTAGTAGGATTTCGATGGACTCGAGAAAGTTCGGTGGACATATCTTTTAAGTCTACCTTGGACTAGATGAGAATTACTTGATGTGAGGCTTGAGTACACGAATACCTCTTTAAAAGGATTTGATGGAGAAAGGTTGACTCCTTTGGGGATCATAAATCTACCCACCACGATAAGCTTGAGTCCTTTTAAGAAGAACATGATGTCGAACTTCATGGTGGTAAATGAAATCAGCTCATACTAGATAATATTGAGAAGGTTATTTATGATAATTAATTTGTCGGTAATATCTACTCATTATTTGGCATTGAAATATCGAATGAATGGCGTGGTAGAGGTTGTAAAAAGAAACCAGAGAGTTGTAAGGAGTCATTGTGCAATAGCGATCAAGAAAGCCATGCAGGTTATGTCACTGGATGTAAGAGAGGATTCTAAGGAGGGAAGACAAGAGCTCATCGAGGAACTGGAGGAAGTTTTGATAAGACCAAATTACCAAGAAAAGAAAGTAAAGATTGACTCGAATGTAAGTGAAGAAGTGAGGATGAGTCTGATCGAATCTTGCGAGCGCGTGCAGATGTATTTGCCTGGTCACATAATGACATGCCAGGGATTGACCCGAGGGTGGTATGTCACTAGTTAGCGATTAATAAAGAAGTAAAGCTAGTAAGGAAGAAGATGGGGTGCTTTTACTAGGAGAGATAAGACGTTATGAATAGCGGGGTAAAGAAGCTATTAAAAGCAGGATTTATATGGCAAACTAATTACCCCGAATGAATCTCGAATGTGGTTCAGGTTAATAAGGGAAATGAAAAGTGAGGATGTGTGTAAATTTTACAGACTTAAATAAAGCTTGCCCAAGGATAGCTTCTCACTACCAAAAATAGACTAGTTAGTTGATTCTACAATCGGACACGGCCTACTCAGCTTTAGGAATGTATTTTCTAGTTACAACCAAATCCCCACGTTTAAGCAGGATGAAGAATGCATAGCCTTTGTCACTAATCAAGGTTTATTCTGCTACAAAGGTCACGCTCTTTGGCCTAAAAAAAGTAAAAACAACATATCAAAGGTTGGTGAATAAGATTTTTAAGCATCTGATTAGACGAACAATGGAGACCTATGTGAATGACATAATTATGAAGTCCAACGATGCAGATGAGCACATCAACCATCTGGAAGAGGCTTTTACACTCTTAAGGCAATATCAAATGAAGCTCAATCTAGAGAAGTGCATTTTTTGTGTGGGCTCTGGAAAGTTTTTGGGCTTTATGTTTACTTACTGGGGAATTAAAGCTAACTTAGAGAAGATAAGGGCAGTTGTACAAATTAAGTCACCACGCACTTTATAGGAAATACAGAGTCTCATGGGCAAGTTGGTAGCTTTAAATGAGTTCATCCCCATGTATATGCATAAGTACCATATTTTTTTTAGGAGGTGAAAAAAGGAAAAAAGACAAAATGGACACCAGAATGTGCGGCGACGTTTCAACAACTGAAAGATTATCTGCTTAAGGCTCCGCACCTATCAATGCATGATACAGTATTATATCGATGAGGATATATTCTACCGCTGCTATGTTGTTTGAATGAAGAAGAAGCAGATTATGTGGTCAAAGAGATACATGAGGGGAGTTTGTAGAAATCATTCTAGTGCAAGGTCTTTAGCTTTTAAAGTCTTGAGACAAGGATATTTTTGCCTATAATACACCAAGACACATAAGAAAAGACCAAAAATCTCAAAGCTTGCTAGAGGTGAGACAAAGAGCCAAATGAAGCCAGAATGGGCTTGAGCAAATCAAGATCTTAAAACACAATAAAGCTAGAAGCCTCAAAGCCTGCTCGAGGCGAGACAAAAAGCCAAGTGAAACCAGAGTGGGCTTGAGTAAAATCAAGCTCTAAGAAATATTAAGGGAAAAATTCTCAAAGCTTGCTCGAGGTGTGACGAAGAGCCTAAGTTAACCAGAATTAACTCGAGCAAGTTAAGCTCCACAATTTGTTAAGACTAGAGTCTAAAAAGCCTATTCGCGTAGCTTGAAAGCAGCCCGGGATTAGCTAGAGCAGAATTCGAGGCATGTAAAAGTCATATGCAATAGCAGACTAAGAAAGCCATGCGAGTTATGCCACTAGAGACTCTTGATTTAAAAGCTTTAAGTCTCTTGTCAGATCTTTCCTTAAGCTCTGATTCTCAGCTTTAAGTCTCTTGTCATAATTAGAAACTCTTGATTTAAAAGCTTTTGAAGCGAGACAAGTCGACATGCGTAAGGTCGGAAGGAGTTAACCAGTTATTAAGGCTATAGGCATCTAACTTAGCAAATAAATCTTCCTGCATATGCTTTATAAACTCCTTGATATAAGGAGCAGCATAATTAGTTTGCTATCTTGAACGTGCTGACCAGGTTCTAATAGGAACAAGGGTAGCAGAATCCTTCGAAGAAGCTCTATCAATCATATTCCTACCCTCTGAAGAATGAGGAGAATTTTGATAGGAGAAGCAATTTGGTCGATCCTTGGCTTATTCGGTGGAGCAGAGGAGCTGCTCGAGGTATCAATGGTGCTAGAGCACTTCTTTAACCTGGTAAGAATGTTCTCTTCTTTAAATGCTAAACCAAACTCGACCACATTGCTATGCGTTAGTAACTCTTTGCATAGGCTAGCATTGTCTAGAGAAGTATCCACATGTAACTTCAGATCTTCTTAATCTTATAGGACACTTTCTAGGAAATTGAAAAAAGCTAGAAAACAATAATAAGAAAGGATGAAGGAAATGGAAAAACCAAAAAACTTAATAAACAGTAAATGACCTGGAATGCAAAAGTAATAGAGAATTTAGGGAACTTCTCCAAACGAAGAGGCTACTCGCCTCCAACGAAAAAGAATTTACTTTTTTAATTACCATCAGATATGGGAAGATTGGTAATGGATTTCTTGTCTTTTGAACTAGATGTACAATAATACCAACCTGCATCTTTTGGGCTACTCTTCAATTAGTGCAAGTTTTTTATTTTCTTTACTATAGGTTCACCCATATTACACCAATTCCACAGAACAAATAAACCAGATAATACCCTCTACCCATTTGGATTTAACTGCTCTGGTGCTAGACGTAATTGAGAAAAAGTTCAAACAAAATAAGGTTGCAAAGACAATCTAACACCCAACTTAATACACTTGAGATATATGGTGACATATCCTCGAGGAGGGTGGCTAGGAGTGCTACTTTTAATGAGGAGGCGGAGATCAATGGTATTCGGAATGCAATACAGCTCTCTAATGTTATCTAAGTCCTGTTAAAATGTCTCACACCTCATATGGGCAATGGCAAATGACTCAGCTTCTAACTTATAACCTACCTTGTCTTTTACTTGGTCTAGATCCCTCAAGGACTTCATCCTCAACATCATTAACAATGCTAGTAATTTGACCAAGACTTGGGTTTCCTACCAAATTCTCTTCATTAGATTGAGAATCGTTAGGGAAAAAAGGATTCATCAGGGGACATATTTCTAGGTTTTGAATCGTGAACACTTTCTTAAGTACCAATGGCTTCCCTATAATATACTTTTATTAGATTTCAAAAATTTGAACCACGATTCACAAAGACAGAAATCAAAGAACCCTAAATAAAAGATAACAAAGATGAGAAGAAGAAGGTTCAGGGATTTATACCTGAGAATGATTCGGTAGACGTTAATCATGATAATCACAACTGAAAGGAAGATTTCTTGCAGGCAACGAGAGTTAGCTTTGACTAATGTGAGGGAATACGAGAAGGGAAGAGATGAATTTGGGGGTTTATAAAAGAAATAAAAGAGTCATCTCAAAGGACTACACGTTATATAAAAAAGCACGTCTGTTCAGAGAACTGCCTCTTCAAATTCAAACGAGTGACCTAGAACAGTCCACGTCACTGATGTTGAAGATGAAATGACTGAAGAAATAAGTGGCAAAAAGGTAGGATAAAATGAAAAGGCACCTTAAATATGCTCAAATCAGTAATTTCTAGTCTTATCTCGGTTTACTCTCAATACTAGAATCTGGGGAGCTGATGTTTGGGAAATAAAGAGCACACCTTCTAGGGTCAAGCCAACTAAAAATAGAAAAACTAATCGCCAATGTGAAGGCACTCCTGCTCGAGGTTAAGCTAGCCAAGAGTAGGAACTTCCATTATACTCGAGACTAAGCTAAGCAAGAGTAGGAACATTCATTGCCAGCCAAGCGAGCTCTCATCATATTATAGGAGGCACCAAGAGTAGGTATAAACTAATCCTCAAGCAAAACTTAAGTGTGGCAGCCTAAGCTCATAGTGAGAATCAGTTAAATGACTTTCTGAGAATGGGCATATAACTCCTGCGCACGATTAACTCTCATCATGATGGCCAAATAACCTTCTCAAGAAGGACGGGTAAATGGGAAGTTAAGAGCATGCATTACAAAAATAACAAGGAGGGAAGAGCAAAGAAGGCGAAGAACAAAAGACCTAAATAAATACCTCAGAGAAAAAGAAGAAAATTGTTGGACCTTTTGCTACACAGAAAATTAGAAAAGAAATTCGAGTGTTGCTTAGGGAATCTACTTAAAGGAGAAGTGACCAGATTTTCGCATCAGTATGGTAAAACAATTTAATTTAAGTTGCGCCACTTACTACAACTCGGCTAGCCTTGAATGTGCTTTTCAGTCACGGTCATTCATGTTCAAATAATAATAGTGTTGCGCGCACAAGCGTCAATATTTATTCTGAGCTGATATTACTTATGCACAAATGCAAAATCAATACGCACCATATAGTTCACAAAATATATAGATACAAAGATTTAATGTGATTTGGCTGGAAAGCCTATGTCCATAGAAGTAAAAGAGAATAATTATTTTATTAATAATAAATAAATTACAAGTCTAAATAACGAAACTTCATTTTTCAAATACTCAAATACACTTAGTACTATCAACACTCTTAAAGAAAATAACTTTACCAAGATATAAATTCTCTCATATCTCTCAAATGCAGGTTCTTATTGAACACCTAAGGAAACACTCTCCCAAACTCTCTAGGAAGCTCACTTGTAATTTTCTTTTTCTCTGCACTTTCTCACAAAGCTCAAATCTCTTGAACCCTCACATTTTGGGGATGCTTTATTATCTTGAATGAAGCTCTATTTATAATGCAAGGATGGCTTCATAAATCGAACTTTGCGATACAAAATCAGGTGAAATGGGCGCCATTGCCATGAGCAAATGTTGACAAATGAAGTATGAACTGCCAACACTTTGCAACCAAATTCCATTGCATGGGACATAATGCCATACTGAACAATGCCAACAATTTCATCTATCCATCTCCAAACATTTCACCGGCAATTACTGAATTTTTTGGTTACTGAAAGTCTAATTTTACCATGAATGTGTTCCTCTCATTCCTTTCCCTTTTCCATTGCCCCAACTAAACAATGGACTTAAGCTGTACAAATGCCCTATTAGTGAGGTGCAAGTAGAGGAAAATATATGCTTTCGGACCAAGCAAGTCTTATTTCCTTTCAGTATGGTCCTCATTTTCAGATGTATATCTTATGCATCGGCCTCTACATCTTTTTTCCCATTATGGCCCTCCGGCCCTTCCTACAAGTGACCTATAAAGCGATGTACAATTATCACGCAAATGACTCAGTGAAATTTTCCGTAGTTTCTTATTAAAAAAATGAAAAAGAAAAGAAATTTTCTCTTGTTTGAAAAATTCAGTAGATCGAGCTGTCATAATCATTCAAAGAATATAAGACACTCTTACCTCCCTATGGAAGGTAAAAACTAATGAATGATACAATTTACAACACCTCAAGTTCTTGATTATGTCTTATGATCACATTAAAGCAGCACTAAAGTTCTAATTTTTTTGTTGTACCTAATAATTTTGTTGGTGCTTTGAGTCAAATAATTTAAGTGGTTTAAGTTATGATATTTTTAATATTTTAAAGAGTATATAAGTGTACGTAATAATAAAGTGTTTAAAGTAATATTTAAAAGATAAATAGTCCCACTTAAAATGTAATTATCATTTTACTCAAATTTTGATTTTATATTGAGATGATGTGACTTAAAATGCATAGTTATTTAAAAAAATTATAGGTATGAAATTAAAGTTTATATTATGTGATAAATGTAATTTTTTAAATAATAATTATAATATATATATTATAAATTTTTCATTGATAAAATCGAGTTGGCTTGCACAGTAGCAAATATTTACATAGACTTAAATGCTGTAACTTTAACTGCATTGACTTCAAAATTTCTCAGTCTCCTTTGTATTGCAACTTCACCGCTCCTACGTCTCGACATATCTCAGTTATATCTTAGTTATCTCTTAATTCTATTATTGATGATATAATCAAATTAATCAATTAGGGTATGTTTGGGATTGAGGTGCTGTATCTTTTAAGCTACAGCAGCTGTAGAAAAAAAACTGTAATTATAAAATAAAAATTAATATTATATAATAAATATAATTTTTAAATAATAATTTTAACAAAATTATTAAAAACATAATAGATTTTACATCATACAAGTAAAAAATCATATTAACATAGCTAATATAGCTTAAAAGCTACCGCAGCTAGTGTTTACTAAACACTTTAGTGCTGCAGCTTAAAAGCTACAGCTGCCCAACCTCAATCCCAAACATACCCTTAATCTTTCCGCAAGATGAATATGAATGTGATCCTCGTGCTCCTCTCCGTGTAGAGCTTTCTAATCAGCCTCTCAAGAGCAATAGCTGACCATAAGTACCTTAATCATAACTGTTCTGACACAATATTCTCCCGAAGAAACAGCGCTTACCAATGCAACCTCAATCTCCTACTCTCTACTCTTTGCTCTAACGCTACCAGCGGCATGCAACAGCGACAAATTCTCGAATGGATAATACAACGCTACTGCAGGCCATGAACCTAACAAGGTCTAAGGACTCTTTCTTCTCCGTGGTGATGTCAGTATGGAAACCGGCCGAAATTGTGTCAATTTTTGCTATCTCAAATACTTCTCATCAATTGTGTCCGCTGGGAAAGAGAGCTATAATACGGTATGAATAGTGGCTTTTACTTTATTCGGACGAGTCTTTCTTTTCTACTGTGGACGTGGAGCCCTCTTTTAAGCTGTGGAATGAAAGAATTTTTAGGGATCCGATATTTGGCCGGCAAGTGATGAGGAATTTGATGAACGAAAGCTACATAATGCCAAAATGTTCGCGATGGGAGAGAAAAATTACACGCACCAAGATACTCAGATACTCGGCCTCGTTCGATGTACTGCGGGACCTCTCAAGAGCTAACTGCACATGCAAGATGTCTTCGACAAGCTATTTCAACGTTGGAAGAATGTTGTTGGCATACGCTAGGAGGAAGGGTGTGGTGTCCAACTTCTAATGTCCGATTTGAGATGTACCTATTGTTTGGGTAATATCGGGCAGGTCTCTTTGAGGCCATTCCAGCTCGAATAAAATACCCCGGGGTCAATCCAGCTCGAGCAGAAGTCCTGACCGCCGACACGAAGATGACCTCGCTAGACGTCAAAGCTGGTCAAGGTCGAGGAACTCAAAACCGTCCCAGCCCTGAGCTCTCTTGCCTGCTCGAGGTCGTCAAGCCCTGTCAAGGCTGGACAAGGACGAGGAGCTCGAAGGCTGATCAAGACCCAAGCTCACCTTTCTGCTCGCTGTAGTCAAGTTCTCGAGCACAACTAGGCCACACCAGTTATAGGACAAATGGAACGTGAGACCCGACTCAGGGCAATCCGACCCGTTTTCTCAGAATCCCAACACACCTCTCGATGACTGATCAGGGTGCCACACGGTATGGTGGCGGTACTATTACCGATGGCTGGCACATGCCCCCACGGTATCATCATTCCCAGTGCACATGCCCGAAATTATGATCTGGCCATATGAACCATGCTAAGGAGATAGCCGCGCATCCCTAGGGAATATTACGCTAATCCCTACTGCCGAGAGCGGACCCGTAGGAAAGGGTGGGAAAAAGGGAAAATGAAAGGAAACGAATAGGTAAATTGCGAGGGTCCCGAGAAAATTCAGACAGGTTTTTCTGATTCTTGCTTTCCTCTACTTTGGTTTTTTTTTCCAGAATTCCATTATTGAGAAGGGAAGGCAAAGAAACCCTTCCCATTCTTCCGATCTCTCTAACTAAGAGGGATACTAAAAGAACAGACTGATTACTGACTTGAGCGTCGGAGGGTTTTCGTCGAAATAATATCCGGCTACCCCTGACCTTGTTTTCCATGAGTACAGGTCCGTGAGACTTCTGTTCTGGTAAAGACATAGGAATTGGAATTGAGGGACAGTCCTGCTCGAGCACGAGTTAACCGCGAGCAGAAGGTTCTTGACACTATTTGAAGCGATGTGCGAAAACAGCATCAACATTTTTGGCACCGTCTGTGGGGATCAGTTCAAAAAGCCTGATTTCCCAACACGTTCAGGATACACAACGCAGCGATGAGAGGAAACAGCCGAAGAGGAGTGAGTCTAGAGGAATCGGTGACTTTGAGGGAAGTGGCCAATGAGGCTTAGAACAGGGAGATCCAAGAAAGAATGGATCGGATGGAGAAACAAATGGAGACTGTGACCTCCATATTACAAGAACTCAGGGATGGACAGAGAAAAGCATGTAATGATGTCCCTGAATGCAGCCGTGGGAACGCTTCCATTCGGGAACATGTGGGGGATGAAGCCCAAAGACCTAAGGCACCAAATGTTGCCATGAGGGAAGAGACAAACATGGAGGAAAGAGGGTCTCGTCAGCACGTACAGGATACATCCCCAACCTCTCGTGCGGAAGAGCTGGAGGGGGAGGTGTGTAGGTTGGCACAAGTTGTGGAAGACCTCCGGGGAAATGGAAAGAGCCCAAGTTGGAGGATAATGCTGGATAACGAGTCTCCACTCTCAACGGAGATCATGGGTGTCACGATCCCACCTGACTTCCGCTTCTCGGATTTGAAATTCTCAGGAAAAAGCAATCCATTGATGCACATAGAGCGGTTCAACGACATGACAGAAGTGTAGGGTCTATCGATAGCCCAGAGGTACAAGGCCTTCCCGCTCACTCTTGAGGGAAGGGCAAGAGAATGGTACCGCAAGTTGCCGCAGGGGAGCATCCTAAGCCTCGAACAAATGTGTAGGGAGTTTGGAGAGCAATTTCGGGGCGCAGTGGCCCCCGAAGATGATATGATGGAGTGTTGGCTGTCGACAAGAAGTAAGCCAGGAAGTTGAAATGTAAAGCAGCCAGGTACACTTTGATCGATGGAGTTCTGTACAGGCGGGGATACACTCTTCCGCTGTTGCGATGTTTAGATCAGGAGGAAGCTGATTATGTCCTCCAGAAGATACACAAAGAGATCTGTGGAAACCACTCAGGCGCGAGGTCTTTGGCTTTCAAGGCCTTGAGGCAGGGATACTTTTGGCCTCGTATGCACCAAGATGCCCAAGAGAAGACCAGAAGCTGCAAGAGCTGCCAAAGTTTTGCCAACTACCTGACTCAGCCTCCAGAAAACCATACGGTGATGAACTCACCATGGCTGTTTGCTCAGTGGGGAATTGACTTGATCAGGCCACTGCCGAAGGGGAAAGCATCTACCACCCACGCCATAGTCGCAATTGATTATTTCACCAAATGGGTCGAAGTGGGAGCCTTGAGCAGTATCACAGAAGGTAAAACCACTGACTTCATTTGAAAAAATGTGATTTGCAGGTATAGGATTCCTCATGCATTGGTCACAGACAATGAGAGACAGTTTGACAACGGCAAGTTCAGAGACTTCTGCAAAAATCTGGGGATAGAACTGAAATTTTGCTCTCTCTCACACCTGCAAGCCAATGGACAAGTGGAAGCCACGAACAAGACCATAAAGTGTCTCCTGAAGACCAGACTTGGCGAACAAAAGGGAGCCTGGGTGGACGAGCTGCCTGGCGTCTTGTGGGCTTATAAAACCACACACAAAACGGCCACAGGAGAAACCCCATTCTCCTTGGCATTTGGGCACGAAGCAGTTGTTCCTGTTGAGATTGGAATAGGGACACATCGAACGGAGCATTTCAATGACGAGCAAAACAACGAGCAGATGTGTGCAGGTTTGGACATGCTGGAAGAGAAGAGAGAAAAGCTCGCTACTAAGATCGCAGAATACCAGCAGAAAGTGGCTCATTATTACAACCGAAATGTGCAGATCTGCCGGTTCCAAGTGGGGGATTGGGTACTTAGAAGAGTCAATCAGAACACAAAAGACTCGAGGCAAGGTGTGTTAGGGCCGAATTGGGAAGGTCCTTATCGAATCACTCAAATAGCCAGACCAGGAGCATGCCGGCTAACCCATCCGAATGGACAAGAAGTCAAGAGGCCGTGAAACGTACAACTCTTGACAAAATACTTCCAGTAAGTTTCCTTGTGATATAAGCGTTAATGTAAAATTCCTTCCCAAAGTGGGGATGTGTAAAAGCTTGAATGTATGTAAGAGTAAGAAAAACATTTGTAATATTAATTCAAGTTGAAGCCAAGAAGCTCATGAAGAACGCTAAGGCCAGAAGTACTAAAGCCTAAGTCTTAGGCGGGACGGTGTCTAGCGAGGCCAATTGCAGGCCCGAGTAGAAGAAGCTCATGAAGAATGTAAGGCCAGAAGTCCCAAAGCCTAAGCCTTAGGCGGGACGGTGCCTAGCGAGGCCAATTGCAGTCCCGAGTAGAAGAAGCTCATGAAGAACGCTAAGGCTAGAAGTCCCAAAGCCTAAGCCTTAGGCGGGACAGTGCCTAGCGAGGCCAATTGCAGGCCAGAGCAGAAGAAGCTCATGAAGACCGCGAGGAGATTACACATAATTAAAACACGAGCGAAAATAGAGCTCGAAGCAAATGAGCTCACAACATATAAAGCCACAGAGCACAAGCCAAACGTTGGTCCAGATAGACCGAGCTCATGAAGATAGGCAAAAGGCTTTTTAGCCTAACTTAAGGCAAATCTTTACCATGCATAAAGATGATACAAGCAGTAATAAACTTAGGCATAAAATAAAATGAAAGTTCAACACTTACAAAATTCTCACTTAACAAGCACATGAAGTCAATCCCGCACATAAAACACAAGAATATATACACGGGTAAAGAAATGAGTTATCCAATATATGTTCTTTATTCATTGAAATGATTACAAGTACAAAGGATAAACAAAAAAGAGATAGTTCAAGCAGCAGGGGCATCATCGGCAGTAGCAGCAGGGGCATCATTGGCAGCAGGAGGAGGAGCATCTTCAGCAGCAGCTTGAGGAGCGTCAGCAGCAGAGGAGGAATAACTTCCCCTGGTTCAGTCTGGGGCTCGGAAGGGGAAGCTTCAGACCCTTGGATGGGGATGTCGTGAATGCGCATGTACTCAGCAACACCCGCTTGGACCTTGGACAGGTCGACCTCGGGATGTACCTTGCCCAAGGCATACACGAGGCAGTCATAGCTGAAGTCCACCCCATTGTTGTACTCGGTTGGGAGCTGGACCTCCAAACCCAAAATTAATCTGCTTTCCGCCATCTACTCATCTTTTTCTTTCTGTCAGGGCGACTTTCGGCCGACCACACTCTCTCTTGCGTTCAGGTACAAGCCCTTCTTCTATTTCATGCCGTCATTCTGTTTCTTTTTCTATTGAACTCTGGTTTCAATTCAGGTAATCTATATCCTTAGGAGAAAAATGTCAAATCCCCAACAATCTCGTAGGATGTTGCCGGAGGATTCATCCTCCTCTAGTGAAGCACAGCCCCCTAGTATAATTCTCGTGAGGGATTCTAGTTCAGAGGGGGAATTATCTGCGGCAGAGGCCCAGCCGCGTCGAGAGGAAAGGGCCAGTCAAAGGTCCGAAAGTGGGGGATACCCCATTGACCATATGAGATGTGAGACCACCCCTTCAGATTTAGATAGGCTTAGGCAAACTTACCACATACCCGAAAGTGTGGACTTAAGGTTGCCGAGCAAGGGTGGGATCCCCTGCCGTCCCCCCCAAGGCTACACGACCTTCCACTTGGAGTGTTTTAAATGAGGGGTCAGGCTACCTCTCCAGCCTTACTTTACCCGGGTTTTGTCCAGGTTCCGTCTGGCCCCAGGGCAATTGAACCCAATTGGGTGGAGGATCATTTCCAGACTCTTTGTGTTGTGGAAGCGTTGCGACCTGGGTGAACCCTCGGTAGCGGAAATCAGGCACCTTTACCAGTTGAAGTGCAGCCCGAAGGATGCTGGTTGGTATTATCTTACCTCCAACCTGAAGGGTAAAAAGCCCGTCACTGATCTCCCAACCTCCTGTGGCAACCGGAAGAGAAAATTCTTCTTTGTTGGGGAGAATGGGGCAAGCTGCACCTCTCAACTGAGGGTCCCTCCAGCCCACTCAGCATTTTGCACTCCGAGTCGTTTATCCGCTTCGTGAATTTTTACTTTTAGTTTTCCCGCCTGCATCCGTTCTCATTATTTTGCCTTGGTTTTTCTCGCAGCCTCCTGGGTGCTTCTATTCAATCGGGGACAGCTTGAGCACACGTGCAGACCGCACTTACAAACGTGAGCTCGTGCAGGGAGCTGCTGACACCCCAAAATTTCTTGGAATCCAATTTAATACCAGGTGAAGATATGACCGGGGTTCGTGAGATGCTGCACCGATGCGTGGGGACAGCCGAAGGTGCAGGGACTTCAAAAAGAACTCGAGCAGAAGCGGATGCTCCGCCTCCTCCTGTTCGGACTGCCCCCTCTGCTCAACAGACAGGACGAGCAGAAGTGGGTCCTCCACGTAGACGAGCGAGGACCACGGCTCTAGCTCACCTGCGAGCCGATGATGTACAGGAGCAGGGTCAAACTGGTCGCACGGAGCCTTTCTTGAGGATTTTCAATGAGGAGCTGGACGATAGGTTCCTTGATGGGCTGGATGCCTTTGACGCTGACGAGCTGCTCAGTGCTGCCCAGCGCCTCTTCTTCCGTGCCTCGGCAGCTGTGGCCAGGATCAAGGCAAAGCTCAAGAATCCTAGGAGGAACTTCAAGCGAAGATTCAGAGTTTAGAGCAGGGCATGGGCTAGCTGAAAGAGGAGAATACAAAGCTTCAAGAGGAGAACTTAATTTTTGTAGAGAGGACAGCGGTGGCTGACTCTAAGGTCTCTCAGTTCGAGAGGGAGCTGATTGTCATCCGTGAGGAGCTGGTCGATGCTCAAAAGGACTTGGACACCCAGAAATCTTTCTTCAAGCAGACCCTAGAGAGGGAAACCTCTCGTCTCCAAGGGCAAATTGATGCCTTAAAAGTCCAGCTCGCCAAGGAATACAACAATGAGGTGGACTTCAACTATGACTGCCTCGTGTATGCCCTGAGCAAAGTATACCCCGTGGTCGACCTATCCAAGGTCCAAGAGGGTGTGACCGAGTACTTACGCATCTACGAGGCCCCGGCTCCAGGGTCTGAGGCTGCTCCATTCGAGCCCCGAACTGATGACAGGGAGCTCGCTCCTCCTCCTGCCGATGCCCCTCCCGCTGCTGTTCCTCCTGTTGCTGCTGCTCCTATTGCTGCTGTTGGAGATGTTCCCCCTGCTGCTCCTACTGCTACTCCTCCTCCTGCTGCCGATGACAATCCTTCTACCTGAACTTCTCTATTTTTTTTTTGTACTTGTAATCACTTTAATGAAATAAAAAAGCACATGTTGAACAACTTCCTTTTTATGCTCGTGCGTATATTCTCTTGTTTTGTATGTAGGACTAACTTCATATACTTGCTAAGTAAGAATTTTGTAAGTGTTGGAGTTTTTATTTTATTTTATGCCCAAGTGTATTACTGCATGTTTGGTTCTTTAAACTTATGCTCGGCAGAGATTTGCCTTGAGTTAGGCTGAAAGCCTTTAGCCTGTTTCGTGAGCTCAGTCTTTTTGGACAGATGTTCTGCTCGTGTTTTGTGGTTCTATATATATATTGCGAGCTTATTTGCTTCAAGCCCAATTTTGGTTCATGTTTAAATTCAATTTAGTCTCCTCGCGCTGTTCTTGCTCGAGTTTATAGTTGGCTGTGCTTGGCACCGTCCCGCCTGAGGCTTAGGCATTGGGACTTTTGGCCTTGGCATTCCTTATGAGCTTCTTTCGTTCGGCTTGTAATTGGCCTTGCTGGGCACCGTCCCGCCTAAGACTTAGGCTTTGGGACCTCTGGCCTTAATGTT
Source organism: Murraya koenigii (assembly GCA_025617385.1). Classification (NCBI taxonomy): domain Eukaryota; kingdom Viridiplantae; phylum Streptophyta; class Magnoliopsida; order Sapindales; family Rutaceae; genus Murraya; species Murraya koenigii. Next base: position 29,631,853 of record CM046812.1, read on the forward strand.
GTTTTCATGAGCTTCTGCTCGAGCCTGCAATTGGCCTCGCTGGGCACCGTCCCGCCTAAAGGCTTAGGCTTTGGGACTTCTAGCCATAGCGTTCTTCGCGAGCTTCTTCTGCTCGGGCCTACAACTGACTCTCACTAGGCACCGTCCCACCAAAGACTTAGGCTTTGGGACTTCTGGCCTTAGCGTTCATGACCTTCTTCCGCTCGGGCTCGCATTGACCTCGCTAGGCACCGTCCCGCCTAAGACTTAGGCTTTGGGACTTCGGCCATAGCATTCTTCGCGAGCTGCCTCGCCGGCCTGCATTGACCTCGCTAGGCACCGTCCCGCCTAAGACTTAGGCTTTGGGACTTCTAGCCATAGCGTTCTTCGCTAGCCGCTTCGCCGGCCCGCACTGACCTGCTAGGCACCGTCCCGCCTAAGACTTAGGCTTGGGACTTCGGCCATAGCGTTCTTTGCGGCTACTCGCTCGGCCTCGCAATTGACCTCGCTAGGCACCGTCCCGCCTAAGACTTAGGCTTTGGGACTTCGCCATAGCGTTCTTTGCGAACTGCTTGGCTTCAACTTGAATTTATATTACAATTGTTTTTCATACTTTTACACGTATTTGAGTTTTTACATATCCTCATTTTGGGAAGGAATCCTACATTAACACTCACAATACAAGAAAACTTACTAGAATTATTTCATCAGGAGTTGTGCGTTCCATGGCCTCTTGACCTCCCGCCCATCCGGATGATCTAGCCGGTATGCTCCTGGTCCTGTTAATTAAGTGACTTGATAAGGACCTTCCCAATTTGGCCCTAGTACACCTTGCCTCGGGTCCTTCGTGCTTTGGTTGACCCTTCTGAGTACCGAATCACCCGCTGGAACCGGTGAATGTGCACATTTCGATTATAATAATGAGCCACTCTCTGTTGATATTCTAGTGATCTTAGCAACGACCCCTTCTCTCTTCTCTTCCAAAGAAGTCCAGCACTGCGCACATCCGCTCGTTGTTTTACTCCTCATCAAGTGTTCCGTCCGATGCGTCCCCATTCCTATTTCAATAGGAACCATCGCTCGCGCTCCAAACGCCAAGAAGAATGGGGTCTCTCCAGTGGCCGCTTTGTGTGTGGTTCTAGAAGCCCACAAGACACCAGTGCACTCGTCCACCCAAGCTCCTTTTGCTCGCCCAGTCTGGTCTTCAAGAGGCGTTTTATGGTTTTGTTCACAGCCTCTACTTGTCCATTGGCTTGTGGTTGTGAGGGAGAGCAAAATTTCAACTCTATCCCTAAATTTCGGCAGAAGTCTCTGAATTTGCCGTTGTCAAATTGTCTCCCATTGTCTGTGACCAATGCATGAGGAATCCCATACCTACAAATCACATTCTTCTAGATGAAGTCAGTGGTTTTACCTTCCGTAATGCTGCTCAAGGCTCCCACTTCGACCCATTTGGTGAAATAATCGATTGCGACTATGGCATGGGTGGCAGACGCTTTCCCCTTTGGCAGTGGCCCGATCAAGTCAATTCCCCATTGAGCAAACGGCCACGGTGAGTTCATCACCGTAAGGTTCTCCGGAGGCTGAGTTAGGTAGTTGGCAAAACTTTGGCAACTTTTGAAACTTCTGGTCTTCTCCTGAGCATCTTGGTGCATGGGGGCCAAAAGTATCCTTGCCTCAAGGCCTTGAAAGCCAAGGACCTCGCGCCAGAATGATTTCCGCAGATTCCTTCGTGTATCTCTCGGAGGACATAATCAGCCTCCTCCTGATCTAAGCACCGCAACAAGGGGAGAGTGTACCGCCTCATATAAGACCCCGTCGACGAGAGTGTACCGGCCGCTTTGCACCTCAACTTCCTTGCTCGCTTCTTATCTACCAAGACCGTCCCTTCCTCGAGGTAAGAAACGATCGGCTCCATCCGAGTGTTGCTCGTCGATAAGCTCATCACTCGTTATCCCGCCGATGCTCGAGCAGTGTCTTCATTTCCAAAGGGATAGACTTTGGTAACTTGGGGTCCGACGTGCCGCCATGCGAGCTATCATATCACCGAAAATTCTTCCCTCGGATTTGTTCCACCTCGATAGCTCGAAACTCCCCATTACCGCTTCACCTTCCGAGATAGGCTTCCATCTTCTCCCATTCGCTCGAAGCTCTTGTCGAGGTGGTTTGTTACCACCGCGAGTCCTGCTCAAGCTTTACCTCCTCTCGCTTTTACTACCGAGGCGAGCTTCAAACCCGCTATTACACCTTCAGTACTCGGCCTGATTGTTGGTAACTTTAAATTCTAATTTCACAACGTATTACATCTCCGTCCCTTCAGGACTTAGGAGCACAACCCCGCCTCCCGCTCCCCGATTTCCACAAGATCCATCTACTCGTGACTATCCATGTGTTGGTCGAGGCCTGGAACCCAGTGGGGCTCGCCTCCGCCTCCTCATCCCTCGCGTGCACTCGACCACGAAGTCACCTAAAGATCGTGCTTTTATGGTCGTTCGGGTCGGTAATTAATGTCGAACTCGCTTAGCTCCATCGACCATTTTACCAACCTTCCGTAAGTCTCAGTGCTTGTACAAAGTTTGCCTGAGGGTCGGTTTGTTAGAACCACTCACCGAATGTGCTCGAAAATAAGGCCTCGACTTTCGGTCACGCGACTGTGGCCAAGTGCCCATTTCTCCATTAGTGGATATCGAGTCTCGCCTTCCAACAAAGCTCGCTCGTGTAATAAATAGGTATTATACCCCGACTCCTCCCTTACTGTAATCGAGCTCGCTGCCCATCGGGACACGACTAAGTATATAAACAAGACTCTCCCGCTCGAGGTGTCGACAATAACTGAGCTTTCAATAAGTATTCTTTCAACTCGCTGGAACGCCACTGCGATTCTCAAGGCCCACTTTGTCTTTCCCGCCTTTCTTCATTTCCCGAAAGAAGACTCGAGATTTATCCGTGGCTCGAGATACGAACCTGCTGAGGGATGCCAGCCACTCGGCCGACTTTGTATCTCCTCGAGGCTACTGGGGACCCTCATTTCCACCATCGCTCTTATCTTCTCTGGATTGGCCTCGATCCCTCGTGGACCGACCATGAAGCCCAAGAATTTTCCCGAACCCACTCCAAAAGCACATTTCTCCGGGTTTAGCTTCATCCCAGACTTTCTTAAGAGTGCGAAGGTCTCCTCTAAATGCCTTACATGCTCCTCCGCGTCTTTAGACTTGGTGATCATGTCATCCACATATACCTCCATCGCTCGACCGATCAATGGCTCAAGACCTTGTTCACCAGCCTCCGATACACTGCCCTCGCATTCTTCGGACCGAACGGCATGACCTCAGCAAGCAAGACAAATCTCGATTAGTGATGAGGTACTGCACTCCTCATCCGATCGGTGCATGGAATTTGGTTATATCCCGAGAATGCATCCATAAAACGAAGCAGCTCGCGGCCTCACCGTAGAATCCACTAGCTGGTCTATCTTTGGTAGCGAGAGCTATCTTTCGGCGTGCCTTGTTCACATCTCGTCAAGTCCACACACATTCTCCATTTCCCACTTGCCTTCTTCACCAAAGACCATATTCGAGATCCATTCTGGGTAGAGACCTCCCTTATGAATCCCGCTCACAGCACTTTTCCACCTCGCAGCTGATGGCTTCATATCTTCTCGGTCGACGATCTCCTTTCTCGCCTCACCGGCTTAAGCATCTCTCCAGACTGCCACCGTGACACGCCACTTCCGGGTCAATCCTGTGAATATCCTCACGCGTCCATGCGAACACATCCGCGTGTGCTCGCAGACACTCCACCAACTTTTCCTTCAACTCGCCGCTAATGCCCGAGCCGATTCGGATTTTCTTCTCGAGGTCGCCCGCCTCACCTCGACCTCCTCCAACTTCTCGACCGGCTCTTGCCTTCCATTCCTCGATTCCCCCGAGTCCAGCGAGGTTATCTCAGATTGTTTCTTTGGCCGCTACAACGTAGCAGCTCTCGCCACCTTTTGGCTGCCTTTCACGACCCCTACAGCCCCATTTACTCGATACTTTAGGGATAAGTAATGGGTGGATAGCACTCACTAGCTGATCCTCATAAACAGCCTCCCTAGAATTGCCTGGTATGAGCTGGCTTCGTCTACCACCACGAAATCCAGCATCATGTTCTTCTCAAAAGGCCTCGAGCCCATGGTCACTGCCAGCTTGATGATTCCCAGAGGTATTAGATTTTCCTCCCGAATCCTTTCAAGGAAGTGCTCGTCTGCTCGAGGCTCGCGCCTGTTATTCCCAAACCTTCGAGTGTGGACTTGAAGAGAATATCTACCTAGGTTCCCAAGTCAACCAGTATTCGGTCAACTTCCTTGTTTGCTATGTTGGCTTTTACAACTAGGGCATCCTCGTAAGGGTACAACACCCCCTCCTCGTCTTCATCCGTTCACATAATAGGCACCGCCGAACCTTGGCCTTTTGGTCATGAGGCAAGTGAACAGACTTCTCCTGCAGCTGTGTTTTTCGAGCCCTATTTGAACTTCCCCGCCATCGTGGGCCCTCCCGAGATCACCCTCGTGGACTGGTGGTTCCATGTCTATCTCAGTAAGCTCTGGCCATCTTCTTCGTGTCGCCGCTCAACCACCGGATGCCCTCCTTCAATAAACTCATCCAAGTACCGATTCCTAACCAAATCCTCCACCTGGTTTTTCAAATCACGGCACTGTGATGTGGAATGGCCATGGTCACCAGAGAAATGGCAGAACCGCCCCTTGTCCTGTTTGCCAGTTGGCTTGGCCATCGGCCGTGAGGGCTCAGCAGTCCTCGCCTTCACCCACTCAAGTATCTATTCGAGAGATACCTTCAACCTCGTGTATCGCCTGTAAGCTGGGCTCGCCTCCACCATCCAGTATCGCCCGATCCCTCGGGAAACTTCTGCTGGGGTGGCAATGGGCGATCCGCTCTGTCGCTGGTTCATCTCTGGTAAGTGGTCATGACGGGCAACCCGGTCCCTCGCTGCCTTTAAGCTTGTGTTCCTCGGCGGACCTCCTTTCTCCTTCCTCTTCGCTCCATCGACCTGCTCACTTCTCGATTGCAGCCTTCTCCTCTTCAATTACCATATCCAGTTTTACCTGCTCATATGCGTCCGAATATGAACGGATCGAAGGACTCCGCAGATTATACCATGGTCTCCCCATCCGAATCCTATCCTTCAATCCTCTCAGCGCTTGGGGATGATTAATCGCGCCAAGATCTAGGACCAATCTATGGAATCTTTTGACAAACTCCTGAGGGACTCTCCTCCTTCCGCCTTACTTCGATGACCCATCATGTCATCCTCGTGGGTCATCAGTGCCCCAAAATTGCTCCGCAAACTCCCTACACATCCTGCTCAAAGCTTAAGATGCTTCCCACTGGAGCTCACGGTACCATTCTCTTGCCCTTCCCTCAAGAGTGAGCGGAAGGCTATGCACCTCTGCACGCCGACTGCACTCGCACTCATGTCATGTCGTTAAACCGCTCTATATGCACCAGTGGGTCGCTTTTCCCTGAGACCTTCAGATCCGAGAAGCGGAAGTCACGTGGGATCGTGACACCCATGATCACCGCGGAAAGTAGGGATTCGTTATCCAGCATTATTCTCCAACCTGGGCTCTTTCCGCTTCCCGGAGGTCCTCCACAACTCAGTGCTAATCGCAGCACCTCTCCCTCCAACTCTTCTCGCGAGAGGTCTGGGTCAGATCCTGTAAGTGCTGCCAGGACCCCCTTTCCTCCATGTTTGTTTCCTCCCTCACTGCAGCATTTAATGCCCTAGGTCTCTGGAGGTGCTGCCGGGACCCCCTTTCCTCCCTCACTGTAGCATGTTTGTTTCCTCCATCTCCCACATTTTCCAGAACGGGAGCGTTCCCACGGTTGGACTCCTGGACATCATTACACGCTTTTCTCTGTCCCTCCCTGAGTTCTTGTAATAGGGAGGTCAGAGTCTCCATCTGTTTCTCCATCCGATCCATTCTTTCCTGGATCTCCCTATTTTGGGCCTCATTGGCCACTTCTCTCAAAGTTACCGATTCTTCTAGACTCACTCCCCTTCGGCTGTTTCCTCTCATCGTTGCGTTGTGTACCTTGAACGTATTTTGTGCCGATTCCCACAGACGGCGCCAAAGAATGTTGATGCAGTTTTCCCGCGTATCTTCAAACAGTGTCAAGAACCTTCTGCTCGCGGCTAACTCGAGCTTGAGCAATGCCATCTCTGTCTTTCCATGTCTCCCTCCAGAAGTCGATCAAGTTCGAACTGCAATCGAAGGTTGTTCTTTTTGTATCCCTCTTAGTTAAAGAGACCGGAAGAATGGAAAAGGTGTATTTTTGCTTTTCTTTCTGGATCAAGGGAATTCCGGAAAAATCCGAAATCGAAGTAAAGAGAAAATAAGAGTTAGAAGAACCTGTGTGAAATCTTGGAACCCCTGCAAATTGCCCATCTATTTCCTTTTATTCTCTGTTTTTCCCGCCTTTTCTCTCCGAGAGCATTCGTTCCCGCGTCAGTGGTGTCTGGGTCCCTGTGACAGCCGAGATTGGCGTAATATTCCCTGGGATGCGCTGACTGTCTCCTTAACCCTGGCTCACATGGCCGATCACTATGTCGAGCATGTGCGCAAGGAATGATGACACCGCTGGGGCATGTGCCGACCATCGGCAGCAGTACCACCACCCTCCCTGCGGGGCCCAATCGACATCAAAAGGTGTGCGGGATCTCGAGGAAACGGGTTGGACCGACCTGAGTTGGGTCCCGCGTTCCTTCTGGTCAATGGTTTGCGTAGCCTAGTTGTGCTCGAGGGCTCGACTACAACGAGCAGAAAATAGAGCTCGGGCCTCGATCGATCTTCGAGCTCCCCGTCCTTGTCCAGCCTTGGCCGGACCTGATGACCTCGAGCAGGCAAGAGAGCTCGGAGCTCGGACCGCTCTGAAGTCCTCGACCTTGACCAGCTTTGACGTCTAGTGAGATCGTCTTCGTGCCAGTGGTTGGGACTTCTGCTCGAAGGGCCTCGAGGAGACCTGCCCGATATTACCCAAACATCTTCTAAGTATTTCAGAATGTAATTTAAATTTGTTTAATTAAAAGACACATCAAAGTGAAAATTTGATTCTGATGTTGGAAATATGCCAGGTCAGATATGAGAAATTAGATTTAAACTTATAAATAGTGATTTCTTGAGTTTGGCATGATCTAGCACAGTGGAAAGCATCTATTTGGTTAATTTACAGGGAAACTTAAAGTCCGTGGGGATAAGGTAAAACCGTCTCTAGGTGTTCAGTTCGTGTAGTTTATGTAAAATATCTTATTCCCATTGGTCCTTCAAAAGACATGATGCCCATCTTGTAAAAGAGATCTCATGACATAAAAAAGAAAAGAAATTCAGTTAATGATAGTTTATCTTTACATGATGCAAGTCCCCAATTTTAGTGTAATCAATCTTCTCCCCGCTAAATTTATTCAAAGAGCAACTCCAAAAATTTTAACCGTGAGAAATATCATTAGAGGTATTTTTTTTTTTAGAATTTTGAGATATATGTCTCATATTGTTTCATAAAAAAGTATTACTTTAGTTTATAAGTAAAATATGTCTTTTTATTTAATAGGTTAGTTTTTTAGGTTGAATGTCTAGAAATCTTAGGCGAAATCTTAACCTTAGTAGTCAGAATGTAGTAGTGAAATAACTCATATGTCTCGGATAAAAGGATCAGTATCTGTGGCGGTTTCGTCTGAAATGTGATTATTGAGTTGTGTCCACATTGGCTAGTAAAAAAAAAAAAATACTTAGGTTTATAAATAATATAGGTTCATGTACACAATAGGCTATGGAGCCCTAAGTGTAAAATCTAATTATTAATTTTAATTTTAGAAAAGGATTTAGAAAGTAAGTTTTGAGATGAATTAAATGGGTTCAAAAAATGATAAAATTATTTAAATAGCTTTTTAAATTATTTATAATTTGATTTATAGGTAAGGAGGCGGATAAAACTTAAATTTTTTTTTTAGCCTCTTACCTCTCGAAATTTGAACTCAATAGATAAATAAAATAAAACTACTTAAAAATCATTGGGTTATATAGTGCCTACATAAAGAAAATAAAATCGGTGTCGAATAACCTTGTTTTAAAATTAAGTGAGTAAATCGTTGTTTCATTTAGAGTTCTGTCAGTTTTCTGTGTTTGAATATTATGGCTTTATTCTTATAACCACTTATCACAATTTCATATTTTATTTACCACAAGCTCATGACCACCAATCGTAGTATTGTATTTTACTGAGCGCAAGGCTATATCAATGTGGAATTAAAATTCAAGTTAAGTGGTAATTAAATGTGATTTTTGTTGTCTTGTTTGTCGGATTCAACTAGGAGTGCACAATTGGATTGGAAAAGACGCATATGCATTATTAATGGAATTGCACGGTTTGTACTTGCATGAGGATTCTCGTCTCAAAGTTATTCATCGAGATCTTAAAGCCAGTAATGTCTTGCTAGATCATGAGATGAACCTAAAGATATCAGACTTTGGCATGGCAAGAATCTTTGGTAGCAATCAAAATGAAGCTAATACAAACAAAGTCTTTGGAACATAGTGAGTACAATCCTGTTTTACCATACACAAGTAATGAGAATTTATCTAAAATAATGTGTTGATTGACTTTACTCCGTTGGCATTTAATTCTAACAGTGGATATGTGGCACCTGAGTATGCTATGGGAGGAGTATTTTCAGTAAAATCTGATGTTTTTAGTTTTGGAGTTCTTCTTCTGGAGATCATAAGTGGGAAAAAGAATAGCGGGTTTTATCTTTCCAAACAGGGTCAACGCCTCCTTAATTATGTATGTGATCATTTTTTTTAATTTAATCATAGCATAGCATGATTGGTAATTAAATCTACTTCTCACCTACAATTTTCAAACCTGAGATCTTGTTTCAACTTAAATGATTTTAGCACCCTTATGTATCATACTATCTTTATATCCCTTAGTCCAGAATGATTTCTCGATGATTAATTATAGGATGCCAATCTTTGTTTTAAAACATCTCAGACATGGAAATTATGGTGTAAAGGAGAAGCTCTAGAGCTGATGGATTCAGCACTCAAGCAGTCGTATGGAGGTTCCACTTTTGAAGTATATCCATATTGAATTATTATGTGTTCAGGAAGACCCCGCAGACCGACCTAACACGTCAACTGTTTTTGTTATGTTGGTAAGTGATACAGTAACACTTCCTCAACCATCCCAGCCTGCATTTTCTGTTGGCCGAATAGTTGCAAGGTCTCGTCAATTCTCTTCATTGGATTCTAAAATTATTTGCTCTGCTAATGAGGTAACTCTTTCAGATGTGTCACCTCATTGACAATTTTCTGTTATTCAAAAATTCAAAGATAGATTGCCTCGTGGACCGTAATTTGTCTTACGAAAACACATGAAGGCACTACATGCTAAAACAATTTAATCTGAGTTGTACCACTTACTGCAGTTCAGCTAGCCCTGGATGTGCTTTTCATTCATGGTCATTCATGTTCGAATAATAATAGTGTTGTGCTCAAAAGCGGCAATATTTGTTGTGATATGATACTACTTATAGACAAATACAGAATCAATACGCACCATATAGTTCACAAAATATATAGACACAGAGCTTTAATGTGGTTTGACAGAAAAATTTATGTCCATAGAAGTAAGAGAGAATAATTATTTTATTAATAATTAATAAAGAAACTTCATTTTTCAAATTCTAAATACACTCAGTACTCTCAACATTTGAAGAAAATAACATTACCAAGACAAATTCTCTCATATCTTTCAATTGTAGGTTCCTTTTGAACACCCAAGGAAACACTCTCTCAAACTCGCTAGGAAGCTCACTTGCAATGTTGTTTTTCTCTGCACTCTCTCACAAAGCTCAAATCTCTTGAACCCTCACATTTTGGGGATGCTTTATTATCTTGAATGAAGCTCTATTTATAATGTAAGGATGGCTTGAGAAATCAAACTTTACGGTGCAAAATCGGGTGAAAACAAAGATCTAACACTGATCATTTGATCTTAACAGGTGATAACAAAGCAAACAAGAATTGAAGCGAAAACAAACAAACATTAGTCCAAGAACTAAAACAACATAACACAAACACAGAACAAGGATCTTAATTTCAAAGAACAGAGTGAGCTTTCTTTTTCATATTGTTGATTATAAAGAACCCAAATTGGAAGAGTTTTACAAATTTCAAGAACCGCTATTACTCACTGCCTAACTCTCTGTAGATCGCCAGACACTAGCTTACTAAATCTGCCTAATGATCAGCATATAAACCCAGAAATGGTCAACGAAGTCAGTTGTAGCTAACAAAGTTTGTTGGCCACGGCAGCTTCTTTGGTAACAACTTTTCCCAATGGTAAAGTCTGTAAAACCTTGCAAGCAAACCCACATCTCCACCCCCCAACAGTCTGTGATTAGTCATTTACACCCTCAAAACCTTGGAAGTTTGAAAGACACTCCAACGCCAGGGAATGACATTTCCAAGAATAAATATCAATGCAAAGCCGAATGTATTCATCAACTGCACTCATGAAAAACTTCTAGAAAATTTACTAATGAACGAAGAACAAGCTTGTCAAATTTTATACATTATGATACCAAGTCACCTGATGGAATGCTGTGAAAACTCCACGAAAGTTTTTCGAAGTTATTTCTGCTACATATACAGGCACCCGTTTTGACAAAATTATCACCAAGTCAAGAGAAAGATTTAACTACATCATCAGCAGATGTGAAATGTTAGCATTTCTGAACTTACCACGTAAGTAATAATCCCAACTACAAATCCTATAAACAACCTTTCCAAATCCAGCCACAAAGCATCCTGATAATAAGAATTAAATACCAATCTCATAATCATTTCTTTTTATTAATTAGTAAATGATTTTTAAAAGTAATAAGAGTAATTGTGAGGAAAGAAAGAAAAAGACGAGAAGGAACCTTGGCAAATGCTATAGCAAGCCAGCTAGGGTGCAAAATATTTCAGAGAGCCACATTGCCTGCTTCAGAATTTTAAAAGTTAATTGAGTAAAAAGAATTGAAATTTTAGACCAGGGTTAAAAGAAAATTAATTTCTCCTGCCAAATATGTCTGCTATTTTTCGCACTTATGATTGCACTTAGCATTCCTCCAATTGTCATTATTGAACCCAAAACTGAGTGCTGAGTACAGAATGTTAAATTAGAGGTAGACAGGATTCAATTTTCTCATACATAAATAAGTAAATATAGATTTTTAATCTAGTTGCAGTAGACTATTAATATTAGGGCAATGTAAGATAATATTCAAGGTTTTTTAAATAAAATGCAGTACTGAATTTGGCTATAAAACTTTCCAATTTTGAAGTGGTTGGACCTGTGATTAGAATATCATCAATGTATTTTTGTACCAAGCTCTGGGAGCTTGTTTGAGTCTATACAATGACTTATGTAGTTTGCAGACAAAATCAAGCTTCTGCTTATCAATGAACACCTCTAGTTGGCACATAAACAACTCTTCTGTTAGTTTTCCATTAAGAAATGCATTATTTACATCAACCTGCCTTATCTTCCACTGATTCATTACTGCAAGACTCAACACAACTATTAAAGTGGCTGGTTTAATCACTGGACTAAAGGTTTCAAAGTAGTTCACACCTGCTATTTGTTGAAAACCCTAAGCAACCAGCTTAGCTTTGCATTTAGCCATACTTCCATCAGTGTTATATTTGATTCTGTACACCCATTTATTTCCAAAAACTTGATGATCAGTTCGTCTAGGTACCAAGTCCATGTACCATTGCTGATTAAAGCATTATACTCCTCCTCCATTGCTTGCAGCCATAACCTCTTGTATAGTATCTGGTTCCTTGTGAATAAGAGTAGCAGTGTTTACTTTTGGCTTAAAGCAGTTCAAGCCATTTAGTTTATCCTGTACAACAAGAGGCAAGCCAAAATTCACAGCCAGATATTGTCAATAATCCTCCACTTTTCCATACACGTACACCAGTCAATGAACCTATATATAATTCACTACCTTCTGAAAATCCTAATTTATCCAATCAACCATCGCATGTTCATTCTTACGCACCACAAAACATACACCAGATGATAACTAAAAGAATTCGTATAATAGGTAGGGTTGAAAGATGATACACTTGTTGAGAAGTAATTGAAAGTGATGGGTAAGGATCAGATTTTGAATTACTATGAAATGCAGACTCTGTTGCACATGTAAATGTTAACTCATAAAAAACAATATATTTAGCCACATAGACTTGACCTGAAGCATGTAGGCATTTGTACCTTTTTATGTAATGGACTATAACCTATAATATACATTTGCTAGAATGGTAATCAAATTTGTGTTTTTTGTAGTCCCTCAAGTAAGGATAGCATGTACAGCCAAAGCATTTGAGCATGTTATAGTCAGGCTTATATTGAAAAATCTTTTCAAATGGGGTTGAGAGTTTTAGAACATGAGATGGTAGTCTATTAATGTGATACATTGATGTATGAAATGCATCCCACTAGAATTGAAAGGGTAATTGGGCTTGAGAAAGAAAAGTTAAATGCAGTTCTGCAATATGTCTATGTTTTCTCTCCACAAACCGATTTTGGTGGTGTATGTATGGACAGGAATGCCTGAATATGATGCCTGATTGATTGAAGAAATTTGTGAAAGGTTTATATTTTCCCCCTCAATCAGATTGCAGCATTTTAATTGAAATGCTGAACTGATTTTCAACCTGTAGCTTAAAGAGTTTAAAGACTACCAATGCATTTGATTTCACTTTTAAGGGATATATCCAAGTGTATCTACTGAAATCATCAAAAAAACTTATGTAATATTGATGACCATCTCTAGAAATAATAGTTGAGATACAGGAATATGAATGAATTTAATATTTTTGAGCATATGCTACAATATTTGAGAATTAGGATGACCAAACTTTCTATGAAATAGAATAACTTTATTGACTAATAAATTAGAAGGAGATACAACAATTTGATTACAGATTTTCAAAGCTGTAATTTTATTCACAACATCGGAATTATTAATAAAATGAGAATGACAACATGAAAACATTGAAAGTGGTTGACTGGAAGACATATAAAAAAGAAAAGATGTAGGTGATGACTGAGTGTTTGAAGAAGGATTGATTAACAACCTGTACAATCCCCTCATAGCAAGTCCTTGCATCGGTATTTGCCCTTCAGTGTATCTTGTACAAAACAAACAATGCCAATAAATTCAACTGACAAGTTATTATCTGTAGTAAGTTTGGAAATGCTTAGCAGGTTCTTGGTAATGGAAGGAACTAGCAAAATATCTTTGAGTACTATAGATAAGTGCTTTGTGTGTTTGTGTCTAATATTGGAGCTTTTAAAAGTAAGAAATGCATCACCAATATGAGTTATAGTAGGACCTTGTCCGTTGCCAATGATGAGCTGATCTGATCCATTAAATTGCTCTCGGATCTGCATATTGGCCATGTTATTTGTCAGATGATGAGTAGCTCCACTATCAAGATGCCAACTTTCATCAGTTGGACCTTCATAATTTGCAACATAAGCAGCTCCAGGAGTGGATTTAAAATAATGAAATGATTGATTCATGGAATTGATATCAGATATCTAGTAATTAGAATAATCAGGAGCATATGGCTCTTCAAAAGGTGCAGCAAAGCTAGATTGTGACTCAAGATTGGCAAGATAGCTGACCTTCGACCTCTTCCTCTTCCAAAATTCCTAGGCTATGGAACATAGTTCTCATATCTATGCCAGCAAGCATCAGCAGTGTGGGCTGATTTATAACAAATTTGGCACACTGATATAGCCTCACCAGATTTGAATCAACAGATCCTTTTCAGATACTGGACTACCTGCACATGCAAGCTTATCAGTTATAATTTTCACTTTCAAGCAGTACTCTTCAACAATCATATTTTCTTTTCTAAGTACATTCAACTCATATCTAAGCAGTAAGATCTTATCTTCTGATTGAACTTCAAATTGTTTCTCAACAGATTTCGATGCCTCAAATGAATTATCACAGTTAAAATTTGAACTTAAGATACCTTCACTGATTAAGAATAAGATCCAGCCAAGGAGAGTTTGATTTTGTGATCTCCAATTGATGTAAGCTGGATTCTCAGTTTTCTGCATTGATCCATCAGAAATGATATGCTCAAGGTGGTTTCCTCTGATTGATGTGATAACTTGCTTACGCAATAACAACAAATTTGTTCGATTAAGTTTGACTGGAGTGTTGAATGAAAAGGAGATCTGAGATGTCTGATTATTAGTATTTTGATTTGAATTAGAGATTGTACTGCTTGAACTGGCCATGATTTGTCTCTAATACCCTGTAACAAAATGAAACAGAGGTGTTTGTTTGCTGAGAAATTATAAGAAAATTCTAGAGAATTTACAGATCTGAATTCTTCTTATTGATAATCATTTCTTAATCATGATTTCTGTATCTAATCAAAGAGTAACAATTGTTAAATCACAGTTGGTTTACGACAACGTGAATTCCATGCTACTAACAAACGTTAACTAACTGAGCTGAGCTGGCATCTGAGCTAGCATTGCAATGCTTTGCATCATTCTTCAACTTCAACTTCTGTTTCTTCATTTCTCCATAATGAGTTACTTTGACACTTCTTGATCCCTCTGCCAGCTCTTTTTTCTTTTAGAAAACTATATATATATAATATTAATAGTTGCCTGTGATAATAATATATTTGAGCACTCTTTGTTTTTATTCCCTTTTGTGATCATGCATGAGAATTTTTTAATCACGATAAAAAATCAAGTCTAAGGAAACAAACGACCCCCCAAGCCAAGGGTATAGTCGAGTTGGTCATCATGCTCGTTGGAGAGTCGTGAAAGCTAAAGTTCGATTTTTGGGAGTGGAAAGGGAGTTAAAAAATTATATTTGAACTTGTCCGTTCTACTTTTCTTTTAAAAAAAAAAAAACCGACCCTGCAAATATTTATAAGGGTTGTAATAATATTTATATAATTCTCACGTGTTGTAATAATATATATATATATATATATATAATTCTCACATACATCCGTAACTAACCTAAAACTGATAAGTTCTTTTCTTTTCTTAGGATTAGCTATTGAAGAATCTTCAATCACAGGAATTAATCTTGTGGTCATCATAAAAAAAAAAAAAATGAAATGCACGTCATCTCCAGTTTATAGAAAAAAAATCATCAGTGAGGTCAAAGACAGCTGATCCTACGGCTGGTATTTAGTAAAGTACATAGTCAATAGAAATTGAAGGGATACATATGTATCCAAATGTAAGATTTATTCTTGGGGTGGTCTAAGAGGTTGGATTTGGACAAAATATTTGGAAGCCGAATGACCCCAATCACCCATTTTCACCCAACTTTCATAGATTGACCAAAAAATTATTACGATTGCTTATCTTGTGACATGTAACAAAAAAATTAATCCTTCTTCCACACTAATTTGTCTCTCCATTACTTTTTTTCCGTCCCTAGATGCCTGAAATAAAGTATATGAAGAGCACCTTTTATTTTCTTCCTTTCTGTAATAATGCATTAGAATTTATTAATCACAATAAAAGTTAAGAGCTTAATTCTCTAAGGAAATAAACATATGCAGTCCGCAAATGTTTCTTTAAAAAATTCCTTGCTTCCTTCCAATAATTAAAGGATTAGTTATTGGAAAATCACTAATCACACAGGAATTAATCCTTCCTTATAATTTTGGTGAAGATCATAAAGGAAAATGAAATGCATGTCATATCAAGTTTATTTTGCATTTATTAATTATATATTTGAAATTAAGTTATGCTTAAGAGTTTTTCTATTTTGACCTTTCGGCTTTTTCCAACACTTTTACCAAATATACAGGTGAAGCGTACAAGAAATTGAGCTTAGAGATGGCAAAATCCAGATCCGGGTTAATAATTTTACATTCGAATCCGCATCCAGATCCAGAAAAATATATGGGGATCCGGATGCGGGTAATATCTGCACGGATTACTGATGGATATCTCGGATCCGCAAATATTAAATTTTAATAATTTAAAATATAATTTAAAATTTTAAAATTTTATATAATGATATCAAATAAAATACAATCATAAATTTATAATTAATAATTTAACATGAAGAACATACAATAACATCATAAATTCACAATTGAAATTATTACAACATAAATTAAACATAAAAATAATATAAATTCAACAATTTATCTAATAATACCAAATAAAATCTAATCATAAATTCATAACTCAATAATTAACAATTCAACATGAATAACATCCAATAACATCTTACATCATAATCCATAATTAAAGATACCACAATATGAATTAAACATAAAAAATAATATAAATTCACAATTTAATTAATAACATCAAATAAAATCTAATTATAAATTTATAATTCAATAATTAATAATTCAACAATTAACAATTCAACATGCATAACATACAATAATATCATAAGTTCACACTTTTAGACTTTTTAGCTTATATATATATATATATATATTATATTGAAATTTAAGTAAATTAATAATTAAATAAAAAATGCGGATCCGGATATCCGCATTTCCGGATGCAAGTGCATCCGGATCCGGATCCGGGCCGGATCTGAATCTTTTTGCCATCCCTAATTGAGCCCACCTAAAATTTCATAATTGATGTGACAATGCGCCTAATATTTAATAAATTGTGTTCTGCATTTTGGATTAGTTAATATTTCCAAATTTAGCTTGTGGTGCACAACTTTATTTTAAAACAAGCTAGATTAATTATGATCCCATTAAAAAAAAGATTTAATTTGATATATAAAGTCATGCATTTAATCTATAGGAAGAATACTATACATTATAATATTTTAAATAACTATTTTAAATGTTGTGGCATTCATCAATTAGTTGGTAAAATTAAAGTGAATTAATTATATTATTTTACTATCTAATTAATGAATATCACATCATTTATGAGGATTATTTGAGATAAAAATTTTAAAATATATAACATTATTCAATCTATAATAATGTTCGGTAAAGAATTTCACCAATAAAGAATTGGATTCTAATAAATGGGGCAAATCACGATTCCAGTTTATGGAAATTAAAGGGATCCATACCCACATCCGTAATATGTGTTGGTGGTTGGCCCAAGGGGCAAGAGGTTGGATTTTGGACAAAATATTTAGAAGCCCAATGACCTAATTGCCCATTTTGACCCAACAAATATTTCATAGATTGACCAAAAAAAAAATTATTACCATTGCTTATTATGTGACATGTAACAATTGTGTAAGATGGATTGAGCAACATACTAAAAGAAGGGACATTATTTTAAATGTCAAAAGTTGTACTGTCTTGGGAATAAAAGCACGTGAAATGATGAATCAGTCACTTTACTAATGGAGGAAAGCAACTCCATTATTTGAAATTGTTGTGAAAGAAATAAAAATAGGAGAGGGAACCTTGGCCAGTGTTATGGCAAGTCAACTACTGTTACAGACTGTCCTGTTGGAGCCTAAAAATGACCTAAGGTCATGAGCTAAGATATGTTAGTTTGATCTAATTCTGGAATGTTTTACAATTCTCTAGCACATTGACAGTTTTGTATATTTTCTAAAATTCTTTAGATTTTGAGCATATGTACATAAAATTTTTAGAACTTGGCAAGTCTCTCTATAAATATAGGTTGACATTAGGCATTTGAGTACCAAGTACTTGAACAAGCATCTCAAGTATTCTTGTAAGCTATCTTGTAAGCATTCCTTCGAATATTTCAATCTTCTACATTTGGCTCATTTGCTCTCTTGCTCTTTTCTCTTTAGCACTTTTGGAAACCTCTTGGCTTAGCTATTAAGAAGTTCAAAGACTTACTTAACAAATTTCGACAAGAGTTATATAAATGCCATATGGGTTTGTTACGCAAAACATTCATCCCATGACACTACGGTGCAAAATAATTCAAAGCCCCACATTACACGTTTCAGGATTTTACAAGTTAATTGAAAATTTAAATTTTAAACTAGGATTAAGAGAAACTCACCTTTCTCGCACCAAAAATATCTGTTATTTTTTCACTTAGGATTGCGTATTCCTCTAATTGTCATTGAATAAAAAACTGAGTGCCGCAGCTGAATGCTATTCAATATATATTTAATGAATCCACATTTACAATTATGACTCAATTACAAAGATATAAGAAGATAAGATTCAATGTACAACTAATTTTTTGTCATTGAACCGACAAAAGTAAAATTTTAAAAACTCAACTAAATTAAATTGGTAATAATAAATTGTTGGCGATTAAGTGTCCATAAGAAAAAAATAAAAGGTAAAAAATGTTTTCACAATTTTTCTTTTATCGAGTAGTGAGTAATAAAGGAAAGACACTTAAAAACTAGTTAGAATAAGCTTGGCCAAATTATGTTTGATTTATACAATTTTATTACATACAAGTTAGTGCATGTAAATTTTAGACTTGAACATGGTCTAGTTATAATACAATGTCAAATTAGAGATAGCACGGTCTAGCCCAACTGTAGGTTCGCCACTGCAAGTGAGAATTTACTAAAGTTAAAACATCATTTTGATGATACTATATCCGTGTGTGTTTTGTGTCTGAAAAATTATATTGTCAAATTACAGATGGGAATTATTTGATAATTGCCTAAAGTAAAACTATCAGTATGCCATTGAAATGTCCAATATGATAACATTGCCAGCCACTGCCTGGTTCTTTTTAATATTTCTGTTGCTTTATAAAGGGACCAAGTTTTTTTTTATTTTACGAAGCTCAGCCACTGCACTCATGGTAACATAACCGTTGATGCACAAGTTGGTAGCTCTATGCCTTTGGGGCTTAAACTAATTAAACCTTGTTAATCACTATTTTCACTTTTACTTTTAGCATAATACCCAAAATGAAAGGGAAATTGTCATTATTAGCCTTTTAAATTTAAAGATTTTCATTTTTAACCTTTCTAACTTTTTCTTATCATAATTAACTAAATATTGGCTGTATGGACAAAAAATTCTTATTATATTTTTCTTAATTTCAAAAATATCATCTATTTTGTTTTTTCTTGTTATGGCAAATTTCTCCTATAGTCCTTAGGTTTTTATAATTTTGTGCATTTCTATTTATTCTTCTATTATTTCTACATCTTCGTCCTATTTTTTCTAAAATTTTTACCAGTTCTTTATAAAAATATATTTTTTGTTCAAGATCATAAAATCTATAAATTCTAATTCTTCATAACTTTCTTGTCCTATATTTATTAAATTTCTTTTTTCTTATTCTAAACTTATAATTTCTTGATTTAAATGTTCTATATAAAGATTAACTTTATTTTCTCAACTAAAAATCATTCTTTTTATTATATGACATATTAATCTAATCATATTCCAAGCTTCAAATTCTGGGTCTAGATTATTATTCATAATGTTTCTGTTTTATACCAGTATATTAAAATCTTAATTAATTCATCTATAAACTTTCATTCTTTTATTTAATATAATCTCATCACTATTTGTATTTATATTAAATCTTTCTATTTGTTCTTGTATTAAGTCTAATTCAATATTTCTTATATGATTCTTACTTTCTTTTATTTCTTTAACTAATTTTCTCATTTCATCTTTGTCCTCTATTTTTAGAGTACATATTGCATCTACTATATTAGTTATTGGATTCATTTTCTCATTATTTGTTGTAGATAAACTTATTTTACTAATTTTGTAATAATTTTATTTACTTTTATAAATCAATCAATCTAATTTTTATTATCATTATATTCTTAAATTCTTATTTTTCTTTAATTTTTCTGATTGCTTAATTTTCTTATAATCTTTATTAGTATTATATGGCTCTATTGGTTTTTTTTGACCTTATTGGCAATTCTCTTGATATTATTGGCTCTGATACCATTTGGCTTGGGGGGTCCAAAGACTAATCTAATTAATCAAAAAATCTAGTCAATAAAAATTATTTGATCAAACAGGGACTATTATTATTTAAAGATTAAGTACATGACTTGGATAAATACAAAAGAAACTATGTATTTACAAAGGAACTTTATATGTAGAATTAATCTTGATTGGTGGTAAAAGCTGCATCGTGCTCAACCATCATTATCACTATCTATTTGATCCCATACTTCAATCTGTTGTTCTAATTGTATATTAGTTTATAATATTTCAAGTTCTTGATTTAATTGTATCATATATATTTCTTTCTGTAAATTATCTGTTTCAATTCTAACTCTTTAGGTAATCCTATATTTCTTATTGCTAATAAAGCTTCTTTGGATACTAAATTATCTTTAGAAAATAGATATGATTTATATTTCCATGTTCCACAATTAAATCCTATAATTAAGGTTTTATGATTGTATATAATTTTCATTTTATCATTTATCCAAATTGTTTTATCTACTCCTGTTTCTTTGCATATATTATTATGAAATGTTTCCATGTAAAAACTATATGTCCAAGAGCTCTTCCTCTTCCCATCAAACAATAACATCTTTAATAAATCTTTACCACCAAATGATAAGAATTTGGAATTATTACCTGCTGCCTTGATGACCTCGTCCTTAAATCCCTCAACATGCCTTCACCCTTGGCTAAAACGGGAAAACTGGACAGTCTACGACTTCACTGTATCCTTTGGTGTTTTGAATTTCCTTATATCCAATAGTAGATATAGGTTTCCTCTTTCTTTCTTATGGGGTTATTAGGTTTATTGATATGATATGTTTTTGAGTCGAGTTAGGAGAAAAGATTTTTATTTTTGCATTGAGATTGCTCAGAGAATGTTTTCCTAAATACCTTTTCCGCTAGAAATTATTATATGTATCAAGTGATTCAACAATTGGATTGTTGGAGTTATCGTATTATTAGTTTAGGATTTATCTTTTTAACCACAGGGATTCTTTCAGGAGCAGTATGGGCTAATGAGGCGTAGGGGTCTTATTGGAATTGGGATCCAAAAGAAACTTGGGCATTTGTTACTTGGACGATATTCAAGATTTATTTATATACTTGAACAAATACAAAATGGGAAGGCATAAATTCCACAATTGTGGCTTCTATGGGCTTTTTTCTAATTTGGATATGCTATTTCGGAGTCAGTCTATTAGGAATAGGGTTACATAGTTATGGTTCATTTAATTAACATCTATTTGAATTGAAAATGAAGAAAGGGTTTCATGAATACAAACATAGACAGCGCGGTTGGATGAAGATGATCGGATATGATCCTCTCGATATGATTTATTTCATTATATAGTAGTTACATTATTGACTGTCATTTTTTCCCTTTTACATATATATGGATGAGGAAAAAAGATGATAACTCTTTATCTTTTCCCTTTACAAGTGTATGGTTGAGGAAAAGATAAGCACAACTAAAGTCCGGCATATTTACATGGGCTGAATTAATAGCCGACAACTTTATGTGGTGGCCTTACAAAGTCAAAAGTTTTATACTACATTATTACAAACGAGAAATTTATAAAGTTTGTATTTTTTATTTCTGCCGGCACAAGTGACAAAACTTCTTTTTACTTTATTTCCATCAATTGACATGCTTGTTGCAACGTGGCCGCACTTGATGGAAATCTCATGGTTGTGATTTCGTGTACGAAATCTAGCAGTATCTCTGATGGTGATTTTCCACCTTCTACTGTCAAAAGAATGTAATTATTAAATTTTATTATTGTCTTGTATTTTCTGTTGTACAGGTCTTTGGCTATGCTCCAGATTGCTTTTATTCCATGAACTCTTCTTATTCTTATCCATGCTTTATTGAACTGTAGAGCTGCTGTGTATTCTGTTCCCACTTCGAGCTGAAAATTTCTGATAACATGTCCTATTGTAATCATGTAGAAGGCTTAGTATTATATGTTGTTAGTGTATTCAGGACTGATGGTATAGAATTTGAGGTATATTTGTCTTTTTTTAGTAAATTTAGAGACTTCTTTTATAAGGAATTCATCAAAACTGGCTAGCTCATTTAGGTTTATAAAAGGGTATATCATATCAAGAAATCCATACCTTGTTATTTTTCCAACAATGATTGGATCTGCATCTTTTATGGATATCATTCTGGGATATACATTCTTCCCTGGAGATTTATGGACAGTATTTTTATGAGAAAAAATGGAATAAATTTAAGTGGTTACCTGTTTATAGTCTTTTACTTTTGGATTTAAAGGGAGATTATCGTCTTCTGAGACAAAAGAGTTTATGCTGACAGTTCTTTTATTTTCTTCACCTATTGCACAGATGGTTATGGTTTATTTTTAAGAACTATTGGATCACTGATAGGATCCAAGTTTATTGGATCGTTGATAGAATCCTTGTTTATTGGATCTCTGATAGGATCCTGTGGAACGGGTCCACTGCTGCTTCCAGCATTTATTGGATTTGTTTGCAGTTTATTGATCAGACTATTCCAAGAGGATATTAGCCTGTCTACTCCGTTATTATAAGCTTCAGTAGCATCAGCTTTCAGCTAATTTATTTCATCATCTATTTTGGAGATTTCTTCCTCTATTGTTTATTATTCTTCGGCAAATTCTATATTTCTTGACAAGAAATCTGCAAGATAATTATCGGAACATTTAATATAATTAACTTTAAAAGTATATAAAGATAAGAATACTTACCATCTATGGATTCTTCGATATTGAGGTTCATTTAGCAATTTATTAAATATCAATGATCTAACTTGAGTATTATCAGTTTCTACTATAAATTCCTTAGCAATAAAAAATAATGAAAATTTTTTATTTTCTTTTAATATTTCTAATAATTCTTTTTCATGTGTTGTATAATTCTGTTCTGCTGAATTTAGTGTTCCAATAGTATATCTACATATTTCATTTAAATCAGTTTTTAAAATTACTGCTCAATATAAATTACTGTCATCTATTTGTAAAATTAAATTATCTGTTGGTTTTGGTAATCTTAATTTAGGTAAATTTTTACATTCTTCTTTTAGTTGTTTAACTGTATTTGTATGTTTCTCTTTCCATTCTTGAAGATTATTTTTCTTTAATAACTTTTGTAAGAGATTTCTTTTCTTAACTAAATTATTTATGAATCCTTCTGCATAATTTAAGCAACCTAAAAATTTTTGTATTTGCTTTTTATTTTCTATTTTGTCAAGAAATATGTTTTATTTTTTCATTTATATGGGATTGTAATTTTATTCCTGTATTATTAAATATCATTCCTAAAAATTCTATTTCATTTTGACATATCCTAGCTTTTTTCTCACTTAGTACAATTCCTTTTTCTTTACATATTTGTGCAAAGTCTTTTAGATGTTCAATATGTTCTTTATATGTTTTTGTGCTTATTAAAATATTATCTACATAAACTATTAAATATGTTTTATTTCTTAATAAATCATCCATTCTTCTTTGGTATATTTGTGGTGCATTTTTTAGTCCAAATGGCATTACTAACCATTCGTAATGTCTTTAAGGTGTACTGAAGGCTGTATATTTTATACTATCTTCTTCCATTTTTATTTGCCAGAATCATGATTTACAATCAAATTTAGAATAATATGTATTTCTTTTTACTAAATTAATTAGAACTTCTTTCTTTGGTAAGAAATATCCATTAAATTTCGTATATTTTTTTAATTCTTTATAATTTATGATCATTCTAGTTTTTCCTCTTACTTGTTCACTATGTTTCATAACCATAAAGGCTGAACTTGAATGAGGACTAAAGGTTTGTTTTATTAAATTTAAACCTAATAATTCTTTAAGCTGTATCTTAAATTCTGTTATATCTTTCTGAGTATATACCATTGGTCTTACTCTAATGGTTACTGGTTCTATTAATTCTATTTTAGCTCTCAAATTTTTAGGGTTCCATGAGGGTAAAGGGTTTTCATGATATACTTCTTGTAATTGTTTCTTAATTTCATTTATAGTTATCAAATTATTCTGTAATTATTGTTTATAAAAAAAGATCTTATAATTATAATAACTACGTTCAGCTACAACTCTGTATGGTTTAAAAATACGAGATAATCTGAGAATATGACCACAAGATATTTTACGATTTATATTATATAAAGTTTTTTGGTAATTTTGAAATTGACTAAGGAAATCATTTCCTAAGAATAAATCTTGTTTTAAGGTGTTATATTGGATAATATATTTTAATAGAATTATTTTATTACCAAGAATAATGAGAACTTGAGGTTTATAATATAGTAAAGGTGCTTGGATATTGGTTATTCCTATAACTTTTATTCCAGAACCTGAGAATTTATTCCATGCTTTTAGTAAAAATGATTTATCTAATATAATTTCACTTCCTGTGTCTATTATTACACATATAGTTATATTAGTGTCAGGAAAAGTTAGTTCTATATAAGTACCTAAAGGAAACTTTATAGTATTCATTTATTCGTCTTTCCACATTACTATTATAGGGCAAAGTTCTGTTGTTTCACTATCTATTTTTATATATATACCTTCATAAGTAATATTATAATTTATATGTTTTAAGAAACTCATTCTTAATATTATATCATATATTTTATTTTGAGCAAATCCTGAGTCTATAAAATATGATATTCTAAATAGTAATCTTCCTATATATGTTGGGACAGTTACTTCTTTTGTACAGATTCTTATATTTCCATTAAAGTCTTTATATTTATATTCATTAGTTGTTATATGTTCTGTTAATCCTTTATTTTTTAGTATATTTAAGTGGTTATGGCTTGAACCTGTATCTATTAATATTTTTGGATCTTCTATGAATTCTATTCCATTAAAATATTTTCCCATTATAACTAGACTTCCATTTGACGTGTTATCAAGTATTATTATTTCTTTGTATACACTATAATCTAGTTGTTTTCCTTTATTTTTAGTTCTTTTAATAAGTTGTTTGTTACCAAATTGAATTGGTACCATTTGGTTCCTATTATCTTCTTCTAAAACAGGTTTATTATCTTTTATATCTAAATTATATGTTATTGTTAAGTTAGGGATTTGTAATATTGGCTCTATACTTTGTCCTAAATCTTGGAATTCTTTTCCTACTTTTTATATATAGTTTATGACTATATATTTCTCTATAATTGCTATTACAGAAAGAATATAAAGCAAAAAAATATATATATCATAATTTTATTTCTAAGTGTCATTATATCTTTCTTTTTTTAACTCAAAATGTAAACTTAAGGTATCATTTATGTTTTTGGCTTTTATATGGACACAATATCTTGGGTAATATTTAAATAGGAAATTTTTATAATATCAATTTCCTTCTATGATTCCTAAATGTGCTAATTCAGGATCTATTAGTCTTTGATCATATAAACTAAGTATTATAGGTAAATTTATTCATTCCCTAAATAATGATTTTACTAATATTTGTATTCCAGCTACGTATACATATTGTATCTTATCTCTAGTTTTATCACTTTTAATTTTATTTAAAGTGACTTCTATTCCTCTAGAGTTTAATAAACTTAATTTAATATTTCCTCTACTTTGTGTTATATCTATAGTTTTTTCCTGTTCTTGATATTCATGAATGACTATATTCTTTCTCTTAAAGAATTGTTGTATATTTCTTAAAATCGTATTATCTGGATTTCTCAAATTTAAAGATATTCTTTTAATTTTTTTCTGATTTAATTGTACTATCAATTGATATTCATCTCTATTTTCTTGTTATTCTATCTCTTGTTCTATTTCTATGTTTTCTATATTTTCTATTTCAGAATTCTGATTCTAATTCATCTGAATCTATGGTTTCTAAAGAACTTGTATTTATTGATTCTGTATCACTATAACTTTCATATATTTTAATATTAAAACAATTTATTGTTTCATTATCAGATAGTAATTCTAAATCTGATTTTATTCCATGATATTCTATTTAAGCTATTTTGACTTTTTTCTATTTACATTCAAGGCTTATATGTCATTTTTGTCCACAATTCCAACATTTACATTCTTTAGGGTCTTTTTTTAATTTCTTTATTATGTTTTCTTTTATAATATCTTCTATGAGGTTTTCTTTTAAATACTTTGATTTTCCAATATTTTATTTAGTACTTTTTATATCTTCTTTTGTTCTTATATTTACTTTTATATCATTGTTTATGTTTTTTATAATATGGTTTGCATTATCATTGATTAGATGCATCTACTTTATCACAACAAATCACCATTACATTTTTTGCCTTTTTATATAATTGTCTTTCTATACATATATCATTTAATTTTCTTATTACAAATTCTATTCTGCATCCTAAAGTATTTGGCATTAATTTTCCTGATTCTGTTAGTATGTATGAATTCCATTTTTTTATGAAGTAAGTATTTTCTGGTGGTGGTAATTTATTTATATACATATCATAATAAATTCTCTGATCATCATTACTATAAAATTATTTATAATAATATTTCTGAAATTCACATATGTAATTTTTTATATTGCATAAATTACATATTTGAATGTTCATTAAATGTTGTCTTGCTAAGAGTTTTTCCTTCTTTTTTTTCCTTTTGCTTGAAATCTTCCTAATTTTCTCCTAAAAATTCATCTCTTATATAATTTTTAAATTTATCTAATCCTTCACTAATTCCTTTTCTAAATTCTTGTTTAGTTGCTAGTCTTATTAAAGATTTTGTTTCTTTAGTTATTCCATCCCACCAATTTTTTACATTGCCAGTAAAACTCATTATTAATAAATCAATCCATATATCAAATTTCTCTTCTGTATTTTTTTTGTTTTCCAATTATCATTTGATTTATTAAATATAAATATTATTTTCATATCATTTGACCAACTTGTTAATGTTTTACTAAGGTCTTTTATACAGTCTATATCTAGTTTATTTCCAATAGGCTTAATGGGTTCATTTTCAGTTTTGTATTCTAGTATATATTCTTCTAGATACATTTTATAATAAGGTTTTTTGGATAATAATATTTGATGTTGTGTTCTTATCTTTTTATTACTATAAGGGATTTCAGAAGTTTCAGTTTTTATACTTGGTTCAGTAGGTGGTGCTACAACATTCATATTTGCATCAAATCCTAATGTTTCTATGTCTAAATCTTCTAATGATAATTTATCAAATTTTTCTTCTAAATTATCCATTATTCACTATCACTTGATTCTTTAGGTTCATCAATTTTAATCCCTTTTTGTTTTGTATCAGTTTTTTCTTTTGATTTATTTGTTGATGTTTTTATTGTTTCTTCCAATTGCCTTTGATATTCTTTTTCTCTTCTTAATATTTCTGGCATGACAGTTGTTCTTATTCTTTCATCAAATGATCATTTGACTACTTCTCCAAATTATATTTTTTCTTTGTGTCTTATAGATTCTTTTAATTCTCTTTGTGCTTCTAGAATTGTTGGTTTCTTTTCTAATTTATTTTTTATTTTAAAGACCTCTATTTTAAGAAGTTTTATTTTTTCTACTATAATCTTTATATGTCCTATCATTTGTTTATTTAATTCGTTAATTTCTGTAATATTTTTATTCATTTTGTCTAATAATAATTTTTATAGACTTCATTGATATTTTTCTTTAGCTTTCAATTTTCACTGAGAAGGGTATTTTTGATATTTTAATATTTTTTTGTTATTTTTTAAAGAAATAAATTTAAAGAGTTATTTTTGAAATAGATAAAATTTTTATGGTTATTTATGTAGATTTCCCACAATGAAAGATATTATAGGCCTAGGAATAGGATATAAATCATTTTCAGCCCGGCAAGCTCCTATTACTTGAGACTTTTTACAAAACATTAGGACTATCATTTGGTTGAAAAATGAAGTATTATTGACCAATTGATTGAAAGCGAAATAAATATATTTGTACACATTAATTCAATTTGATTATCTGGTGAAATGCCAACGAAACAGCAGCTAGGCTGTCAGGCAAATGCAGTTTCCAAATAAATACATTTGTGCTGTTGTTTCAGTTGAAATTAGCATCGTCAGCAGTGGATATATGGCTCTATTAGATTCAGATATTTAATTAATATGAAAGAAAAAGTGAAAAAAATTTTAGTGAATCATAAATGCGACCGTTGTATTTTCATCCACTTAGAAGTGTTTGATAATTGCAACGTGGCTAGCAATTTTAAAGCTTGCTGACTTGTATAAACGGTCTAAATCTGTATCTAGTTTCACCTTTGAATAATATTTTTTTCACTTCTACTATTAGTGATGACTCAATAGATATTAATTTGGAAATTTTGATTGATTCTAGAAGGGCCGCAAGGTTTGATTTGTTAAAGGAGACAACTGAAAATTAGTGATGACTCAATAGATATTTCAACATAAACACTGTTAAAAGTTTTTTTTTTTTTGTTACAGTAATAAATGACTTATGCTTAACTACGGATTAGTGATTCTTTATATATGTTTGTATATTTACACAAGGACATGCTCCGTTTCCTCAGCTGCATCTCAACTGCTGTTTGAATTTATTCATCTCTTTTTCGCATGTGCTTTGGAATCGCCTGTATTATATTCAAGAAGTTGTTTTATGAGAAAAATATGTAATAATTGGCTGCTGTGTTTTTTGTTTCTCTATTCTATTTTACCTTTGACTGAGTAATGGATAATTTCTTGTTGCAGTAATGGATGACTAACTATTTGAGAAAGAAGAAATTGGCTACACTGTAATGGATCAAGTAGTGACCACTGCTAGCACTAACCCATCTGCTGGACATGATGGAACAATAAGGTATAATTGAGGGAGAAGGCGTGTTGAGGGAATGAAGGACGAGGTCATATTAGGCAGAAGGTTACTCCGCCGGTGTATAGGAAAATCCTTTTATACAATAAAGGATAGAGGTAATAATTCCGAATTCTTATCTTTTTGGTAGTAAGAGGTTTAAAAAGATGTTAATGTTTGATAGGAAGAGAAGGAAATCTTGTAAATATTGTAATATGGAAAAATATCATGAAACCTTATTAAAGGAATTTGGAATAACTGCAGCAAGAGATGGTAGGTTCATGTTCATCCTAAGCTTTCAAATTACAATGACTTGGCTAGAAGAAAGTAAAATGAAGATAGCAATATTTTCTATTCATTTCTTCCCACAATTGATATCAACACATCCCTGTTGCACTGTTTCTATACCATCTTCTGGTATAGACTAGCATACTATTTGTAAAAAGAAACATTGAATACAATATTATATCGAACTCATTACTAGTTTGTTTAACAAAACAAGTACTATAATTAGGTTGTTAATGATGAATTCAAGAGTGTTTCATTATTTGTAGATCATGATGAGTATATAAAATTTGTAAGTTTATCTAGAACATTAATTCATGATGAATTTCATATGTTTCATCATGTTATTTAAGTTTATCCTTTTTTAATTATTAAAAAAATTATTTTTTTGCAGTAATTTTTTATTATTTAATTTTCGGAGCTATGGATGGAATAGTATTCATGTCATAAACCATGACAAAAGTACTTTTAATGAAAGCACTTTTGTAGAAAGCATTATAAACCATCATAACATGTTAAGTAATCAGGTCAACGAGAATGAAACATAACAACGTAAACAAGTTATTGGTTTTTAAATTGTTAAATGTATTGTGGTTTTTTAAAATTATATTCAATAATAAATATTAAAAATTCAAAACAAAAGGTAAAATTATCCAAAAGAAAAAAAAAATTATTTACCGAACATAGCCTTATAAGTTTTACTTTTACTTACGTCCGGATCGATACATGTCGTGTAGCTCTTCCAAATTTCCTCAAACGTTTTCTAGGAGCGCACGGAAACTTAAGTCGCTGCTTGACTTAGTTTATTGACTTTTGAATATTTGAGTAATCTTTTCACCTTCATCCTCGTGTTAACATTTCTTATCTGATAATTACAGCCAGGAACACGAGAGAAACAAAACAAAACAACAGTAGCGAAAAGAAAAAGGGAAAGAACTGATGATAAAATCAAATTAATCAATTAATCTTCCCCAAGATGAATATTGTCCTTGTGTTTCCCTTCGTGCTAAGCTTTCTAATCAGCCTATCAAGGGCATATGATGACCCTACTTACAATTATCATATTTGCAGCAACAAAGTAAATTTCACCAGAAACAGCACTTATCAATCCAACCTTAATCTCCTCCTCACTACTCTTCGCTCTAACGCTGCACACGGCAGCAGTGACAAATTCTCCAAAGGATTTTACAACGCTACCTTTGGCCAAGACCTGGACAAGGTCTACGGTCTCTTTCTCTGCCGTGGTGATGTCAGTACAGAAACCTGCAAGGATTGTGTCAATTTTGCTACCTCAGATATAACTCGACGCTGTCCCGTGCAAAAGGAAACAATAATATGGTTCGACCAGTGCTTTTTACGTTATTCGAACATTTCTTTCTTTTCTACCGTGGACACCAAGCCCGCTGTTTACATGTGGAATACACAAAATTCTACAGGTCGCCGGTTATTTGACCAACAAGTGTGGAATTTGATGAACGAAGCTTTAAATTACGCTCTAAGTAATCCCAAAATGTTTGGAACAGCAAAGAAAAATTATGCAAGCTTTCAAACGCTATACAGCCTCGTTCAGTGCACGCAGGACCTGTCAACAGATGACTGTTTTAGTTGTCTTCGAGATGCTATCTCAAAATTGGCTGAATGTTGCAGCGTTAAGCAAGGAGGTAGAGTGCTGTATCCAAGTTGTAACATCCGGTATGAGCTGTACCCATTTTATAATAATGCGTTGATCGCGCCACCGGCACAGATACCCTCGCCTGAGCTTTTGTCTCCCACATCTCCTGGTTCTGCAACAAGCTCCAAAGGTAAACTAATTTCGAATTTCATGCTTAACTTTAGAATTTAACATCAAATTTGATAGCCACCCTTTAGGTTCATTTAGTTAAAATTATTCGAACTTTTTGGCAACAATGTAATACATTCCCACATTAAACCTCTGGTTTTCACTGCAAAATACCTACAGAACTCGTTATGTCCTTGATAAAACAACAATTTGCACAAAGAAAATATTATATGACCCAGTTAATTGATTGATTTATTTATTTTTTGTTTATTTTTATTAATTTGTATAAAACAATTTTCACATGTGTTTTGTGTCTATAACATTACTTATTTTATTTACTTCAAAAGAAGAAAATAAAATAAAATAATATATATTGTTTTGGAATCTCGTAGGCAAAGCAACGAAAACAACATGGATTGCAATTGGCACAACTATATCAACCATTTCTGTATTCATATTGTTTGTTTCTTTCGTCTGGTACAGGAAGAGAAGAAACAAAGGTAATAATGAATTTCTTTCGCCACTTCAAACGTTGTTTCAATTTTTCACAAATACTAGAAAAATTTTTTGTGTTTTTCACCCCTCAATTCCTCTAATCTCTTCAAAATAATAATGTTAAGAGAAAGTGATCTAAACTCTCTTACTGTTTATTGATCGAATTCATTTCACCACCATTAAAAAAGTGTAAAAATTTTTTATTACTTTTTTTGTGTTTTTCAATATTTTACCCATAGCAATTTTTATTGAACAAAGTTGGATGTTATAATATCAGTGATAAAACAGTAATAGACAAAACATTTTGATAGCTGATTTTTTTTTTAATGCCAGAGGGGGTGTTGATTAATTTTAAAGCAAAGAAAAATGATTAATTAATTTACTAAAACAACAAGGAATTTTGATCAAATTTCACGAAATGAATAATTCCTACGGTTCAGATTTCAACTGCGTTCCAAAAATAATATGATATTATCGGAAAATTATATGTACGGCACAGAAAATGAAACATTTAATTTTTGTCTATTTTTTTTCCCTAAAAAGAAAGTAGTGTGTCTTGCAGAGAAGAAAGCAGTAAATCAACAAGAACTTTATACGAGAGAAGGTAGAACTGGGGATGACTACTCATATGATATTTTTGGAGGAGACACGCAAGGGGAGTCTCATGAAGAGTTCCCCATCTTCCGATTAGGTCTAGTACTCGAGGCTACGCAACATTTCTCTAATGAACATAAGCTTGGAGAAGGTGGTTTCGGCCCTGTGTACAAGGTAGTTATTGGCTTTAATTTATGTAAGCAATTTAAGGCCACTAATGCCACGATTGTCAGAGTGTCTCCTAGCCCAAGGCCCTGTGGCTAATTTCCGTGTTATTATCCTTCTATCGGCTTAGTTTTGGCTTTGTTGGTGGTTTATTAACCCAAGGCACCCTCCACTTAACAACTGATTTTGAAATCTGAGAATACCTTGTGAGTTCATAACAATTGGTTGTCAGAGCAGGTGCTTCGAGTTGTGAAAAAATCTTCTCTATTCTCCGTGCATGCAACCCTTCTATTACATTCTTGTTATGTGTGTGTGTATTTCACAAACAATCATGAACATGTACATTGATATTGATCAAATGTAAATTTTGATATGGAAAGGATTGATCAAATGTAACTCGAACAGGGGATTTAGATTTTTGTTTTGTTTTATACATGCTAACAATAGAAATTTGTGTCCAGGGTATATTAGCGGATGGGAAGGAAATTGCAGTAAAGAGGCTCTCAAGATCATCCGGCCAAGGGCTGCAAGAATTCAAGAATGAGGTTACTTTAATCGCCAAATTACAACACAAAAATCTTGTGAGATTATGGGGATGCTGTTTAGATAGAAATGAACTGCTGCTCATCTATGAATATATGCCCAACAAAAGCCTTGATTTCCTCCTTTTTGGTTTGCCTCTCAAAACTTTCTAACTCTAGTTCAGCCTTGGTTACATTTAATTTCCCTTGCTCCTGGTAACTAAGTTCTGGAAATAAAACAGATACGTGATGTTAGGTTCACGTACTTTGCCGCTAGGCAAAAAGCTTAAATTAATAGACTTTAGTGCAACCATATTTCCTTTCTAGATTTCTAACTTGGGAGTAGGATTTTAAGTCGTACTAAGCCTTTCAATTACATGCATGTTCTTATCATTTGCTCTCTTTGCAGGACATAACTACCAAGCACCAGTAATGAATTTGGATCTAATGCTAATCTAATATGTGTTGAGTTTTAAAAGATTTTATGTCAGGTTTGCATTTATAATAGTATATGATATAAATAATTATTTATTTAGTCATATCTCGTAGATAATTATCGATCAGTCTTTGAATTTTGCTCAACATAAAATCAAATCAATCAACATGAAATCAAAATTCCACGAATCAACAACTTTTTCTATTTCTTTCTCCTCTTAGAAACAAAGCTTGACAAAATAAGTACTCAAGTGCATATTGTGATATTTTTTTGGTTTTCAGATTCAACTAGGGGTGCACAATTGGACTGGAAAAGACGCATAAGCATCATTAATGGAATTGCTCGAGGTCTTTTGTATTTGCACGAGGATTCTCGACTCAGAGTTATTCATCGAGATCTTAAAGCAAGTAATGTCTTGTTGGATCATGAGATGAACCCAAAAATATCAGACTTTGGAATGGCAAGAATCTTTGGTGGCAATCAAAATGAAGCTAATACTAATAGAGTCGTAGGAACATAGTAAGCACAAGCATATTTTACCATATACAAATACTGAGAATTTATCTAAAACAATGTGTGTTGATTGACTTAATTTATTCATCTGACATTCTCTCTCTAACAGTGGGTATATGGCGCCCGAATATGCAATGGAAGGAGTATTTTCAGTCAAATCGGATGTTTTTAGTTTCGGAGTTCTTCTTCTAGAGATCATAAGTGGAAGAAAGAATAGTGGATTTTATCTTTCCGAACACGGTCAAAGCCTCCTTACTTATGTATGTGGCCCTCTTTTAGTTTAGTCTCAATATCATTGGTAATTAAAAGATCTATTGTTTTAACTCAAAAGATTTTACCAACTGGACTAATTATCATTTGAGAATATGCATGTATGCAACTATCTTTATCACTCATTTGGAAGGATGATTTCTTTTTTATTAGTGGTAGGATGCTAATCTTTGTTCACAACATTTCAGACATGGAAATTATGGTGTAAAGGAGAAGCTCTGGAGCTGATGGATCCAGTACTCAAGGAGTCATGCGTGGACGCTGAACTTCTGAAATGTACACATATTGGATTGTTGTGCGTTCAGGAAGACCCAGCCGACAGGCCTAACATGTCATCTGTGGTAGTAATGTTGGCGAGTGATACAGTAACACTTCCTCCACCCACCCAGCCTGCTTTTTCTGTTGGCCGAATTGTCGCTAAGTCTGATCAATCCTCATCATCAGATTCTAAACTTTGCTCTGTTAATGAGGTTACTCTTTCAAATATGTTTCCTCATTGACAATTTTCTTTTGTTCAAAAATTCAAAGACAGATTGTTTCGTGGACCATAATTTGTTTTGTGAACTCTCTCCAACATTAGTTTCTGTGCCTGCAAAGTGCCAAGGTTATTCCAAAAATTAGTCACCCTTTTGTCAAATCAATTATGAAAGCACTTGTTGTTATTGCATTATAAAATAGTTTAATTTGAGTTACACCTCTCTAGCTCTGCTATCTGTAAATACATTTTCACTGGTGATCACTCGAGTTCGGATAATAATAGTAGGCTGCAAGATTTGGCGTTTTAATTGAGGTTTTTCATTCCCATCAAGCTTTAAAAAAAATAATAATAAGTGTTATTTTCCATGTCAAATTCATTTAGAACAATCACAATGACAGTGGGGAACAAATTAAATACCCAACTCAAATAAATCAGTAGAACAAATAAAAAATAAAAAAAATTAGAATCATATCTAGATCAATATGTGAATCTCCCCTTCATTTTTTGAGAAGAGAAGAATAACTTTCGTTTTCTCTGTCAAAAACAATTACCACACAAACAGGCAGAAACTCGTGTTGGGGTTGCAACAGTTTTCATCCATCCAACTCACCCATTTCAAAATAATTATAGTTGACTAACTTTCTTAGTAGAACAAAACTATTTGTTTCTAGATTCAAAATTTTCATAAATTAAATTAAATTAATGAATTTTTTTTTAATGGCGACTATTCATCATCGATGCTTGAATTTCTTTGGGTGTTCGACCCCTTAGTCTCTGGTATTAGCTTCTAAATGAATAAAACTCCAAGACCATAAATGGCACCATATAAGAAGAATGTTGCTGAAATTGTGTAAACACAATTCTTGATCTTCAAGAAATTTGAAAGCAAAGTCACTAAAATGTGGTAAACAGTTATTTTTAAATCACCCACCGACAGTATATTTGCATTTACTAACTAGCGATTGTGGGTTAAAACTGCTGCATCCAAATTCAGTCCAAGCCAAATTCCCTTTGAGAGAATGATAGGAAGAATTGGAAAGTGAGGGAGGTATATTCACCTATTGAGCTCCAATCAAATAAAGAGTTGAAAGTGTAGGAAACAACCCATGATCCAATCCAGCTAACAAGAATCACAAGGCTTCCAGCTGAGCCTTTTATGTTTATAGCAAATATCTAAAAAAATTAAAACCCCATCACTCATTTTAATTTGACCAAAGTAACTTGAATCAATCAAGGAGAAAGAAATTAATGTAAAACACATCTTACTTCGAACATTATAATCCACAGAATTCCTCCAAGGCCGAGTTGAAGAATCCCTAAATAGCCCTAAATTTGAGGAGACGAAAACAAACAATAAATTAATCCCAAAATTGACTACCATAATCTATTACTCGCAAGTGTGGCGACATTACTTACTTGGTTCATACTTTATGATCAAGACAGATAATGTA
Organism: Murraya koenigii; assembly: GCA_025617385.1. Taxonomy (NCBI): domain Eukaryota; kingdom Viridiplantae; phylum Streptophyta; class Magnoliopsida; order Sapindales; family Rutaceae; genus Murraya; species Murraya koenigii. Next base: position 29,667,619 of record CM046812.1, read on the forward strand.
ATGATAAACTACTTTTAAACTCAAAAGAAGTTAATCCCCAAGTAAGCATTGTGGCAAAATTTTCTTGCAGAATTTAATTATCAACTCTAGTACAAATAAGGAAAAGCCAATGTCATTGCGGACATTCTGAGCTATAAGGTAGAGATGGCAACACTTAACATGACCCAACCAAAGTCAAGATTTGTCTCACATATCAAATAAGGCCTTCAATAAGACTCGTTGGCTAAAGATTATTGGAGAAATTTCTTAGGAGAAAAGCAAGACGACTTTGGCAAGAGGAAAACATCATTCTCAACAAGGAGATCGGTTGTTCGTGCCTCGATGGGGAAACTTATAAGAAGAAGTCACCAAGGAATGCCATGAGTTCAAGTGGGCTGGTCACCTAAGGATCTAGCGTCCAACTATATTAGTTCAGGCATCATACATTTAACTATAGATGCGGAATGATATCGAGGTATATCTGCAGACTTGTCTTGTGTGCCAATAAAACAAGTAGACTAGTAACTCCCGAAAAGATTATTGGAACCCTCTGCCACTTGTAACATGGCCATAGAAAAGTGTTTCGATAGATTTCATTATAGTCTTGCCTAAGTTGAAGGGTATAACAGTATCACAGTCGTTGTCGATCGCTATAGTAAGTACATAACTTTTATTACCACTCCAGCCAATTTTTGTACTCTTTTATTGTTTTGTCTATCAAATTAGAGCAAAATGTAACTCATTAACATTGAATCTATAATAAGGTGTTTAATGTAATGTACTCAGTAGCCATGGCAGGATTATTAAATGCCATAATGCCCGAGGTATTGACTACATGATCTAACTCTACATCTTTTCATAAATGTGTCAACAGACTTCAATAAATAAGCCATTGAACTTTCATTTTTCATATATTTCCTATAAACATCAAAGGTTCAGTAGGAAGCCTGGTGATTGTACTCCACAGTTGATGCAGTTAGATAGTTATATACACTTTAATTTTCATGATGGAATAAAGTGCAAAAGGTATATAATTCCTAATGCGTATACTTTTCCTTTTCCTAATCCTCTTTATTCCTTTTGCTTTATATTTGTTACTTATACAAGTAAGTGCCGGCTACTATAGCAGGAACATTTTCTATATTCTAGGTCATTTGTCTTGTAATCGTCTCTATTCATTGCATTTCTGGTGCTAGAGAAAAAGAAACAAACACTTGAAGAAATACAAATATCAATTATAAAGTTTTCTCTGTATTACATTAATATCACTTTTTTGCAATTAGAGTATCAAGTGTAATAACCTAGTTCCGTTGAATTGTTTCATATTATTGGATTAAACTTCGGTTTAGTGATTGGTTTTCATGCACAACTTCTTGTATTATGTGTTATTAATTGTAAATTCTTTTTTTCATAATTATATTAGTCTTTTATTGACCACTGAAAATGAATATAGGAATCGATAAATCCTTCATATGCTTGAACGACTAATTAAAATCCTTCTTTTGTGCTAAAAATTCAGTAAACAATAACTTCTGTTCATAATGTTTGGAAGAATACACTTCATTCTCTCATCACACAAATGACTGATATAACTTATCATACATTAAATTATATCTTTTATCTTAATCTAGAAAAAAAATGTGATAATCGAGTCTTATATTTCTTCCCATGTTTGCCCTTTAGTCTCCAGAACTATCTCTGCAACAAACAGAACAGGTAAAAAGCCAACGCCCAAGAAGATGAAAAATTTTCCTTGTAACATATGAATTTGTTATATTTATTTATGTAAATAATGAATTTAATAGGGGGCTTATATGATAAATTGAAAGGGGGTTTATGTGATAAATTAAGAGGGGGTTTATGCGATATATCATAGGGGGTCTAGTTGATATTTTGTGGGTGCTTATAAAAGGAGGAAACCGGTTAAAATTTGAGCAAAACCGAGAGAGAGAGAGGAGAGACCCGCAAAACTCGACCCGTAACCCGACCCAAACCCGCGAAACCGACCCGCCAGTTTCTCCCATTTCCGACCACCTCACCAGCCGAGCAAGGTGTCAAACGGAAGCTTGTGAGCCGGCCGTCCACCCCCAGCCGTCCTTGCTGCCAGAAAATGCGTGGAACGCCGCCGGTGAAGCTCGAAAGTTCCGCGGGTTTGCGCGGACGATCGTCGGCGATTCCGGCTGTCTTTGGCCACGCCACCGGTTGCAAAAGCTTCCCCACCTCACCATCTTCCATTCCCGAGCAGTCACCGGCACCGAGGAGGCTGTTTTGCCGCCGATTGACCACCCTAAGTGCCGCGGCTTCACGTGCTCGATCCGGCTTCGCCGCCGCGCGTGGAAGGACACCACCGGCACCGTTGGACTCACCTCGACGAGAAGTGTCTAGTCCGAGCTTCCCCACCGCCGTTGGGTCAATTTCGGTCAACATTGACCGTAGGGGCATTTTGGTAATTTCACATATAGAGGGTAATTTCTTAATTTCTAGCTTTAAGGGTGATTTTGTAATCTGAATTGAGGATAAATTGGTAATTTTATGATGTTGTGGGTAAATTAGTAAATTATGAAATTGAGGGTAGTATAATTTTGGATTGTATTAGTAAATTACGAATACGGGATTATTACGGTAAGCCGAGAAGATTGAGAGTTGTAATATTAGGACGAATATTTATTTAAGGCGTTATTTTTGTGAGATTAGTTCGAATTATAATTATGGAAAGTAATTGTGTCGTTTCTGTAAATTAGGTGGATCTGCGGACGAGAATCTACCTGTGGACTTGGGTGATAGCCGAGTCTGAAATTGTCACTGTGAGTGGAATATATTAAAATTATTTGATTTTTTATATAGTAAGGCTTGTTTATGAAATAAATATTTAAAGTGCTTTCATTAAATGGTTCTCCGAAATTAAATGTTTATTCCGTATAAATATTTCTCTAAGTTATATTTATTCATTTATGCTCCGTATTGATTTTAAAATAGTAAAAGAGATTATTGATTTCTGAACATGATTTAAAGTGCTTTTATGTGGATTTCGAGCATGATTTTAAGAGTATATGATTGATCCTGTGTATGATTTAAAATGTATATACATTGCTTTTGAGCATGATTCAAAGTATTTATATGTTGATTTCGAGAATAATTTAAAGTGTTCACATATGGTCTTCGAGCATGATTTAGAATGTTTATACATATGGATTTTCAGCATGATTCCAAGTATATATATATATATATATATATATATATATATATATATATGTTGATTTTGAACATGATTTAAAGAGTATATGATGGATCTTGGACATGAGATATATTGATTTCGAGTATGATTTAAAGCATGATTTAAATGTATACATATATAATGATTTCGATCATGTTTTTAAGTTTTAAGCAAATACCGCTCCTCCGGATGAGATGAGATAGTAGGTCTTTGGGGTCCTTCTGAACACACATAGAGGCTTTGGGCCGTGTGTTTGGGCGCTTTCGCCCTTTGGGGGCATATGCATGCATATTGAGATATGAGATCGGATGGTTCGGACACGATGTCGCGGGATAGCGCATCATAGCACCTCCATTGAGATCCGGGTATGAGATATGCTGATAAGCATGAGATGGTACGTCATTTCGTCTATCCGTGTAGCTCCGGGCATGATGGTACTCAGATAGTACATCATTGCCGTCCATTGAGGTCCGGATGAGACTAGATTATCCCCTGAGTATTTGTTTAAGGATATTTGTTTAAAGATATTTGATTTACTTAATGTTTGATATTTCAGTTTGAGATGATATTTCAATATAAGATGTTTTTTATTGATTTTGTGACAATATCAGTTTTGTTTATGTTCAAATTATGATTGAATTGAAAGTAATTTTACATTCAAATAATTATTTGAGAAACGTGATTATACAAGTGATGCACTTATTTTTGTAATTATTTTATATTTTAAAAATTACTATCCACTCACTGAGCTCACTGAGTTTTATACTCATTCTTATTTTATTATATTTTCCCCCCCATGAGATTACAGGTACAACAGTTAACCCAGCAGCAGCTGTACATAGTTGGAGTCATTTGGGCCACTGAGGTTGTTTGAGGACATAGAAAAATTATTTTCTTTTGGTTAATGTATAATTATCATGTTTTGGATTTATATTAGAGATGTGCTATATGAATTATGAAACGTGTGTATTATTGGATATGTTATCGGATAAGATTGGGTTGATGCAGTTGATGTTTGATAAATGATTTGGGAGTGCTTGTGTTGTAATTGCAGGTTTGGAAATGTTATATATTTAGGGGAGGTTCTACCGAAATTTCGGTAGAATTCTCATTAATATAATTTTTAATATTTAAGTTCAATTTCTTACGATAGGTCGCCTCTGGATATGGGGCGGGTCGTCTCATTCCTGTAGTCGTGCAGCAATAAAATCAAACGTTTAACATCATTGTCCATTTCTGTGTTAATTTGTGTATTTTATATTTATGTCTTACCTGTTGGGCTCCATTGCATCAGGGACAATCTAAGTGCACGACCAGCAGATTAAAATTACCAAGCTTCCAACTGAGGCTTTTACATTTATAGGAAATATCTGAAAAGGAAATACATTCTTTGAATAAATCAAAAGCTATATTTATACAATCTTATATAAAATAGAATGGTTCTTTATCTTTGACAATATAACAAGCCAAGCCTATGAAGTTAAATGCAGAACTCCCCTGGTTTCAGAGTTGATTAGTTTCTAAACACACTTTTCTTTATATGTAACTTAGTTGAAATGTGTAGCAAAAATTGTTTGAGGAAGAATTGGTAGACTAGATAATAAAATATCATGTGTCGACATGAAGCTTTATAATAATAACAAAATCAACAAGATGATAATGGATTACTCTAGGAGCCTAAGGTATATTGAGAAAGGTTGGTTACCCAAGGAATATTGAGAAAGGCTGGGTACCCAAGGTATTTTGAGAAAAGTCGAGTACCCAAGGAACATTGGTAAAGGCTAGGTACCCAAGGTATATTAAGATAAGCTGGATACACATAGTACATTGAGAAAGGCCGAGTACCTAGGTACACTGATAAAAGCTAAGTATCCAAGGTATATTGAGGAAGACAAGTTACCCAAGTTATATTGAGAAAGGCCGGGTGCATAGGTTATTCTGAGAAAGGCTGGGTATCTTAGATGTTCAAGTGGGTACTCGGGGTATACCGAGTAGTGGTAGTAAAGTCCAAAAAATATTTGAAATAGGTGTCACGTGATGAAGGAGTAGCTACCTAAAATGGTTCATTAATTCGTTTGTTAGAAATAAAGAGCCAACAAGAAAATATTATGCTGAAGAAAAGAGGACAGCCACCTGACACTCCTGTAGACAAGCTAAAAAGGTAACCACCAGGATAGTCAGAACCACTCACCACCTCCTCCCATACTAAGAAATCTCCAACGGCTTCAGCAAAAGTATATAGGACCACTGTCCTACACCTGACACATGTACATACTCCAAACTTGCTGTCCAAGTATATTTAAAATATTCAAATGATTATATGAATAAAAATAAAAATATCTTCACCACGTCAGCCAGGGATGCTAATAAAAAAACACCGGTGTGTAGGTAACCCAGGATAATCCATATAGATATATTCTTGTTCTATTTTCAAAAGCGAACTCACGTACACACCAAAAATAAAAATGTGTTGAGGTTATCTTCAATCTCTGGCTATTATTATTGAGAGCTTCTAAGCTCTCAAGCTTGATATTACACAACTCTGACTTGAGAGTTAAAGTGTGGTTGCCAGCCACCCCCGGCTTTACCTTTGACCTTCGTTTGCTATTTTATAGGCCCCAAAGCATGTTTTCAAGCTATTTAAGCCTAGATTGAGACCTTTCACCTCCTCCACCTCTTTCTCATTTTTCCTTCACCTCTATAAAGGTCTAAAACAGCCCATAATCCAGACCAAGCAAGGCACACTGTGTTCTAACAATATAAATTCATTGTTCTTAGTAGGTTTACCCTTCTATTTTATTTACCCAAAAATATACTAAAAACAAAAAATAATACTGAAAAGCCAGCAGGAATTAATTGCGTTTTTATCAAGATGGAGTACCATAAAGCCGACGAGCACCAAAATATCAGTGGTCTCTTTTATATTCTTGAGTTCCTGCTCAGAAAAATGCTCAATAATTCAAGAACGTAACTAAAAAATCAACGAAACTAGTGGAGTGCATATCTTTGAAATGAAAATTTTGGAATTTGATTGAACCTTCAAGCGGAATGACAATCCCATAAGGAAGCAACCGAAGGCCATCCTAGAAGCTGAAATCTGCAAGTATTGTATTGGCAACCATTTTTACAGCCTCATTGATCAATAAAATCAAACATTTTAAACAAAGTCCTTGCTATTGTAATTACCATGAGAAGTAGTTTTCTTCCAACTTTGTCCATCAATAATACACCAGTAAACTGCAGGAATCTAAAAAAAGAGCCCATCTACTCGTGATAAATTCGTTTAGCAGAATCTTGAATTTACACTATAAGAATCTATATAATACCTATATAATGGTTGTTCCTTTACTTCCAATGCTACTGGAAGCACTTGCAAAAAATCAGGCGTTTGTATTGTCATTTTCTTTCTGTGTTTCTCATTCAGTTTTGGATCATCAAAAGTACTCGAAATCACTTAAGGCCAATGTACCAGCTGCTTTAAAGATGGAGCTGGTGTAATATGCTATTGCACTAGCTCCTCCAAATTGTTGTAGTAATATGAGGTCAATTTCAATCTAATTAAACAGATCTCAATAGTTCCATATTCAGATAGGCCAAAGATCATGAAACCAAAAAAGTAAAGATTGATTCGTATATGTAAATCTCACAATGAGTGAATTTGCATATCTCCTCTGGAACAAGTCTAAAAGTCTAGCTTCTGAATGTTTCTAGGAGATTTTGATGTGATCCTACAAATTATTGTTAAAGCATTACTTATATTTCCCTCTAGTTGAAGTTAAACTCTATATAAAAACCTACAGAGTGGGATTATATATGTATCATAATTTTAGCTGCCTCTTGAGAAATATCAGCACTCTTTCCCCTGAGATGGAATAACACCTGATATATAAATAGAGAAGAGAATGTGAATCTTGCTAAACACTTTGAAGATCCAATCAACACAATTCAGGAGAGAAAGTTACCAATTAAAGCCAAGATACGCCAGGCAATTACATTTCCAAATAAATATATAAGGGAAGAGCCGAATGCATTCATCAATGTAAACTCGAAAAAATTTAAACATTATATATAGTCATAAACAAAGAGCTAACTAGTCGAATTCATACATTATGATACAATGTCACCTAATGGAATGCTCTAAACATTCCACGAAAATCTTTCGGAATTATTTCTGCTACATAAATATGTATCTGTTTTGGTAGAAAATAAGCAATTATTATTGACAGATTATTTAAAATAATCAGAAGATTTTAAAGCACTTACTACATAAGAAATTATCCCTACTCCAAATCCTATAAGCAATCTTCCCCAATCCAGCCACAGAGCATCCTTGCAACAAGAATATTGAAAGCCAATCTCATAATCATTATTTTATTAGTACATGAAGTGAGTTTGTGAAAGAAAGAACAAGAGAAGAAGGGAACCTTAGCAAAAGCTATAGCAAGCCAGCCTAGAGTGCAAAATAATTCAGAAAGTCACATTGCCTGCTTCAGAATTTTACGAGTTAATTGACAAAAGGGAAAAAGACAAGGATACCCTATGCTTTGATGAAATATTCCCTTGATCGTTTCTGAACCTAAAAGAGTGTTTGTGTGTCCCTAAAAAAGACCAACGTGATTATTTCTAAAAGTAAGTCTTCATGATCATATTATTAAATCACACGGTGTCCAAAGGTACTTGAAACTAAACTAAAATTAAGAGACTTAACATTTCTTCTACCAAATATATCAGCTATTTTTCCACTTAGTATTGCACCTACCATTCTTCTAATTGTCATTATTGAGCCAAAAACTGAGTACTGCATGCAGAATGCTAGCATAAAAATTAAAATTGATGTAAAAAAGTACCAAGTCATTTGAACAAGATAAAGTATCAGCCAAATTACTTGTATCAGCCAAATTATGTTTCATTAATAAATTTTATCTTAAGTGAGTGACTAGAAATTTTCGTCTAACTACATTACTGTGTATAAATTAGAGATGGATAGTCCATGCTATTATCAAATTTATATTTTAAAATGTACAGACATTTACAGCTGATTAGATTATCAGCAATGTTAGGTTGATATGCATTAGTCGATCATCATCAAAGGAAATTTTGAGGTTGCATAATTTATTGTAGAGTAATAGTCGATAATAATAAGTCGGCCGGTGATGAGTAACTCACCTGCTAAATTTTTAATTTTTTTTTTAAATATCACTAATTCGGTCAAAGTCAGAAGATCGTACGGCTGGTATTGAGTAATGGGATAGTCGATGGAAATTGAAGGAATCCACTGATCCACACCCATATCAGTAAGCCCAATGACCCAATTGCCCATTTTATATTTCATAGATTAACCAACAATTATTACGATTGCCTATTATGTGAATGTTGCAGTCGTGTACATAGTTTGAGCAACGTACTCAAAGGAGTGATATTATTTTGGGGCAATTGCTATTTTAGAAGTAATTTACTACTTCATAAAATAGTGCAAAAAATAATAATAAAATATAAGATTCATTTACTTTTTATGAGAGAAATAAATTATTTTAAAAATAACTTAACAAGAGCCTTTTGTTAAATGTCAAAAGTTGTTTTGTTCTTGAGAATAAAAGCATATGAAATGATGTATCGGTCACTTTATTAATGGAGGAAAGAACTTCACTATTTGGCAATGTTTGTCCGCCAGCAGCTGGACATGCATGTGACAAAACTCCAATATTAGGGGCCAAATTTTGGTCACTTTTCTGTACTCATCACATCAATAGCAAAAAAAAACCTGTGATTCTCAAATCTCAATCGCTTTTACTCAAAAAGAAATTCCCATCAAAGTAGATGGAGCATATATAATTTGTTAATTTCAAACATTTTTTTCTGGAAAGTTTAGTCCTCTACTAGAAAGTGAAGTCGTAAATAAGGTTCTTTAATTTAATATAACATCAATAACCCATTTCAGCCCTCTAGCTGACTAACCAGCTGATATTTATACATTTTTATGTATGTATTTATCTATGTACGTACGTATGCATGCATGTATGTGTGCATGTGCAAGAACTAAGAGATGAACTAACTTGATGTTGAGCATGTATAAACATTCTTGAACTTACAGCTGTTGCATAGCAGAAAGAGCCAGAGACAGCCACTAAGGTGCTGAAAATAACAATTGCAGTAGTGGCGTCAGAGCCGGAGGAATTGCTAGTCGAAGACGGCGATGCCGTGTCGCGGCAGTCACAGGTGGTTCCATTGTTCTGATCATGCTTCGCTAGAAATCCTTCTTCTACACTGTTTTGTCTCTCCATGACTTTCTTCCCTCTGCTAGATGCCTATAATAAAGCATATGAAGGCTACCCTTGTATTTTCTTTCCTTTTATGATAATGCACTAGAATTTATTAATCACAATAAAAAGTTAGGAGCTTAATTCTCAACGGAAACAACCATATGCAACTGGCAAATACTTCTTGGGGTTGTAAATTTATAATAAATATTGTCATACACGAACCTCATGCAACACGTTTTTCTTTGGGTAAATAATTATTTAGTCTTTTGAGTTAAGTATTCATTTGGCTCTCATGTTTTAAAAAATACCTTAACACACTCTTGTTGTTAAATATGTTACACTCAAGCCCTTAATTTTTGTTGAATTTCACAATAATATCCTTGCAATAATATTCTTAGTGATATTAATTAATTTATCTAATTAACAAATCAACCTTAAAAGTAAAATAAAAATAAATGTAAAATTTTTATTAATTTAGTTTTAGGGTTAATTTGGTAAATTATTATTATTATTTTTATAAATGATTACTAGCAAAATTGTTGCAAGAGTATGCAAAATACAAGTTCTTTCATACAAAAAATGATACTAATTTGCTAATAAAAAGTTGTTGGTTAATTTGTTAATGATTCTTTTAATAGATATATAAATTAATGTCCCAAAAATTGCGGTAAGGGTATTATTGTAAAAGAAAAAAAAAATAAGGGCATGAGTGTCATATATCTAGGAGCAAGGATGATTTTTTAATATATAGAAACTAAGCAGGTACTTAACCTAAAATATAAATACTAAACAAATATTCACATATTTTCTTTCAAAAACTTCTTTGTTTCCTTCCAATAATAAAGGGATCAGTTATTGAAAGATTTCCAATCACACGTGGATTAATTTTTGCTTAGTATCTTGGTAAAGATCATAAAGAAAAATGAAATGCATGTCACATTATGTTTATTCTTCATTTATTAAATATTTGAAATTAAGGTTTGCGTAAGAGTTTTTCTATTTTGACTTTTCGGCTTTTTCTTAACACTTTTGCCAAAATATATGGATGGAGCATACAAGAAATTGAGCCCACCTACAGTTTCATAATTGATGTTACAGTCTATCCAAATTTTGATAAAGTGTGCTATGCATTTTGGATTAGTTAATATTCCCAAATTTAGCTTGTGGTGCATGACTTTATTTTAAAATAATTTAAATTAATTATTAATCCCCAAAAAAAAAAATTTAATTTGGGATATAAAGTCATGAGCTTGAAGCTATAATAATGTTCTGTAAAGAATTCCACTAAATGGGGCAAATCACGATTCCAGTTTCTGTTACCAAATGGTGGGATCATGATTCCTAATTCCTTTCCTTCTTCCATCGCCCCAACTAAACAGTGGACTTATCTTTGCAAATGACCTATTAGTGAGGTAGAAGTAGTCGCATATGCCTTCGGACCCTGCAAGTCTTATTTTCCTTCAGTATGGTCCTCATTTTTAGATGTATATCTTATGCTTAGACAACAACAGATTTTTTTTTTTTTGGCATTATGGCTCCCTGGCCCTTCCTACAAGTGACCCATAAAATGATGAACAATTAACATTCAAATGACTATAGGAAAGTTTTTCTTGTTCGAAAAATTCAGTAGATCGAGCTGTTATAATCATTCAAAGAATATATGACAATATTAGCTCCCTATGGAAGGTAAAATCCAATGAAAGATACAATTGACAACACCTCAAGTTCTTGATTATATCTTATGATCACCTTAAAGAAGCACTAATTGAGTCTTTTATTTCTTCCAGCTTTCGCCCTTTAGTCTCCGGAACAATCTTTGCAACGAACAGAGCAGTCAAAAGGAAATGCCAGAGACGAAGAAAACGTTCCTGCAGTACTCGTGCAGCCCAAAATAACAAATTAATGTTCAATTTAAATCAATGTCCAGTTCTATATATGTGCTAATTTTGTGTGTTTTGCGTATCACTGCGTGTGTGTGTCTTACCTGCTTTGCTCCATTGCATCGTGAAGTTAAAAGCGTAAGTGACAATCCAAGAGCATGACCAGCTGGTTAAAATTACCAAGCTTCCAGCTGAGGCATTTACATTTATAGGAAATATCTGAAATGAAAATATTTTGTGTATTCTTGAATGAATCAAAAACTACATTCTTGAGTGAATCAAAAACTACATGTATAAAACATTGTTATTGAAGTTTTTGCATCATTTCAAAAGGCATATTTTTTTCTTTTACCTCTTGACATTATAACATATGGAATTCCTTCAGTGCCTAGCATTCCCCTGGTTGCAGTAGCAATTAGTTGACAAAATTACTTTTTAATGGTAGAAACTTGTAGAAAAAGTCATTAACAATAATCAATAATCAGCTAGCAGAATTTTATTGCTTTTATTGTTATGATAAATTACCAAAAAACCGACAAGAGCCAAAATAGGAGTGGCAACATTCATGTACTGAACATCCTGCTCAGAAATATACCAAATAATTTTCAGATATATCTTGATAAAACAACAAGTGGAGTATAAATATGTTTGGAAATTTTAGAATTTGATTAAGCAAACCTTCAAGCAGAATGACAGTCCTAACAGGAAGGAACCGAAACCCATCCCACTTGCTGAAATCTGCAAAACATTATGGGAAATTTTAAAAAATGGCCAAACCCTTGTCTTCTCAACACCCATTCTTCTCTTCCAAACCCAAAACAGGCGGCTTGTACATTATCTGAAGATTGGCAGCCAATTAATAATTTTTTTTATTCCATAACATTAAAGCACTAATTAGATGTAGTTGTGTATATTTTGTGTGTATTTTATGGTAGATGGGCAATTGCTAAATTTTATTTTGTGCAGTGTTTACATAATAAAAATGGCATGCTAGATGTTTGTGCAAAGTTTACATAATTTTTTTAATGTGATTTTTTTTTTCTTGTTTGGCAGATTCAACTAGGAGTGCACAATTGGATTGGAAAAGACGCATAAGCATTATTAATGGAATTGCACGGGGCCTTTTGTCCTTGCATGAGGATTCTCGTCTCAAAGTTATTCATTGAGATCTTAAAGCCAGTAATGTCTAGTTAGATCATGAGATGAACCAAAAGATATCAGACTTTGGCATGGCAAGAATCTTTGGTGGCAATCCAAATGAAGCTAAAACAAACAGAGTCGTTGGAACATAGTAAGTACAATCCTATTTCACCATACACAAGTAATGAGAATTTATCTAAAATAATGTGTTGATTGACTTTACTCCTTTGGCATTTAATTCTAACAGTGGATATATGGCACCTGAGTATGCTATGGGAGGAGTATTTTCCGTAAAATCTGATGTTTTTAGTTTTGGAGTTCTTCTTCTGGAGATCGTAAGTGGGGAAAAGAATAGCGGATTTTATATTTCCAAACAGGGTCAAAGCCTCCTTAATTATGTATGTGATCATTTTTTTAAATTTAATCATAGCATAGCATGATTGGTAATTAAATCTACTTCTCACCTACAATTTTCAAACCTCAGATCTTATTTCAACTTAAATGATTTTAGCACCCTTATGTATTCTACCATCTTTATATCCCTTAGTCCAGAATGATTTCTCGATGATTAATTTTAGGATGCCAATCTTTGTTTTAAAACATTTCAGACATGGAAATTATGGTGCAAAGGAGAAGCTCTAGAGCCGATGGATTCAGCACTCAAGCAGTCATGCGTGGAGGCTGCACTCTTGAAATATATCCATATTGAATTATTGTGCGTTCAAGAAAACCCTGCAGACCGACCTAACATGTCAACTGTTGTTGTTATGTTGGTGAGTGATCCAATAACACTTCCTCAACCATCCCAGCCTGTATTTTCTGTCGGCCGAATATTTGCAAGGTCCGGTCAATTCTCTTCATCGGATTCTAAAATTATTTGCTCTGCTAATGAGGTACCTCTTTTAGATGTGTCACCTCGTTGACAATTTTCTTTTCTTCAAAAATTCAAAGATAGATTGCCTCGTGGACTGTAATTTGTCTTATGAAAACACATGATGGCACTACATGTTATATTTGGGAAATAAAGAGCACACCTGCTTGGGGTTGAGCCGGCCAAAAACAGAAACACTAATCGCCAATGTAAAGGCACTCCTACTCGAGATTAAGCTAGCCAAAAGCAAGAACTTCCATTCTGCTCGAGACTAAGCTAAGCAAGAGCAAGAACATTCATTGCCAACCAAGCGAGTTCTCATCATATTATAGGCGACACCAAGAGCAGGTATAAACCAGTCCTCAAGCAAAACTTAAGTGTAGCAGCCTAAATCCATAGTGGGAATTGGTTAAACGGCTCTCTATGAGAATGAGAGTATAACTCTTACTCACAATTAACTCTCATCATGATGGCCAAATAACTATCTCAAAACAGACAGGTAAATAGGAAGTTAAGTACGTGCGTTATGAGAATAACGGTAAGGGAGGAGCAATGAACGCGAGGAATAGAAGATCCAAACCTCAGAGAAAAGGAAAAAAAGGAGTTGGATCTTTGGCTACACAGAAAATTAGAAAAGAAACCACATAGGAAAAAAATTGAGTGAGCCTTTGAAGTTTTTTTTCCCTTTTTTAAAGAAAATTCCTAAAAGTGAAACTCGACCACTAACTTGAGCATCAGATGTTCTTCGATGAAAAAACATCTGACGATCTTTGATATTTTTCTGTAAGCACAGGTTAGAGGACATCATTCATTTTCGGAATCAAACATCATTCATTTTCAGAATCAAAGAAATTCGAGTGTTGGCTAGGGAATTCGCTCAAGGGAGAAGCGACTAGATTTTCATATCAACATTTTGGCGCTGTCTGTGAAGATCAAGAAAAAAGTCAGTTCTATTACAAGTAATACAGGCAACATGACAAATGGGGGGTTATAGTCTGAGAGGAGCTGGTCTTGAAGAGTTGATGACTCTAAGGAAAGTGGCAAATAAGGCACGAGATAGAGTGGTATAAGATAGGATAGACCGGATGGAAAAGTAAATGGAGACGTTGACAGCCATCCTTCAGGAGCTCAGGGATGGACATAGGAGAGCAAGCTGTGATCCTGGGTCCAGTCGTAGAGCAATTCCTGTTAAGTAAGATGGGAAAGTTGGAGTCCAAGGGTAGAGAGTACCAAGCACGACTGGCAGGGTGGATGTGAGTATGTAGGAGAGGGAATTAAGACAACATTTACGGGACACAAAGCAAGAAAGTGTGTAAGTCGCAGCAAAGAATTCTTCTCGTGCTGAAGAATTGGAAGGGGGCTCAGGCCATTGACGAGATTTAGGGGCATGAGAAGCCGCAAACAGGAGGATCATGTCAGATAATGAGTCCCTACTTTCAATAAAAATCATAAACGTCATAATCCAAAGGTATTTTCATTTTTCTGATTTGAAATTTTTAGGGAAAAATGATCAATTGGTGCACATTAAGTGCTTCAATGACATAACCGGGGTGCAAGGCCTGCCAGTGATGCAAAGACGCAGGGCCTTCCCGCTCACCTTGGAGGGACGAGCACAAGAGTCGTATCGCAGACTGCTATGAGAGAGTATCCAAAGCTTTGAGCAAATGTGCACAGAATTTGCAGAGCAGTTTCGTGGGGCAGTAACTCCTAAAGATGATATGATGGAGCTAATTGAGATCAGACAAGGAGAGGGAGAGTGGTGTCGCAGACTACCACGAGGGTACAAGGCCTGACAGCAATGTAGAGATGTAGGGCCTTCCCGCTCACCTTGGAGGGACGAGCACAAGAGTGGTGTCGCAGACTACCACGAGGAAGTATCCAAAGCTTTGAGTAAATGTGCACAGAATTTACAGAGTAGTTTTATGGGGCAGTAGCTCCTAAAGATAATATGATGTATATGATTGAGATCAGACAAGGAGAGGGATAGTCCCTTTGGAAATTTTTTAACAGATAACATCGGGCGATCCTGGATCTCAGGTCGTTCAGTTATCCACAAGCGCTGAAAGAAAGTGTGAAAATGGATAAGCCATAGTATAATCTACGAAGCCCCTTGGTTCACTCATATTCTGATGCTTATGAGCAAGTAAAAAAGGATATTGTGATTGAAGAAGAAAAAGCGGCAAAGTTGAGAAGCAAGCAAATTAAAAGAATAAGGAGCAAAAAGAAAAGAGCCCAGAAATGAGAAGGGTTAGTTAGGTCGGCCTAAGGGTCATCATCAATCAGAAGGGCAAGAAGCTGAGCTGGCTTCTTACCACTATTATCAAAGGATGTCTCAACTTCGGATTGGTAGCATTTCGTTTCGCAGATCACCGAGTAGAGATCAAATAAGTTACTATCAACTTAATAGCAACATGCACCATAACGTCCTTATGAGCCAGCAGTCTCAAATCTATGATAGAGGTGCCCGTCTGCCACCCCACCCATATGTAAGTTCCCTAGGGTCAGAACCATGCAGATAATCTACCAAAGTCCCACTTACAGGTAGTATACTCCTCTAAAACTCTCCCAATAGGAGATGTTTCAAGTCATGGAGGAACATAGTTTAGTATGTCCCCTGTCACCAATGTCCAAACTGATAAATAGGAGAGATTGAAGCAGATTCTTTAAATTCTACAATGATCACAGTCATTCAACATCTCAATGTCGTGATTTAAAGTGCCAGATGGAGGATTTAGTGAGAAATTGATACCTCAACGAGTTCATTGATGGGGGGCACCAGTGGTGGATCAACAACATGTTAGAGACGACAAGATTAGTGGGGCAGATCAAGATCAGCTCGTTGTGAGAGTGATAGCATGAAGGCCAACGATGGCAGGAGATTCAAATAGGGCCAGGAAAAATTATATTAAATATACATCTGTTAATCGTAAGGTTATATTTAACATGTCAGTGACAAAAAGGGCAAAGACTAGACAAGTGTTGATTATGTAGACAAAGGAGGATAGGGAAGGGGTTTTGTATCCCTATGAAGATGCCTTAGTTATAAAGGCTGATGTTACAAATAAAGAGCTTAGTAGGATTCTGATGGACTCAGAAAGTTCGGTGGACATACCTTTTAAGTCTACCTTGGACTATATAGAAATTATTGATGTGAGGCTTGAACACATGAATACCTCTTTAAAAGGATTTGATGGAAAAAGGTTGACTCCCTTGGGGATCATAAATCTACCCACTACGATAGGCTAGGAGCCTTTTAAGAAGAACATGATATCGGACTTCATGGTGGTAAATGAAATCAACTCATACCATGTGATATTGGGAAGGTTATTTATGACAATCAATTAGTCGGTAATGTATACTTATTATTTGGCATTGAAATATCAAATGATTGGCATGGTAGAGGTTGTAAAAAGAAACTAGAGAGTTGTAAGGAGCTGTTATGCAATAGCAGCTAAGGAAGCCATGCAGGTGATGTCGCTGGTTGTAAGAGGGGATTCTAAGAAGAAAAGACAAGAGCTCGTCGAGGAACTGGAGTAAATTTTGATAAGACCAAACGACCAAGAAAAGAAAGTAAAGACTGACTCGAATGTAAGTGAAGAAGTGAGGAAGAGTCTAATCGAATCTTACGAGCACGTGCAAATGTATTCACCTGGTCACATAATGACATGCCAGGGATTGATCCAAGGGTGGCATGTCACTAGTTAATGATTAATAAAGAAGTGAAGCTAGTAAGGCAGAAGAGGGGGTGCTTTAACTAGGATAGATATGACATTATGAATTGCGAAGTAGAGAAGCTATTAAAAGCGAGGATTTATATGGAAAATTAATTGCCCCGAATGGATTTCGAATGTGGTCCTGGTTAATAAGGGAAATGACAAGTGGAGGATGTTTGTAGATTTTGTAGATTTAAACAAAGCTTACCCAAGGCAACTTCTCACTACCAAAAATAGACCAGTTACTTGATTCCACAACCGTACACGGCCTGCTCATCTTTATGGATGTATTTTCTAGTTACAACCAAATCCCCACGTAAAAGCAGGGTGAAGAATGCATAGCCTTTGTCACCAATCAAGGTCTATTCTGCTACAAGGTCAAGCCCTTTGGCCTAAAAAAAATAGAAACAACATATTAGAGGTTGGTGAATAAGATTTTTAAGCCTCTAATTGGACAACCAATAGAGCTCTATATGGATGACATAATTACGAAGTCCAAGGATGCAAATGAGCACATCAAGCATCTGGAAGAGGATTTTACACCTTAAGGCAATATCAAATGAAGCTCAATCTAGAGAAGTACATTTTTTGTGTGGGCTCTGGAAAGTTTTTGGACTTTATAGTTAGTTACAGGGGAATTAAAACTAACTTAAAGAAGATAAGGGCAGTTGTAGAAATTAAGTCACCAAAGGTTTGGATCATTACGATGAGATAGATTATATAAAGATCAAGGAGAAAGAGTAGGAGTGGTAATACTTAGCCTTAAAGGCATAAAAATTTCATATGCAATAAAACTCGAGTTCAAAACTACCAACAACCAAGTTGAATATAAAGTCTTCATTTTGGGGTTGAGACTTGCACTAACATTGAAGGCAGAAGAAGTGAAGGTTTAAACAGATTCTTAGCTAGTAGCAAACCATCTCAATAATGGCTTCCAAGCGAAAAGAGAGAAGATAGAGGTTTATCTGAGGCAAGGCAAGGCAATTAATTGGAAAATTTTGAGGGATAAATTTCAAGAACAAAGAATCTCTAGTCATATATGATAGCACGAATGGCTGCTTTGTCAAATCCTAAGAATCCTAAATCAATTCCTGTAGAGATCAAAACCAACTCAAGTATTGAGCAGAAAGCGGGAGTGATGAGTGTAAGCACAAGTAGCACATGAATAGACCCGATTATCTCCTACATTATAAAAGAGATAATGCTTGTCAATAAGAAGCAAGCAAGGAAGTTGAACTTTCAGGCAGCAAGATACAAGCTGATTGATAGAGTATTATATCGACGAGGGTATATTCTGCCACTACTATGTTGTTTGAATGAGGAAGAAGCAAATTATGTGCTCAAAGAGATACGTGAAGGGGGTTTGTGGAAATCATTCTAGTGCAAGGTCTTTAGTTTTTAAAGTCTTGAGACAAGGATATTTTTTGCCTATAATACACCAAGACGCATAAGAAAAGACCAAAAGTTGCAAGAGTTGTCAGGGTTTCGCCAACTTCCTAGTTCAATCGCTAAAGAATCTTATAGTAATGAAACCATGGCCATTTACCTAATGGGAAATTGATTTGATCGAAACCTCTACCAAAGGGATGAGTTTCCACAACTCACGCAGTGGTTGCGATTGGTTATTTTTCGAAGTGGATCGAGGTAGAGGCTTGAGCAAGATAACAGAGAGCAAAATAACTGAATTTATCTGGAGGAATATGGTATGCAGATACGAAATATTTTATGCTCTGGTAACTAATAGTGAAAAGCAGTTTGATAATAACAAGTTCAGAGACTTTTACAGAAATATAGGAATAGAGTTGAAATTTTACTTGCCGTTTCATTCGCAGGCAAACGGGCAAGTAGAAGCAGCAAATAAAGTTATAAAAAGATTTTTAAAAACTAAGTTAAGAGAATAGAATGGAGCATGGGTTAATGAATTACCTAGCTTGTTATGGGCTTATAGAACCACTCACAAGACCGCTTACCATTTACTTTAGTGTTGGGGTATAAAGCTATGATTCTAGCAGAGATAGGGATAAGTACTCATCGAACAAAACATTTTAACGATGAGCAAAACAACGAGCGAATTTATGAAATTTAGACTTATTAGAAGAGAGGAAGGAAAAGACTTCAAGAAAGATAGCAGATTACCAGTAAATGGTGGCTTGTTATTACAACCAAAATATACGTGTCCGACAATTTAAAGTGCGAGACGAGTGCTTAGAAGGGTGAACCAAAGCACCAAAGATCCTAATCAGGGGTGTTAGGTCCAAATTGGAAAGGTTCTTACAGGGTTTCGCAAGTGGCAAGTCTGGGGGCATACAAGTTAACTTACCCCGACGGATGAAAAGTTAAGAGACAATGGAATGTAGAGCATTTAAAAAAGTACTTCCAGTAAGTTTTCTTGTAAAGTAAGTTTCAATTAATGAATTAAACTTTCTTAAATTTAAAGCATGTAATAGAGTGATCATGAATAAAAAAGCAATGAGGTATGCTTTCAAAATTAATTCGAGCAAATTAAGCTCTAAAAATAAGTTAAGACCAGAAGTCTCAAAGCCTGTTTGAGTCGAGACAAAGAGCCAAGTGTAGCCAAAATGGACTCGAGAAAATTAAGTTCTAAAAGTAAGTTAAGGACAGAAGTCTCAAAGCTTACTCGAGACAAGACAAAGAGCCAAGTGTAGCCAGAATGAGCTCCAGCAAATTAAACTCTAAAAAATAAGTTAAGGCTAAAAGTCTCAAAGTCTGCTCGACGTGAAAGGAAGAGCCCAGTGAAGCCAAAATGGGCTCGAGCAAATAAAACTCTTAGAAATAAGTTAAGGCTAGAAGTTCAAAGCCTGCTCGAGGTGAGACGAAAAACCTAATGTAACCAGATTGGGCTCGAAAAAATAAAGCTCTTAGAAATATATTAAGGTTAGAAATCTCAAAGCTTGCTCGAGGTAAAACAAAGAGCCATATGAAGCTAGAATAATCTCGAGCAAATCAAGATCTTAAAACACGATAAAGCTAGAAGCCTCAAAGTCTCAAAGCTTACTCGAGGGAAGACTAAGAGCCTAAGTTAGCTAGAATTAACTCGAGCAAGTTAAGCTCCAAAATTTGTTAAGACTAGAAGTCTAAAAGCCTATTCTTAGCAAGACGAGAAGCCCAGGATAGTTAGAGTTAATTCGAGCATGTAAAGTTCTTAGAAATAGGTAAGGCAAATATATAAATTTAAAATCTGAGAGTTTACTCAAAGCAGGACGAAACTTGAAATTTGCTAAAGACTGTAACTTGGAAAATATAGAATAAATAAAAAATTATAAGGAAAAGCTAAGATCAAAATTTTTTTTATTCAATTCATTAATAACCAGATTTTACAAAGTTCCTATATGAAAAAATGTAATGAAAACTAGGAATCTTGGGTAGACTAATCAGCAGCTTAATCGATCACCTGAGTAATCTGGTCCACATTGGATGCAGCTTAAGAACCCCATTCAACAGAGGGAGCAATTTCTTTAGAGCAACCTCTGCACCTAGAGTTGGATCTTTCCACTATTGGCCCTTATAATCCTGCTTATTCATGTAGGCATCCACACCAGCTTCAAGTTTAGACATGTCCAACTCAGGGTATTCTTTTCCCAAAACAGACATGATGCGCTCATATCAGAATATCAGCTCATTATTATACTCATCAGTAATTTGTTTCCCTAAAGTGTCAAGTCTACCTTGAATGCGTGAATTCTTAGCTTCTATAGTTTAGACACATCAAAGTCCTTCCTGGCATTCAGAATCTCATCTCTTATTGTAGACAACTTCTTCTCGAGCTGAAATACCTTTGAATCAGCCATGGTAGTTATCTCATCAAATATGAAAATCTTAGTTCGGAGCTTTGCTGATTCTTCCTTTTCCTACTCCAAATGTTTCATCAAGCTCTGATTCTCAGCTTTAAGTCTCTTGTCATAATAAGAGACTCTTGATTTAAAAGCTGTGGAAGCAGCAACAAGTTAGCATGTAGAAGGCTGGAAGGAGTAAGCCAGTTATTAAGGCTATAGGCATCTAACTTAGCAAATAAATCTTCCTGCATATACTTTATAAACTCCTTGATATAAGAAGCAGCATAATTAGTTTACTCCTTAGAACTTGCTGACCAGGTTCTAACAGGAGCAAAGGTAGCAGAATCCTTCGAAGAAACTCTATCAACCATATTCCTATCCTTTGAAGAAGGAGGGAGAATTTTGATAGGAGAACCAATTTGGTCATTCCTTGGCTTCTTCGGTGAAGCAGAGGAGCTGTTCGGGGTATCAACGGTGCTAGAGCACTTCTTTAACCTAGTAAGAATATTGTTGCACATCTTCTCTTCTTTAAACGTTAAACCAAACTCGACTACATTGCTATGCGTTAGTAACTCTTTGCATAGATTAGCGTTGCCTAGAACAGTATCTACATGCAACTTCAGCTCCTTTTAATCTCATAGGACACACTCTAGGAAATAGAAAAAAGCCAGAAAATAATAATAAGAATGGATGAAGGAAATGGCAAAACCAAAAAACTTAATGAGCAGCAAATGACTTGGAATGCAAAAGTAATAAGGATTTTAGGGAACTTCTTCAGATGAAGAGGCTATTCGCCTCCAACAAAAATAATTTGCCTTTTCAATTGCCATCAAATGTGAGA
Source organism: Murraya koenigii (assembly GCA_025617385.1). Taxonomy (NCBI): domain Eukaryota; kingdom Viridiplantae; phylum Streptophyta; class Magnoliopsida; order Sapindales; family Rutaceae; genus Murraya; species Murraya koenigii. The sequence continues at coordinate 29,689,311 of CM046812.1, forward strand.
ACATTGGTAATGGGTTTCTTGTCTTTTGAACTAGATGTACAATAGTACTAACCTGCAACATTTGGGTTACTCTTCAATTAGTGCAAGTTTTTTATTTCCTTTATTATGGGTTCATCCATATTACACCAATTCCACAGAACAAATAAATCAAATAAAATCATCTACCCATTTGGATTTAATTGCTCTAATGCTAGACGTAATAGAGAAAAAATTCAAACAAAATAAGGTTGCAAAGATAATCTAACACCCAACTTAAAACACTTGAGATATAGGGTGACATATCCTCGAAGAGGGCGGCTAGGAGTGTTACTTTTACTGGAGAGGCAAAGATCAATGCTGTTCGAAATTCAATACAGCTCCCTAAACTTATCTAAGTCCTATTAAAAGGTCTCACACCTCATATGGTCAATGGAAAATGACTCAGCCTCTAACATATAACCTACCTCCTGTCTTTTGCTTGGTCTAGATCGCTCAAGGACTTCGTTTTTGACAACATCATCAACAACACTAGTAATTTGACCAGAACTTGGGTTTCCTACCACATTCTCTTCATTGGATTGAGAATCGCTAGAGAAAGAGGATTCATCAAAGGACATATTTCTAGGTTTTGAATCACGAACACTTTTCTAAGTACCAATGGCTTCCCTATAATATACTTTTATTAGATTTCAAAAATTTGAACTATGATTCACAAAGACAGAAATTAAAGAATCCCAAACAAAAGATAACAAGGACGAAAAGAAGAAAGTTCAGGGATTTATACCTGAGATGATCGTGATAATCACAACTGAAAGGAAGATTTCTTTCACGCAGCGAGAGTTAGCTTTGATTAATGTTAGGGAATACGAGAAGGGAGATATGAATTTGGAGGTTTATAAAAGAAGTAAAAGAGTCATCTCAAAGGACGGCACGTTACATAAAATGACACGTCTGTTTAGAGAACCGCCTCTTCAAATTCAAACGAGTGACTCATAACAGTCCACGTCACTTATATTGAAAATGAAACGACTGAAGATATAAGTCGCAAAAAGGTAGGATAAAATGAAAATGCACCTTAAATCTGCTCAAATTAGTAATTTCTAATCTGATCTCATTTTACTCTCAATACTAGAATCTGGGGAACTAATGTTTAGGAAATAAAGAGCAAACCTACTAGAGTCAAGCCAGCTAAAAACAGAAACATTAATCGCCAATATGAAGGCACTCCTGCTCGAGATTAAGCTAACCAAGAGCAGGAAATTCCATTCTACTTGAGACTAAGCTAAGCAAGAGCAGGAACATTTATTGCCAGCCAAGCGAGCTCTCATTATGTTATAGGAGGCACCAAGAGTAGGTATAAACTAGTTCTCAAGCAAAACTTAAGTGTGGTAGCCTGAGTTCATAGTGGGAATCAGTTAAATAACTCTCCAAGAATGGGGATGTAACTCCCGCATACGAATAACTCTCATCATGATGGCCAAATAACTATCCCAAAAAGGACGGGTAAATAGGAAGTTAAGAATATGCATTACAAGAATAACCGGGAGGGAAGAGCAACGAACGCAAAGAACAAAAGACCTAAATAAATACCTCAGAGAAAAAGAACAAAATGGTTGGACATTTTGTTGCACAAAAAATCAGAAAAGAAACCACATAGGAAAAAATGGAGTAAGCCTTTGAATTTTTTTCCTTTTAAAAAGAAAATTCCTAAAAGTGAAATTCGATCACTGACCTGAGCGTCGGAGGGTCTTCACTAAAAAAAAATCTGGCTATTTGTGACATTTTTCTGTGAGTGCAGGCTAGAGGACATCATTCATTTCCAAAATCAAAGAAATTCAAGTATTGGTTAGGGAATCTACTTGAGGGAGAAGCGACCAAATTTTTCCATCAGTATGTTAAAACAATTTAATTTAAGTTGCGCCACTTACTACAACTCGGCTAACCCTGAATGTGCTTTTCATTCATGGTCATTCATGTTCGAATATTAATAGTGTTGCGCAAGTGTCAATATTTATTGTGAGCTGATACTACTTATGCACAAATGCAAAATCAATACGCATATAGTTCACAAAATATATAGACACAGAGATTCAATATGGTTTGGCAGGAAAGCCTATGTCCATGGAAGAAAAAGAGAATAATTATTTTATTAATAATAAATAAAGTACAAATCTAAATAACGAAACTTCATTTTCAAATACTCAAATAGACTTAGTACTATCAACACTCTTGAAGAAAATAACTTTACAAAGACATAAATTCTCTCATATCTCTCAAATGCAGGTTCCTATTGAACACCTAAGGAAACACTCTCTCAAACTCTCTAGGAAGCTCACTTGTAATGTTGTTTTTCTCTGCACTTTCTCACAAAGCTCAAATCTCTTGAACCCTCACATTTTGGGGATGCTTTATTATCTTGAATGAAGCTCTATTTATAATGCAAGGATGGCTTCATAAATCAAACTTTGTGGTACAAAATTGGGTGAAATGGCCGCCATTGCCATGAGCAAATGTTGACAAATGAAGTATGAACTGCCAACATTTTGCAACCAAATTCCATTGCATGGGACATAATGCCATACGAACAATGTCAACAATTTTGTCTATCCATCTCCAAACATTTCACCATGCAATTACTTAATTTTGTCGGTTACAAAAGTCTAACTTTACCATAAATGTGTTCCCTCTCATTCTTTTCCCTTTTCCATTGCCCCAACTAAACAACGGACTTAACTATACAAATGCCCTATTAGTGAGGTTCAAGTAGAGTAAAATATATGCTTTCGGACCAAGCAAGTCTTATTTCCTTTTAGATAATGGATGGGAATTATTTTCATATGAGGTGTGTAGCTCATATTTTAAACCTAATTGTGAAGGAAGGGATGAAAGTGATTGATGAGTGGATTAAAAAGATTAGGGATAGTGTGGCTTATTGGATAGGCACACCAAAGAAGGTAGAAACTTTTGAGATGACTGCACGTCAATTGCAAGTCAAGTGTGAGAAAACATTGGTGCTTGATTGTATAACTAAATGGAATTCTACGTATGTTATGATTGATGTTGCTGTGAAATATAAAAATGTCTTTTCTAGATTACAGCAGCGTGACAAACACTACACTTCTTTGCCAACGGATGAGGAATGGGAGATGGCTGAAAAGATGTTGGAATACTTGCTACCTTTTTACTCAATGACAGAGCTATTTTCAGGTACATAATTTCCCACATCTAATCTTTTTTTCCCAATGATATGTGAAATGAGGATTAACTTGGATCAATGAGAACTTTCTGATATACTTGTGGTTAGAAGAATGGTTGGTCAAATAATCATGAAATTTGATAAATATTGAGCTCAAATACATGGAATTTTGGTGATGGTTGTTATTCTTGACCCGAGGTTCAAGATGCAATTGGTTAATTATTATTTTCCACAACTTTATAGTGAGGGTGCTAAAAATGAAATTCAAAGGGTGCGCAATCTAAGTAACGATTTGGTTAAATTTCATGAAGGTAGTAATGGGAATATCAGTGATGCAATTGTTGGTGAGTGTTCTTCGGTCGATGTTCGCTTTAATTTTAGTATAGGTTGTGGTCTAAATTTTTTGATATAAGTAAGTTTGAGGCATTTGCAAGCCAAAATAATGAGTCTATAGTGTCGAAGTCTGATCTTGAGAGATACTTAGAAGAGCCTTTAGTCAAATCTACTTCGGACTTTGATATTTTGAATTGGTGGAAGGTGAACTAAGGCAAATATCCTGTATTGGCTCAGATGGCCAAAGATATCTTAGCCGTTCCTGTGACAACCATTGCCTCTGAATCTGCATTTAGCACTGGTGATAGATTCTTGACTCCACATCGGAGTAGACTTCATCCTACGACATTGGAAGCGCTTATGTGCACTCAACATTGGCTATGGGCGAGCTCCAAAGGTATAATGTATAAATACAATTATATAAATAATGTAGAAAATATTTAAATAATTGGTTTAATAATAATTAAATTATTTTCTCACTTTCTTTTTTTTAATAGGCAAAATTATTGACAGCGAAATTTTTACTGGAGAGGAATTTATGGATGAAGAAGAATGTAGCCCACAAGCATTGGAGTAGTTTATCTTTTTCTTTTGTTGGGTTGTGGATTGAATTATGTGTTTTTATTTGTATAAGATATGAGTTTTTTTTTTTTAAATGTTAGGTTGTGTTATTGAATTGTGGGATTGTATGTTTTTATTTGTATAAAACATGAATGTTGGTTTTTTTTTATGTGTTTTTATTTAAGTATTAAGTTTGAACTTGAGAGAGAAAGTAGTGGGTGTGTTGTGCTTGTAAATAAATCAAACAATTAAAGCAATTAAACACATAGCTGAGACACTGGGTGAACAAATCAAATAATTTAAATAAAATAAATTTGAGGTACTGTGCTGGCCCGGCTCGGCCCAACCTTGACTCGAATCAGGCTCGGCTAAGCCTGGCCCGAAATAAAATTATCGAGCTTTTCATCGGGCCGGGCTTTCAATTTGAGCGGTTGGGTCGGGATCGGGCTTTGTCAGGCCCGAGCCTGACCCGACAAGTTGCCAACCCTAGATGTATATCTTATGTTTAGGCCTCTACATCTTTTTTCCCATTATGGCCCCCAGCCCTTCCTACTTCCTACAAGTGACCTATAAAATGATGTACAATTATCACCAAATGACTCCGTGAAATTTTCTGTAGTTTCTTATCATTAAAAAAAAAAAAAAGAAAAAAAATTTTCTCTTGTTTGAAAAATTCAGTAGATCGAGCTGTTATAATCATTCAAAGAATACAGGACACTCTTAGCTCCCCATGGAAGGTAAAACCCAATGAATGATACAATTTACAACACCTCAAGTTCTTGATTATTTTTTATGATCACATTAAAGAAGCACCAATTGAGTCTTGTATTTCTTCCAACGTTCGCCCTTTAGTCTCCGGAACAATCTTTGCAACGAACAGAACAGTCAAAAAGGAAATGCTAGAGAAGAAAAAAAACGTTCCTGCAGTACTCGTGCAGCCCAAAACAACAAATTAATGTTCAATTTAAATCAATGGCCATTTCTATATACGTGTTAATTTTTTTGTTTTGTGTATAATTTTTTTGTTTTGTGTATCGGTGTGTGTGTTTGTGTCTTACCTGCTGAACTCCATTGCATCATGAAGTTAAAAGAGTAAGTGACAATCCAAGAGCATGACCAGCAGATTAAAATTACCAAGCTACCAGCTGAGGCCTTTACATTTATAGGAAATATCTGAAATGGAAATATTTTGAATATCCTTGAGGGAATCAAAACCTACATTTACAAAACATTGTTACTGAAGTTTTTGCTTCATTTCAAAAGGCATTTTTTCTCTTTACCTCTGACATTATAACATATGGAATTCCTTCATTGCCTAGACAGTTGCATACAGCATTCCCCTGGTTGCAGTAGCAATAGTTGACAAATTTTTTTTTTTAATGTTAGAAACATATAGGAAAAGTAATTAACAACAATGAACAATCATCTAGCAGAAGTTTATTGCTTTCTTTGTTATGAGATATTACCAAAAAGCCGACAAGCGCCAATATAGGAGTGGCAACATTCATGTTCTTAACATCCTGCTCAGAAAAACACGAAATAATTTTCGGCCGTAACTTGATAAATCAACAACAGGAGTGTAAATATGTCTGGAAATTTTAGAGTTTGATTAATCAAATTAACCTTCAAGCAGAATGACAGTCCTAAAAGGAAGGAACCGAAACCCATCCCACTAGCTGAAATCTGCAAAACATTGGTAGCCATTCTTATTGACAACAAAATCAAATGTTTGATACAAGCTCTTTTCTGTTCAAATTACCATAAGAAGTGGTTTTCTTCCAGCTTTGTCTATCAATAATACACCGGTAATAACTGCAGGAATCTGGGAAAAAATGAACGTCTACTCGTCAAAAAAACATTCATTGAGCAGAATATTGAAATTACAAAAATGGAGTCATTGAGAGTACCTGTAAAATGGCTATTCCTCTACTTCCAATGCTACTGGAAACACCTGCAGCGAATCATCAGGCATTTGCATTATCATTTTCTTTTCGTGCTCTTTATAGAGTTTTTGATCATCAATAGTATTAGAAAACACTGAAGGCCAATTTACCTGCATCTTCAAATATGGAGCTGGCATAATATCCCAGTGCAGTGATTCCTCCAAATTGTTGCAGTAACATGAGGCCAACTCCAATCTAATTAAACACGTTTTAATATTCCATATTCAAATATTTATAAAATCATAATGAAAGCAAAAGATTAAAGATTCATTTGCATTAGTCAGGAGGCTCACAATGAGTGAATTTGCAAATCTCCTCTTGAACAAGTCTAAAAGACTAGCTTCTGAGTGTTGCTGAGAGATTTCGATGTGATCCTGCAAACAATGGAAAAGAAAAATTAATTAAACGTCCCTCCAGGTGAAGTTAAACTCTGTTTTAAACCAACAAATTTGAATTATACATACTCCAATTTCAGCTGCTTCTTGCGAAATATCGGCATTCTTTCCTCTGAGATTCTGCAGAGCATTTTGAAACTCCATTTCTTTACCAATTTTTAACTGCAGCAAAAGTTTTGTTCTTGTTACTTCTAAAAATTTTTCTCCCTAGTATGTTTTATCATGAAATTTTTTATTGCATTTCAAACAATGTGCTGAGTTGAGCTCACCAGCCATCTGGGAGACTCTGGAATGAAAAATAAACCTATGAGGTGCAATACACATGGAATAGCACCTGAAATGAAAACATACATATGTAAGAATGACTTCATACTAAACTATTTTTTCAATCAAATTAAAATATTATGACCAATTGCGATGATCATCAAGACCACAATCCAACCCCAAGATCTAACACTGATCATTTGATCTTAACAGGTGATAACAAAGCAAACAAGAATTGAAGCGAAAAACAAACAAATATTAGTCCAAGAACTTAAACAACATACAATACAAACACAGAACAAGGATCTTAACTTCCAAGAACAGAGTGAGCTTTCTTTTTGATATTGTTGATTATAAAGAACCCAAATTGGAAGAGGGTTTTACAAGTTTCAAGAACAGCTATTACTCACTGCCTAACCCTCTGTAGATCGCTAGACGCTAGCTTACTAAATCTACCTAATGACCAGCATATAAACCCAGAAATGGTCAACGAAGTCAATTGTAGCTAACAAAGTTTGTTGGCCACGGCAGCTTCTTTTGTAACAACTTTTCCTGCTAATGGTAAATTCTGTAAAAACTTGCAAGCAAACCCAATCATTTACACCCTCAAAACCTTGAAACTTTGAAAGACACTCGAACATAACTCAATGCATGCAGTAAAGAAGTTACCGATTAGAGCCAAGAAACGCCAGGGAATGACATTTCCAACGATAAATATTAGTGCAAAGCCGAATGTATTCATCAACTGCACACATGAAAAACTTTTAGAAAATTTACTAATGAATGAAGAACAAGCTTGTCAAATTTTATACATTATGATACCAAGTCACCTGATGGAATGCTGTGAAAACTCCACGAAAGTTTTTTGGAGTTATTTCTGCAACATAAACAGGTACCTATTTTGACAAAATTATCATCAACTCAAGTGAAAGATTTAACTAAATCATCAGCAGATGTGAAATGTTAACATTTCTGAACTTACCACATAAGTAATAATCCCAATTCCAAATCCTATGAACAATCTTCCCAAATCCAGCCACAAGGCATCCTGATAACAAGAATTAAATACCAATCTCATAATCATTGTTTTTTATCAATTAGCAAATGATTTTTAGAAGAAATAAGAGTAATTATGACTGGCTTGCTATAGCAAGCCAGCCCAAATATGTCTGCTATTTTTCCACTTATGATTGCACCTAGCATTCCTCCAATTGTCATTATTGAACCAAAAACTGAGTACTGAGTGCAGAATGTTAAATTAGAGGTAGACAGGGTCTCTCATACATAAATAAGTAAATTTGGATTTTTGATCTAGCTGCAGTAGACTATTAATATTACAGCAATGAAATAATTTGACCTTCTCTCAAATTACATGCAATACTTAATACATAAAGATATGTGAGTTTACAAGTAAGGTTATCCATTAATGTTATTTATAAGACTGAATAATTTGTTGTAGAGTAATAGTCGATACTAACAGCTGCTATAGAGAGACCCAAGTCTTCCATGATGCCAGCCTCGGCAGGTGATGAGTAACCCACCTGCACAATCACAAAAAATCACTAATTAGGTAAAAGTCAGCTTACCCTCCGTCTGGGTTTTATAAGCCCAATGACCCAATTGCCCATTTTGGCCCAACAGTTATGACATGGCAAGATAGATTCACTAACTGAAGAACAAATATTATTTTAAATGACAAAGGAGTAAGGGTCTAAAGAATTAAATGTACAATAGGCACGATAAACCAGAGGAAAACAAACTCCATCATATGACATTTTTTTGCCTTTTTTCCCGCCAGCCATACAGCTGGGCTCTTTCCACTTTTGAAAATGACAATATTCCAATGGGGCGCAGACAGAATTGACCACTTTTCTGTGTTCATGAACATCAATAACCCTTATTACATATCATACATGCATCTCATCTTGTCCAAATTAATTAAAATAAAAAAAAAAACCAATAACAAAACCAAACCACTCTTAAACTTCAATTGCTTTTTTGCTCAAAATGAAATTCTCATAAAAAAAGATAAAGCATAATCTAATAATTAATTGTCTCTAGAATATGTTTAGTCCTCTATCAAGAAATTAAAATTTTACATAAGGTTCTTACAATACCCATAATATACAGTTTATGTATCCAGTACCCTTTAGTGGATGCATGTATACATGTTTGTGTGTATATAAATATGTATGTATGTATATGTGCATATGTACGTGTATATATATATGTATGTATGTGCAAGAACTAAGATGATCCCTTTGGTATCAAGCAAAAACATTTGCAAACTTACAGCAATTCCATAGCCAAAAGAGCCGGAGACAGCCACTAAGGTGCTGAAAACAACTGCAGTACTGGCGGAGGAATTGCTTATGGAAGGTGACGATGCCGTGTTGCTGCAGTCGCTGGTGGTACCATTGATCACAAGCTTTGATAGTAATCCTTCTTCTACACTATGTCTCTCCATTTGCTTCTTGATCCCTCTGCTAGCTTCTTTTCTTTTAGACAACTATATATATAATATTAATAGTTGCCTGTAATAATAATATCTTTGAGCACTTTTTTGTTTTTATTCCCTTTGGTGATTATGCATGAGAATTATTTAATCACAATAAAAAAATCAAGTCTTAAGGAAACAAACAACCAAATATTTCTTATGGTTGAAATAATATTTATACAAGGGCTAATTCTCAAATGTTTTAATAATATTTATATGATTCTCAAATAGATCGTAACTAACCTAAAACAGATCAGTGCTTTTCTCTTCTTGGTATTAGTTATTGAAGAATCTTTAATCACAGGAATTTATCTTGTGGTCATCATAAAGAAAAATGAAATGTATGTCATGTCAAGTTAGTAGGAATAAAATCACAAGTTAGGTCAAATCAGCTGATCCTAAGGTTGGTATTTAGTAAAGTGGATAGTCAGATGAAGGAATACAAAGGTAAACCAAATGTAAGATTTATTGGTGGGCCGGGGTGGCCCAACAGGTTGGATTTGGACAAAATATTTAGAAGCCGAATGATCCCAATCGCCCATTTTCACCCAACTTTCATAGATTGACCAAAAAATTATTAGGATTGCTTATTGTGTGACGTGTAACAAAAAATTAATCCTTCTTCTACACTAATTTGTCTCTCTATTACTTTCTTCCCTCCCTAGATGCCTGAAATAAAGTATATGAAGAGCACCCTTTTATTTTCTTCCTTTTTGTAATAATGCATTAGAATTTATTAATCACAATAAAAATTAAGAGCTCAATTCTCTAAGGAAACAAATTTATGCAACTGGCAAATGTTTCTTTCAAAACTTCTTTGCTCCCTTCCAATAATAAAGGGATTAGTTATTCAAAATCACTAATCACACAGGAATTAATCCTTGCTTAGAATCTTGGTGAAGATCATAAAAGAAAATAAAATGCATGTCATATCAAGTTTATTCTTCATTTATTAATTATATATTTGAAATTAAGTATGCTTTGCTTAAGGGTTTTCTATTTTGACTTTTCGGCTTTTTCTCACTCTTTGACGAAATATATGAATGAAGCGTAGAAGAAATTGAGCCCACCTAAAGTTTCATAATTGTGCTACAGCCACCTAATTTTTGATAAATTTTGTTTTGCATTTTGGATTAACATTCCCACATTTAGATTGTGGTGCACGACTTTATTTTAAAGTATGTTAGATTAATTATGAATCACATTTAAAAAAAAATATTTAATTTAGGATACAAAGTTGTGTATTTAAGCAGTGAGATATAATAATGGTCCGTAAAAAATTCCACCAATAAAAATTGGATTTCACGAAATTGGGCAAATTAGATTCTAGATGGGTGGGCATGAGTAAGATTGGGTTGGGTATGTTTTGTAAAAACTCATTTCAATTCATTATTTAATAAGTTGAGATATAATCACCTAATCCAACTTAATGAATATGTTCAACCCAATCCAATCATTAAATTATTAGGTTTAGTTAGGTTGACTAGATTGAAAACTTGAAGATTAAATAAAATTAAAAACTAAATAAAAAAATATGAAACTTGAAATGAAATCTATTAAAATCAAATAAAAATATATTATAATATGAAAATTTCATTCACAATATAGTATTTAATAAAGAAATCTAAAAAAAAAACTATCTTAAAAATAAGAAAAATTTGACAATGAGCTTCTAAATTTTATTTATAATTTTTCACATCTCTTTTTTTTAATTTTAAATCATGACATTTTAGATAATTAACTAGCACCATGTCCTATAATAAAATAAAAATGATTTATAATTATGTATTATTAAATGTGTATTAAAAATAAAAAAAAATTGAAACTAATTTACTTTCAAAATTAAACTTACAAGATAATAAATTTATCAAACAATTATATGCTGCCACTTTAATCAATAGTCATAAACTTAGTTGTAATATTGATTAACTCTAAAACAAATAAATATTATTATTTACATAAATTAGATTGTGTTAGATGTACTCATCGTAATTAATCCAACCCAACCCAATTATTAATGGAATGAAAAAAATTAATCCAATTAACTCACAATATCCCATTTAAATTGTCAAAATTAAATTAAATTATATCTGTTAGATTAGATTGGATTGGATTTGATTGTCCACTCCCAATTAATCCCAGTTTATAGAATTTGAAGGGATCCATACCCACATCAGCAAGATGTATTGCTAGTTGGCCCGAGGGCCAAGATGTTGGATTTGGATAAAATATTTAGAAGCCCAATGATCCAGTTGCCCATTTTGACCCAACTTATATGTCATAGATTAACCAAAAAGATAATTACGATTGCTTACTCTGTGGCGTGTAACAATTGCGAAGATGGCTACTCAAAGAAGTGATATTGTTTTAAATGTCAAAAGTTGTATTGTCTTGAGAATAAAAGCATATGAAATGATGAATCAGTCACATTATTTGATAATTGTTGTGAAAGAAAGAAAAACGGGAGAAAGGACCTTGGCAAATGCTATAGCAAGCCTGCAGCGTAGGGTGCAAAATAATTCGGAGAGCCAGATTGCATGTTTCTGGATTCTACAAGTTAATTGAGAAAAAAAAAGGATTAAGAGAAATTCACTTTACTCACCTTTCTCATAAAAAAAATATCTGCTATTTTTCCACATAAGATTGCACATAGCTTTCCTCCAATTGTCATTATGGAATCAAAAACTGAGTATTACATGCAGAATAACATTCAATATATATTTAATGAATTCACATTTACAATTATGACTCGATCACAAATAGATAAGAAGATAAGATTACATGCACTGTTGGGATTTTGTAATTGAACCGACAAAAGATAAAATGTTAAAAACTTGAATAAAATAAATTGGCCATAGTAAATTGCCATAATTAATGTTCATAAGAAAAATTAAAAAGTAAAAAATTTCTTTATAATTTTTTCTTATCGAATAATGAGTAAAGAAAAAACACTTATAAATTAATTTAGAGAAGCTCAACTAAATTATGTTTAATTCAAAAAAAAAAATTATTGTATACAAGTGAATGAATCTGTAAATGTAAATTTTAGACTTAACCTTGGTCTAGTTATAATATAATGACAAATTAGAGATAGCACGGTCTGCTGTCAATTTTGTATATCAAAACATGTAATCATTCGCTGCTTGAGTTTACTTATCTATTAATTTTATTTTGATATGCATTAATTATTTGATCGTCGAAGGATTTTATAAGCATAATTAATTGTTTATAAATCAGTGGATGATGCTAACAGCCGTTGCATATCGAGAGACCCAAGTATTCCATGATGCCAGACTCAGCAGCCGAGGAGTAACCCACCTGCAAAATTTCAAATTTAAAATGACTAATTAAGTCAAAGTCAGCTTACGATCAGCCAATGAAGGTGAAGGGATCCACATGTTAGATTTATTCGGAGTAGCCTGGTGCAACAAAACTCCCACGAATGTAAGCTTGCCACGTTACCAACGTAGATGACAAGTCTTATTCTTTCCTTTTCATTGATTGGAAATTCTGGCGCTACATCGCTCTTATCTCGACCGAGTTTGGTTCATTGAACATCGTACATTTGATCAATCGGTTTGGAGCAAGGGGAAGAATTTTTATAAATATTTATAGAGATAGTTTTAATTTTTTTTTATATAAAAGTTAATTTTAATTTATTTAATTATTAAATAATTAAATAAATAGATTAAAAATTTAAGTAAAATTTTAAAGAATTAATAAGTACGTAATGTGAATTAATTATAAAAATTAATTGTAAATAAAATAATAATATAATATTTATAATAATATAAAATAATATTAAAAAAATAAAATATTATATATTATAAAAAAATTTAAAAAAAATAAAAAGAATAGAAATCCATCGGGTGGCAATGAATGGGGTCCTCTGTAACTGTAAGCACGTCCAGTATATCACATCCGACATGACGCGGCAGCAGGCACCCATGCAAGACACGAGTTATCCTGCTTCCGGTGTTGTTATCCTCCTCAGAATTGAAACTTTTCAAAATAAAATAACAAAGGACTACTACATCTTATTGTATTCCCCTCCTCTTTCATCTAGTTAATCAACACGTTCCTTCATCTTGGTTCTATCCCTTCCGAGATTCAAATGTTGTAGCCACTCGTAATAAGATTTAAATTCGGTGCTGATTTTATTTTTATACTAATTTTTTAAAAAGTTATAATTGGAAGTTGTTTGAATATAAATATACGATAATTAAATCTTAACTTATAAATATACATGTAAGAAAATATTATTAAAAGTTAGCACTAAATCTAAATTTCTTTAAATTAGTCTCTAACACACTCAATTGTTACTGTAATATATAACTAATAAAATAATTATTATATTGTTTCTACTGAAATTTATGCTATTCATAGTTGCCCATCTTTGAAAAAATTACTGGCTAGCTTTCCTTAGATCTTCTAATACTAGGCATCTATGTCTAATTATGCCCCAATCCATAAATATCTCGCAGCTCTTCTAACTTTTTGGACTAGAGATGGCAAAAATACTAACCCAAACTCAAACGATGTAGGCTTAGTATTGATTAGTTCAGGCAAGGTTCAGATATTACTTAAAAAACTCATAACCCAGATTTTATAAAAAAAAAATATTATAAAAAATATTTTATTTTAAATAATTATATTTTTTATATACAGCTATTCAATATATTTAAAAATTTAAAAATTTAAAATTTATATTTCATGTTTAATTTTATTAAAATAAATTTAAAAATTATAAAATAAATAAAAATATATTCATAAATATAAAAATTTAAATTATATATATATAAAATCCATGCTTAAAAAACTCAGAAAAAACCTCAGCCGGGATCTAGGTTTTCAAAAGTTCAGGTCGAGTCCGGATATGTCAATACCTAGCCCGGACTCGAACTTTTGCCAACCTTATTTTGGATTGAGTTATTCTCCATTTATTTTTTCTATGAGAATAGGGAAATTTAATTGGTTACTTGACTTAGGTTTTTTTTTTTTGTTTGAAATTTGAATAAGTTTGATCTTTTTTAAAATTTGAATATGTCTTAATTCGAATATTTGAATAACATGTTTATTTTTTTTTTAATATTTGAATGTAAGTGACATATTGTATGTTTTTATAAATAAAACATATTGAACACTGTTAATTGACATTTATATCATTGCAAATCAGAACAAAAAAGAATTATTATATTTTATAATTTATAAAATAAATATACTCTATAGAGATATTTTTAGAATTTAATATTTATTTCTTATTTAGATCATTTTTCATTCAGATAAAAGTTAGAAAAATTTATTTTTTTTATTCAGATGTAAATGTCTTAAAATAAAGTATAAAATATAGACAAGAAAATTTTTAAAAAAATCTGAAAAATTAATAAAATTTTAGACTTCAGATATTTAACAAACAATCTCTTAACTTTATTGACTGCTCAAGTAAACATATCTTTGATAAGTTCTTATTTTTCAGGGCCCCAGCTCCAATCTACCAAATTAGTAAACTCTTTCAAGTTTTTATTCTATTTATGTCCCAATTGATAAATGTCATGCTTTAATTAGGAAATTGATGGGTGAAACAAACACACGAACAAGGTAAAATTGAAAAAATTAAGATTATTGAGGCACAAATATCACATAAGAGACACAAGAATTTATGTAGTTTGGTTTTTACCCTACATTCATAGGCGAAAATAGAAAGATCAAACTTTACTAGTGAAATGTAGATTACAAGTATTGAAATATTTTAGTTCACTACTTAGAACCCTAATACACCCAATCTCTCACTCACTAATTAGTAGGATCTGTTGCTTATCCTTTATGTCACCACATGAGAGGGACCTAGAGGCATAAAAATGAAAAGAGGGATGAGCTTTCTCACTCTTCTGACATAGTGGGCCCCAACAAGAGGCTTAAGAGTTTGTTAATAAACTCTTATTTCTCTTACTCAACTCTCGACTTCTCTATGAGAATCGAAGAATGGGATGATAAAGAGGGGAAATGAGACCTCTATTTATAGGCTTCATTTCCTCTCATTTTTCTAATTTTTTATTATTATTTTATTTTTATATTATTTTTATTATTAAAATAAATGAGAGGCATCGTTCGGCACCTCACTTACTTTATAAATCTCCCACTTAGAGACTTAATTGAGAACTAGTTATGTCTCCACACCATTTATTCTTTTTCATAATTGTCATGTTGCTTATGTTTTCATTAGACCACATGAAGATCTACTCCATATTAACTTTTTAGCAATAATTAACTTTGTCATAACATCTGCAAGATTTTACTTGATATGAAATTTTTCATAAATACACACTTCCATGTTCTACTATTTCTCGAATGGAATGGTATTGTACCTCTATGTACTTAGTCCTAAAATGAAATGATATATTCCTTGCAATGTGCAAGACAATCTGATTGTTACAAAACATATGAATTTTCTCTTATTTGTGCCCAAACTCCTCCAATAACCTTTGTATCTAAATAAATTCTTTGCAAGCTTATATAGCTGCCATATATTCTGCTTCTGTCATAGATAATGCCATAATAGTCTATAGTTTCGAAACCTAACTTACAGTTTCTTCTGTAAGTATAACCATATAGCCAATAGTAAATTTTCTTTTATTAATGTCTTTGACAAAATCTGAATCCACTTAATCTTTAACAGTAAATTTTGATCTTTCGTAACATAATACGATATCCAAAGTTCCTTTAATGTATCATAAAATCCTCTTTACATTTTTCTAATGCTCTCCACCAGGATTCACCACATATCTATTTACTGCTCGTACTGCTTGTGCAATATATGGTCTAGTACATATCATAATGAACATCAAACTTCTCACTACTGATGCATACGATACTCGAGATATTTCCATTATATCTGCTTCATTGCCAAGATACATACTTAATAATAACTTGAAATTAATAAGAAGTGAGGTAGAAATTGGCTTGCAATCTTACTTGTTGAATTATTGTAAGATTGTCTTCTGTGAAAAAGCTAAATCTTCTTATTATTTTTGTCCTAGTGAATTTGCATCCCTATAAGTGCTTCGTTTCAAACTCCTTAGCCAGCTGTGCCACTAATTCTTGGACTCAATCTTTGTTGGGGTCTGTTATTAAACATTTTATCCACATACAATAATATAATGAAAAAATCATTATCATCAAACCTCTTATAATATGCACAATGATCAAAATTGAGTCTATTATATGCAAGGCTCAACAACGCCTATTTGAGACCGTATAGAGATTCGCTCAACCTACAAGCAAGTTCTCTTTTCTTATTTTAGCAAAACCTTCTGGTTAGAGCATATAAATCTCTTCTTCAAGTTCTCCATGAAGAGATGTATTTTCATATCTAATTGTTCTAGATGTATGCCAAATTTAGCACTCTTAGTAAAAACTATTCTAATAGTTGTAAATTGAACTACTAGGAAAAATATATCATTGAAGACAATGTTTTCTTTTTGACCATAACCTTTCACCACTAATTTTGCATTATACCGCTACATCAGGTCATTCTTATCACGTTTAATCTTGTAAACCTACTTATTTATAATGACTTTTCTTCCTTGTAGTAGTGGTATAAGTTTCTAAATTTTGTTTTTGTGTAGAGCTTCAATTTCTCTTGCATTATCGTCATCTACAAAGTAATAATTGGGCTATTCAAAGCCTCATGGTAAGTTGATGACTCTCTATTATTTGTTAGAAAATAATATGTAACATTGATATCTGCAACATACTTCGAGAGCCATACTAGTTATTGTTCCTCGTGCTCTTGTTCTGCTTTAGAAGAATCTGAATTTTATTTTCTAGGTTATTTTCCACTTGTATTTCCATAGTTTCTGACTTTTCTTTTATAGTGCTCTCATCCATTTCTTTTATTTGTAGTGATATTTCACAAAAAAATAATACCTCTGTTGATGATTATCTTATAGGTAGTAACATCCTATAGATAACACCCTTTACTCTATTAGTATACACAAGAAGATACATATCTTGCATTTTGGATCGAGCTATGTTTTTTCTTGAGTATTATATATTACATACACAGGACTTCTAAATGCATACAAATAATTGTAATAAGCTGGCTTTTTAATCCACATTTTTATAGGATTCTTCAACCTAATTACCATAGATAGCTATCGAGTTATACATAACAGGCCTTTTTTGTTGTTTCTACTCAAAATGAGTTTTGTAGACTAGTAGTCATCAATATGGCTCTTATATTTTCTGTAAGAGTTTTGTTCATAGACTATGTCATTCCATTATATTGAGGAGTGTATGCCACTATGAACTGTCGTTGAATTCATTCTTCCTTACATAATGCAAGAAACTTATTGTCTATATACTCTCCACCATTATTTATTCTCAAGCACTTGATCATTTTTTATTTATTCAAGTTCTATCTGTATTTGTACTCTTTGAATATTGGAAATATATCTGACTTTTTCTTGATTAGATACACTCAACATCTCCTGGAATAATCATTAATGAAAATCATCAAGCACTTTGCGTCTCCTAGGGACATATCTAGTGATTCCCAAACATTAGAATGATCTATAAGTCTAGAATGTATTTACTTCTAGTGTCAGATCTGTTGAACTTCAATCTATGTTACTTACTTGTAACATAATGCTCGTAAAATGATAAGTTCACTCATTTGAGCCCCAAAAGTAACTTTCACCTACAGAGAATTTTTAAACCTTATTTAAACATATGACCAAGTTTGAGATGCCACTTCATTACTGAATTTTCTTCGTTTGATGCGATACACATATCAGCTTCCTGTAGTATTTTCCCTTTAAGCGTGAATATATTGGCACCAATCTTTTATGCCTTCATAAACACAAGCGTGCCTCTGACAATCTTCATAATCCCATTATCCACATATGTTTTATAGCCAAGACTATCTATCGGTCCTAAAGAGAGTAGACTATTCTTCAAGTCTTTGATATGTCATATTTCCTTAATAATGCATATTGTACCATTAAACATCTTTGTTTTGATTATACCAATATCATCGATCTCCAAGGCATGATTATCACCCATATATACAGATCCTCTTACGATAAATTCATATTTGTGAAACCATTATCTCCGAGAGGTCATATGTTAGTTGGCTCTTAAGTCCATAAATCATGCGTCAGTTAACCATTTTCTGCCTTTTGTAATTATTGTTACCTCACTGTATAAAACATCCCCATCACTTGATTTACTTGCTACACACTCTTAAGTACTTGATGGCTCATGACCTTCACCCTCTCTTCTCCTCTACTTACTCTAACACTCTTTCTTGACATGCCACATTTGTGGCACCCGATTTATTTATTTATTTATTTTACTTATTGATTTTGATCTATTATGACTGTGATTGCCACTGAGGCTATGTTTCGTTGATCTCCCTCTAATCATCATCAGCGCTTCCACTTACTGCGAGCTCGCCTACTTGTTTCCTTATTCTTGCACTTACTCTCTTCATTTAATATAGAGGTTGCAACATCATCAAAGATTAGGTACTCCATTAGGATATTGTTTGTTAAGTCGATGATGAGTTGATCATACAAGTTATATAGACTTTGAAGTAGCAGCTCTGCACATTCAGTTTTCTCTATTTTGTGACTCGACATTGTAAGTTGTGAAAATAGATTTTTAAAAATGTTAATATTATTGGTCACCAATGTGGTTTCCATCATTCGAAGAGTATAAAGTCTTCTCTTCAAGAAGATCTTGTTTGTGTAATGGCTTGACCTCGTACACTTTTGTGAGAGTATCTCATATATCATTGGCTGTCTTTACCTCCACCATACTGGATAACATAGTTCGACTTTTAGTTTACGTCTACAAGCGAATATAGAAGGTTCAAACTTTACTAGTAAAATGAAGATGGCAAGTATTGAAGTATTTTTACTCATTGCCTAGAACTCATGTACGCTCAATCTCTTACTCACTAATCACTCAAGAGTATATTAAAAACTCTTATTGCATGTTTAGTTTGAAGAAATGAAAGTAGATAAGAGGAGAAAGAAATAAGGATAAAATAAATGAATTTTAAGTCAAACCAAACAATAAAATTAATATTGATATTCTTTTTTCCTTATTTTCTCTCCTCTCTTTTTTTTCACTCCTCTGCTCTCCTTTCATTTCTTTCAACCAAAACATGCACCTGATGCTCTCACTTAACTCTTAATTTCTCTATGAGAATTGAAGAATGGGATGATAAAGATGGGAAATGAAGCCTCTGTTATTTCCTTTCCTTTTTCTAATTTTTTTATTATTAAAATAAGAGAGTATTCTTCCAATTTTTTTTTTCCACGAGCGCACAGAAACGTATTGACTTTTGAATATCGAAGTCTCCTTTGCACCTTCATCCTCGCGTCAACATTTCTTAGCTTTCAGATAGTTATGGCTAGGAACATGAGAGGAACAAAACAAAACAACCGGAGTGAAAGGAAAAAGGAGAAGAACTGATCATATGATCAAATTAATCAATTAATCTTTCCGCAAGATGAATATGAATATGATCCTCGTGTTTGTCACCGCGCTAAGCTTTCAAATCAGCCTCACAAGAGCATATGGTAAGCCTACTTACATTTATCATAATTGCCCCAGCACAACTTTCACCCGAAACAGCGCTTACCAATCCAACCTCAATCTCCTGCTCTCTACTCTTCGCTCTAACGCTACCCACGGCAGCATCGACAAATTCTCCAACGGATTCTACAACACTACTGCAGGCCATGAACCTGACAAGGTCTACGGTCTGTTTTTCTGCCGTCGTGATCTCAGTACAGAAACCTGCCAAAATTGTGTCACTTTTGCTACCTCAGATACAGCCCAACTCTGTCCTTTAGGAAAGGATAATATAGTAGGGTACGAAGAGTGCCTTTTACGTTATTCGAACACTTCTTTCTTTTCAGCCCTGGACACCTCGTTCAGAGTTTCCTTATGGAATGTAGAAAATTCTCCCAGTCGGTTATTTGACCAGCTAGTGTGGAATTTGATGAACGAAGCTGTAAATCAGGCTCTAAATACTACCAAAATGTTTGCGACGGTGAGGAAAAATTATAGAGCCTCTCAAACGCTATACAGCCTCGTCCAGTGCACGCCGGACTTGTCAAGAGATGACTGTGGTAGATGTCTTCGTTTAGCTATTTCACCCTTGAATGGATGCTGTGCCGTTAAGATAGGAGGAAGAGTGATGTATCCCAGTTGTAACTTCCGATATGAGCTGTACCTATTTTATAATGATACGTCGATCGCGACACCGGCGCCTTTGTCTCCCCCATCTCCTGGGACTGTAACAAGCTCTAACGGTAAACAAATTCCGAAGTTTACTCTTAATTTTATAGACAACAAAATTTGATAGCCATCCTTCAAATTAAATTCATGTAGTTAAAATTATTCGAAAACTTTGGTGAGAATGAGATACAACCCCTGATTAAATTAAGTTTATTTTATTATTAATTTTAGAGAAATCAAATTTGATGGCCATCTTTTAAATTTACATAAAGATAGATAGTTTTCATATGGGACTAAAGATCTTCTCCTAGTTTTTTTTTCCTCTTAATTCTTTTTATTTTTCAATAATTGATTAAATGTGTATATTCATTGAAAAAGTTAATTTAATTATTACATACTTAACCAATCATTAAAAAATAAATATGATTAAGAGAGAAAAAAAATTACATGAGTTTGTAGCTGTAACATTACTTATTTTAAATACTTCAAAAGAACAAAATAAAATAACATGTATGGTTTTGGTATCTAGGGGGCAAAGGAAAGAAAGCAACATGGATTGCAATTGGCACAATTATACCAACAATTACTCTATTCATACTGTTGGGTTCTTTCGTTTGGTGCAGAAGGAGAAGAAATAAAGGTAATAATGAATTTTTTTCAAAGGTTTTTTTTTTTTTTTTCACAAATACGTTACATACAAAAACTAGATTTTTTTTTTTTTTGATGTTTTGCGCCCCTCAATTCCTGTGGTCTCTACAAAATAATAATGCCAGAGAAAGTGATCTAAACTCTTCTATTGTTTATGGATCAAATTAATTTCACCACTCCTGTTTCAAAATCCATAAAAAAAAAAGGAAGTTAAATTTTAAAGCAAAAGAAAAAATTATTAATTAATTTGTTAAAGCATCAAGGAATTTTGATCAATTTCCCCAAAATGAATAATTTCTAAAATTCAGATTCAACTATGTTCCGAAACTAATACGATATTATCGGAAAATTATACTTACGGCACAGAAAATGAAATATTTTTATCTATTTTTCCCCCAAAAAGAAAGTAAAGTCGATGTCTCCGCAGACAAGAAAGCAATGAATGAACAAGAACTTTATACGAGAGAAGGTCGAATTGGGGATGACAACTCAAATCATACTTTAGTTGGAGAGACGCAAGGGGAATCTCATCAAGAGTTCCCAATCTTCCCATTAAGTCTAGCACTCGAGGCGACAAAGCATTTCTCTGATGAAAATAAGCTTGGAGAAGGTGGTTTCGGCCCCGTGTACAAGGTACTTTGCTTTAATTTATTTAAACATTTAAACTACTAATGCCATGAGTGTTAGTGTTTCATCTAGCTCAAGGCCCAGTGGTTAATTGCCGTGTTATCATCCTTATATTGGCTTATTTTTGGCTTTGTTGGTGGCATATCCCCCACTTAAAACAGTTTTGTAAGATTGAGTTTTATGTCGTGAGGGTGTCTTTGAAAGTGAGTGCTGTAACTTTTAAATTATTGTTGTGAAGTAAAAAATTATATTAATGAAGTGAAAGCCATAGTTTTTAAGCAATTAAAGTCCAGCTGCAAGGTGTAACCAAACATCTTGGCAACTGAGCTTTGGTAGCTCAGCTGCCTCACTTCACTCCCAAACACATCCTGAGTTCATAACAACTAATTGTCAGACAAATCTTCTCTATTCCTCATGCGTTCAATGGTTTTATTATACTGTTGTCATGTGTATCTTTAATTAACAAACAAGCATGAAGATGTATATTGATCACTTTCAAGAAAAAAAAATGGTAATATTGATCAAATGTAAATTTTTATATGGAATGTATTGATCAAATGTAATTCGAAACAGGGGATTTAGAATTTTGTTTTGTTTTATACATGGTAACAACAGAAATTTGTGTCCAGGGTATATTAGCGGATGGGAAGGAAATTGCGGTGAAGAGGCTCTCAAGATCATCCGGTCAAGGGCTGCAAGAGTTCAAGAATGAGGTTACTTTAATCGCCAAACTACAACACAAAAATCTTGTGAGACTGTTGGGATGCTGTTTAGATGGAGATGAACTGCTGCTCATCTATGAATATATGCCCAACAAAAGCCTTGATCTCTTCCTTTTTGGTTTGCCTCTCAAAACTTTCTAACTCTAGTTCAGTCTTGGATACATTTATTTCCCTTGCTGCTGGTAGCTAAGCTCTGCAAATAAACATATTCGTGATGTTAGGTTCAGGTGCTTTGCCACTAGGCTAAAAGCTTAAATTAACAGTCTTGGTGCACCATATTTCCTTTCTAGATTCCTAACTCGTAAGCAGGATTTTGGGCTGATTTTAGGTCTTATGAAGCCTTTCAATTACAAGCAAGTTCTTATGGTTTGCGGGACATAGCTACCAAGCACCAATAATGAATTTGGATCCAATGCTGATCTAATATGTCTCTAGTTTTTAAAGATTTTATATCATCTTTGCATTTATAATAGTACATGATATAAATAATTATTTATTCAGTCGTGTATCATAGATAATTATCGATAACAGTCTTTAAATTTTGATTAACACATCATCAAATTGATCAACATAAAATCAAAATTCCACAAATCAACAACTTTTTCTATTTCTTTCTCCTCTTAGAAATAAAGCATGAAATAATTACTCATGTGCATACTGTGTTTTTTCCTTGGTTTTCAGATTCAAGAAGGGGTGCACAATTAGACTGGAAAAGACGCATAAGCATCATTAATGGAATTGCTCGAGGCCTTTTGTATTTGCACGAGGATTCTCGACTCAGAGTTATTCATCGAGATCTTAAAACTAGTAATGTCTTACTGGATCATGAGATGAACCCAAAGATATCAGACTTTGGAATGGCAAGAATCTTTGGTGGCAATCAAAATGAAGCTAATACTAATAGAGTCGTTGGAACGTAGTAAGCACAAACCTATGTTACCATATGCTATCATATGCAAGTTCTGAGAATTTATCTAAACTAATGCATGTTGTTGACTAGATTTATTCATTTGACATTTCATTTCCAACAGTGGA
Source organism: Murraya koenigii (assembly GCA_025617385.1). Lineage (NCBI taxonomy): Eukaryota > Viridiplantae > Streptophyta > Magnoliopsida > Sapindales > Rutaceae > Murraya > Murraya koenigii. The sequence goes on from CM046812.1 coordinate 29,712,764, forward strand.
TATATGGCGCCCGAATATGCAATGGAAGGAGTATTTTCAGTAAAATCGGATGTTTTTAGTTTCGGAGTTGTTCTTCTGGAGATCATAAGTGGTAAAAAGAATGGTGGATTTTATCTTTCCGAACACGGTCAAAGCCTCCTTACTTATGTATGTGGCCCCTTTTTCAGTTTAATCTTAACATGATTGGTGATTAAAAGATCTCTTGTTTTAACTCAAAAGATTTTACCAATTGATATAGTTGGTACTTGAGGACATGCATGTATGCAACTATCCTTTATCACTCATTTGGAAGAATAATTCCTCGATGATTACTGATACGATGCTAATCTTTGTTCACAACATTTCAGACATGGAAATTATGGAGTAAAGGAGAAGCTCTCGAACTGATAGACCCAGTACTCAAGCAGTCATACGTGGTCGCTGAACTTCTTAAATGTATACATATTGGATTGTTGTGCGTTCAGGAAGACCCATCCCACAGACCTAACATGTCATCTGTGATTGTAATGTTGGCGAGTGATACAGTACCACTTCCTCAACCAACCCAGCCTGCATTTTCTGTTGACCGAATGGTTGTTGGTTCTTTTCAATTCTCTTCATCAGATTCTAAAATTTGCTCTGTTAATGAGATGACTATTTCAAATGTATATCCTCGTTGACAATTTTCTGTTGTTCAAAAATTCAAGGACAGTTTGTTTCCGTGGACGATAATTTGTTTCATGAACTCTCTACAACATTACAAATTGTTGATACGGTTTTTCGCGTGCCTTCAAATAATGTCAAAACTCCTGCTCGCGGTATACTCGAGCAGGACTGCTTTCCGGTCTCAATTCTCCTCTGCTCACCGGAACGGCAATCTCCTCAGGTCTGTACTCACGGAAAACAAGGTCAGGGGTCGCCGGATGTTTTTCCGGCGAAAATCCTCTGACGCTCAAGTCAGTGATCGGGTTATTCTTTTTGTATCCCTCTTTGTTAGAGAGACCGGAGGAATAAAGGGGTATTTTTGGCCTTTTTTATGGTCAGAATAACTTGTGTGAAATCCCCAGGAAAAAATGAAATGGAGAAGAAGAAGAAGAACCTGAAAAAACTCTCGAACCCTCGCAACTTACACTTCGATTTCCTTTTATCCTTCAATTTTTCCTGCCCTTTTTTTCCGGGATCAGCCCTTCCCGCATTAATGGTGTCTAGGTCCCTCTGACAGCCGGGATTACTGTGGCGACAACTTGGGAATGCGGGATGTCAGGTGGGCATGGGTTCCCGTAGCCTCATGATAGTGTCGGTCATGCGTGTATGAAATGATGACACTGTGGGGGCATGTGCCGGCTATCGGTAACAGTGACGACACCATATCACGTGGAGTATTGGGCAGGTCTCGATCGTCACGTTGAGTCGTTGGAAAAAAGGGTCGAACTGTTTCGAACCGGCTGTATTCGAATCTCGCATCCTCTCAGCGTTGTTACTGGTGGGGCTAGGCCATGCCCGGGGGTTTGAAGACCTCGAGCAGACGGATGAGCTCGGGTTGCGACCATCCTTAAGGCTCCTCAACTTGGACCAGCTTTGACGGGGCTATAAAGACCTCGAGTAAGAGATAGAGCTCAGGGCTCGACCAATCTTGGACTCCTCGACCTTGACCAGCTTTGACGCATAATAAGGCTGTCTTTGTGCCAGCGGTTGAGTTGACCTCGAGGTTTTTTACTCGAGCTGGGTTGGCCTCGAGGAGACCTGCTTGATATTATCCAAACACAAATCTTAAAATAATCCTAGCGGTTGTATTATTATTATACTAGTGCAGTAATATAAATTCACATATAGAATCATTTAATTTGTGTAATAAAACTAATAACGCAGTTGAGATCAGCATGTAGAATTATGACCTATGACGGTCAAGCTGCGCCAGTTGACAAGAGAACGATATGCATATAGAAAAAAAAAAAAAAGGATTGGCCAAAGTCCCATCAATAATTCTGAAAATGGACTTTAAATCTTTAACAAAATATGTTAAAAAGTAGACCTTCAATCAAATTAAGTACGCACCAGATTAATTGAGTTGATTGAGTGCAGTAAATAATCCGCTTAAATGCTTTTGAGTGATTTCTGAAACATATTGCGACAATATACTGAACAAATCACTGTTTATGAAGAAAAGGGGTTGTGTTACTGCCTTACTGGGAATATGAACAAGACAAATATATATAGGTGGAATAGAAGTATTGTACCGCATGGTGAAACAGGCCCTAATCTACCAAAGTCTAGCCACTTTAAAATTCTATGTGACTACAGACTATTGAAGTAAGGCCTATTGCACAGCAAGGAAGATTATTCTTTATTGCTGGTTCTATTTGGGCCAAGGCCTCAAAGCAAGTCATTTTCTACCCAAAATTAGCCTTAAATGGGCCCATCAATCATTTGTATTTTTTTTACCAATCTTGAGTCGTTAAAAGATAAGACAAGCACATCAAAATCTATTTATTTTATTTTTTCACTTGTCTCTTCAGTTTATTAAATCACGACTTCCTCATAAGAAAAACGACTCATACATATGGTGTGTGTATTAGAGAATTTAATATCTAAAGAAATTAATATTGGTACTGAAATTGCTTTAATTTTATTGAATTATGGATACAAGTAATGAGCTAGCCGTTGGAGGCTAAATAGAAATTATAAAATCGAGCCTAGGCATATGCAATAAAGAAGTTATTATGATATAAGCTCACAGAATTAAAGGTTATATAACTAGTTAGGAAGGAGATATTTGTGATTGAAGGCAATCAGGGAGAAAATCAAATTCATGTTGAGTAATTTATTGTTAAGTGTTTGATAAACACTTGTAAATGTACATGAGCTGGAAGTTAATGTGATGAGTTAATATCTGATTAAGGACATAAATATATTATGTATTTCAAAACTTTAAAAAAAAATAATAACAAAACTTTCAATAAACTTATTTATCAATCACTATCTTTGCTTTTTTTTTTTCAAAAATACCAAAAAATAAATGGTATTCATCCTGCCCTTAAATTCCTCATGAATCATACCGCAGCCAAAGCAATTTACCTTTTACCCAAAAAAAAAAAGGAAATTAGCTTGAGTAGAATTGACGTGGGGTTTAAGGGTGAAGTAAATATCAATAATTTCTGTACTAATATATGCATCGAAACTCTGTCTATTAAAACCACCAAATTAACGTTTTCCGTTAAAATCAATGTTAAATTGGGTGGTGGCCCATCGCCCACCAACTCTTTGTCCTCAAATTGGGCAATGGCCGGGTGATGGTCCATTGCCCAGAGATTGCCCAATGAAGCAAAAAAAAAAAAAAAGTAGATTTAGTGTTATATAATTTCTTATGGTATTATTAAATCTCTTCTTCTTGTCGTCTAATTAATACATTCATTATATTTAGTTTTTAAATAGAAGGAATGTATTAAATAGATGGCAAGAAGAGGAGATCCATTAGCAACCAATGAATGGTTAGGAAGCAATCTCTAAGAGTGCCAAAGACCTTCTGTCTTTTAGGACTTCAAGTATTATAACAACTCAAAATTGAATTTGATCTCGTGCTTATTTTTTTAAAAAATTGTGATTAAAAGTTATTGGATATAAATATACAGACAATTAAATCTTATACATACTCTCACACACACACACACATATATATCAACTCATGCGCGATGGAATAATAATTAAAGATTAGTGTCACCGCATCTTAATTCCTCAGAAGTAAAACGTACACCCTCTATTGATGGTATAGTGCTTAATAAATAATGATTATATTACAATTTGTACTGTTCATAGTTGTCCCTCCTCAACAAATTTCATTTTCCCATCCCCAGCAAACATAGCGTAAAACATTAGAAATACTTATATAGTTTGGGCAAAACCCTTAGCATTCTAAAGTAGTGGATCCAAACGATAAGAACCTGGCATTTTTCTAGGCCCTGCTTAGTTTTAAAACTGAACCATTCGTATTAAAGCTACAAGATCCATTGATTTTAAAATGAAAAAAGAAAAGAAAAATATTCATCAATTATATGAATTGCTAAAGTGGTTCGATAGGTTACCGGCTGACTCGAAAATATGGTTTGCATTGCAGAGAAATTCATAGACACCTCCAAATCTTTGGAACACATTGAGTCTAACTCCAACCTGAATTTTTTTCCCTTATTTTTTCCAATGATACGTTTATATAAGTAAGGAAAGGCATATAAACAAAGTTAACTGGCCATAAGATAATGGATAAATAATCTGTATGTCTTTCAATGAGTGAATGAACATATTTCCGCCGGAACAAGTTCAGAAATTCATTCCTGACATCTGTTGAAGAAAGTCTGTAAAATCCTGAAAATCTAGCCTGGAGATATACAGACTTTAGCCAAGCGATCATGATCTAAGCTCACAGAATTAAGGCTATGTAACTAAGGAAAGAGATATTTGTGACTGAAAGCAATCAGGGAGAAAATCGAATGCCTGGGATTACTCAAGTTATTGCCTTTACTTTCAAACAAATAGTCAAATAAACTTTGCTATTCGGTTGTTGATTTGGATGCTGATTCAACTATTGTGATAATTTCCTTACCAATTTCTGGGCATTTTCATATCGAACTCGAGAAAAGTACGTACGTTGATGTATTCATATTGTGTAGCGTGTAATACACTTCTAACATTATCGGGATTGTTGCCCGTCCATAAAATTTCCAACTTGCCACGTTACTTTGTAAAATGTCATACATACTGGCAAGTTTCTTACGATTATTGCAAAATAACAAAAAGACCACTATCTCTTATGGAATGACTGAAATTTCCCCTTCTTTTATCTAATTAATGCATTCCCTGCAGCTTTATTTTTATCGCTTCTATAAATATTCAAATGTTGTAGCCGCTCAAAATTAAATTTGGATTTAGTGCTTGTTGATATGATTTTTGTACAGACTTTTTAGAAAATTGTGATGGATAGTTATTGGGATACAAATATATAGTTAATTAGATCTTATTTATATATACTAATATAAATGCACCTGTCATAGAATATTATTTAAAAATTAATGTTGGACATGAAATATCAAAATTTACATGATTAGACTTTTCACTTACATACATAGACGAAAGTAAAAGGATAAAATTTTACTAGTGAAATAGAGATTACAAGTATTAAAATATTTTTTCTAGTTATCCAAGCCCCCAATAGAATTGGATCCTCTCTTAATCTGAGCTCTATTAAGCTTTTAAATATCTTTTGTAATGTGTATTTTAGTAGTAGTGTATGAGTAAGATTTAATTAATTAATTTTGTTAATCTATTAACAATCAATAAGCGGTTGAATTATTTGCTAAGTATATGGTCACATTATGAGAGAATCCTGATTCAAATCCTTGTACACCCAATCTCGCCTTCATTAATCACTCAAGAGTTTTTTAACTCTCTCACTCAACTGTACTTTTCTATGAGAATTTTGAAGAATGGAAGGATGAAGAAGGGAAATAAAGTCTCTATTATTTCCGCTCCTTATTTTTAATTTATTATTATTATTATTATTAAAATAGAAGAGTGGCTTACTCCACAGTTCTTCCAACTTTCCGCAAATAGGATTGAGATATTCTGCATTTCTTTTTCCACGAACGCACAGAAACGTATTGACTTTTGAATATCGGAGTCTCCTTTCACCTTCATCCTCGTGTCAACATTTCTTCGCTATCAGATAATTATAGGAAGGAAAAATAGAGAAACAAAACAAAACAACCAGAGTGAAAAGAAAAGGAAAAGAACTGATGATACAATCAAATAAATAAATTAATCTTTCCGCCAGATGAATATGAATATGATCCTCGTGTTTGTCGCCTCGCTTCTAAGCTTTCACATCAGCCTCACAAGAGTATATGGTGACCCTTTCTACGTAGGTCATTTTTGCAGCGGAGTAAAATTCAACAGCACTTTCCAACCAAACCTTAATCTCGTCCTCTCTACTCTTCGCTCTAACGCAACCCACGGCAGCAGCGACAAATTCTCCGATGGATTTTACAAGGCTACAGCAGGTCAAGAGCCTGACAAGGCCAACGGTCTCTTTCTTTGCCGAGGGGATGTCAGTACAGAAACCTGCCGAGATTGTGTCAATTTTGCTACATCAGACCTACCTCAACGCTGTCCCCTGCAAGATGGAGCCGTAACATGGTACGAACAGTGCCTTTTGCATTATTCAAACTTTTCTTTCCTTTCAACCATGGAAACAGGACCCGCTTTTTACTTGCCGAATACACAAAATCCTCCAGGCCCGTTATCTGACCAGCAAGTGTGGAATTTGATGAACGAAGCTTTAACTCAGGCTCTGAGTACCCCCAAAATGTTTGGGACAGCAAACAAAAATTATCCAGACTTTCCAACGCTATACGGCCTCGCTCAGTGCACGCAGGACCAGTCAAAAGATAACTGTACTCGATGTCTTCGAGACGCTATTTCAAAACTGGCCAACTGTTGTAGCGGACAAGTGCTGTATCCAAGTTGTATCGTCCGATATGAGCTGTACCCATTTTATAATGATACGTTGATCGCGTCTCCGACAAGCACTAAAGGTAAAACTAATTTCGATTTTCAGTCTTAACTTTAGAAATTAACATCAATTTTGATAGAAATTAAGTTCATTAAGTGACTATTTCGTCCCCCACACCCACCAAAAAAAAAAAAAAGGGTTCATTTAGTTAAAATTATTTTAACTTTTTTAGTGAGAATGTAACACAATCCCTCGTTAAATCTCTTGTTTTTACTGCAAAACACCTTCAGAACTCGTTGTCTCCTGCATAAAACAGCAATTTACACAAAGAAAATAATATATATGGTTTTGGTATCTCATAGGCAAAGGAAAGAAAGCAACATGGATTGCAATTGGCACAGCTATACCAACCATTTCTGTATTCATATTGTTGGTTTCTTTCGTTTGGTGGTACAGGAGGAGAAGAAATACAGGTAAAAATGAATTTCTCAATTCCTCTAATCTCTTCAAAATACTAATGTTAGAGAAAGTGATCTAAACTCTCCTATTGTTTATTGATCGAATTCATTTCACCACTTATGTTTCAAAACCATTAAAAAAAAGTTAATTTTTTTTTTTGTCACATTTTTTGTGTTTTCTAATATTTTGCCCTTAGAAATTTTTGTTGAACAAAGTTGGATATTACAATATCGTGATAAAACAGTAATAGATTAAAAGAATTGATAGTTGATTTTTTTTTAATTGACAGAGGGGTTTTGATTAGTTTTAAAACAAAAGAAAAATGATTAATTAATTTATTAAGACAAGAAGGAATTTTGATCAATGTCCCCAAAATGAATAATTCCTAGCGTTCAGATTTCATCTTCGTTCCAAAAGTAATATGATGTTATTGAAAAATTATAAGTACGAACAGGAAATGAAACATTTCTATTCCCCACCCCTCCCCAAAAAAAAGGAAAGTAAAGTTAATGTGTCTTGCAGAGAAGAAAGCAATAAATCAACAAGAACTTTATACGAGAGAAGGTAGAACTGGGGATGACTACTCATATGATATTTTTGGAAGAGAAACGCAAGGGGAGTCTCATGAAGAGTTCCCCACCTTCCCATTACGTCTAGTACTCGAGGCTACACAACATTTCTCTAATGAGCATAAGCTTGGAGAAGGTGGTTTCGGCCCTGTGTACAAGGTACTTTGCTTTAATTTATTTAAGCAATAATTAAAAAGCTAATGCCATGAGTGTCAGTTTGTCACCTAGCTCAAGCCCTTGTGGTTAATTTCCGCATTAGGATCCTTCTATTGGCTTAATTTTGGCTTTGTTGGTGGTTCATTAACCCCAAGGCACCCTCCACATAACAATGGATTTTTAAGACTGAGTTTTACCTTGTGTGTTCATAACAACTGGCTGTCAGAGCGGGTGCTTCGAGTTGTGAAAAAAATCTTCTCTATTGTCCAAGCATGCAACCATTTTGTTAGATTGTTGTCATGTGTATTTCACAAACAATCATGAATATTTATATTGATCTCTATCAGAAGAAAAATAAATAGTACATTGATCAAACGTAAATTTTGATATGGAAAGGATTGATCAAGTGTAACTAGAACAAGGGATTTAGAATTTTTGTTTTATACATGGTAACACTAAAAATTTGTGTCCAGGGTATATTAACGGGTGGGAAGGAAATTGCAGTAAAGAGGCTCTCAAGATCATCCGGGCAAGGGCTACAAGAGTTCAAGAATGAAGTTACTTTAATCGCCAAATTACAACACAAAAATCTTGTGAGACTATTGGGATGCTGTTTAGATGGAAATGAACTGCTGCTCATCTATGAATATATGCCCAACAAAAGCCTTGATGCCTTCCTTTTTGGTATGCCTCTCAAAACTTTCTAACTCTGGTTCAGTCTTGGATACAATTAATTTCCCTTGCAGCTGGTAGCTAAGTTCTGCAACTAAAACAGATACATGATGTTATGATCAGGTGCTTTGCCACTAGCTAGGCTAAAAGATTTAATTAAGAGTCATGGTGCACCATATTTCATTTCTAGATTCTTAACTATTGAGTAGGATTTTGGGTTGATTTTAGGTCGTATGAAGCCTTTCAATTTCATGCATGCTCTTATGGTTTGCACTCTGTGGACATAGTTACTAAGTACCAGTAATGAATTTGGATCCAATGTTGATCTAAGATGTGTTAAGTATTAAAGATTTTATGTCATGTCTGCGTTTGTAATAGCATATATTATAAATAATTATTTATTCAACCATATCTCATAGATAACTGTCGATGAGGCTTTGAATTTTGTTCAACACATAATGAGATCGATCAACACGAAGTCAAAATTCCATGAATCAACAACTTTTTCTATTTCTTTCTCCCTTAGAAATAAAGCATGACAAAGTAAGTACTCAAGTGTGTACTTTAATTTTTTCTTGGATTTCAGATTCAACTAGGCGTGCACAATTGGATTGGAAAAGACGCATTAGCATCATTAATGGAATTGCGCGAGGCCTTTTGTATTTGCACGAGGATTCTCGGCTCAAAGTTATTCATCGAGATCTTAAAGTAAGTAATGTCTTGTTGGATCATGAGATGAACCCAAAAATATCAGACTTTGGAATGGCAAGAATCTTTGGCGGCAATCAAAATGAATCTAATACTAGTAGAGTTGTTGGAACATAGTAAGTACAAACCTATTTTACCATATGCACGTACTGGGAATTTATCTAACATAATGTGTGTTGATTGATTTAATATATTCGTTTGACATCTATTTCCAACAGTGGATATATGGCGCCCGAATATGCATTGGAAGGAGTAATTTCAGTAAAATCGGATGTTTTTAGTTTCGGAGTTCTTCTTCTAGAGATCATAAGTGGGAAAAAAAATAGTGGATTCTATCTTTCCGAGCACGGTCAAAGCCTACTTACTTATGTATGTGATCATTTTGTATTATTTAATTATAGCATGATTGGTAACTAAATCTACTCTCCGGCTTACTTGTGGATTTCGAACCTCAAATCTCTTATTTTAACTCTAAAGATTTTATCAGCCGAACTAATTAATACTTGAGATCATGCATGTATGCAACAATCTTTATCAGTCATTTGGAAGAACAACATCTCAATGATTAATGATAGAATGCTAATCTTTGTTCACAACATTTCAGACGTGGAAATTATGGTGTAAAGGAGAAGCTCTAGAGCTGATGGATCCAGTACTGATGCAGTCATGTGTGGCCGCTGAACTTCTGAAATGTATACATATTGGATTATTGTGCGTTCAGGAAAACCCAGCCGACAGACCTAACATGTCATCTGTGGTTGTAATGTTGGCGAGTGATACAGTACAACTTCCTCAACCAACCCAGCCTGCGTTTTCTGCTGGCGGAATTGTTGCCAAGTCTGGTCAATCCTCAACATCAGATTCTGAAATTTGCTCTGCTAATTAGGTAACACTTTCAGATGTGTCTCCTCGTTGACAATTTTCTGTTGTTCGAAAATTCAAAGACAGATTGTTTCATGGACCATAATTTGTTTTAGATAGTCTCTACAACATTAATTTCTGTGCCTGCAAAGTGCCAGAGTTATCCCAAAATTGGTCACCCTTTGTCAAATCTATAATGAAAACATTTGTTATAACCGCATGCTAAAATAGTTTAATTTGAGTTACCCCTCAAGCTCCGTTGGCTATGAATACATTTTCATTGGTGATTACTCAAGTTCGAATAATAATAATAATAGGCTGCAAGAATTGATGGTTAAGTACTCAACTCGAATAAATATTCAACAAATTAAATATTTAATTGCCGCCATTCATCATTGATGCTTGAATTTCTTCAAGTGTTCGACCCTTAGTCTCCGGTACCAACTTCCAAATGAATAAAACTCCAAGACCACAAATGGCACCATACAGGAAGAATGTTCCTGAAATTGTGTAAACACAATTCTTCATCTCCAAGAAATGTGAAAGCAAAGTCACTAAAATGTTCGGTAATCATTTACTAATTAGTGATATCATCGCAGAGAGCAATTGTGGGTTAAAACTACAGCATCTACCAAATTCACTCCTAGCCAAATTCCCTTTGAGAGAATGAGAGGAAGAATTGGAAAGTGAGGGAGGTATATTCACCTATTGAGCTCCAATCAAATAAAGAGTTGAAAGTGTAGGACACAACCCAGGATCCAATCCAACTAACAAGAATCACAAGGCTTCCAGCTGAGCCTTTGATGTTTATAGGAAATATCTGAAAAAAAAAATAAAACCCTATCGTTCATTTTAATTTAATCAAAGTAACTTAAATCAATCAAGAAGGAAGAAATTAAGGTAAAACACATCTTACCTCTGACATTATAATCCAGGGAATTCCTCCAAGGCCAAGTTGAAGAAACCCCAGATAGCCCTAATTTGCGAAGACAAAAACAAACAATAAATAAATCTCAGGATTCCGGGTACTCACTGACACAAAATCAAACAAAAATAAATTCATACAAATTAAAACGAGCTGATTTATTAATTACCACTACGCCAATGAGGACCAACATGCCATGAGATCTCTGTGCTGTAATTTAGTTCCTGCTTATCCAAGCAAGCACAGAATCACAAACAGAACACGAAATAGAAAAAAAAAAAAAAAAAAAAGACTAAGCTTCAAATATAAATAGTAGTAGATGAACCTTGAATACAAATGCCAATGCTGTGATTATGCAACCCAAGCACGCACCGACTGTAGATATCTGCAGATGTTAATTGGTAGAATTCAGAATCAATTTCTTTATTCGGATCTATATTACAAACCTTCTGTTCTTTTTATCTATTAATAGAAAAAGTAAATGTGTTTTAATTTCTGACCAGTAGCATGGGCCGTCGTCCGGAGATGTCTACCAGGACTGCTCCAAGAGCAGTGGTTATGATCTGCAGAAGAATGAAAATTGTTTCTTAACTAATAAGAGGTTTATACAATAATCATTTTCATATGTGAACCTATGCATTTTAAGTATTAGAATTATAGAGGTAGTAATGAACCTGGACAATAGCTGCTGCTATAGACCCAATTCTGCTTGAAAAACCTGTTACAAAATACACACGTGCATACATATTTTTATATATCCAAATAACATGTTTGCTTATTTTATTTACATCAATTCTATGAATTGTTAAAATGTTCAGTAATATGTATTACCGGCTGAATCAAAAATAGTGCTGGCGTAGAAGAGAAATCCATAGATTCCTCCAAATCTTTGGAATACGATGAGTCCAACTCCAACCTGAATTTTTTTTTTTTTGAATTTCTATAAAAATCAGACAACTGAGACAAGGCATATATAAAAAAACTTAACTGCCCGCAAGATATTGGATACGTAATTTGTAAGTCTCACAATGAGTGAATGAGCATGTTTCCGCTGGAGCAAATTCAGAAATCCATCTCCTGACATCTGCTGAAGGAAGTTTGTATAGTCCTGAAAATTGAAACAGGAAAAAATAAAAATAAAAGAAAATATTAAACTTGCTTTTTGAAAAATACAAAATAAAAATTTACTTTGATTTCATCAGCTTCTTGGGAAATATCAACATCCTTTCCTCTAAGGCTCCGTAAAGAAGCTTCAAACTCCTTCATTCGACCAACTTTTGCCTGCAAGCAGAAGCAGTAGAAGTGGTTCTAATACTAGTCAATCGAAAATTGACCCAAAACGCGGCGTTTTTCTGCAGTCAAACTCTGTGATTTCGTCAGATAAGTCCACACGTGACTTGTCACTTGATTCGCTTACTCTGACCAAGTCAGAGTTCGGTTAAAGTCGTTAAGCAAGCTAGTTTCGTTTATGCTTTTATTTATTTATTATTATCATTATTATTTTTTTGATAGAGTGCTTTTAGCTTAACAACACAATTTGTGCCAGCGATTCATGATTGTTCTCCTTCAAATTTTCTCTTATGGTGTGATACCTGATTTGATTAATCAAATGGTGACTAATTGATTAATCGGATTTGGGTTTGGCTTCATGTTGGGTCTCAATATCTATTCTATTATTGTGTGTTCATTTTCCTCAATTCTTTTTCATGGATTTAAGGCCTTATTTGTGATAGCAACCCAAACACTAGGTAGCCACACTATTACAGCTAAACTGCCACACTGCCACGTTGCAACAGTCCAAAAGGGACTTAAATAGTTTAAACCTAACAATTAATATGATTTGTAATATTTATATAACTATGTTTACAAAATTAGATACAATGTTTGTGTTTCAAATGATGTGTTATCAATTATTTTCTTAATAGTGTTAGGTATTAATTTGACTTTATTTTCTATTATTAATATGATAATATTTTCGACATATAATTTTAATGACACATCAAATATCACATCACCTGAATGAGAATTATCGCATTATTCTATTTGCATTTAGTATTTTGTTTTAAAAATTTTTAATTTTCTACAATTTAATTAACTAGGCTTACCAGCCATCTAGGAGATTCTGGAATGAAAAATAGTCCTGGCAGTTGCATTACACCAGGAATAACTCCTGTAAAATGAAATTCACATATATAAACCATTTTAACCTGTGAAATACAATGTATTAAAACCAGCAAAATGGTTGGGATTAATACGCAGAATTCTGACCTATTACGGCCAAGATGCGCCAATCGACAAGAGAACCATATAGAAAGGCCAAAGATTGGCCAAATCCCATCAACAACTGCGAAAATGGACAATATTTAGTCACCTAAAAAGATTTCATATCCTTAATAAAATATGCTAAAGATGGCCTTTAATCAAATATGTACCGGATTTAGTGCAGTAAGTAATCCCCTAACATGCTTGGGAGTGATTTCTGCAACATATATGGGTACCTGTGAGACAGTATATGTTGAACAAATCACTATTTATCAAAAGGGTTTGTGTTTGGGATTTAAACAAGACAAATCAATATAGGACTATTAGAGGAACTGCATACCGCATAAGAAACAAGGCCAATTCCAAATCCAAGTACAAATCTTCCGATGTCAAGACACCTTACACCCTATGAACAAGTTTGAAACTTTTCAATTGATTTTTAAAGTATTAGTGAACTAGAAATACATATACCGTATATTACAATTGAAACGAGTTTTATGTCGACATTGTGTCAATAGTGGGCTAGTGTCCTCAACATTAATATAATAGTTCGAGCCTCCATGGAGATGGCTCTTTTCCCTTTCCACAAAAATATAGAATAAGGGTAGATTTCTGCCCAATATAGTTAGTGAAACTAGATTTTTAGGCAGTTAATCTCTATAGCTTTATGGATTGTACTATAAATGTATGGAGTCTCAATAGACCACAGATGATTAAAGATATATAATAGATTAACTATTAGGAAAAAAAAAAGTATTAATTCTTGAAACCTCTGCGAATATCATGGCAATCCAACCAGAAATGCAAAAAATTTGTGAAATTCCCATAGCCTGCATTACAATATTAATGACTATTGTCATTGGAAATTTCATCGTAAGGAATTGAATTTTAAACATTAGTCAATAATTGAGAAACTTACAACTCTTCTACCAATGAGATCAGCTATTTTCCCACTCAAAATTGCACCTAACATGGCTCCTATTGTCAAAATTGAGCTGAACACAGAATACTGAAATTTATAGCAAGTTAATTACAGGAGATTTTCATCTAAAACAGTTAATTACATTTGACTATATGTTAACATCAATTGATAAAAGAAATACAATGTACTAATTTTGTAATTTATTACTTAGATAATATAAAAATAAGGGGGGAAGGGAAAATTCTATGTGACCCAAATCCAAAGCAAGTCATCTTCATTTTTCAGTCCAAGTGCCAGCGTAAAGTAGGCCCAACTATATTCCTCTTTATTATTACACCTGCAAAATTTTGTACCCCCGTAATTTATTCAATATTTCTCAGATATTTTCTATAAAGGGTAATCTACGCTTGGCATAGGAAAACTCACAAGTCTCCATCAAGTAGTATACAATAATTGGCTTAACCAAAAGATCACCTGTCCACATGCCAATGTGTTCTCCATTTTCATGGGAATTATAAAAGAAAAATTTGGAACCGAAGAAAATGATATTCTGATTAATGAATTTGTTGTGCATTCAACGACTCAAAACAGTAAACAAAACTGGTAGATGTTTCTGCTAAAAAGCACTTTCCCAAAAGTACTGGAAGACGAATAAGTACTTGCCTGAGCAGTGGTAAGGCCAAGGTCACCAACAATTCCAGACTGAGCAGGTGATGAATATCCCACCTGCAAACCAAAACCAAGAGTCATTATCAAATTCATGCATGTATAAATTGATACATAATTTTATAACTGAAACATAATTTTATAATTGAACATTCTCATGTCAGTAACAATTAATCTGCCCTTTTATCATATCATCAAAATCCTTCAAAACATATTGGACCAATCACAACCATAATATATATACTCATAAGCTATTTAATTAAAACCTTGAAAATCAACATGCTTTAACATTGCCGATTGATATCTATATATGTATAGATATATATACTTAAACACACTTACTGCATGGCCGTAAACGTAGGAGCCGCAGACGGCAACTAAGCTGCTGAAGATGACTGTAAGGGTTACAGGATCAGATGAATATTGTTCATCATTTTGCAGCTGTTCATTGCTATCATAGCTTGTGATTGAGGCTCCACTTTTCGAAATCAATGAGCTTGTTATTAGTGAACCTTCTTCCATTTCTGAACAAATGCAATTACAGAAGAGAGATCGATCAGAGAAGAAAGAGTGGTGGCTTTGAGTATTTTTTTTTTTTTTTTTCAGCTCAACTTAAAGCAGAATGTGGAATATTCAACTGGACCCAGCTAAGGAAAATGCAGCAACTTGAGCCGTTACCGCATTTATACATACATTATTAGGATTCAGCGACTATGTAGTAGCATCTATACCAATTGACTTTAAATTATTTTTTTATAAATACAAGTATAATTTAAATAGCTAATTTGTCTAGTAGACTAACAATATTAGAATATTTATAATACATAAAATAATTTAAAAATGTAAATTATTACATTTATTTTAATAATATATTACTGCATATTATAAATTTTTTAAATAAATTTTTGGGTTGAATAAATTTCACAATTAATTAAATAGCTCTCATGTATTAGTAATATTAAAATTAATTTATTTAATATTGACAATAATTTATATTTTTATATATTTTAATGTTATGTTTCTATTTATTATAAAACTTAGTTTAATATAATATAAGATTGTAAAGAATTAAAATATTTTTTAAATATTAAAATTATTTTAGAATGTATGTATTATTAATTTATTACATGTATTTTAATATTATTCTTTTGTTTATTATAAAATATTGGAGTTAATATTTTTGAGTTAATAGAACTAAAGAGTGTTATAAAAAAAAAACAAAAAAAGACTGAGAGAGCTAGATATTCTTATTGAGAACTTAGTGATTTACATTACCATTTTCCTAAACTTTGGGGTATAAGTATTTTTTCTCTTAATTTTTACTATTAAGAGGTAGATAGATATTAAGAAAAGTCTAAACTTCTACCTTCTTAAAGATTTAAATTTAGGTGACTAGTCAAATTAAGGTGCGTAAAAATTACGCGGTGACACATTTCAAAATTTTATCTCCAATCATGAGTACTTATTATCACCGTTAGTTTAGTTTTCAAGTGAATGTATATGTGGCAAGATCTTATTAGGTGAGTATATATGCTTTACTTATTAAAATTTTATCACATACACATTCACTCAAGAACTAATGGTAATATAATGCCTTTATTTCTTTTTTAACATTTTTTCTTTTCCTTTTGAAAGTATGTTCACCGTCGGTTCATGGCTATTTGACAGGACCAAAATCATGAAAATCAGCGTGGTCCTCGGAGAGCTACAATAATTGGTATGCATGCATGATCATCCAACTAAAAGTCAAGTTCAAACTGAATTATGTTTGGAATGATAGAAATCGAAATGCTGTTGGGTGATTGAAAAAGTTAAGATGTAAGTGGGTACTAGACTAGAGCCCACATCTGCTTTTCATATGTAGCTCATGAGAACCACACAAAAATTTTATATTAATAATAATCTTTATTATTCTCAAAAACAAAAATTAATAATAATGATATTTATTATATAAGTTGCTACGAATGCTCTACCACCTTTTCCTTGTTTGAAAACAAAAATAAAGTGCAACAGCTAATGGAAATCGAAATAACATCTGTAAAAGAAATTAATTAAAAAAATCTTCATTGGTAATCATTTTCTGTCATCATTAATTTCAAATCAAAGTTGTTGCCAATGTTTCCGTGTTGTCGCTTAACAATTATGTTTTTGGTTTAAAATTCCTCTTGCTTGAATCCAAATTAAGTGAAAAATAAATGTCTTCAATTACTCCAAATTATGTAAAGGGTGAGATTATTTAATAAATTGTTATTCTACACTCTTATTTTAATAAATAGAAAGTACTATGTGAACTTACTAACTGGTACTTTTAAAAATTAGTTTTTAATACTAAAATATTCATAACCCAAATCATTATTATAGACGAATTAATAAATTCTTTGATTTATTTTTTAACTCATCTCTTGGGGGTTTCAGAATGAAGTCTTAATAATTGGAATAAGCTAAAAACTTTTGGCCGGTAAAGCTCTCCTTGAATTTTGCCAATATTTTCTTTCTAGTCATGTTTCTTCAAATTAAATGTGAAAGGTTATTTTGCATGTTGATTGTCTGATAATTTCAAATGGATGGATTGTCATATAATTCGTTTTGAAGACGTATCCCAAAAAATCTACCACGTGGTTCATGGAATTCCTACTCCATTAGGCTAATTAAAAGCAAGCATGCCTTGTTATTTTATGATATGAACAATTATATTATTTTTCCGTATAAAAAAACCCATGGGAGAAACGCAAAATTTAAAGCACTTGAATTTTTTATTCGTATGATTACAAATACAATTTTATTATCATGAATTGTTGTTTCGCTCTATTTGTACTCCCAGGACTACTCTGAACACTCAGAATTAATACTAACACTCTTATATCAAAATTAAGTAATTAATTTTTACTTTATATACTGTTTCAATTATTGACAAGACCAGCTGTGTTACTTCATTAGTTTTACTTGGTTACTTGTTGACAACACCAGCTGGGTTGGGATTCACTGGTTCATAAAAATAATTGAAGTTGGGTACCAACCAGACAGACCCCAGGCCCCAGCTCAACAATACTAGTACACAAACAATAACTACAACAGCTTGCAATAAATCTCGATAATGTTCATACTTTCAGTACAACCATCTTTAGGCCAGTTTTTGCTTCTTGTTGGAATGGTTAAAAGTGAATATTATTTTGGTAAAATCATATGAACAACTACAAGTTTAATGCAGTGTTTAGTAAATTTTCATTTTGAATATTTTTTTGGTAAAATCATTTCATTTTACACAAAAGGGAAAAAAATTAAAAAGAAAAATATTAGTTGCCTTTTAAATTGATTAAGTCGATGCTCAGTTAAGAGTAATTATTTAAAATGTCACGGTATTGTCATACGACAATAAAACTCTACGTGGCCAGTTAAAATTTTGCCATAACTTTGCAAAAAGGAAACAGCCGAACTAATTACATGACGCTATTGGAGTACAAATGGTACAAACTTCGATTTAATGCAGATATGAACACAGTAGGAATATTCTATCCCTTTTGTACAAATTCAATTTATTGTCAGCTCATGGACGCTTGAACCTCTTCCAATGTTCTGCCTTTTGTTTCAGGTACAAACTTGATGGTGAATAGCATTGATATTGCAGAAAACGCAGCGTACAAGAAAAATACACCTGAAAAAAACCCAAGCGTATCAGAAAATTATGGAAATGGCGAAATGGGTGTATGCATTATGGCTAAAGTGCTTCAATTTCAATTTTGCATGTACAAAGAAGACTTACCCCATGAGCTCCAAGTCATAAGAAGGATGAAAGAGTAGGAAATGGCCCAGGAACCAATCCAGTTCACTAGAGTCACTAGGCTTCCACCTGGACCCTTTATATTGAGTGGAAAAATCTGCCAGAAAAATACTTTGAATTAGATCCCGAATCACTAGATGATTCTAGATGTCAAATATAAGTGAATGGGTGATTAGCAAACATATGTTGTCAAATAAAAAGTTGGTGTCACTAGCCAGTTAACTGTTTAATTGATGTGCTTTAAAAATTAAGCTGAACCACGGTAACTATAGTTTCAGTAAATTTTTCGACTAGTTTTACAAATTCGTAATGATATTAATCACCTCAGACATTATAACCCAAGGAATTGGTCCCATCCCGATTGAATAGAAGGCAATGTAAACCTGAGGAAGTTGCAAGAGAGCAATGTAAATGCAAATATCCTGACAGGGTAGCTCATCATCAGAAAATAAAATTAAAAATTAAAAATTCAGGTTACCATGACTCCTACGACTGCAATGATTGGAACAGCATCAGGAGCCAAATGATGACCCTGATAAAAAAAAAAAATTTCAAATTAGGAGCTATATAGATGGACTTAAATATGAATAATTGAATGTGTTTAAGTTTGATTATTGATGATTAATTACCTTCAAAAGGAAGGACATTCCAGTTAAGAGATTGCCAACCAGTAGGCCAACTACAGAAATCTGAAAATGTTTAAACCAGAACATGGATTGAATTATTGGTTGTGTAATCACATCATACTCCGAGTAATGATGAAAATTAAACATGATCAATTACCATTAAAAGGGGCCTTCTTCCAGCTTTATCCATCAAGATTGCGCCGAATGCTGTGAGAACAACCTGCAGAGAAGCATATAGAATGCTTCCAAGGTTGGGAGAAACTCCTGAGTTTAGAAAACAATAACTCTACAATTAGTATAAGAATAAATAAATAAATGACCTGTTTTGGATTGAAGTGTTGTGACTTTTAATCAACAATTACCGTGAAATGTAACAGACACTTCAAGGGTTTTAGAATGTTTTTAACAAAAGTTTACGACTTTTGTTTTCAAAATTAGTCGAGAGGACAACAAAACTTTGGGGATTTACCTGCGGACTTAAAAATTTGAGCAGCATAGTATATATAACCATTGATTCCAATTGCTTGTTGAAACACCATTAATCCAACTCCAACCTGGTTGCAAGTATTCAAGGATGAGACCACTTGAAGATCATGATGAAAATGTTAAGAGCAGTAAATAAATTAATCACTGATGCTTACATTGACAAAGCGGATGTTCCTTTTATTGAACAAGTCCAGTATATTGACTTGGGAAAGTTGATTAATAAGTGCCAAGGATTCCTGTAAGATGAGAGTAATTTATTCACTCTGTCGAAACTGAGCGCAGTGGAGGAATAAAATTGGTTAAATTGAAATTGAGCGAGTACTAGAATTTCATTCAGTTCTCCAGACACATCAGCATTAGGTCCACGAAGCATGCTTAGTGCAACTTCAAATTCCTGATTTTTACCAATCATTGCCTGCAGCACAACAATCAATTTTTTTCTGAGAATTTTTATTATCTTCAATTTCCGGGAAAATAAATTGCAATAAGTGTTAAAAAGCTTGAGCTTACCAGCCATCTGGGAGACTCTGGAATGAAACAGAGTCCTACTAACATAACCAAGCAAGGAACAATTCCTGCAATGAACCCCACTTCAATAACCATTGTTGCAATTATTTGCCATAGAAAATATCAATGTGATTCTGATAAACAATACCAGTTACAGCCAGAATCCTCCAAGACACCAATGCACCTATTACATAGGCAACAAGCGCCCCTGTGACAATGAAGAGCTGCAGAGGAGATAATGTGTAATCAGAGTCTAAATAACAGCAAAGGGAATAAAGATCGATCAGTTTGAGATTAAGATTAATCCACAGCTGCTATGAAATGAAATCACTAACTCGTAAAGTGTAAGAAGGCAGACAAAGTGTGCATCAAGTATAAAATATTCTGATCAAACACTTTTAGCTGCTAACTTTTGAAACTAAACTGAGTTCTATTGACCTTATACATACAATTCAGTACCTGATTTGCTGTCGCCAGAGCTCCCCTCAGGTTTTTCGGAGTTATCTCAGCAATATAAACCGGGACCTATGTGTTCAGAGAGTGCAATAGAAAGTGTTTGTGAATTCCCAATTTGCATATATTGGCAGTTAAATACAAAGGTCAAATAAAAGGAAACTAGCATACCACATAAGACATAACTCCAATTCCACATCCTGTTAAAAATCTCCCAAAATCCAGCAGAGGAGCAGTCTATTGATAGACATAGAATTAAATGGTCATATATACATTAGCTATGCACACTTGCACACACACATACACGCATTAATTTATGCAACATACTGAAGATACGGAGATTGTTAGCCATCCTACTGTGCAAATAACCGATGCAATCCTCATAGCCTGCAACCACAACAAGGACACCATTACTAAAGGGTCTGTAATAGGCAAAGATTCAAGAGAGCGTAACGCGATAAGGGCTTTGTCCCTACCCGTTTCCGGCCAACCCAATCAGCAATGCGTCCACTTGAGATTGCACCAATCATGGCTCCAATAGTCAATATGGATCCAAAGAGTGAGTACTGAAAACAACAAAATGTTTCCCCATTATCAAACTACAAGGCCATTATATTTATATATATATATAAAGTTAATTACCTCTGAATAAGACTCTTTAAGGTCAGCCATAATGCCAAATTGGGCTGGTGATGAATATCCCACCTGCAAAACAAATTGTTTACATTTATTTTAGGATTCTATAATCTTCCTTTCAACACATAAACAGTCCGATAAATTCATTTTACGAAGATATCATTGAATGATTACTTACACATGATCCGAACTCGAAAGAGCCACAAACTGCAATAAATGTACTAAAGAAAACCATGAACAATCCGTCATTGTTACTGGAGTTTTGTCTTTGTTCTTTTGCATCATTCTTTCTGTCAATCAATGGCTCACTTAAGTTGGCATTTTCATTCTTGCTGTCAACATTTGGCTCCGATGAGTTGCTGTTTCCATTTTCTAGATCTTTCTTTGCCGCCATTGTTTCTATCTATTTTAGTTCAACACTGCAAGAAAACAAAATCCTGAAATATTGTTACTCAAGAGGGACGAGGAAGGAAAAAAAAAATAGTGACATCATTTTGATTTTTATAAAATAGAACACAATGAAGAAGAGTTTTCAAAAAATAACTATTTGTATGATTTAATAAAGATTCTATAAGCTCAGATTATGAGAGGATCCAAGTCTCTTGCATGGACCAAACAAAACACAATGTGTAATACTAATAATGAAGTATGCCAGTAACCATAAGTTCTGTGTTTGGATTCTGAGAAAATCCTACTAGAAAGGTAATTTGATTTAATCCAAGCTGAGTTATAAATTAATTATCAATAATCTTTTGTCGTGTGGATAATTTTTATTTTTGTTTTTGAGAAATTTTTGTCGAATTTGTAACGATATTTGCGGCTGGATAAGAGAAGAACCACATGCAAAAATAAATCCCATTGGTATAGATAAAATAGGAGATTGTCTCTTTTAATATAGATTCGGGTCAATTTTCTATTTCTGTCGATTCTATTAACTAACAAAGAACTTAAATAGGTCAAGTCACTAATGTGGCTAAGAAAATTTGAGTGTTTGATAACTAAATTGAACAGGAGAAATAAATAAATTGAATGTTGGTGTTTGATAGAAGAGACAATAACGGCAGTTGAATGTTGGTGTTTGATAACAACTTAAATACATTATTGTTTGAATATTAACATCTTAAAAATAAGGCACTATCTTATAGAGAAAAAATTGTAATAGTATATAATAATGTTGAATATTAACGTCTTAAAAATAAGGCACTGTCTTTTATTTCCTCTCTAACTCAAAAGAATTGACAAGATTCAACAAGATTTTTTTTTTCTTTTCTTGTTATTTTGTACAGAGGAGCTACATAAATATATAAACAGTTCATGGAATGAACAGAGCATACAATCAGCATAAAGTGATGATCATCACTCCTCAGCTACTCTCTGAAGAACTTGCCATATAACTTGAGCTCACACTAATCTCCTCTCTGTTAAAAGAAACAACATATGATCCGAGAATCGAACGAACTGGAACATCAGTTTCCAAAATTTTAACAATTTGGTCCATTGTTGGCCTAGCTTGCAGTATGGGATGAGCGCATATGACAGCAATAAGCACATACTGCTCCATCATTTCAGGCAATTCCATTTCTTGCATATTTTCTTCAATAACATCCAACGCTTTGCCTTCTTTCACTAACCCCCACGCCCAATCACTCAACAGCACAGATTTTCCTTCAATTATTTCACATGCTTTTTTCCCGCTCAATAGTTCAAGCAACACCACCCCAAAGCTATAAACATCACTTCTCGCACTTAGCTTCCCGTATAGAGCATATTCCGGAGCTACGTAGCCCAAAGTTCCAGCTACCCTGGTGGTCAGATGAGTGATTCCTTCAGGCTTGAACTTTGCCAGGCCGAAATCTCCCACTTTTGCCACAAATGTTTCATCCAAAATTATGTTGCTGGCCTTGATGTCTCTGTGGATTATTGCAGGCTGCACCCCGTAGTGCAAATAGGCCAATCCTCGGGCAGTTCCAAGGGCGATTCTCAGACGTATTGGCCAGCTCAGTTTCTTCATTCCTGATCCGAACAGATGATCATAGAGGCTCCCATTATGCAACAAATCACACACGATTATTCTCTGGTGACCTTCCATGGGAACTGTTGCTGTACAGTAACCTCTCAAAGCAACAAGATTCACATGCTTAACACTTGCAATAATTTCAACTTCGTGTTTAAAGTTCGCATCACCAGCTTTAGAGCAATTCTTGAACCTTTTGACTGCAACTTCAGTCCCATCAGGTAACATTCCCTTGTAAACATTCCCATATCCTCCTCTGCCAATAATATTTTCCCTGGAAAAATTCATTGTCGCCGCCTTTATATCCTCAATCTTGAACCTGGCCAAATTGCTATTTCTGCTTTCCAGGACCAAACTAGGCTCATCATTCTCGGTAACTCTCACCACCCTCTGCTCAGATTTCTTCGATCGAGTGAAGAGAAACCAAAATGCAGTGAAAGCCCCCAGGATCCCAGTAACAGAACCTAACACAAGGCCGTAAATGAAAATCTCATGCCTCCTGTTCAAACCGGAATGACCCGCCGAAAAATAAAGTGAAAACAAACACCTAGCGGTTGCTTTGTCAGTTGGTCCGAATTGATTAACAACAGCAGCAGCATACAGAAATGGGTACCCTGAACAATCCGAGACATTTCCATTTTCATTTCCAGGACCATGAGGTAATATTTCGCTGAGACTTGACAACTTGCTTGTGCATGAATCACAAGCAAAACTATTCTCTAGGGATTGACTGCAATGACGCTTAATCTCCCGCAATTTGGACTTCGGAATCAGGCTCTCGAATTGTGCCCGAGATGTTATATTCATACAGGCTTCCGAAATCAATTCAGGATGATACCCACATGAGGTTCTGATGTCAAAACCTTGTACAAATTCGGTAACAAATTTCCTGTAAGATTCATAGCAGGAACTGTTGGCAGGTGGAAGAAAGTAGCCATTTGTTCTTAGATACTCAGCTCGAAGCAAACGGATGCCTTGGAGAACAATTTGGCACTGTGTGTTCATATCAGTAAGCTTAGGCCTTTTGGGACTTTCATTGACTAATCTTCGGACGGCGTCAAAGTTTAGTGGACATGGGGATTCAGAAAGGTTTCCACTGGAGCTGGAAACTGATGATAAGACTGAAACTAATGCAAAGAAACTTGATAGGAAGAGTGACATTTGAAGAGTGAGATTTGACGATGAGAATTGAAAACCATTATTATAACAGCTAGCTTTCTGGAAATAGCGTTATTAGCTCTTAGTTTTGTAGAGTATGAGATGATCCATTCTCTAATGGCCGGTATTGGCACGTAATGAATGGACTGCAAGTCTGCAACTGAATGTTTGAACCAGTCAAAGACAGAGAGTGATAATGACAGCTAGCTATCCTCAAATACATTGTAACGAGAGTTTGATATGCAACTTCTGTAAGTATAAAAGCTTTAGTCCACACGTTATTGACTATTGTTGGTCTATATCCATATCTCTCTCTATATATATATATAAACATTTACCTTGTAACTCTTGTTGAAAACGATGTTTATTATTATATAAAAGAAGACCCCAAAAAAAAAAGGTAAAAAAATTATAAGAAATTAGACTTGAATTGTCAATTTTATTCCTATAAAAGAGAAAAAGAAACTAAAAATTGAAAAATAAAATTACTTTTCAATCTTAAATTTCTTAGATTTTTTTTGCAGCTTCCATGATCCTACTCCACTTGCCCCTCATCCCATATTAATTATATCTTTTTCATACTTATAATTTTCCACAAGGTATGGACCAAACATCATAAGTACATATTCAAGGGTTCCTGACTGTCCTTATCCATAAATAGAATAATTAGGTGAAGAAGAATCTTTGGTTTATGATAATTTACTTCCATTTCGTTGACCATAAGCATTCTTGTGTTGATTTCAAATCCTGAACCATTCCAATTGCATCTTACCATTGGCTTTTGAAATAAACACTTATAAAACAACAATATGGCTAAAATCCATGAATATCATGCATGATGAGGGCCCTCTGTTTGCTTGGAGTTACATGATCAGCCATGAGCCACACGTCAAAATACCATGATATTTTTTTAGATTCTCTAGTTGAAGAGTGAAGACCCGGTTATTGAAATCTAGATTAAATAAAAAATAAAACTTGGCCGTGCCCGTAAAATTTGGGTTAAGTTTAGAATCAGCATGCAATAAAACAAACTCAGGAGTAGGTAGTATAATGTAAGTGAGGAATTTAAAACTTTTATATATATATTTAAAGTTGAGCAAGCGTCAGCTAAAAGTGATGTATTATTTGTCAAATGTAAGACAAATATATAATTCATTGACAACAAAAGAACTGTAAGTGATTAGAATGAGTCTTCATGTGGCTATTATGGCATCAATTGTTTGTCAGCACTTAGTCGATCTTACATGAAAAGAGGACATGCAAAAAGTTCTTTCTCTGCAAATGTACGTTAGTACTGGAAAAAAGTTTGGATAATCACACTCTTTTTATTAGAATCTTTTCATGCAAATTAGTGTTGAAGATGGCGGCTCAGGACGTGGTGCTTGTGATTTTCAAGCAACTTTCTTTAGCTAGTCACCTAAACTCAAATCTAGAATAATTAGACAGGACTAAAATGTCCATTTGAGTTTTAAAATTTAATTTATAGATTTAGAGCTTCTAAAGTTTAGATATTGAAGATTTAGGTCTCACAAACTCAAATTCAATAGATAAGACCACACATTGCTAGTTGGAAGAACCAACTATGGTGGTAGAAAGTGTTGCGGAAGTGCGGGTTAAGCAATTACTAATACGATGGTAACTATAATTTTTGAAGAAATATAAATGTGATGTAAATAAATGCAAAAAAACAATAATTTACGTTATTCGACGTAAAGCCTATATCTACAGGCAAATATTAGAAGATGATTTTACTAACAAAAGAAAATTTCAAAATTAAGAAAAAAAACTCTCAAAATCCAAAATCTCAATACACACAAATGAATTTTTCTAACACTGAAGTAAAAGTTCTCTCAAATTGTCTCACTTGCAATTGCTCTCAATTGTGGGACGCTTTTGGTCAATGAATGATGCCTCTATTTGTAGGCATCTCATCTAACCACCATGCATATTTTTTTTCAACAATTTACAACCAACCACAATGCACATGTCAACAAAAACATGCCACCAATTTTGCCTTTTGAAACTAGCAAGATATTATCTTTAATATTGGCAAGCCATGCAATCCATTATTTTTTACTTTAAATAATTCTCCATTTCGGTGAAGATTTGTCCAAATTTGAGTCGACTATCAACAAAACCACCATCGAGTAGCTGCCTTCTACAACCAGTTTCAAACTTATAATATTTTGATCAAGTTTAGACAATGCTAAAACATGATCGCAATCATCACTTTGGTCAACATATTTGAGATATTCTGTATAGTCATGATTTTCTGAAGAAGAATCTTCTCATCGTCAAAAATTTCCTGCACAAAATGAAACATCAACATGCTTCATACGTGCATAATAAACTTGGCTCTTTACCAAGTGAATAGCACTTTAACTATTGCAATACACGTTAACATATTCCTATATCAATTCCAAGTTTTCAAGTAAGTCTTTTAACTAAATAGCCTATTTAATACCCTTCGTAATTACCATGTAATCGGCCTCTGTGGTCGATAGTGTAACTGTAGACTGTAATGTATACTTCCAATTGATTAGCTCTCTAACAAATACATATCCAATGGTTGACCATAGTTTGTCCAAATCACTAGCATAATTAGAATCAATGTACCCAATCACACATTGGCCAAGTGTGTCATCTCGCTCAAATCCACAGTCTTATGAATATACTGTAGAATCCATTTTAAAACTTGTCTATATCCTTTACCAAGATTATACATATACGTGTTCACCATACTAATTGCTTGTGAAACGTTAGGTCCCGTACACACCATTGTATACATCAAGCTACCGGCTACATTTGAATATGGAACTTGCAACATTTATTATCGTTCCGCATCCATCAAAGGAGATAGTTGTGCAGAAATCTTGAATTGAGAAGCCAATGGGGTACTCACATGTTTTACCTACTCAGTCATACCAAACTATTACAGTACCTTCTTTAAATATTACTTCTGAAACATGCTGGTTTTACCACGAGCTCTATCTCTACATATCTCTATGCCAAAAATCTTCTTAGATTCACCCAAATCTTTCACCTAGATCTTTTATCTCAAACTCTTGATTGAATTGAGTTTTCAACATCTCAATCTCATCTTTACTCTCGGATGCTATTAACATATCATTGATATACAAGGACAAATATATAAAGGATCACTCTTATAGCTTGCGAAAATACACATAATGATCAAATTTATTACTTGTGTATTTTTACCCTTTC